>JANTUC010000009.1:651850-1303700 GCA_026873275.1 Pseudopithomyces maydicus | reverse complement strand
GATTAATCGAGTAAACTCAAGTTGCAATAGAGCACTGCTAACATTCCTCTCGACATCTAAAATCCCCCCATCGACAGGTGACGATGAATATAAATGGATTAAAAAAATCACGATGATAATCTTGAGTTAACTTCAGTTATCGTAGCCCATAGTGAAAGCCCATGGCTGAAGATCCAAGTTCTGACGAGGAGTCAAGACCAGCTAGCACCGCGATCCTGGCTTATAACACATCTTGATTTTGGCGAAGCAAATGGTAGCATTATAAATCTCAATAGTTCGTGCTTTTCTATGTCGACAGAATGTGTGCTTGAAAGATAGAGATGCTTCCGATTGTTGTAGGAGTTTCTGGGGTCTTTCTCCGCATGAACTCTGGAGAAACATGCCACCTGTTGAACGGGTCACAAGCGCACGCCTGGCTCATCCTGCCTTAGGCGCCGAAGTTCGCCGAAACTTCTTCTATGTTCCCCACGCACGTCCTTGAGCATGGACCGACAAAATATCTACCTGCCGAGAAGGTCAATGGAATGGATCATGTAATAGGCAAGTGCTTGGTTTTCACTGATTAGCTTGCAGTCAGCGCTTGTATGCGCAAGTTCATCATCCATGTCGTGATCTTATCAACATTGCTGTTACTCGCTACTGAGATGCGATATATTGCTTGTAAGAGAGGGTAATAGTAGGCTCGTAGATGATTTGTAGTGCTATGGAGAAGATGCGAAAACTGCGGATGGGAGATTCGCAAAATCTCCTATACTGCTCCAGGTGAAGAGATCGCAGATCGCAAACCTGACTAAGTACCGTGGACGGAAACCGCATCCATGTCCTTCCGTCGCTACTGCCCGGGCCCGCCCGCGAAATGGATCTGTTCCGGTCATAGAAACCAACACTTGCATTTTGCGGGGTATCTATCGGATTTGATCTTCACCCATACTACTATACATGGCAGATAGGCCGGAGGTTAAAATACAAGCACTGAGACGAGCCATGGCAGACCGGGAGGAACCATGCGCTTAATTCCTAGCCGCTTACTTCATATAGAAGGTCGACCACTTTGTATACCATGAGATAAGCCCACCAAGCATTTGCCAATGACTGCTTGGATCAGACCTCCTCGGGAAATATTACAGGACCTCTGATTGCTCGCCGCTTCGGGCAGGTGCACGCATGCAACGTGTTAAGCGACGGTACCTGGAAGTACCCACCAATCACAAAGGCTCTCGTCTCCAGCATCAGTCTTGCCAAGCCACCTGCTGCATATCTAAAACCACGGCCTAGGGCATTTAAAGCGATTAATATTGAGTGTTGTGGACTTGGCGAGAGCATGGCTTGGAAACAACAAGCACACCACCACGGACGTCGGCCTGTCAGGTATGGTTGTAGCGATACCGCCCTTTGACATTCCTCTTCGAACCATGTCGCTCCGATAACACTGTTTCCGACAGTCCGGGAAACAATCTAAGCGGGTGGACGGGATAGTGGGCGCCAATCGAATTGCATGTCAGGCAGATATTCCAACTTGGACGCTTCACGACCGTAGACTACCTGGACAAGATAATGCAATCGGGTCCTGCTATAAAGTCTGAAGCATTGCACTGTTATTGTGGCCATCAAGGTGCTCCTCGACTTGCCTGACAACATCATTCGTTCTTACAGAGATCCAAAATTCAAACATCGAAAATGAAGGTCCTTTCACTCGCTGCTCTGATCTCCTTGGTCAATGCCTCCGTTGTCAGCAAGCGTGCCTCTCCTCTTGATGTGAAGCTTGAATTGACCGGTAACACGGCCGTCAAGGCTTCCATCACGAACACTGGAGCAGATGCCATCAAGGTCTGGAAGACTGGATCCCTTTTTGGGGAACATGCTACCGAGAAGGTACAAGTCTTCCAAGGCAGTAAGTGAAATCAATTCTTCCACAACTGTTTGGTATCTTATTCCATCACAGGCTCCAAGATTGCCTTCGGTGGCATCAAGGTTCGTGTAACTACAGACAACATCCCCGAAGACTCCTTCCAGGTCATCGCACCTGGCGAGACCGTGGAGGCCTCTTTCGATGTGGCTGAACTGCACGACCTTAGCAGTGGCGGTGCATTTGACATTGCATCCACTGGTGTGTTGTCCACCGCTGCTGTGGACTCGACCGAGATCACAGGCGCAGTGGCATTCTCCAGCAACACTATCACCGCCAACATCGATGGTGCTGAGGCCGAGAAGATCCGCCGCGACTTCATCAAGCGATCTGCTGTGCAAAGCGATTGCACCGGCAGCAAGAAGACCGCCAGTGTAAACGCCCTTGCAAACTGCAAGTCTCTTGCTCAGGCTGCTTACACTGCTGCCTCTTCCAACACCGCAAAGGTCCAGGAATACTTCAAGAGCACGTCTTCCAGCACCATCTCTCGCCTGCAGTCCGTCTTCAACAAGGTTATCTCTGAGTGCGGCTCCTCTACCTCCGGTGTCTCGAAGACCTACTGCACTGATGTCTACGGCAACGGATGCTCTTCCAACGTTTTGGCTTACACTCTCCCCTCGGGAAGCTACATCGTCAATTGCCCTCTCTACTTCAGTGCCCTTCCTGCTCTCACCAAGTCTTGCCACGCACAGGACCAAGCTACGACCACTCTGCACGAGAGCACCCACTTGAGCCAGATTGGTGGAACCGACGACTTGGGCTATGGATACACCGCTGCCACTCGTCTTTCTACTAGCAGCGCTCTTAACAACGCTGACAGCTATGCTCTGTTCGCCAATGGTAAGCCTATCCCAAAATTTCTCCCCCTTCCAAAGAATTGGTAACTAATATTTTATAGCCATTTACGCTGGTTGCTAAGTATACTGGTCTTTGATACGATAGCAAATGAAGGTTATGATTGATGTGGATTATATTCTGTGGTATTGTTGAGCACATGTGTCGGTGCACCAATGGGGTTGTGGTTTGCCTATTCTATACTTCGTATATAAGTTATGCTAGCCGATCAGATCGACATTGATCTTGAGAGGCCATATTCATTCAATCGTAGTACATTCTCAGTAACGATGGAATTCTGTTGTGATTGTTGCCTGCAAATTTACACTATGATGACGCACGATATAGAACTTGATTTAATCGGCTGCTCTAGGTAGGAAGACATCATTTTGATACTTATAAAACACTAGGTTTAATCTATATCATTGCTAATTGCTATCTGATAAATATAGCTTAAATGCTCTTCTGAAGACTTTGTGTAGCGATTTTTCTTCTAGGGCTCAGACTTGACTTTAAAATCTTTATGAAACTTTGGATTACTACTTTTTGAGATCAATTTGCTCATATAAGCTCACTCTCTTTGATTCAAGATACTCGGTATATATTATAGAGCTTTGAGACGATGGATTGGGCAATCCGCCTCCCATGAGCTTGTTACGGAAAGTGCCAAGCCATGTTGCCTGATTGATGATGAATGTCCGTGGATCTCCGGCACGAGGTCTCGGATACTTTGGTCTTATCTGGACACAAATTTTCCAGATTCTTCTAGGCACCGTTCTTGTGGAATTTAATTTGCTGTTTACGACAAGAGAGCTGTTGAATTGGAAATCATCTCTGCATTCATAGTAAATAGCCTTTCGAGCCAATAAACCTCATCACATGCTTGATTACGTAGGGAGACCGATATGGAACTGATACATGCTTTTGTGTTAAGGGATATTTTTAGCAACTAATATTGGCCATAGTCCATACGAACGCGGGTCTGTTCCAAGACCAGCCAAGGCTCGTGTCACCTGTACTCGACGTTTGCTTACGGTTTGTCGCCGCAAGCTTACGATACACGTATCCGAAAATTCTGTATGTACCCAGAGGGCAAAAATAATAACGCATATTCAAATTCATTGGATGAGCTTTGGGTCAGGAGGGCTACTGTGGTTAAGAGATTATTGACGCGGGACTGCCAAGTAAGAGGATCAAGCATGAGCGCTTAATGAGGAATACCGAAGGTCATTCTCTTAAACAGGTAAGTCATATACAACGAATGTACTAGCACAGTACCTTTTTCCCGAGTAGTGAATACGAGCAAGCCTATATATACGGCCTCTTCGTCACACATAAGCTTGCAACACAGCATTCATTGACTATCATCTTCACCTATCCCTACTACTGTACTATCATAGCTTGACTTTACATAATGCGCGGTCTCATTGCTCTCTTTTTGGCAACTTCGGTTTCTGTTGCGACGCCTCTTGTGGCTAAAGATCGTGTATGCCAGGCGATTTGTAACCCAGTAGTGACAATCTGTGCTCCCCCTTCGTAAGTACATACCTTGAAACACGTCTATATTAAAAGAAAAGGTTTCCTAATATCTGCACAGTTTTCTGTAAAGCAAGGTGAATGTTGGACTTGCTGCGCCGAGAGTACTCCTCCTCGCGAGGTGTGTCAAGCTCTATGCTATAACAAAGAACCGAAATGCCAGGCACCTTTAGTACGCCACATCAATAATGTTTCAGGCCGATGCATTCGGGTACTCACAACTGATAGTATGCCAAAAAAGAAAATGAGTGCTGGACTTGCTGCTCGAAAGCGTAGTTCTGGAGACGGAATCAGACATTGCACGATACAACATAATAGTCCCGGGAGCACGTGCCTCAAATGTCAAAACTAGACCTATTTCTAGCAGATATTTCTGGTTTAAGAAGGCTGTAGGGTGTTTATAAATTAATTAAGTGTGTCTGTTAATTTTTCCATGCTGAGATTGTATTAATTACTTGAATTGCTTTCGCATCAGTGTAAATCCATAGCCTGTCACCTAAACGTTTTAGTTAACAGAAAAGAATTAGGCCATTGGTTTCCTTGTTTATCTCAACATTGATCTCGTTCTTCGTGAGGCCTAAGATTCATTTCCACGATGCAAGCATTTCAATTCCACCCTGCTGGGTTGGAGTCATGGTGGGTGAGTTAAGATACATTCTAACAATATATATTCCCATCAACAAGGCAGAAATTTGAACACTCATCGAATAAGTTAAAGTGGCAATCGATTCGATAGGATCCGGTCAAACGTTTACGAAGTTGAGGAAAAGACTGTTTAAGGCCCTGCTCTTGTGTGTATAATGTTGATATGATCTACAAGCTTAGACAATACTACCTACGTTTAACTTTCGAGCAGCTCGACCTCTAGCCAGTTTTTTTGTGGGAAAAAGAACTCGAGATGACTTCCAGTGGGCATGATCCTCCGGTACTCCATGCTTCTGATTGGTTGATTTGTGAACGACCAATCATGTTCCAGCTCGAGCGATCTGGCACGTGACCACGAACCGACGGGATCGGGAGACCCGTGCACCTGATGGAGATTGGATATATATAATCGTAGAATTTGTCGTTTATTTCGTAATCTCGTCATTTTACTTTCGCCTTCAAAAGCATCCGGAGCTTTCTCAGGGATCTTAAAAACTTCCAAAGTTCCCCACAACTACAACTGGGTAGCTTCTTAACGCTAAATGCGCGAATTTGGCGGTCAATTCCAATCAAAATCTTTTGTTTCAATTTACCTAGTCTTAGCCCAACGATTATCTTCTAATATGGAGATACTAGCAACTGTAGCTCTGCTCATTGCTACAGTGTTAGCACAAGCTGCAACTAGCCCTCCTATTGTCGAGCTGGGCGCCATCAGATACCAGGGTATTCATAACAACACTCTTCAGATCAATGAATTCCGGGGAATACGGTTCGCTGAACCCCCAGTTGGCATACTGCGCTGGCAAATGCCTCGACCATATCTTCCACGTAACAGTACCAATGACCTTGTCGACGCCACACAATTTGGCCCACCTTGCGTACAAGGCTTTCCTCAATGGACCATATCTGGTCCTATACAATCCATTGGATCAGAAGACTGTTTGAGGCTCGATATTTACGTTCCTGCAAACGTGACTAAAAACAGCAAGCTTCCTGTCGCGTTGAGTATTCCAGGCGGTGGATATGTGATGGGATACGCGGGACAGAGCTCGCCATATGCACTGATGAACCACTCTGAAAATTCCTTCATCTTTGTCAATATACAGTATCGACTTGGTGCGTATGGATTTCTCGGCTCAACGAAATATCGGCAGGAAGGTGGAGCAGCGAATGTCGGTTTGTTAGACCAACGCCTTGCAATTGAGTGGGTCCATCAGCACATCCAAGCTTTTGGTGGAGATGCTTCGAAGATTACCATTTTGGGCGGGAGTGCAGGCGGTGGAAGTGTGACCAGCCATCTAATTTGGAAAGGTGGAGTGGCAAAGCCCCCGTTCCGCTCAGTGATGGCCGATTTTCCATGGTGGCAACAATATTTAACGGAGGACCAACTGATAGCTCAGTATTCGAACCTACTGAGTTCAGCAGGTTGCTCAACTCTCTCATGCTTACAAGCACTTCCGGAGGATACATTAAAGGAGGCAACACAAGCCACTTACGTCTCGGCGTACGTGGCTGGATCTTATGGATACGGCAACTTCTACTACGGACCATATGTTGATGGAGAAATTATTCTTGGGCTTCCATCTCGGGAGTTCAGCGAAGGGAGGTTCGCAAAAGTTCCAACGTGGACAAGCAGGGAAGGATACGAAGGATTCACGTTCAGTAATCAGTCTTTGACCTCAATAGAGGAAGAAGCTGCAGATCTGAAGATCCAATTTCCATTTGCCAACGACAAGTTTATTCAGGATATTTTCCTACTGTATCCTCGATTTCAGTTCAATTCCACCTTTTGGCAGCGGGCCACTTGGTTTGGGTAAGCTAACTAGCCCCAATTGCACTTCTATCGCTAACACCCGTGTAGAGATTTTTCAATCAACTGTCCGACTTACTATGTTGCTTCTTCGATTGCCAAAAGCGATGTGCCAGTTTACAAACAAATATTCAACGTCGGTACCCAGCTTCATGGAGCCACAGGTCCTTATCTGAGCGACCTGAACTATGCGTCCGAGCCCGGAGCTAATACCACGCTTGCAAATGTACTGAGAGACTGGTGGGTATCATTTGTAATCCACAACAACCCAAATGCGCAAAGCTGGAGCGGGGTAACGAAACCTTTTTGGCCGGGCTATGCAGAATCTAAAGAAGTGATGAGCGTCAACTTCACGGAGATAGGGGCAGTGGACGATGGTTATTATGATGACACAGATCGCTGCAACTTCTTTTGGGAAAATTGGGAAAACGTACAAAACTGAGTTAGTCCTTACAAAGTCGAAATAAGACATGATTATTGTTATCTTGCTTCCAATAGTAAGTACACGTGCTTGAAGATTACACTTTAGTGGGGAGATGATCTCTTTTAAGCTGGCGCACTCTTTTCTCTTACCGTAGGGCAAACACGTGCACTGATATCTCAAATCTTACTGTTCTTGGTAAAGGTATAAATAGCTCCCTTCCGCCACCCTTTACTTTCTTCCCTTCTTGCTAGCTCATATCTATCGATTCAAACCAAGCAACTAAGACGACCCCATCAACATCAACAACACCATTTCTCTCAACATTACGTTGGATATTCCGCAGAATCTGCATACCACAAATGAACCTACCTGCGAAGCGCTTGGGCAACTAAGACAAGAATTGACTGCTCTAAGAAAATGCCCCCAAGCGCAAGAACGATGAGAGCTTCGAGGAGGACCCGAGAAACGTGACGTACGCTGACGAGGTAGAATTTCTTCAATGTCTTATCCACGAGATACACGCGTCATACTCTGATATCAGGGAGAGCGAAGCCGAAACACAACTCATCATCAAGGCCTGCAAGTTGGTATACATCTTGTACCATGACATCGAGGCTCATGATTGTCTTGACTCACTCCTTAAACCTCTACTTAGGTCTGCCGAGCGCGATGTGAGCATTGGCATTAAAAGAGAGGCGAAACTCAAACAATCCGGATGGAAGGGTCAAATACTGAATAAATTCTTCATCCCACACGTGAAGGAGATGAAGCGAAAGTGGGAAATCGCCCATCCCTATGCGGGCTTCGCATCATTGCCCAGTAATGAGCGCGTGAGCTTGTGGATGGAAGCTTATGACACAGACCCGAAAAGCATGGCCACAAAGATGTTCAAGCCTGTCATCATGGCCATCGACTTGAACAGTGTCTTCAGAAGGGACTTGATTGGCGAAGATAAGAGAAGGATGAGTGCTATTCGGGCCATGCTACGTCGGAAGTATTGGTTCGGATGTGACATTACGTACAGGCACGGTGTTGCAATTGAAAGCAAGGTATGTTATCGACTGGAAGTCAGTGGATAAGAAATGCTAGCGTTGTATGGGACTCGCTTCGCTTGAACATATCCAGCGCTGAAAGCCGTTACAATCTACCCATACATCGATAATTCGAGCTGTACTGATGTTATAGGGTAAAATGATGGACGACTGGGCCAAATATGCTCAAATTGAAGAGCACGCATTCAGCATTGTGCCAATTGCCCACATTCCTGTTCCGCCTGACTTCTCAGGCACTGAGTACATCCCGAAGAAGATGAAGAAGTCAATGGTGTCTGATAGTGATACTTTGAGCTCCTCAGCAGTTCCAGAAAGGACTACCTTGAGTCTGTCTTCTGCCTCTCCAATCACCTTACCCTCAGAACGCGGCACCTCTCCGTGTAGCGAATTCTTCCCGCAGACATCATATATGATAGCTTCTTTCCCAGCGCCTGAGAAGCAGAATCATCGTACGAAGCATATCGCCAGTGATGAGGATTCGTTGGTAAACCCTCAGCTTTGTAAAGAGGCGTTATCTCCAGTAATGAACAAGACTTCTGTTCTCGCGGAGTTGGGGGAAGGCAAAGAACTGAAGCCCGTCTTACCTTGGAAAGAGGTGGTCAATGAGACAAATTCTTCAGAAGTAGACGATTCCCTGCTTTGAGAAGAAAACACGAGCGGCCGAATCGAGGTTCTTCGGCATTACAACATGAGTGTATAAATCCAAACTACTAGTGCGGTTAAAGAGGAATTTTTGGAAAGGCGAGATTGGAAAAACGAAAAATTGGTAGACGGAAGCAAAAGCTCTGGTCTCAAAGGCAATGACATGGATTTCCGTTACTGATATCACTAGCTGGTGTGATTGGTGTGGCAGCGACATATCAAGTATGTTGGTATAGTTCCACCAGCACCTGTCGAGTAGGAAGCTCATAGATATGGGTGGTGAAATAATCATGAAATAAAAATTCAGGCACTCTATTCTAATGCTATGAGTCTGTATGAAAAGCAGTTAACGCCACTGATGCAATCCGCTGTTAAATGTGAACTATTGCTATGCGCACTCATGTACTTCTACGCCTTTGCCGACAAGAATTCATTACTGAAAGGGTAATCCGTGTAACCCTCAGCCTTCATCGGTAGGTAAAATGTGTCTCGGTTGTATTCGTTCAGCGATATGCCCTGCTGCAGACGGAAGACAAGATCCGGGGTGCTGATGAAATAGCGACCAAACACCACGACAACGTTCTTGTTGGAGTATTGGCTGTCAACCAGCGTGTGTGCGGAGTCCGGCTTGAAGCCGCCAGCAATAAGAACAGTGTTCCTGAATTCATCCACGAAGGGCTCCAGTTTATCAGCGGGGCTGTCATCCATGTCGGCGTTGCCGTCGATGCGAGACTCGACCAGGTGGATGTAGGCAAGATCGTTGAAGGAATCGAGCTTCTTTATGATATCTTTAAACTGGGGCAAGGGATCGTCCATTCTCATACCCTGAAAGCTGCTGTAGGGAGACAAACGAATACCAGTCTTCTTTGCGCCAATGGCCTCAACAACAGCCTTGGTGGCCTCGAAGGCGAAGCGCGAGCGGTTCTCCACGGAACCACCCCATTCGTCTGTGCGCTGATTGACCTTATCCTGGAGGAATTGGTCAATGAGATAACCATTCGCACCATGGAGCTCAACACCGTCAAAGCCAGCTTCAATGGCATTCTTAGCGGCCTGTGCATAATCACTGATGGTTTGTTTGATCTCCTCAATGGTCATCTCTTTTGGTGTGGCATAGCCTTCGCCGAGTGGTACAGCACTGGATGTCTTGATGGTGATCCCCTCCTTTTCTGCTTGTGCAGGGCTGGCCACGCGTCCCAAAGCCCAAAGTTGCAGGTATATGAAAGAACCCTTCTCATGCACCGCTTCGGTCACCTTTTTCCAGGATGCAATCTGCTCCTTGGTGTAGATGCCTGGTACGTTGGCATATCCACCCGCCTGATGGGAGATTAAGGTGGCTTCGGTGATAAGAAGAGTTCCAGGTACCGATGCTCTCTGTGCGTAATATTCTGCAACCATCGGAAGAGGAACGTGATTCTCGTCGGCTCGGAACCTGGTGAGTGGGGCCATGGCAATGCGGTTCTTTAACTGGAGGTTGCCGACCTGAAGCGGCTGGAACAGCTTGGAGGTAGACATGGTGATGGGAATATTCAAAGGCTATGTGTGTTCGGCAATAATGGATTAATGTTGGGTTGGCAATGCGATGTCAATCTTCGTGGCGTTTGTGTTATAATTCAGCTGGAGTTGGAATATCTATACTATATATACGTCCTACTTAGTTTATAATCACATCGATTCCAAGTCCCGCCAATTCGGCCAAAATCGGCGTTAGTGGGTAGCTCTGCTCTGCTTTGCAATCGTACTTAGGCTTGATCTTGTCTGAGGAAGTGCAAAAGAGTGGCGCTGGTTTTGCACGCTAATGTTCGCACTAGGCGGCGTGCTTTCCCGACATTTGTCAGCGGCAAAAGTGCCGCCCATGGTATGATACACTACATCAAGGACCCCAGAGGCCTGTAGAAGAGGGCTTTTGCTGAAGTCAGCAGCTACAGTTGCATTGAACGTGCACGTAAGCGTTGTAATCCATACCCATTGCTGGCGTTGTTTTTCCTCCGTCGGATCTTCGAAGCATCCGTGATTAGTTTTAGCGTATATCTCAGCGATTACGTAGGAGGGCACATCAAAGCAACAGCTCAAACCGGGGCAACGTATACTGAGCCTTTGCTCTAGCACTACAATATTACATACTTTGGTCGTGCATCCAGTTCTCCATTGATAACATGGCCTTGGGAGTGGGAACTCTCACGCCCAATGATTTTACTAGACAGGTATATCGTCTATCAAGATGTTGCGCTTATAAATGCTACTCGGCCTCGGGTTATAGACAGCATAGCCGTAGCGTCAGCAAGTCACACTGTGTGGATGTCTTCTCCTCTAGCCGTCCAATCTGCATACTGAGTATGTGCAAGAACTCTCCAGCTCTCCCCTGCACCAGTCTCGTTCTAGACATTCTACGGTCCATGGGGGAGAGACGCTAACAGAGCTTAGACGGCTCTAGACGAAATTTTGGTTATTCTAGAGGCACGACTGTGACGTTGTAGGTTGGTTGATACGGGAGAACTAAAACCCCGCACTTACGGCAGCCGATGGTGAGCTCCTGTTTTTGGTAGTCTACCTCGAATATGACATGCTTGCAGTTATGTTACAATCCTATAAAACGCGCCAAGGATTGCGCTTGCCTTTATCATCAGTCGCCAATTCGTTTACTAACGAATGAACATGTATTGGCTGGATAACCTGTCTCGTCTGAAACATTCCTTTGGAACAAAGCTTGGAGGATGATCTACTCTTATAAGGCTTTTCGATGCAGAGCCGTTGTATAATATATAAATTTTTAATATATAATGCATTAATAACCTTTATTTGTTATTATCATTCCTCCTCTATCTTTAAAGCTCGGAGGTTATTAATTTATCGGTGAAAACGTAAATCTGTGGCTAATAATCTATAGGAATTGTTTGTGTGCAGAGCCAATCAGAGGGCACTATAATTCTGTTGGCAGGCTTGTACCACCGCGCCTTCTGTACAGTTACTTCTCACCTTCTATATATTCCCACCCACAGCCTTCCTTCTATTCCTTCCTTCTGTTAACAACTGGGGTTCATTGCTACCGGTATATAACTCTTAATTGATTAAGTGATGAGGATCCAACTCCCGGTTACCACTGTCCACAGGTCCACGGTTAGCCATCGGCACGTGACTTTCATTTCTCGGGTGGTGTATAATTGGCAGCGTCATGAAGGATTCATTTGCACTGCCAATATTCTAAGATTGACAACGCATGAAAAGGAATGACAATATTTCTGACCATTGTTTTTCGTTTATACGTCCATGTGGTTTATGAGCGCTTAAACGAAGACATTCCGAGCGATGACCATTGGCTCTTCAGGCTAACCGAGGAGAGTAGGAAGACCGGCCATGGTATTTATCTCGTTAAGAATGCAAATCCTAGCTTTAAGTAACCCGCAGCTCCGCGGAACAGCGGTATACGGGCACCGAGCCCGTGAGGAAACCTGATGGATGACACCTGTTGTGTCCTGTACCGTCGACGTGAGCATCCTGACCAAATCAGAAAGAGGTTTTGGTCGTGAGGTATATAAGGGACCTCATGTCTTTGGAGTACACGACATCCACTCAAGCTCTCCAACAGCTACTTCCTGGTTCCAAAATGAATTATACAATGTACATCCAAACCATCTTTTCTCTCGCCTTTTTGGCATCTACGGCCTTGAGCTCCCCTGCTCCGATTGCAGAGCCCTCTCTCAACGCTGCTGATCTTATTCTTCCCGAGGGAATCACGGTGGACAATCTGCCCGCTGGTGTCTCTCCAAGTTGGCCTGTTGTTCGGCTCCCTGGTGCGTTTGAGAGCTCCACCTCACTCGAGCGACGCCAGAGAGGAGGAGGAGACTGTGCCTGTTACTCGAGCCACGGTACTAGATGCTGCACGGTCTGCAGCTATGGATGTGGTGGTGCTTGCACCGTCATCTGTGGATAAGAGCTTGCAATAGTGGATGGCCGCATTCGTTACTGGTACGTACATTGATCTCTCGATATCCTCAGACGTTGTTACTGCACTAACATATTCCCTTCGTCAGCTTGAAAGAGTATCCGTGTGCAACATCCGTTGAGAATTCATTTGGTTGATGTTAGGGAATCATTTTGCTGCCTGTTAAAGTCTTACTTTGATGTTCCCTGTAGCTAAAGGATAGCCTAATTGATTACCAATTGTTTCCCATGCTAGAAGATTCTCGTCATGTGTAAACATGTAATTTGATATCACCAGGTATAGGTGACTGATGTAAGCATTTTATATTGTGAGATCGGGCTCCGAAGGAAACTTCAAACTCTTAAACACAAACTCACAGTTTAATGTCTCAATGTCTTGGTGGTGGAGATGATGGAAGGAAAGTAAAGAAATAATACACGTTCGAGTAGGGACTGACTATCCACCGCTACCGTCCCAATATGCCCTCCACCCTCATCAACTAGATTCACCTTTCTATGATCAGTCTATCAATATAGTACCTTTGTCTGATAGATTCGTCACACCTGGTTTGCTAGTCGCTGCTTTTGAAATAATGTGGTTAGGTCCTCACGACGATGATTGAAAGACTAGCACGCACAAGCTGGTCCAAGGCTGTAGATGTTGGCTTGTTTCACATATAAAATTCCTGGTAACAGCAGTATCGATTTCAATCTCTGAATCTGTACAATCATTTGCGTTCATGAACGAACTTCCAGAAGAGGTTATCGTTTTGTTCTAATAGTTAGATTGAGGCCTAGACTGGCTACTGCTTGTTGACATGATGTATTTGAATGCAAATCAAGCCGATAGTATTGTATGGATTAGACATAATTAGTCATGTACCATAAAAATATAACTAATCATGCTGCGTTCAACGCGTCAAGCCACTTCGTTGACCAGGCCGTAAACTCATCATCTGCTCCTGCCCAGCTCTGCTTCACTATACTGACCGCATCCTTCGCTTCTTTGCAACATCGATTTAGTGTCGCTTTCGCCTCAACCTCATCTAGATCGTAGAACGCGCTGGCTAAGTCGTCCACCTGTTCTGGTATAGACCTGAGCAGCCTCATCAGCTCTTCTATTGTTGCCACGGGGGACTTTTGTGCCTGGGCATTTGTTGAACCCGCCGTTGTACCACTGGGAAAGGTCTTCAACCTTCTTTTAATCAAGGCCTGGTATAACATGCCCACCATTTTGAGCTTTTTCACACTGTTATCCAACACCACTTTCAGTTCCTTGTTCTCTTTCCCGAGCTTGTTTGTCGCACCGAAGATGTCGTCTTCGTCATCGAATTCGCCATCGCTCCCTTCCGCGTCATCATCTTCGTCGTCTTCCACGTCGTCACCCCACTCTTTAAGCTCCTCCACCGCATCTAGCAGCACACTCCTCCATTCCTCCGCTTTCTTTACCACGAGACCCGCAATACCACCATCACACAGCTTAGTCAAGGCGTCGCATGCCTCCCATACTACGCCTGTAGCGGCAAGAACTTCGGCTCGCTCGGACTCTGTAGGACCATCGTCTTTTGATTTGCCTTTGGAACTCGTAGATCCGTTTGCCTGAGAACTCTGTCTTCTTTCTGCCATTTTTCCCACCAACGTCACAACATCCCCCAGCCCATGATCAACCTCCTGGCATGCGTCCTCACCTCGCCTTGCATCAGCGTACCCAGTTCCCCTTCGGCGACTGCAGCCCCAACAAGACCAGGCAGCGGTCCAGAACTCACATCGCCAATTTTTGTGATGATCGCGGAGGGAGTAAGCGGCGGGGTAAGCAGCAAGAGGGATAGCGTCGTTGTGTGTGATTTGAGAAGCGCAGTGCATGCTCGCAGGGCTTGTAGAGGATTCGGCGGGGGCGGTATCGAGGCATCCGACGGATTGGTGGGTGCGAGAGACGATTGGAAATGGGCAAGCAGGGTTTGCGTTGTTTTCGTGAGGTCCAGGAGGACAGCGAGAGAGGCTGGCTTACCCATGGTGGCTGTGAAGGGCTTCACTGGTCGTATTGTGATGTTCTTGTATTGCAACTGATGTCCCAGTGTACAGGCACAGGATCAGTCAAGGCGCACAGAATCTGTGTCGCGTTGGACGGTGGTGTTTCCTCCGGATAGATTATACTGCAAGTAAACAAAGCGTTCTAGTATTATCATCACAGATCGAAAAATATTTGCCGGCGAACAGCACAGTCGTAAACAGCAGAAGTGCGAAGTCGTGGCGCAAAAGAATATGTGAATTTTGGAGGGGAGGGGCACGGGCCCTTATCGATAACGATACCCGCTCCCAATCGGGGCAAACCATGAATGTTACGGAGCGCCCCACCACCCAGCGTGCAGCAAAACATCCAAAAAAGAAATCCCGAAACCCACTGCTAACAGTAGACGTATTTTGATGAGAGTGGGACTCGAACCCACGCCAATAAATTGACCAGCAAGTTATTGCAATTGCAAGTTCCTGAAGCTGGCGCCTTAACCGCTCGGCCATCTCACCCGATGTTTCATGTCAAAAAAATTCCCGGACATTATATAAATCAGTTAGCTGTACGCAATGCTCTTGCACCGTCGTTGTCGTGTTCCACTCAACTCCTTTTGACTAATTCACAAAACAAGGGCTCCGCCACTTCGGTGCCGATGTCCCCGGAGGCCCCATAACCCACTGGACTAACATAGTTAGTCATCACCACGGCCGAGCTGGTATAACACCACACCGTATACGAGCAATTTCTTTACTATAAAAATACTAGGCTGGGGGTGTAGGAAGAATATTTATTAGCCTATAATTAGAAAATCAATGAAACAAAATTTTAGTAATTATCCTGCTTCTTGACCTGACCGTTATCTCCTCCCAGTACCGTCGCATCAACGGGGTGGGCCAGTTTTCCTGATGACCGATTCGACCAATCCATCAAGTATGGAGTGGTGTTCAATGTGACCTCCTTATTCCATCCCCGCTTGCCACGCTGCAGATCGAGCATTGCGTAGGCAATACGCAACAAGGATGCTTCAGAACGATGAATTCAACATCGACCAGTAAAATATTCAAATCTTTCATGGCCCAATGGAGAAACCGGAGTTGTTGCAATGCACTCGTATCTTTGTGTCGCTGAAAGACAACTGTTTCCTGGGATCTTGCTATCTTGAACATCGCTGGAGCTTTCCTCTGCACTAAACCAATGTATTTCCCTGCATCCATCGGAGTACCTCTCTTTCCTCTGGACTTCCTTGATATCCATGCTTCTTCCAGTTCTCGATCCACTGCTGTCTCGCGCGGGGGTCCCATTGCTTCTTGCAGAGCTTTTATGTGGCTAATTCTGTAGGATATATCAAACTGTGGTTGATCTGAGTGTGTACTCCCGGCGGGGTATTGAGGAGTGGACGGAGTCCAAACAAATCTTTTTTGCGAATTCTGATGGTGAATCCACGAATGCAGAGAGCTAAGTAAGCGTTCATGAGTTTGGACAAGCTGTTCGCTCCACCCTCAACACTGGGCTTTCTTTTAATCTTCTTTATAAAGAACTAGTAATATCTGTAAGTTGGTTGAGACCAAAGTGTCGAGGTCAATGCTTACTTCGCGAAAAACTTGATTGTCACGCCATGGCGACACATCCAGAAATTCCATCAAGGACTAAATATCCGAGTACTCGTTGAGTAGAGGTGTGCCGGTCATGACGACTTGATGCATTGATGTTAATGATTTGACGGATCTGCTTGTTGCAGTACTCGAGTTTGCCACTGTGTGACCTTTGTCGAGAACGACCGATGTCCAGTACATAGCCATGAGCGGGCATACTGTTCTGTGTGGGCTGCCTGTCGTGATGCTGTTTTTAGATCTGCACATCGCGTCGAACTCTGCCTTCACGGCATGGTAAGTAGTCAAAACAATTTCATACCCATTGAGAACCTCTGTAGACTTGGAGAATGTAGCACCATCTCCATCTGATGCAGCCATTGTTAGCCTTCTTCTCAAAGAAATTTTTAAGGATATACGAACGGTAGCTGATCACAAAGAAGTGTCCTTTCTTGACCCTCTTCTCGAATTCCCGCTCCCAATGACTGAGAAGGCTCAGTGGAACAACTCTCAATATTCCCCCTAGCGAGGAAGCCGAATGTCTGAATGGTGGTTGCTGCGTTCTTCTGTACTTCCGGATTCTGTCCTTCTTTTACAATTCCACACAAAGAGTTGCATTTGTATGAGAGCATGCCATCGGGGGTGCGTATTGTGATTCTTACCAATGATAGTTAGCGTCTTGTCGAGTCCCATATCCAGGGCCAGCATAGCGCCATGTTGAAGGACGTTAAAAATGTATAGTATCCGGTTGAGAGAATGGATTTGGTGCGCTCTGAGCTCTAGCGGTCCAGGCGCCATCGATAAAGCGCCTGATAGCCCTTTTTACGCCCATGCATAGTCACCGCCATTCCACATCTCGTTATCTGGTGGCGCCTTGTTCCCATTCTGGGCAAGGACCCACACTATGTTCCGAAACTCTTTCTGTTTCTGTTCGACGGTCTTTGGCTCTTGATCCACACTTCTCGGCTCCTCGTTAAGCGTTTGTTTTTTGGGACTCAGGAGTCCAAGCATGTTCCATGGATCATCGATTGACAGCGGCTCCGGATTGGTGTGGAAGACTGGAAATTTGGACATCGGGATTATGCGGGCCGGCTGATTATCTAGCTAGCTATGAGGATGTGCTTTTGCTATGAGATAAATAGTGGTTCAGAATCCGATAAAGAGTGGAGAAATGTCTGAGAAAGAGCAGAGAAAGGATAGAAGAAGAGAAGGAGACAGGCAGTTGAAAGAGGTAGATATATACTGTTGTGATTAGTAATTCGTTTGCCTACTGCGTAAACTTACTTTTCATCTTTACCGAATCCAAAGGTCGATTTATACATTTGAATTATGTAACTGCTAGGATTAGCTCTTATTCTGAATCTGCGTATTGTAGGTTCCTATTTCATCTTACCTTGTGATATTTGCGCATTACAGGCACTTCCTCCTTTTTACTCTATCCTTCGATCCAGAAAATAGAAGTTCTATTTTATCTGGCTCTTCGTTTCAATCTGCGTATCACAGGTTCCTATTTCATCTTACCTCATAATATTTACGCATTACAGGCACTTCCTCCTTTTTACTCTATCATTCAATCCGCAAAATAGAAGTTCTATATGATTTAGCTCTTCACTTCAATCTGCGTATTACAGGTTCCTATTTTTTCTTACCCCATGATTCAATTTGCGCATTACAAGCACTTCCTCTCTACTTTATCATTCAATCTGTAGAATAGAAGTTCTATTTTATCTTGCTCTTCGCTCCAATCTGCGTATTGTAGGCTTTTATTTTTTCCATACCTCATGATTCAATTTGCGCATTACAGGCAATTCCTCCTTTCTACCCTATCCTGCAATCCGCGTAATAGAAGTTCTAATACGGACTTCCAATACATGAATCACAGCGCGGGGCAGAAAAAATATAGACAAAAACCAGATTTGCGAATGGAAGCGCGGGATGGCTAGGAATAGATAACAATATTGACATGTATTAAAAGTTTCCAATAGGAAAGTAGACGGATGAGATTTTGCAGAACCAAATGGTCAATTGTTTCTACATAGCTCGATTTCAAATATTTTCGTCCGGACTGAAATTGATATTGGAACGCATTCACGTCTATATGCAGGTCTAAGCGCATATCACACTGCATAATATACGCAAAAGTCATACAGGGTAATAGCCGGGCATGACGGAACTTTATTATAGCTACTATACAACCGAGAAATTGTGACATAATTCAATATTTGCTTTACAATTCTATAATTACTTTACAATCCCGGAATTGCCATACGATAACACAATAAATTTCTCTCACCTTGGAGGCCGCTAAGTGCTAGTATACATAGACCTTTTCCGAAGCCTTAGATCCATCATTCTTACACTCTCTTTTATAATACCTATCCACTTGAACATTGCGGACCTCCACACAGCAAAAAACCACTCACAGGACCTCCCTCAGAATGAGCAGTCACCTACCACCAGAACTGTGGCTAAATGTCATCCAATTTATACGCGAATCCTCTGAAGAGGACGTCCAACGTACCACATTGGCCAACTGCGCTTAAGTCAATCGACACTTAAGTCGAGTATTTACCGATGAGATTTACAAAAATGTGCGCCTTCCGCCAAAACCCTACATGGTTGCATCCTTGGTTAGAACGTGTTTAGGCTCCAGTCGCTTGACACAACTCGTATCGGACCTGGACGTCACGATCCTACAGCCGACAGAAAAAGCCACAAACCAATTCTGCAGGAGATGCAAAAAGGATTTTGACTTGCCATCCACGGTTGTTTATTGCAATAGCTGTGCCATCGGAATCCAAGACGGTGTCCTCTCCCATTTCAAGCGCAAGAATTTCAACCGAGTCGAAGTTGATTACAACAATGAGTGCAAACTGTATGCCCTTATTCTCATGATGCTTCCAAAACTGGAGAATCTCAAGATCTCAGAGAAATGCGAGGTAGTCGAAGACGGCAGATTGTATCATATCAACAGTCAGAAATTTATCTGGGGTAAGCGCATGTTCCCACGTGGAACAGATACCAAGCAACTCATGATCGAGTCAATTGACTGCAAGATCCCGCTGTCTGTATTGCCAACGTTCTTGCAGCATGTTTCTACGGTACCATTCTCTCTAACCAATAAAAATGCACAGTATCTACTCCTAGTCGAGCGGGACTAGAGCAGAAAAGACCTAGCATATTAAGACTATGAACGTCGACATGCCCGCATCGTTAATCTACACTCCCTTCGAATCAAGGGTATAGAATCAGCCAACGCGAGGTGATAGAGTTTTCGAAGAAGAGTACCTCGACTTTACAGAAGAATATGACATGTGGGATGACGAAATGATAGAGTACCGCCCAGGTCTGACTGGGGATCTCAGATTCATCTCCACGCAGGAGATCTTTCAACTATTGTTCGGTGTGGTTGGTTTTCAATTAACGTCGTAAGAACCTGTACAGGTCATGCCGACTCCAGCCAAAGGCAAACTAGACGCAACGAATCCAACAATGATAAGCAACAGAACAATACACCAAACAGGAGACGGTGAATGTGAATTGATGATTGTTCGGTGTGGAAAATCTCAATATCAAACTGATCCACGACGGGATCCTACGGCGATCTGGGAGTTTTACTGTTCTTTTGGGAGTATATCATCGACATGGTCAATAAAATCACCGCAAAGGAGCTCACAATCACTACTGACAACCTCGAACCGTTTTGGAGGGATGAAGCAAAGGCCGTAGAGATTTTTGGAGCGGACCAGCTTACGCACTTGACCAGCATCACTGCTCCAGAGACCTTTTTTATTGTCAACTCCACCAACAAAATGGATGAGGCTTTTCTAGTCAACCTGGAATCTCTACACATTACAAATGCTGCTAATGCAACCCACGAGCTTGGGAAAGGCCTGTACGACACAATGATCGATGTGGCGAACACATACAACCTGAAAAAAGTTACTATCTCATGGATCGATTTGATCCAAGACACCCAGGAGAACGATCAACCAAAGAGTTCACATCCACTCCTTGGCGCAGGATACTAAGTGACCTCTCGTTGCAGGCGCAGTTCCTTCGCACGACTCCGGAATGTACCTAGACCATGACGAATCATATCATTGAGCGGTCCCGTGTGTTCGATGGAGCCCTGGAGTCGAGAATACCAGCTGAGTTGTGCCTTCGAGCAACCGCACTAGTCTGCTCTCCTCGAGGGCCGGTTAAGTAATTCACCATGTCACTTGAGAAATTTGGCGCGGCCATGGTTTGGGCGTAGTGGTTGAGGTTCGATGGCCTGCATGTGACCGTGGGCGGCCGGGGCCCGGGCTAGGTTTTGTGTGGGGTTGAAATTCCATGAAGAAAGAGCATCCAGGGCTAGGCTTTGTGTGGTGTTGAAAATCCATGAGGAAAGAGCATCCACGGACGGATTCACCCACCATATCAGCCGCATGAATCAGCAGCGCAACGGTTTGCATCGTCGCCCCGCTCGTGTCGGGTGTGTTTTGGTGTGTAGTGTCAGCGTTCACGCGCGCAGAACGAATCTAGGAAATAGTGTAGTTGCCGTCTCCGAGTTAGGTTTGTTGTAACACCACACTGTATACGAGCAACTTCTTCACCACAGAACTATTGGGCTGGGGGAACAGATGAGAGAGAAAACTCATGAATCTATAATTAGAGAATTGATAAAACAATTATTGTGCAATACAAATGTTGTACGTATGCGCCAAGATAGCGATAAGGACGTGCTCAAGGTGTGCTACCTCGGGAGCTAAGGTCCAAAGAAGAAATTCCACAAGAAGTGTCAGTCTGCTGTGAACTAATGTCATACGACTCTATGTCAGCTCGGAGAAAGTATGTTTGCTTGTTGACGTGTCGTGACAGATACACCTGAGTCAGGGGTTTGGTCGTGTGCGGAATCTGGGGAACCCAACAAAGCGTCGGCCGTGCAGTAAATTACGAGAGACTAAGAAGCAAAGTGGGATTGAAAAGTTGCACAACACGGACACTGGGATGGAGACGAACCTGCATTTAAGCAGGGATTATCCTCAAGCTGAGGCACCGCAACGGACCACCAAATCTCATCAGCCTCGTTGGCAACCGTCCGTCTTATGTTTCATTTTGAGTAGGGTGGATAAGCTGAGCCATCCATGTCGAAGGATCGAGTTGGTATCCATTCGCCTGGTTGAGCAAACCATGTAATTGCGCGACGACCTCTCAGCAACAGAAATACACGCCCAAAGCATTCTTCTACAACAATGGACTACCGAGCCAAGTGGGCAACAGCAAACATCGGCCTGCACTAGGCATGGCCATTGAAGAAACCGACATTAAGGGGCCATTTGTGTTGGGGTCCACAGCAAAATGCACTAACGGGAGATGGCAAGGTGGGGAAATATTTAGAATTAGGAGCACTGTAAAAATACGTAACATGGACAGTAGGGCGAAGACGGAACGATGGGGTCGCGTTGCCCCTCTCTGGTATGAGGATGACGCAAATGAAAAAGGCGATACGCATGTCTCTCGCTTCTTGAAGCACTACCCATGGGAATGGGAAGCCAACGAAGCCATCGCGTGGATTTGTTTACCACAGACCGCGCCGCGACCAGCCACGACTCGTGGAGGCTGGCCAATCCAGGCCGAGGGAAGCGAAGTGGTGGTTCCGGGGGCAGATCATCATCTGCTTTTGCATCGCGCGGGTGCGGGATGGTCAACTAACCCGACACCAAGCCGTTGGACTTGCCGGCTTTGGTCAGCATGCATCAGGAATTCTGATGACTTCAGAATTACAGTGTGAGGTAGATGGAAATTTGCGTGGCCGTCTTTTCATTTCGGGACGCGCCTGCTCGTGGAAGTTGAGGCGGCCGGGCTGATTGACGGTGCAGCCGGCGGCACTTCTCCTCCAGACGCCACCGAGGTGCATTGCCGTCGGGCATATACATATAAATACGCTCCTTGCAGCTCGCGTGCAATCCTTCTGCAGACGTGCTGGTGTCTATGTACGCTGCGTATTTGCTGTGTGGTGGTAACAAAGAGGGTGTAGGACAGGACCATGTAGGACGATAGGGAACCTTGGAAGGGCTGCCTACATCTGCAGGGACAAGCTTGCAGTAGGTCTTTGTCGACGCAGGGCGCTTAGTGGCCTGCAGTGCTCCCGACAGAACCGTTGGAGGCGGTCGAGATGAGCAACTCCCATTGCGAAGCACAGAGTAAAAAAGAAACATGGCACAGCATCAAGCTGACGGCGTACCCGTGTCGTCGTCGTGTCGTAGCGGAGCACGAACCTCTGACGAAGATGAGAAATATAATCTGGCGTGGTCAGGCCGCGGCCAGGGGTGGCAGAAAGGGGCCCACGAATGTGGTTCGTGGATTAGCGATTGGAGTCCTTAGCGGGCCATCTGCAAGGTACTGCCGCCGAGAGAAAGCCACGACAGCATGTAGGTACACATGTATGTATGTACATTGCCCACCACCAGCATCGGTGTGTGGAGGATGGGGATGGCGATGGGGCGGTGGTGTGTCGCACTGCCTTCTTCTCCTGAAGGCCCACAGCATTGTACTTTGTAGCACGGATGTAATCCAGAAAGGTCGGGCATTTTGACGAGCAATAAGGTTCTGGTGCTATGGAAGGATTCTCAGCCTCCCAGGGCAGCGCCATTGGCTGATCAGAAAACCCAGTGGGTGAATGAATCAGTGGCTCCGCTCCGTCTGCGAGGGCCTGTCCGCCGTCCGCTGGCCAGCGTCCAGCGTCCAGCGCCCACCAGCGTCCGCCGTCCAGCAGCAGCACAGAGCGTCTCGACTGGCTGCGGGCTGCCGAGTCGCGGGGGCGCGGCGAGGGGCAAAGGATGCGCAGTCGCATCTGCTGCAGGCGCCCGAGCATCTCGAAACAGCGGCATGCCGGCTGCGACCGTCTAGCGCCCGTTTGGGCGGAGCTGTGTTCGATGTGGCAGCTCCACCACGCGCTCGCACCGCGCACCAGCGAGACGCCTCGACCAGCAGCAGCCGGGCCGCAAGATGCGGGCGCCGTGGCAGCAAATGGGCCTGCCCTGCAGACGCGGTGGTGCGAGGGCATTTGGCGCCCATGCGCGGAGATGACCTCTGAGGGTTAGTGGAAATGAAACCTTGCTCCTCTGCCACTGCCAGGGCCTGTCACTTTTCCCCAGCACGTCGCCTTGCCCACCTTGTTCCTGCGAGTCTGGTCCATTACTGTACAGCACACGTCCCCAGTCGTCCCCCGCCGAGGCCTTTTCCCTCATTCCGCTCCTTCACCCTCACCCTCACGCACTCGCACTCGCAGCGCGCAGGCGACCACGCTCCCTACACACCCGACGCTCCTTTGATTCTCGCCCCCTTGGAATTTTGCATTGCCCGTTGCTTTTCGTATTCGCCGCACCCACCTCGACTCCGCTCGTGCCTGCCGATCATCCAGCTATTTCTCCAATTCGCACACTCGCTTTCACCACACCCATTCCTTGCATCCCAATAAACTTCCGAGACGACCAGTCTCCCAAACACTGTTGCTAGGCTCCTGCTCCTGCTCCTGCTCCTGCCCCTCGGTTCCTGCATGGAGAGTGCGTCCGCTTGCACGACTTGCAGTTGCTCAACTCCAGTCGCACAGGTTCTAGCAACCCAGGAGTAGACGCACCCGCGGCCATTGTGTACGTCATCTCATATCAATCCGCTGCTGTTGTTGTGGCTGCGTGAAACGAGGAATGGATCCGATAATTTGAGTCGAGAGTAGTCGAGAGTCACACGCTGATTGCACCTGCCGCAGGCAACCCTCACCCACACCCGCTCGCGCCCCGTCCTGCCCGTAGACGACAGACACCCGCCTTGCTCTTGCCTGCCGACGGGCGGTAAGCTGACCTGCAGCGCACCTGCGCACCTGGGAATTCCCCTTCTCGCCATACCGACAAGAGCCGCGACAGCTATCAAGTGAGTCCCCGCCGCCACATGGCCTCCCGTCCACGCACATGCGGGTAGTTGCTCTAGGCCGTCGCCTCTAGCTGTGTTCCGACCGCTTGCTGACACGCCGCAGGCCACCATGAATCGCTTCCTCCAGCGCAGGAAGGACAAGAAGAAGGGCGAGCCGGAGCCCAAGCCCGAGCTCAACATTGCAGCAGCACTGCCGTCTACCGATGACTTCCGCACCAGTCTGATCATGCCCAGCCTGTCGACCCGCTTTAGCATGCTCAAGGAACAGGATGATCCCAACTCGAAGATCGGAAAGGCCAGCGACGACAGTGTACTCCAGCCGAAACGCCAATCCCGCCTGCACGAGTTCGGATTCGCCCCTGGAGGTCTTACCGACATCGCCGAAGTCTCGTCGCTCAAGGGCTCGCTCAATGGTTCTGTAAATGGCCCTGTTCGCCCGCCGTTCGCAAGTGAGAGATCGGGCTCATTCGACAGCCAAGCCACCACCGAAGATGGCGGAAGCATTATGAGTAGAGCGCGACCAGGAGAGGGTAACGTGCTTTTCGGAGGCCGGCAGAAGATCTACAAGATTGGAGGCAGCGGCCATTCGACAGGCAGGCTCTTGTACGACGACGATGTGCATCTGTCTACGTTTCAAAAGATGCGACGAGAGGAGAAGGAGCGCTTGGCAGCAATGGGGCAAGAAGAGGCTGTTGAGGAACCTTCGAGTCCCTCCAAGGACGCTTATTCGCCAATGACGGAAGGATTCGATCGTCGGAGAGAAACCTCGTCGTCGACCAATTCTGGAAGCAATGCGCGCATTTCAACTGCAGCCACGTCGGTGGCTTCCCAGACTACCAGTTCCGTGTCTGCTGCACCCATATCACCGACCGACGTGACGAGATCCAACACCAAGGCACGGAGACTCTATGAGCAAGGCTTGGACCAGCAAATGCTTGAGCAACAATCGTCTGCCATGAATCGTCTCAACTCCATTCAACGAACACGAGCACAGACCGGGCGTGCTACCCCACCTCTACTGTTCACTCAAACGCGATCTGCGACAAACCTAAGTGATCGCTTCATCGAGAGTGGTGCTTCTCGCATAAGAAGTCCCACTTTCCAGGTTAACCCTGGCTTCCCCAACGGCAAAGATTCTCCAACCAACGCATCGAGCCCCATTCTGTCTCGGCCCCAATCACCTCTGTTGACGAGTCCGTTGACCAGTGAAAGTGAAGACGTGCAAACTCTCAATACAGCGCTGCAGCCACAGGATCGTGGAAAGGCCACTGCTATGGGTGCATTCAATAAGCCAAAGAATGCTTTTAGCGAAGAGCAGTATAGGGAGCGTCTCAGACAGATGCAGCAGGACCGCGAATCACCCGTCTCGAAGCCTGATAGCCCACTCAAAACCTCATTTCCGGAACGAATAGAACCAAAGGCACCTCGTAAGTTATCCCTAGCGGAAAGACTTGAAACAGACACCACCCGAAAGCCTTCTTTGCGAGAGCGAATCGAATTAGAGAAGCGAAGGCGAGCTGAAGATGGCGCGACGACCGCCGGTGCTACAATGGAGCGAAAGCCATCAGAATCTTCGGCAAACTCTCAAAAAGCTCCTTCACCATTCTCTGTGTTCCAATCTGCTGCCAGTCAAATGAAGACAGCGCCTACTCCGACTGCACTCTCACCGAACCCATTGCCCCATAACGTCCCGTCTCCGGACTCGCAAAAAGGGACTACCTTCTTTGCCTCGCCTGGATCTAGTGAAGACGAGAGCGACACTGCTCAATCTGGGCAAAAGTTTGCAGAGCGAGGCCGACGAAGGGAAAATCTTCCCGTAGCTACTGGGCCCGCACCTCCCATTCTGGAGCATCCAGCCCTTCGGTCGAGGAGCAATTCACGGGCACCGCATGACTCAGAGCACCCCGCCTTGCGCTCACGTAGTAATTCGCGACCGCCACTGCCAGAAACCTACACTTCACCAAATCCAGACACTGTTGGCAAATCTGATGACCCGGACGTCGACTCTCCTACATTGGGTCCGAACAATGGAGGCCTGAGTGGTCTTATTCGACAACATCTAAGAAATGTTAGCAATGTGTCATCGAACTACGATGACGATCGTCTTAGCATTGTCCCTCCGCCGCTGCAGACCCAGAATATCGGTCTCGGTCTCCAACGGCGGCAGCCTCAGAAGGAAACAGATACTCACTCCAACTCGACTTACAACCACTCGAACCCTTGGGATCTCGATGACCTTGAGAGCAATCCATTTTACAACGAACGGGCAAGCATGAGCTCTGTGAGCCCAGTGGAAGCACTGAAGCCCCAACCTCAGCAGTATCCAATTTCACCCTTGTCACCTTTGTCTCCCGATGGACCAGTATTCTCGCAAGAAGAGGAGAAGACGCACCAGCGTGGTCGTAGTGTAGAAGAGCATGAAGCATTCCAACGCGATCTTGCTCAACGCCAACGAGCCATCCAAGAGAGTCTTCGCGCTCGTGCTGAAGGCCGGTCTACTAGCCCTGCGCCCGCTCCTGCGGGATCGTCTGGTGGACTGAAAACCGCTCTCAACATGTTGCGCGCAAAGTCAAGTCGGGAATCGTTTGCTACTGTAGAAAGCCACCGGAACGCCGATGGGTCTCTTAAGGCAATTAAGATGCTCAACCTCGGGGCTAATTCGACAAATGCCAGCAGCACTTCTCTCGCTGGAGTCCCAGAAGGATTGACAGTACGTCAAAAGCAAATGCGCATGCTTCAACATGGTGAGCCTACGCGTGCCCAGGGTGAGCCCCGCCAACGGTCTGGAACTGGCGAAAGCAATCACAATGTACACCCGTACAACAGATCACCTCCGACTTCCAGTCGAAGCTCGGATAGGGATCGATCAAGCTCCGAAGTGTCGAATGGTCGATCTCGCAGCCGCCCTGCTCAACATCGCGAAGGCGCCCAACCCACTGGATACCCTACCAGCCCAGCACCACCAGGCCTTGATCAACAAAGCACAATCAGGTCCCGAAGTAACAGCAAATCTGCTGCTTACTTCGAATCCAAGCACTTGCAACCTCTCCAAACCGGCGCAGGCACGCTCGACGCCCACCTCGCTCCTGGCAACCGACCGCAAAATTCTCCAGGACTACCTGTTTCACCTCGACCTTCGCCTAGTGGACCAAGCCCTGCTCTAAGATCCCAAGCTTCGCGCCTTCCACCGCATTCGGTCACCAGTACCCCACCAATGTCTAATCCTGGTACTCCAGAAAAGATTGCATTCAATCCGGATGCCAGACCCCAACCCATGCCTAAGGTGGGAACATTGCGCAAAAAGTCAATCGCCAAGGCGGATATCGGTGAACCAGTGTTTGTTTCTACCACGTCTGTGATAGATACAGTTAACCTGCCTCCTGGTGCATCGCTCAGGAATGGTATGGAGACAGCACCGCCCCCAGTTCCTCCAATCAATCCCCGGAGACGTTTTGGTTTTGGTCGTACTGAAAACCGCGACCCAGCCATTCATGCTGGCCTTGAATCGCCTCCTATTCCGTTTGCCGAGCAACCAAGGACAAATTCGGACGACGGATTACCTACTCAAACCAGTTTCACCCGGCCCGCGTTGAGGAAAACTTTGAGCGAAGGCAAGAGCCTCCACGGCAATGCACAAATGCAGTCGATGACTAGCCCACCAATCCCTTCTGGACCCTTTGGCGTACGAAAACACTCTCCTCCTCGCCCCATCAATAACATGCCAATCACACAGCAAAACATGGATGGAGCCATGTTTTAGTCTTTTTTCTTGTTCCTTTAATTGGAGTTGGCAGGTCATCGGCGCTTGCAAGAAAACGTTTCCTACTCACAACTTTTACATTACTGCGCATTCAAATATCAGTTTAACTGTTAATCTGCGTAATTCCTTCAACCCGCAACCAACGGCCTTATTTTCTTTTTTTCCCTTGTCAATTCAGCAATATACCTCTCGGTCGGCTTGGAACTTTCCTCTGGTTCGATTTTCTTTGGCTAATTCTGTTCCTTTGTCAAATCTCATGAGAGACACGTAGGGATCTGGGTAGAGTGAGATCTTCATTGGCAAATCATATAAACGTCGCGAATCAAGGCACCGTGCATAGCTGGGTTATGGAAGCGGTGTCTTTGGCCGGACTGGAGGCGCACCAGCAGGACTCAGGCTGTTTGTTTTATATCTGCTGTATCATTCAATAGGGTTCTTCAATCAAGAACACAGTTGGTCAAAATTATACCTGCCTACGTGCAATAGTGAAAGGGGAACTATTTTAGAGTTCATAATGTCAGCATGGTCATTTGCGCTGGTCCACAGTATGAGTTGCAGTAGTGCCCTGACGAAATCCTCCATTCTCTACTCAGCTCCAATCTGACGAATCCTCTGGTGGCACAGAAGTTTCAGCTTTTGCTTGTGCTCTGATCCAACGTTCCGTCCGTCTTACAAGCGAATGCAATGTTGTAACCCACATGCACACTCGGAACGGAATACTCGAGAGTGAGTGTCATGCTTGCTCAAGTCCGATTTCGCCCCAACTGTGGTGCATTCGGGGCGGAACATTTGTTGAAAGTTCGGTATGGATGCGGGCCGTGACCCAACGACATATTACCCCTGATCGCCAGAGCTAATGCAAGGGAGCGGTTCGCGTGGTTTCATGCAGGGATTGTCGCTTTGACCTGGTGTGTGGGCCTGCTGAGGATATCGATAGTGGCGTGCATGCAGCGGAACCAAATCTCAGTGTGCAGCTGCTCGCAAGATGATTCAAACAGAATACGGTATGCATAGAAGGCGCAACACATTGGGAGAGCGATGGGTGTAGGACTAGAGATGTCGGTTTGGCAGCTGGATGAACAGCGCGGCAGATGCGGCTGGTTGGCCAAATCAGCAATTTCGACCTTGAGTGGGGCCCACACCGTATCGTCACTTTTCGATCGACTTTCCTTTTCGCAAAAGCAGGTACCTGGTTAGACTAAACAGTCCGGCCACCTCCGTCACATTGCGGCAATAAGCTAGGTATCTTAGACATACTTAGACTAAAGTATCTAGTCTACCTCGTGCATACCAGCAAGTAGATCCATGGGCCTAGCCCTTTGAGCTGCTCGCCGGTTTGCTTGCTGGCCGACTGCCGAACCAAAAAAGGGTCACGTCTTACCTGGAAGCTCTGCCGCCGTCGCTCGAGCTGTTCCTGTTTTCAGCAGCTTTCTCTTAGGCGGGAAACAATCTGACTCGCTATGGCGCACCCCGCGACTCGATGCACACATCGGGGATCCATGCCATGCTCCCCACGCTCTCTTCGCTATCAGCAGCATGCGCTCCGTGTTTCACCCGTGTCGTACCCACCTGCGCCGATTTCGCCAACTTCCTGTCTTGGTGGACTTGGTCTCGTGGTACTGCTAGAATCGTTCAGTTCGGCATCTCGATGCAGCTACGTCCTTCGCCTTGCTTGAACCTGCATCTTACACCCGATTCATGTTGTGCGGTGCCAAACTCTCTCGGTCATACTTACTGCTAGAGCAATATGTTCGGCGCTATCATTTCCACTAACACGCTTAGGCGGGAGTTTGCGACACGGCTCCAGTGGATCTTAAGCTCCAGGCTAGCCATTCCCACGGTGCCACCACGAAGGGCTAGACTGTATCTCGGGCAGCACTGTTACAAAAGTCGTTGCGGCATCCGCATTCGATATACAAGATTGTCACACTCTCTTTAACTCTCCAATCTACTATTGATACCCCCATTTTCCACTTTGGAATCCTCAAGTCACCACACACACACTCACCATGCGTTTCTCCATCCTCGCTCTCGGTGCCGTCTGCGCCGTCGCCTCTGCCCAAACTCTCGGCGACATCCCCTCATGCGCTCTTGCATGCTTCGCCGCTGCCGTGCCAGCTTCCGGCTGCTCGCTCACCGACCAAAAGTGCCAGTGCACCACTGGAAAGTCCAAGATCGAGGACTCCATCACACAGTGTGTGCCCGGAAAGTGCTCTGCCGATGAGATGGCCAGTATGTCACCCCTACTGTTTGGACCTGTGCATAGAACAGCTGCTGATAGACGACAACAGAGATCGCCCCTGCCGTTACCAAGCTCTGCGCTGCAGCTGGTGTTTCCCTTTCCAACCTCCCCACTGAAGCTGCCACCGGATCGGCTGCCAGCAAGACCGCCAGCGGAAGCGCCTCTGCCACATCTACCTCTGGATCTCCTTCTTCGACCAGCTCAGCACCGGCTCAGGCAAGTGGCGGCGCTGTGGCTAACGGCGTCAGCGTTGGCGCCATCGCATTGGGTGTCGTTGCTGCTTTCGGATTTTAGACGTTCTATTCTTCTATGAGAGAGATATACCAGATTCCACGAAAGGAACTTTATGAAAACTTTTAGCATGTACATCATTGAAATACCACTATTCCAATTATATCAACGTCGAGAGCATCCACAAACCAAGGATACCCACCATGCTGCCCATCTATTCCTCCATTTGCGCTGATACTCATGAATGCTAAGCCAGTCGATACGTCATCCACTACACCATCTATCCAACATGCTACGTCCCTGCTATCCACGCGTCTACTGTCGTTTTCGGTTCCCTTAAAGTTCATTGTGCGGCGGCGACCCTGCCTGCTTTCCCTCCTTGACGCCGCACACGGCTGGCGTTCCCACCTCCATCCTGTATACACACTTCTCCTCTTCCACGATCTTCCAAATCTCGTCCGTCTCCGAGCATGCCAGCACCACCAACGTACTTCTGTTGGGGCCATTCCAGCAATGCTGGCCATTTTCATACTTGAGGGCATACCTCTCTCCGCTGCCGAGCCCCTTTCCATCAGCCGGAAGATCATCGTCGACAACGACTTTCTCGATCCGCGCAAAGTTACCCATGCCTGTGTGGCCACCGCCTTTCTTGGACTTTTGCGTCGTCTTGTCGAGGAAGCAGTGCTCGTAGGTATATTCGCCAGAATCCTGGGAAACACAGATACCCTTGAGGGCGCGGAAGATGGAATCCGGACCAAAGTCTTTGGTCAAGTCTTCCTGGTGCTTGGATAGCTCAGAACGATCGTTATCCAGCTCGCGTTGGGCGGAGGACAGCTGATCGCGGGCGTCGGTTACAGCTTTTGATTCAGGGCTATCAGTGTTGGGCTCGGCAAGGATACCATTTTCGATGAGGGTGATGCGAAGGGCGCGGAGCTTCTCATCGACCCAAGAGCGGAGAGGTGCAGGGAGATATTCTTCAAACTTGTAGACTGTATGGTGGTCAGCGTGTTTGGACATATAGGGAGCGGTCATGGGTTATAGACATACGAAGCTCCACGTCGGACTCTTCGTCAGCCTCGAACTCAGCCCACTTGATGGCGCTTTCAGATTCGGGATTCAAGAGGTCCTCCACGTCGCGGTCGCGGGCGGAGTTGTCCTGATCGACTGGCTGTGAAGCCGCGTAGTCTTCCCAGGCCTTGACTGCGCGCTTAACACCCTCATCGTTGAAATTGGGGTTGTACTCTTCCTTGAAGCGCTTCAAGATAGCCTCCAGCTCTCCGATCCGCGACTTGGCCGCATCTCTTTCCGCCTTGACCGTCCTCAGGTTGTCGGTCAGCTCATTCACCTTGTCCTTAGCCAGACCAGTCAAGACACCCAGCTTGCCCCCCTTGCCCGCATTCCTGACCACTTTGCCCTTCTCAGACCTCTCGACTTCGGCCAGCGTCTTGGTCAATGCCTCTACTTTGATTTCCTGACTCTTAATCTGAACCTGCAGGGTCTGGATCCGGTCCTCGACCTCCTTCGTCAGCCGGCCTGCTTCGGCTACCAGCTCCTTCCGCCGCTTGTTCGCATTGCCCAGACTCTTTTGTCGTGCTTCGTCCTGCTTCTTCCACTCCTTTCCAATCTTGGCACAGCGGTCTTCGCACTTTATCCCGCCCACACCCTCCCATTCGTCACTGCCGTCACAGCATAGCTCGTAGTCACAAACGCCGTCATTGATATTCGTAAAGGGCACATAGCTCGCTATATGACCCTTGTTCTTGCAGTAAAAGCCAGGCAGCGCTTGCGAGTCGTTGATCTTGTTGGGGTCGAAGCGTGCCGGCTGCTTCGGGGAGAGTGGGGACAGGTATGAGCATGCGGAGGTGCCAGGCTCGTCGCTACCATCGGGGCAATCGCAGTAGTCGTCGTTCACGCGGGAAACGTCGAGTTTGATGTCGGGGTTGTTTATGCACGCGAACGAAGTTGCATCTTTGTAGTACTTGGCAACTACGAAGTGTGTGTGAGTTGCGTGTTGTCCAGCTGGCGCCCGAGAGCTTCGGGGGAGCTGCGGTGTGCTACGTACAGTCTGGTCCTACGCCCCGCGGCCGAGGAGCTTCCGAGGCGGCATTTGCGGTGGCTGCAAGGAGAGGAAGGAGGATAGCAATTGACGAGAGCGCCTGTCTCCCCATTGTGTGCTGTGGTCAGGGAAACGAAGCTCTGGTGCGCTGCGACACTTGGAGCATTGAAATGTGGCACCTCAAACCACGGCCAATCAGACGCGGTGGGGGCTTGGCACTAACGCCTAGTCTTACTTCGACCGACTTGACTTCCTATCAAGGCACTCCTCACTCCACCTGCATGACCAAGAGACCCATGGCACGAGCAACACCACCGTTGTAACAGTGGGTAAATATGCATCGATCGTGTCATTCAGCGACCATGCACTTTGTCCATACGGTGCCCAAACGGGCATATGCAGCTAGAGGTCAGCCCGCGCACCTGCAAACGCCCCTTTGAGATTCAATGAGCGGCAGCAGAAAACTTGCGACATGACTGTCTGGCAAGTTTTTCTGAAAGGTCCACGTCATACGTTCGATCTGTCGATTAGCTCCCCGGCCTTATGAAACTCGTTTCTCAGCCACCTACTGTGATCTTAAGGCGGTGAGATCTACGTCATGATGTTGAACATTGACACGACCATAGATTGCACAAAATTGCTCACCGTCAGATCTGGAGATGCGTGGATTTGTTATCGGTGCATGTGCTCTGCTTCCAGTACCGCTCGCAAACGCCTTGGATACTGATCGCCCCTATACACTGTGGTCGAATCTTTCCAGAACTTCGTCCAGGACCCACTTCCTCATCGATCCTGTTTGATTGCAGGCTTCGAGGCTGCCCGAATCGTTTGTTCGGGCTTCTTCTCTTCGTTCGCCACAGCACTCTCTTTGAGTTACAAGGCCGCTTCGTTCGTTCAGTGCCACTCATAAAAGCTCACGGCATAGAGCGCATGACTGGAAGTGTATCAAGAGCCCCACATAGGTGGACCCCGTGGCAGTTCTGTAAAGATCACAAAGAACAACAATGTGACTGGCCTAGCGGCAAACGGTTCATGTCTATCTGTATTGAGGATCATGCAGTTTCCCCGCATAGTAATCGTTCCCATTGATTGAGCTTTCGATTCAAAAGGCGTTTGTTCTACCAAAGTAGAACAAGTTCAAGGGCTATCGCAATAGCTCTTCTCATCATCTGTCGTTGCTCTCCGATAACACATACGTTTCTAAGGGCGCCTTTGGGTCCATTTGCTCTTAGGTTGGCACATAATCTATCACTGCTCTTTTTCCGACTTCTTTTACATTCAGTGCGGACCAGTGCCCACAATGAGAGATATGGTTGATTGGGGCGATTGGAGCGGTGGCTTTGTCAGTCCTGCAGCACATCTGCGAGAGGGGGTATGCTGCGAAATTATTCCTGACGTCGCAATGGTGTGTGTCACTGACACAAAAATTTCTCCTTTGATTCTGACATGGACAGCTGCAGACTCCTCGCGGAGAACCTTGCAACCCTGATCTACACGAAGTTGCGGACTCGAAACCTGCCTCCGCTCGTTTCGAGCGTCCAAACATCGGCGTGCAGCTTAATCGCCGGAAACCATCGCCGGAAGACTACTACAATTTCCTCCTCTATTATGGCAGCCAGAAATTGTATGAAGCGACTTTTATCCAACGCTTCCTGGCGCATGCTCTTCACTCCGACCAGTTGGATCCATGTCTATCGCCCGGTGACGAGCGTCACAAGCATATCCATCAATATTTGAAATCAGTCCTAGACAATGTCGATAAGCTCTATCGTAAAACGATCTACAACACTCAATCACGTATTGTCAAATTCATGGCGAACAATGACCAAAAAACGACGCCGCTCTGGGATTGTGAACAATTCGATAGCCAAGTGTTTATTGATTTCTCACCCAGTAACACGTTTTCCGTTGTGGGTATGATGAATCAGTCGTGGCATAAAGCTTTCATTCCTCCCTCGATGGCTCAATTTACCCAGGATGAATTTACGGTTGGGTTGAATATTTCGCCATTTGAGGAAATTGACGATGTTACCAAGAGAACAAACCTATTCACATCCCATGGTACAACTCATGCAGCACTCCATAATGGAATCTTACGACCACCTCGTACCAAAAGACTCAAGCATAACGGCCTACCCGATGTCACCATCGATAATAACTTAGGTTTTTCCTACAATGAATGGTCTCATGGACTGGGTATATACGGACTTGACAATCGCTCTGCCGGCACACAAGTCAGAAAGCGTGGTCTTCCTTTGGACTCGTCTCACAATAATCAGGTTGCAACTCTCTCGGGAGCTAATATTGACACTGATGTTAGTTTACCGAGTTTAGAGCATAGTACAATTGCTGATTTTGACGAGCCCTTTGAAGATCACATCGTGGGCGAGCACGATGACAACGACATCGCGATAGGCTTAGTGGAGGACTCTGGCCTTTCAGTCGAAGAGCCTACTCGATCCGAAATTCCTGAACAATACCATAGCCCCAATACAAGCTTACACCCATGCATATCCGCTCCAGTGGAAAGAGTCTCAAGGGTAGCTGGGGGCAAAAACTGGATGACGCGACTTCTAGAAGATCATAAGCAGCGTTTAGCCAAGAAGCCACTCGATTTACAACAATCACTTCATATATCATTGGGTCTCGATACGTGTGTTGAACAGGCAATCACACAAACCAATCTAAATCCTTTCGGGTCTGACTCTCAGATCACTCCTAACCTAGAGGCATCACTTTGTCTCCCTGTACAAGGCAATTCGTCTCCAGGAGAGTCCCGCTGTGTGAGCCTGAAAGACGAAGATCAAGACCAAAGTGCTCACGACCATGGTTTACAAGATTCTGTCGATGCGACTCCACCAGAAACATCGTCGGGATGGCCTTGTAATGCTTCTGGGAGGAAGAGTCCAAGGCGATCATCCTCCACTGCTCGACCAAAAAAACGACGAAAGATCATGAAACAAAGACCAAAAGCCCCAGATCCAGATATGAGACTCGTTTCTGATCATGTGTCGGCCCCAGTCTCACCACCGAGTGTCACAAACAAATCGGAAAACTATTCTCAAATTCCTCCTGATGCATACTTCGAGAAAAAAGCTGAAGATGAGCAACCCGCATGGCGCTGTGGTATTAGCCACTGTATGGGTGCTTATTACAATGCTGGAAACAGGAAAAATTGCATTGGTTGTTTCACATCTGTGAAGTTGGACGCAAATCCAAAACGGGTTATAATGAACTTTTACTTACCTTCACGTTCTTTCTGGTTCCATGCTGCACCACATCATCCATGGAAGGTTAGCAAGCCTTCTAGCAAGCCCAGGAGTACCTTACACATGTCGCACAACAGCATTGCCAAAGATGCCTATTGGATTGCTATCGACAAAGGAATGACTAGGGAAGAGGCATGGCAGAAAGGCATCGAGGCTGTCGAGGCTCACCTTCGAGCAGTAGCAAAAAAGAAGGAGAAGAAAACTCCAATACTGGAACCAGCGCCGGTGCCCGTTGATCCTGGCCCCCACCCTAGTGGTTCATTGGTAATGGAGCATGGTCAAGTACTCCCAGTTGGAGCTTCCTTCGAAAGGTTATCACAAGAGCAGCAAGAAGAGAGGGCGTGGCGTTGCGACGTAAATCATGTACTAGGACGCTACTACATGGCGGGTGATATCAAATCTTGCCCTGGATGCGGTTCGTGCAAAACAGGACCCGGTAAGCATCCGGAACTAGATTTCTTTCTACCTGCTGGGACAGTGGCTCGACAAAAAGCGCCTGACCTTGTGAAATGGAAGCCGCGTAGAGCGTACAAGCTAGCGAAGAAAAGCAAGAAGGAGAAACAATGTGTCAGTCACAATCAAATTGCCTCTAAAAAATATTGGGAGTTGGTTGAACAGGGTCATGAACACGTGGAAGGCTTTTATGACGCAAAGACCCTCAAACTTGCCATCGAGGCAACAGAACAGCATATTGACGCAAAGTTGGAGGCTGCACGGGCGAGGCTGGAGAGGGAGTCATCCAGTGAGGAAGAAGTTTCGGAGCATGAAAACAGATCCAAAGCTGGAAATAACGAGCGACCAGCCTCCAGTGGCCAAGACACACTCCCACAACGCGACGAAAGGGGCGCCTGTCTGCTTTCCTTACGAGCATCACACCCTTCAAACCTGAGAGAGAGGTACAATGAAGGACTGGATGGTATTGAATTTGACAGTTTCATCGAATGCGAACCTGAAATAGGCACCGAAGAACCAAAAACCGACCCCGAGAGTTCGGATGACGAGTCCAGATCGAGTTCAGACAGCGAGTAGAGTTCCGAGCAGCTTAGGGGACGGGCATGACTCATTCCAACCTCGATATGTGTAGTAACAGCCACAGAGGAACTCAAAAAAAAAGCACCAGAATCATGGGAATGAGGTTATATTGTGGTGGGGGTGTTGAATGTACCACACGGACTAATTTTCAGCGTGGCTTACTACAAGTGGAGACTTGAACCACGCCCTGGCATCAGGGCTTGGATGGCGGGCTTCATCCTATGAGGCTATTTGTATGAATATTTCTAGACTACATGGTTACACATTACGGTTGCACAGAAAGAGTCTTTCTCGATCCTATTGTCTGCCTTGTTCACATGTATGGCACGTTTTGAAACGAGGCACGCTGCTGACCTGTAGGCCGCAACTATAAGCCCCCACGCACTAAGTTTAGCGGTGACAATGATTTCCGGTAGCCTCATCGCCGAGGTCTACTCACGCTAGCTTGTATCATACAGGTGGGATTGCAGTAGTGGCATTTATGACAGCGGTGCGTCCCGAAGCGTTCAGTACGCCTTTTCGCGCTAAACATCAGCAGTGATAACGAGATGTGGGGGCTAGGCTAGTTGCGTATACTCCCCTACACTGTGAGCCTTTGGTGAAACAGTGGCACACTGGCAGCAGTGCTGGTGGCGGCCACGCCCCTGCAGTGCTCAGTATGTACGCCCTCTCGTGCATCGGTGCTGACGAATAATAGCTGACAAGATTGGCGCCTGCATATCTCTCTATGCGATTGAGTCTGTTATCAGCGTTTCTATGACTCGTTCGGGCGAAGAAGATGTGTCGGATCAATGAGTATCACGTGTACATGTATTTTTTGTTTGCTGTCCACAATCAATTTATGTGTTTAAGGTTACCATTGATAGATTTTTGATGGGAGAGGGAAATCAAAGATGATTTTTTGGATATTGCAAGGAGTATGCGGCCGGAGTTCGGGGGCGGAGTATCGTCGTTTTCGCCTAATCAGGAAGGATAGAGGATATCGGACTTCACAGACGCACACCAGTCCAATTCTATGGCTTCGGTCATTGGCTGGTGGCACTGGAAACAAGTTTCTAGAAAGCCTGCACGCGATTTACCCGACAGCAAAAGAGACCGTACACCCCGAGTGCAACGCGCGTCCGCAGGTTTGCACAACGGTTCACTGTGCAGCGAAATGCCTCTGTAGGTCGGCTTTTACGACCTTTCTATTCATTCCAGACCCAACTTCAGTCATTCATTAATTTTGCTACACCTCAAATGGGGTTAAATGGGATTCTGTCTTTCGTGCTGGCTGTGCCAGTCTTTATTGGGGTAGCTGGTGCCTTGGGTATGTCCGCCACAACCTGTGGGCAAAAATGAATCAAACGCCTAGGCGAAACACGCCGAACTTCATTAACACTCTGCAGACTGCAAAAAAGATACAAGTTTTACTATCAAATCAGCAGAAGATGTCTTGGCAATCGGCAAATGTACCTTCTTTAACGGCAGCGTCACTATCGGCGAGGGCGCACCGAAGGACATTGAACTCAAAGGAATTCGATCAATTAGAACCATCGAGGCTACTTCGGTTGAGAGCCTGCGTTCTATTTCTTCAAGAAGTCTGGAATCTGTTGACAACATAATCCTTACTGCGCTTCCCAACCTTGCCTTCCTCAACCTCTCCACCTTGAATATTCTGGATTCTATACGGCTTGAGAACCTTCCTAGTATCGAAAATTGTAGTCTGGGTCTAGGTCCAAGAACAGAAGCAGGAGTCTTCAACACCAGTTTTCAGCGCATTGAGTGGCTGAAGTGGCCTGTCACCACGACTCTCAACATCACCGAAAATGGGAACCTTGAATCCGTATTTCTTCCATGGGAGACCATCGATAGCAACGTCACAATGAAAGGAAATCCGACCTTGGACGAGATTAGTGTCGTTACAGTGGAGAATGTGCCTGGGAGCTTCACTCTGGAGGGAAGTGATGAGGTCAAAGCGCTGGTGTTCAAGAGTCTGGAGTCTATAGATGGAGATATGAATATCATTGGGGCTTTTAAAAACGTATCGATGCCAACATTAAGAGGAGTAAAGGGGGCCTTGAAGGTTCAATCATCGGAAGACATCAGTGGCTTCTGCAACAGCTTGGTCGAAGACAAGCTAAAGGGACAATTCGATTGCAAGGCAAACGTACAGAAAGAGGAGCCTTCAGTATCGAAGCCCACAGCGCCCCAAGGATCAACGGATGTTTCGCCACAATCATCTGACGAGCCACTCGGACAGCATGGCCAAACCGAAGACAGTGACATGGCCCTCGGCGCCAAAATTGGCATTATACTCGCATCATTAGTGCTCGCTATCTTTGTCTTTGTGGGCGTATTCTTCCTCGTCCGCGCAAGAATAAGAGGAAAGGTTATGGAGATTGTGCCTACGGTCCCAGGAACACCCATGGTTGTACCAAAACCCGAGAAGACGGTGGTGATAACACGGTTGGAGGGAAGAACAGTTCGGGTTGTCAAGATCAACCTGAATGGTCAAGAAATAAAGGAAGGGGAGGCAGACGACGCAGATAAAGCGGTTGGTCAAACGAGTGTAGGGGGTAAAGAAATAGATCGGGAGCCAAGCGTAAGGAGTGTAAGCAGCCTGGGCAGTGTAGGGAGTGATGTAAAAATGCTGGGAGCAAGGTCACCTACATGTCCTGTATCGCCTGTTTGAATAGAGACGTTTGTGTATACATTAACAATTCAACAAGAGCATATTTTTAAAATGTTAATTTCATGTCGCCTATTATTCTGGGAAAGGTCGATGGTGCAGAGCATATTAGAGAAGCCTTTTTGATCTCTGTGTGCTCTCCAGCTAACTATCTAACTATACGCTACTATTATAATATCTTCTCTGCCCTTTTATTAATTATGTTTATTATCTTTTATTTAGTCTATTATTTAGTACTCCTCGTTATTAAGTTTATTACGTTAGGTTTACCTTTAACTGGAGTCGGCATGACCTGTACAGGTCCTTACGATGTTAATTGAAAACTAAACCTATTGTTCTGTTTTGGTGTCAATCCTGGGGCAACTCATGTCTAAAAACAATTATAAAATTAGGCGTTCACAGTGGAGGCAGCTACAACTACGAGACCATTCTCTGTACCCGTCACCCTCAGCCAGTCTTAGTCTCATAAATATGTCTCATGTCGTCCGCTTCTCCGACCCGAATAAAGTACCACAAAAGCCGTTCGAAATCCTCAGACTGAAATCCTTTAGGTTCTTGGAACACAGAAGGTGAAACCACTTCAGCTTCCCACGAAGCTGTTAGAGGGGAATATGAAATTGATTACGGCCATTGAAGCTTGTGCTGAATCCCATATGAGATACAATAGATATTGTCGAATTCTATATCGTTCGCCATATAGAGTGATAGAGACGGCTTCAAACAGGTTCATGAGGCGGTTCGAACTGGCATGGGATCTGTGCTCTTTTAATCTTGCCTCGCTTTTCGCAGTGTATCCGACTTCTGAAAAACATGGTTCGAGAGGCTCTGTAGGTTTGTTAAAAATGGTGGGCGTATGAGAGAAGCAACACCTAGGCATACTCTCCAGATCATCAACGAAGTCGCTGCCGTACAACGCTGATGAACCTAACTAATGAATTCAGGTATGCTGTTTGTGGTGGGCAGGTAGAAGGCGAACTCGCCAGGTATCTTAGAAATTGTCAGTCAATACTAGAAGTAGTGGAATACATCTGGGGTTCTGACCGGCGATACCCTTCTGATGTATATTGCTTTAACCACTTATTCCCATTTGGGCGGATTGATTGCACAACGGTATCGATCTTGAAAGCATGATCTAAATCTTCGGTAGAGTTGCGAGATATGTCGGCATAGCGTTCCATCTCGTTGAGGATTTCATGGGTTTCTTTTGCACTCTGAGAACTTCCATCCTTGGCAGTGAAGAAATTCGCGTAAATGCATGGCTGCTCCTCCCTCTTAGCACGTGAACGTAGCTTACTCAATGCGGTACGGGTATCCTTGCTAGTGTGGTCGTTCTTGACCAAGTTCCCTTCTAATAGAGATCGCAATACTCGAGAGTCGGTGGAGAGCAATATTCTCCAGCATGACTTGAGAGCCTTCTCCTTCCATATGCAAGCTAGCGTATTCTGGTTACTCATGATTGAGTCAAGAATTTTTGCAGTCAGTTCCTCAAAACCGTCTTCGAGTGCCAATCCGAGTTGCTCTCTCGCCGGATCAGTGGGTAGGATGCCGGTAAGAAGAGTCGGTTGACATAGAATCGTTACACTGGGACCGTTTTCAGCAGTACTGTTAGATCCGGAAGTTTGCGGGCTAGGTTGGGTCGTGGAATGCAATTGCTTTTCAAAGTTCCTGCTATTCTCTCGAGCAGCCATCCAGGAATCTACCGGGACACCTGAAAGCTCGCGAGCGGGCACGTCGATTGGATCCTTGACTAGGAACTAAGAAGAAGTCAGCTACTGTATAAGACCGTTTGCATACGAGGTTTTTGTGTTGCAGAAATGTCGAGTGTAATGTGATAATTACCGTAAGGGCTTCTATTGACGATGCCATGATGAAAAGGCAGTATACACCGGTTGTATAATGGTGTTGGGGTGAAATGAGGGTGAAAAAGTGAGAGTGGAACGCGAGCTTGGTGGAACGCGAGCTGCGGATCTGGAGGAAAGCGCGACCGGAGGAAAGTGTGACTGGAGACGCGTGTTATGACGTGTCTCAGTCAAAGCTCACACTCTGCAGAAGAAGAAGAAGAAGTAAGTAAAGGAAACGTGTAGAAGAAGGTGTAAGAAAAGGAAACGAGCTCGGGTCCCAAAATATACTTATTTTATTCGGGTCAGTGGGGATACTGTCATGTCTCAACATAATCAAGCATCGGCTTACATACGAGCATCGGATTACTTACATGATGGATACGCGGATCTTAGGAAAGATCGTGTTTGGTGTTTTGTTTTGCCCTTATTACTGTTGGATTCGTTGCGTCTAGTTTGCCCTTGGTGGCTGGAGTCGGCATGACCTGTACAGGTTTTTACGACGTTAATTGAAAACCATGGTTTTCGGATATTACTAGCGGTCGTTCTCTTACCCAATAAGCCTGTCTTTAAAAGTACTATTACCTTACTTCTCTCACTATCAACTACTGGTCAAGCTTATAAGATCTTTCAGTCCCCCGTCCGAACCATCTACTCACCTCCACGCCTCAACCGACTTCGAACACGCATCTTAACGACTCAAATTCATTTTGCGAATATTGTCATCCTGCACGCTCCTCGCAATGACGCGTCTAAAGGAACCAATCTTTGATGAGTCGTCATGGAGGATGCTCGTGGGCTACCAAAAGGATAGCCCGTCGACCGAGCTATGGGTCGAATCGGTCGTGAGCAAAAAGAACGAACCAAACCTCAAAGTATACCGAAATCCCTCGAAGTCTTATTGGAATGCATCGTCCACCGCTTCCATCGACACTAGCACTTGCCTTGCCCATTTGTGCAAGCACAACAACCGTTCTATTGATAGCACGAAAGCGCATGAGCTTTGGCGCGCTCACTTTTACTATCAACTACAACGACCCCAGCTGGCTACGCTCAGGAGGCACAACGTGACCCGTAAAGGGTCAGATGAGAGAATGAACAGTGGTAAAAGCCTGGAAGATGTTATCGATGAACTAAAAAGTTTGGAGTCTGATACGAGAAAGAGAAAGCGTGATTCCAATGACATTGGACAACGAAATGACGACGAAGACGCAAACGAAAGGGAGGAGAAGGTATTCGAAGAGCTTCGGCAGCATGGGCTGCTTGGTGAAAGTTCGCTAGTCATATTTCGCCGAATGATTGCTGGTTTGGTTCAGCCGATGACGAACCCACCGTCGACAATGGTGTGGCGCGACTCAACGAAGACAACGTGAACGAGTTGATTTCCCCCATCAGAACAATGAGTTTTTCGAATGGGTTAAAGACAACGATCTCAAAATGTCTGTGGACGCATCCACGAATTTCGCCAATAAGCTCGAGGTGAAAGAGTTCCCTCTTCGCGAGATGGGTCGGCCAGAATTCTGGACTAATTACCAGGGACCAACCACGAGAAAGCTCATCGCAAATATGGAAGAGTTTAGAAAACACTTGAGGGAGATGAAGACGCTACTTTAGCAGGTTGTGATTCGACACGAGCTATTTCACCAACTTGGAACAAGGACTACACGATACGGCCGATTCCGCCGGTTTGAATGAGCATTTCGATACGAGCTGCTTTGACAATGTGAACATGCCATAGGATATGGATCATTTGGCCAATTAGAACGAAGACAAGGTTGGTCTTTGTTCAATGTTGGCAATGCGGTGCAGTCAACATGGTGGATTTCTGTAGTCCAGGGCTTTTGGTCATCAGGCGGTTTTCTGTAGTACGGGCAAGACCGAGTCAATTTCATTTGTCATTTGTACTATTCCGTCATTCTCTTGTGAGGATTTCCCAAATAAACTCTCTTGTCCTTCAAAGTCTATAGTGTGATGTTATCATTCATCAAATACTATATGGTCTGATGCTATAGCAGCTCTATATCAGGAAGGGGTATGCCATGGTGACCCAAATCGGAGTTCTACTCTATTTCGGCTGGACTTATTGACTGTGTAATTGCTAAAAGTTAAAAAGAGAGTCGATCGCCGCATGTGCATGAGAGGCGACCATGTGTATATCTTCGCCACATCTAGAGATCTTCAATTCCAATTACCTTCGCATAATCCGACCAAGTCAGTCAAAACGACAATCGGGTGGTTCAGGACGGCCCAAGCTTGGATTAAGCACCTGTCCGCAGGTTGTGATGGCAAGTGAACAATGTCGCTGTTTTTGTTAACGACGAAATGTCGCATCGTGCCAGGGCGCCGTTCTGACGCCGTTCTGGCCAGTCGTTATTCTGACCAATACAGATATCAGACGAAAATAGGCAGTGACGACCCGATCCAACCCCTCTTCATTCTCCTCTTTACCTACCACTCCCCTCACTCTTCTTCTCGTCCATTCTTGTCCTCGCCATTCCCTTCCTCCATCCTCGCCGACTTCGTCTTCATATACCATCCTCCTCGCACCCCTGTTCGTCTTCCATCCGCTATCCTCTATAAGGGTCTTTCTGTTGGAAGGAGCCAACCCTGGTGGGCACCTACCTTTGGTCAGATGGGAAGGTGCTAGGCTAGTACTATATAGGCGGGAACGTCACCTAGTTAGAACAATCAATCCTTCATCACAATACTTTCGACAACCACGTTTTCGTTGTCCCTGGTCGAACGACCCGAAACCTCAACTCGGCCTCATGCCCCTCTCAATGGGTCCGAAGCCCAGCTTGCCTTCCTCATATGAAGGTGACTCGGAGTTGGATGAGGAAGGTGCCAGCGACAATGCCATAGATGAAATGGAAGAATTCGGGAATTTGTTTGCCGAGGATTACCTCAAGAAGCTTGACAGCATGAAGGTTGAAGGCATGGTCAAGCTCAACAATCCAAAGATAACACATTTGCATGCCAACATGGTGGAAACAGTGAGTAAACATGGTGTTTCCATCTCCACGGAATGCTAAAATTGTGGCATAGACCGCATTGTCATGGTCTTCAGATGTTCCGTTCCTCGGATCCAACAAAGGCGGCGCCTGTGGGAAAAAGACAAATGGCGCCTTTTCGATATCTGGTTGGTCCGGAGAAGTGCGGTCGCAGCGCAACCGACACTCTTCCAGGATTCCCTGTTCAGGTGGAACAACATCAGTGTCGATCTTTGCAATTCAATCCTGGTTGCAGCGATTCGTTCACAACCATGCCGAACGACGAGGAAATCAACACCCGGGTGATAGAGACAGTACCTATTCTGTACTCTCTGTTCCCAGAAACGCCGAAGATACAGTCTTCTGATACGGAAGGCCTGAAGAGAGCTGACAAAGCATTCGATAGCCAGGTAGAGCTTGCAGTCGCGGTTTATGCTCGCAATCTCGTGTTGTCGTCCCATCTGGTATGTATATTGTCTTGTGTGTCTGCTCCCGCTAATCATATATGTTTAGTACCAACAGGTTCTGCCTGTTCGCCTGGAATATTCGTGTGGGAAGCCCTTTCCATCAGCTCGCTCACAATTGGCGTTATTCTCCACCTTAGCAACAGGCGCCCAAATCGTCACATTGTTATCGATATACTGCATTGGCTCCAAGCAACAGATCAACATTGACACGAGGTTGAGATGGCAGAGACGCCGAGGCTTGTTGACAAACGCTTCATTTGAAGCGATAGTAGCCAAGTTTGCAGATGAGCCTGTTGCAGCCATACAGGATTGCCAACTACTTACTGTGAACAACAAATACAAAACTCCTTTGCACCTTGGCGGTTTTTGCATGATCTGGGTATAGCAAAACGTGCTAAAGATGTGAAGTTTGACAAGTACTATGCTGACGGCAATGGCACTGAATATTACTGGGTCCGGTCTTCCGACTTTGCTCATATCGCAGACACTCTTTTCATTTACGTTGTGCAAGACTGACTAGGTCATACCGACAATAGGTATATGGCAAATAAAATAGAATAAATTAATTAGACAAAAGGACATCAGCGAAATAGAAAAAGAAATTAAAAAGGTAACGAATAGAATGAACGAAAAGGCGGGCCTTGTGGGGGGCGATAGTGGTAAATGTCCGATACCCACCATCTTCTAGCGCCCTCGTGATATCACTTAGCATGTAATACAACTGAAGGTTGAGCTACATATAGCTTGACCTGGGGTAACACAAGTATGACTTTCGAGTGAGCCATCTAACATTTGTAAAAGTGGTCCTGGGATTGCATATGGCAGCATGCACGTCAATTTAGAGCACATGGAAAGGCTACGAGAGGTTTGATCCCTCCAAATTGTGAACCAGAATCACTGCGCTCATCTCGGCTCTCGATACCAACCCATTTGACCTTCTTGGTGGGGAGTATTGATTTCTCGATCTCATTGGCGCTTTCGCCACTATCCACTCATGCAGTCTCCGAACTCGTGCCGATAAATCCTAGCATCGACACGCAGGCTGTGCCATGGCGATTGATCATAGATTCTCGAATTTGATGTGCATCGCCACATGCATCATAATCCCAGGATCTGACCACAGCCAGTCGAGGTGAAGATCTGGGTTGTGTAGATAACCGAGTTAACAATCTCCAAGCCATCATTGGGAAGGCCATGGTTTTCAATTAACGTCATAAGGACCTGTACAGGTCATGCCGACTCTAGCTACTAAGGGCAAACTAGATACAACGAATCCCATAACAATAAGTAATAGACTAATACACTAAACAAAAAAGATTAAAAAAGATTAATGAGGGCGCAGAGAGCATATTGGAACGGTAGTGGTAGATGGTCGGTCCAAGTACCACGGAAGCTGGAGAGCACATAACTTTCTTCAACCAAAGATCGAGACAGTCATAGCACAGACTGACCTCTGGGTATGGTGTAGTACTAAGGAATCTTTAGTGGCAGGTCATGGACTCGAGAAATCGCGTACTTACTATGCGTTGCCCATGCCCGGAACATGCGAGTCCTTTTTCTTCATCATGTGCTTGACTCTGAGCAATACCCTGTTGAATTCATCAATTTAACTGGCAATCCGGATCAGGTCATGGACATACTAAATACTGCTTCCAGTTAGAAGAGACTTCAGCGTGACCGTCCCAACATGCGCTCCGTGCCCTCATTAATTACATTCGCCATCTCATGTTTAGTCAGTTATTTAGTGCTCCTCGTTGTTAAATTCCTTACGTCTGGTTTGCCTTTGGCTGGAGTCAGCATGACCTGTACAGGTCCTTACGACGTTAATTGAAAACCTCTATTGAAAGTATGACATTGGACCAATAGAAGATGCCCACCACCAAGGTGACAGCTGCCCTTCCAACAAAGAAAGCTACCTCCCAGACATCTTGCCATCAGATAGATTCAAGTCTTCTTTTTCCCTTCGAAAATCTTTTTATTCTCCAGAACAAGCACTCAATTTTTCCAATACCCGAGCAATAACACTCGTACCAAATTCCACCTCAGCTAGCGCATCACCCAAATTCAGTTTTCGTCCACTAACCGACTCGATCTTCCTAGACGTCCCTCACTCTGGACTTCTGCGCCATCGCCCTGGACGTCTGTGCCCTCAAGCTATCTGAGCTCGTCTTGACGATTATTGGCCTTCTTGGGGGGACCATACTGCGTTTTGAATATCAACGGGTGTCTCGGCGTTCTGGACGCGCTCTTCGAAGTTGTATACAGCGCGGGTGGAGCGCTACTTGAAGTGAATAAGTCAGAGGTCGTGGAACTTTTCCTCCCATCCGCGGGATTCGCCGTAGCGATCTCGAAGCTCGTTAGCAAGGGTATCCTTGAATCCAAGACAGTCGATCCGTGGGATGGTGTTCGTGATGTTGCCTGCTCCAAAAATCATTCGCAGGGTTCCTTGGGCTGTGAGGTTGATGTCATCCAGGTGTCGTGTTCGGTGTTGGTGTATCGAGAGGTGTGGCGGGCTATCTTGATTGCCCACTCTTTCTCATAAAATCCGATCTGCACATTGGTCTGGAAACAGAAATAAGCTAATGTTGAGTATTTAGAACTAGCATAATATACCTTCGCCGTAGCTGTAGTAATCATGATTGTTGATAGTTGAGTTTTATAATATGGATAGAGGGGATGACAGCGTTTTTTCATCCATTTTTATCCAGTCAGCCTATACTCAGCTACTACCTTTTCGAACAAACAAAATATATAATATGGATGAAGATGATTGGACAACAGTCGTCATATCTGTCGTAGAGTGTGTGAGAAGAAGTGAGGTATAGGATAGAAGAAGCTGAGAGCTTAAAAGATTTATTTATAGGGTCAAGGTCCCAGAGACTTTGGCAGTTATCTCTCAAACTGCGATTTCCTTCCTGAACTACAGTTCTTTCCGCGGTTCCCTTCCTTAAACTGCGTTTTCCTTCCTTAAACTGTGATTTTCGTCCTCGGAGTATATTGAATTTCCGCACTAATTAGCTCCGCGCTCTTTTATCTAATCATAGGATCTGCAATTCGTGGGTGGTTAGGAACTTCAGTATATAACAATTCTATTTGTATCGATAAGTCGTGCATAGCCCTAGGATTCGAATACATGTATGGGTGGAGTGTAATCTCAGATTTCAAATCTTACCATGTAGCGATGCCTGTATCTTCAGGTGAAGTGTAATCTTAGGGTTCAAATTTCACGACCTAGTGATATTTGCATCCTCGGACGGAGTGTAATCTTAGGATCTAAATCTAACAATTCAGTGATGCCTGTATTTATGTGCAGAGCATGATCTCATAATCTATCCATACCTGTATCCATGTGCAAGTTGGAATCTCACGATTTATTTATGCCTGTATCCATGGGCGAGTTGGGATCTTGTTATCTCGAATAGCCAAATGAGAGAAGTAAACCTTCGGTGTTAAGTGCGCTAGTAGATCTACTACAAACATCACTCTCGACTCAGCTTCTTCTTCTTTCCTCTACATCACAACCACACCCAAGTAAAACTACATAGGCAGCCATACAACATTCGGATACTTCGCGGCGGCTTAGCCGCCCACTCTCACACACATCATAAGTAAGGAAGACCATAGGCACTAGCCGATCTGAGCCAAATTCTAAAGTATCCACTGTCTTCATGGTCTTGTTCAAATATCGCTAATTCATTTTGCAGCCTCACACTGGGATATACCAACGACACAACCTGAGCAATGGCAGCATCCAGCTCGGCTACAAATAAAATCTCAATCATGGATGCTCCAAGGACTTATTCGGCAGATCGAGCATTCAGTGAGTACCATCATTCACCGGCACGAGAGCCTGATCGCCAACTGGGATCACTCGCACCGCCTCGCCACCAAGTTGCCCCCAGGTGATACCCATCAATACGAGTACTTCGATGTCTTCTTCACTGGATCGACCATATGTTGATTATTATCAATCACCGGCACGCGAGCCTAATCGTCAGCCTGGACCACTCACACCACACCGTCACGAAGTGCCCCCTCAGATGATATCCATGAACCCGAGTGCTTCAATATCTCTGTGTTCGGATAGACCTGAAAAGACTTCGTTATGAAAGCCCATTCTGAAAGAAGATTATCACCGCTTGGCAATGAAAAGATATCGGGCCTTGAAGGCGAGCACAGAACATTTGGTGAAAGGCTTAAGCATTCTATCGGGGATTGAAGAAATTCTCGTTAAGGACTTGCGCAACATCAAGTACCATGTGCGTTTGATCGCTTATCAAGGAGTAGCATTGGTACTAACACTGTAAACAGGAGCATAGAAAGAACATCAGGCTATTGGCTGATCCCTTCATAAATCCGGAAGACTGGTCTAACTATCCACTCAATACTGATGGGTTAGAGAAAATACAATCAAGAATGATTGTTCATGTGGTGAAGACGATCGGGTCTCCACTCGCCTTTGCTCTTGACAAGACAGAGCAACTTTTGTCAAAGACCTTGGCATACCAGCACGAGGAAATTCCCGATTCGGAAGAATCCAAGCTTTCGCTTTACCACAAGTTTCGATTCTCTCGAGATCTAGCTACAGGTAGCGTCCAAGAAATGAAGCTTGTGAACGAAGAGCTGGAGGGACTGAAGAACATGATTGAAGAAGACATGATCATCGTCCACGAACAATCCGTCCTCGCGCATGGACTTCAATTTGACAATCTAGATGTGAAACAACAAGAAGAGTTGAAGCAAAATACTCGGAATAATGTCTTCACAACAGCACCCGGAAACACAGACACGAGTGAATGGGAACTGGCTGTGAAAAGGGCCCGCGCAACCTACCGAATCCAACATCTCGGAAGTTTACGAAGTGCGCAAGAGAATTTGGTCACCATCATCACAAATATGGAGAATGTTCTGAAAATACGTTCCGATAACGCTTGAAAGATTGGAGTCAAGGTCCAATGGACGGCATGGTACGATATTGACTCCATTTACCGTCGTGTTACCTGACCAAATCAGAGTTACAGAAGCCAAATGGTAAATCAGAAGTGATGTATTGACCAGGGAAGGGGTGCGCAAGGAATTGCACAAAATATGGAAGACATAACGATGAACATGCGGAGAAATGATGCGAGGATAGTACTATCGTGTATTGTTTGGTACATACGTGGCGATTCTATAGCAATTTAACTCTGCCCTGTTCATGTGTTGAGTGTTTTGAAAAAGCAGTAGCTGAATATGAGCTGACTAGGTTCAAATGCTTGGCAGGGTAAAACGCTGTCACCCCTTTTGTGACAATATAAAACGTGGCGTACAGAAGGTAGGCATTCAAAAGTAATGTATTGTTTTGATTGGCCGGATCATCGGCCCTGTTCATATTTTTTCTATTCTACACAAAATGTGAAATAACCATCACTCCTCATACAATATGTGTACTGATACGCTTTTTGAGTAATTTACATAATGCGCAGCCCGACTGATGAAGAAACGTATTTATTGAAGAACATTTTCCAATAGAGACATTTTCCGGGTATAACACTAAGATAGCGTTGGTATAGTCGGAAGACCCTATTCATGCTTTCAATTAACGTCGCAAGGACCTATACAAGCCATATTGACTCCAGTCAAAGGCTTTCAGACGCAACGGATATCTAAAATAGTGATTAATCCATAAGCCTCACATTTAAAGATTCATTTAGGTGGTAGAGAACGAGAACCCGTATATTAGGAGGTTTGTGAAAAGGGTTACAAGAGTAGTCAAGGATAGATACTGATATTCAATAATTCTCGCATTCAGAGATGCCTAAATTCCATAATTCCCGCATCCAAAAAATACAAATTTTTGACAATCTTCGCATTTTAGGATACTAAGTCTTTAGACATTTGGTTAATTTGAAATGATGCAGAAAAGGTTAGTATATCCTCTGCACTAAAGAGGACACGCTTAATCAATTAAGGATACGAATATATAGTGATCCTCGCATTCAAGAATACTGATATTATGTGGTTAAGAGCTAATGTTTTAAGTATATAAAGATTTAAACCGCTGCTAGGGCTTCTATAAAAGAAATATAGATTGTTATCTAGAAACTATACAGAATTATACGCTAAGGTTGAGCAATTTTCGTTATTAGGTTATATAATTGGAATTATGTGATTAAACCAGCAATCTACTAATTAGACCAACCTTTAAATTGTTTAATCTCTATAGGTATTTAAGAATACTCTCATTTAAGAATACCAATGGAAGATTAATACTAGTATTAAAGAGTACCTATAGGGGATATATGCTAGGGTTTGGACAGATCTACAGAGGATATAAGTCAGTATGCAAGGATACTAATTAGAGATAGATACTAGTGTTAAAGAATACCTTTGGAGAATACACACTGGGTTTTGAAGATCCTATACGAATACCGGTATTTAAGGATAACTATACGAATACCCGTATCCTAAAGGCTGAAACCTCATTTTCCTTACTTTTAGCAGTGACAGGGCACTATAAAACTAGTAATATATCCTCTAGAAAGTCTTACCATCTTTTAACTTCTTCCATCTTCCTCTAACTTTCCTCCGATTTTTCTCTAATCTTTGTCAACATAACTCTAACCTCTCCAATCCGTCTCAACACGACGGCATGCCTAAACTCAATCAGCCCCAGTACGACGAATCGTCATGGCGAATGCACGTGGGCTACGACATGAAAGATCCCCTGGTGGAAATGTGGGTCGAAAGCTGCATCACGAACGATAATGATCCCAAACTCTACGTATACCGCCATAGGACGATGACCTATCAACATGCGACTGAAGCATCCAACATAAACCCACAGACATGTCCAACCGAGCTAGTCGAAGTTTCCACGAAAGAATTTAGTAGTTCGAAAGCTCACGAGATGTGGCGAGCTCATTTTGTCCACAAGCTACAGCACTACCAAATCATTGGTATCAAAGCGGCAGGGTTGACTAGCACCGATATACAAAGAATACTGGACATTCAAAAGGATCTTGGAGAGGTTCTTTCAGAAATCATTGAAATCCCGCAGAACGAAGCCCCAAATGGTCAAAAGTCGTTGAAGAGGAAGCGTGGGGATGAGGCGGAGATCCAGAATGCCCACCCTACTTTTGCAGAAGACGTTGCGGACGAAAATTCTGGTTCTCAACCTCTCAAGGTCGTGTGTGCAGAAGAAGTTCTGCGCCGTCTCCTATCCTACGAACTATTGGATGACAGCGAGTTGGAACCCTGTGCACAGTTGCTGAGCAGATACGTCACACCTACGACAATCCCGCCGCTGCAGCTAGCCAAAACTCTCAATGAAGACAACGCACTTGACAGGATTAGGCCGTTAACTCATCCGCTTTTCGAACAATGGATGGTTCTAAACAATATCACTTTATCTGAAGACACGGCTTAGATCCTTTCACGCAAGGAAGCCAACTTGTTCAATGTGACCACTTACGTCACCACGGCACGATATGGAAACCAACCTTCCCTCACTTTCAGACTTGAATAAGCCGGGCTAATGGGAGCAACTCTACAAAGAGACCATGGAAAAAGTTCGAAAGGGCTTCTCGGGGGTTTATCGAATTTAGCAAGAACTTGATGACTTGCTCTGAGCGGGTTGAATACTACGGCCCGCAACTTTGGATATGTGGAGGCTCCCTATTCCAAAAAAGTGTATTTCTTACCTCAGCACTTCTCCAAAGTGCAATTTCTTATTCATCGGCACTTTCCTTGATTTTCAACCAGTGGTAGTTTGAACTTGGGGAATGCGGATGGTTATCCAGTGGCACATGGATAGCACACAGGGTGCTGGGGTTTTGGTTCTAGTTGAATGGTCATCAGGCGTGGAATTGAAAAGTTTTGTTTCTTTAAAGGGTCTCATCTTGTAGTTAACATGCTCCACACGGAAAATAATGTGGGTTTTGACTCATTCACTTTTCTCATACTTACTGACGTACTAAGTAATGCAAATCGTGAAATACAGTTAGTCTCAAGGTATCAAAGATAAGATTGATATCTTTTGTTTTATTCTCATGATTCATCTATGAGACATATATGATAAGGCGTTGGTGTTGCGTGCGATGGACAACTGGTGTTTTGTTTGTTGGAAAAAGTAGTAGCTGGGTATGAGATGACTGGATGAGGACAACTGGTATCGCTGCTTGTGGCTCCTTTTTGATGAATCCGTTGCATTTAGTTTGCCTTTGATTGATGTCAGCATAATCTATTTAGGTTCTCACGACGATAGTTGAGTGACTGGTCTTTCAAACTAAAGTTTAAGCCTTCCCACTACCTTACTTTCAGGTCTCCGTAGTTCCTCAAAACTCCCGATACTACTCTCCATATAGTAATGCTTTTCATCTCTAAAAGGTATTATCAAATATTAGAGTGACGAACAAATTACTTGTATTCCTTGAAGATTTCACTGAATTATAGTAAGCAGGTCTTTAGGGAGTGTCCCGCCTAAAGCTCCAACCTCTCTTTCTCGCATCACCCTCTGGTCTACCACGCCTACTCAGCGTTCTAGTCATGCTCCAACCCCGGGCTCTGCCTTCTTCAGATTCATCCCATCCACCTTCATTCCTCCTCCTCCGCTGCTCCTCTGCACTCTGCTGCTTCCAACCGCCCTCGGTACGATCTTCCTGTTTCTGGGGCCACAATATCTGATGGATCTTGACGGCGCGGAACATCATGGCAAATACCAGCAACCAAGCCACGATTAACATGATAGTCATGGCACAACCTACGTATTGAATGGGCCTGTTACCATCAAGCGCTTTCGCGATGGCAAATGTCGCTGTCGTGAGCGCCGTGTTGGGAAAGATGAATGAGTACCATGTCATGGCGAAGTCCATCTTGCCTCTACGTACGCAACTCCAATGTGCTCCCACGCTCACCAGGAAGAACCACAATGCGAGGCCCCATAGCCACAGACCCATGAAATTCGCGCCAATCATGCCCACCTGACCCGCAAGCTCGCCCATACCTTTGCCCATAAAATCCTGGGGAACAACTTTGGGCAGCTGCTGTCCCATGTTGACGACCCCGGCAATGGTAAAGCCTGAAGGCCCGACACTGATGAACATACCGGGGCGTAGTGACTCCTTTGGGAGCTTCTGCGTCATGAGGCGGTATATGAAGGCAGCGTAAATCATGAGGGAGACAAGGAATCCTATTCCTTGAATGACGTAGCCCGAGATGATAATGAGGAGTGCAAGGTTGGGATCGGATACTTTGGGTGCCAGGTTCCCCGCATGCGGTCCGATGATAAGCAATGGATACGCAGGAAAAATCCAGACGGGTGTCATCTGAGAGATTGTAAAAGTCTGAGTGCTCCACATGATGAGGTAAATTCCAATGGAGAAGCAGATTGCAAGTCCACAATCTGTCCAATACAGGATGCTCATTGTCTTCTCGAGCCAGTATCCTGTCGTATCGACGCCGTATTGACTGATGTTAATCAAGATCGTACCAAAACTTATTATGGCCGCAGGGATGAAGAGACTCTCTGTTGGATGGAGGAAGGACGCCTTGAAGGTTTTGGGAAACCAGTAGAATCGAAGAGAGATCATGACAATGTTAAAGAGAAAGAGTACGATATTCAGGAGAAAGAAAATACAGCCCAAGGCGTAAATACCACGAAAACGGTAAGGCACTGTTATCTCGTTAGTTTTTATGAAGTGGTCTTTCTGGATAATTACCAACGAACCTGTATAAAGCACATTCGCGATACCGCCTGTTGCCATCGTCATACAGAACCATGTCCAGGTGAAATGGCGTACTCTCTCCCTCCAACTCAATCTTCGCCGAGGGTCGGACTCTCTTTCCGCGCCCTGCAAACCCCCCACCTCACCTACACCTTGGTTCTTTTGCTTCTTGCTCTTCTTGTTCTTCTTCCCTATCACACTATCTTCCAGTACCTTTTCGGAATTTATCTGCTCATTGTGTTCATTCTTTTCCTCACTTCCATCGCCATCTTCCGAGATGGAAGGGAAAAATCTTGCGTGTGCACGTGACCATCTTCGAAAGGATTCTCATGCTCAAAGCCCGGCGATGTTACTTGAGGATGGTCCCGCCATCTTAGTCGCTCAGCAGCGCTCGAATTGGATTCTATCGAGGAGCGACTGAAAGGGTTGTCTGGCAGCTGTACATTGGAGACGCTCATCGCGTAGAAACGGTGGGTAGCCCCGCGCTCGTCATCAAAGGTGGGGGTGTTTGCTGCAGGGTCGAGGCAGGTTGCATGCGCAAACGGGAAGGAAGCTAGGTGCGAATATTAAGAAAGTATTAGAGAATATATTCCATGCGCCGAATCAAGGCCGTAAGACCTATTAAAAAAGGTAGGAGGCAATCACAAGACTAGTGAAGTATGACGTCAAATTCTCGTGCATGGATGTTAGTATGTACAATCTTTGCGCTTCTGGCTGACGAAGAAACACGACTGATAAGAAAGGCATAGCTTCAGATATATAGGTCGCATTGTGGCCATTAGATACGGGTATGCGGGTAGATGGAGCATGTGGCTGCATGCCATGCGCGGGATGGTCCGGCCCGATTCGGCTACTCGGCACTTTAGTCGCTACTGAGTGGTTCTATGGTAGTGATCAGTAACTTCCTTGCCTCCTTTACACTCTTGGTATTTCTGCAATCTATAGTACGTTTGTGCCGTTTGTAAATCTGACATGTGAACCTCTTGGGCTGTTTAATATCATCTAACTAAAATTTGGGATACCTCCCTGCTTTGGTATTTCCTACTTATAGCTTTGAAAGATGTCCTACTTGGTTAGCTTTGAACAAAAATAGTTATGTTTCATGAATATCGACGTAGCATAAATGTTTACTTCGAGGGATGGTTTCAATGGCGTGAAAGAAGACCTTTTTCCTGGGCATCATTCATATCAGCGAAGCATGTGTTAGACACAGCAGCCAGTGAAATAGCGATGTTGGTTTATATGAATTATGCTATGACTTAAACTTTTATATATATCTTTCAGGTTTCTATCTTGCCGCTCAAAGGGGCACAAAAAGAGAAGCTGCAAAAGGTATCATCGGCATCGGAATAAATACAAAACACCTTTCCGTCATACTGGGTAAGACAGAATATGTAGTCTCTCCATCAACGAATAGCAGGGGCACCGATTGTCAGCTCACCCATTGAGCTCTTTCGAAGATTAAGCTTCGCGTCTTCACGCTGGAGGTTCGTCTCCTTGGTGCAGATCCACGTTGAGGCATACATGTTTACCCTATTTGTTGTTAGCAGATCTATTCGTATCGATGAAAGGTGTGAGTTGAAGATTGAACTTACCGATCAATGCAAGCACCCGGTACCCGCACAGCAACCCTCTTGCAGCTGAAGCCGCACTCTTCGAAAACAGCGAGATACCACGGTTCCAAACCCGCACTGCGAAGCATCACACGCCCTTTGACCTTCAAGGCGCGGTTCAGCGCCCGAATCTGCTTGACAGCTTGGTTACCTGTTGGCGGGAACCAATCCATGCTGTCCATGACAACGACGATAGTCAGAGTGCTAGGACGCATGCGCGCAATGACTTCGCTAATCTCATCTGTATGGATGCGTAGACCATTGAAAGCGGATGTTTTGCTAAGTTTGACGTGTGACTTGGGAGAAAGGTAGGTCGGGTGCGACGAAGGCGTGTAGTGTCCAAGCAGCGTGAGCAAGTAGTAATGGTTTGACGTGCTCAGCAACGTTGTGTTGACAACAGGCTCAAAGGTGTTGAGCACATATTCGTAAATTGCGTTCCCGCTGCTTGTCCGTTCGGCAGTCTGGGTATCGAATTCTGATGCGCTCCTCTTAAAGTCTGCCTCGATGACAGCGCGCTGTGCTGGTGGAACACCAAGTGCTTTCCAAAGCCACTTCTCGTTGGAGAAGACGGTCCAAGAGAGCAGCTTCGAGTGAATCAATCCCTTGAGAGATCGGTTCCAAATCTCGCGTTGCTCATTGAGTGTTTGTGCAGAGCAGAGTTTTTGCACGTCGGCAGAGAGGCCGAGAATGCGGAAGAGCCAACCACAAAGTGCGATCGCGTTTCCTGAACCACCAGAGTAATAGAGACCTTTGCTAGTATCTTTCTCGAATACGGCCGGACCACTCTTGAGCCAGTACTGGAATGCATTAGAGCTCATGTGGGGGCTAAGCTTTTTTATGAGGATCTCCCTGAAATCGCTATGCTTGCCTTCACCAAATAGCTTCCAGACATCAGGGTAGGGGAGTGCGGTGAACGCAGCGACCTTGAGTTCGAGAAGATGGTTCTGTGTGGGGTTCAGATCCACGGCATGGACCCGCCGAGGGGCGTCGAGGCAAAAAGAGAGAATATTGTCGCCTGCAGAAGTGATTGCTAGAACAACATCGTCTGGTGTTACTTTCAGGAGACGGGCATCCGCGCGGTCATCTTCCCATGTGAAAGCGTAAATGTAGGAGTTGTTGAAGCGAGTATGTTTGGGAAGAGACTCGTCATAGTGAATGCGCCAGTGGTGATTCTGGTACCTATAAACTGATCAGTACTAGGAAATTGGCTTATCGTAAGGGGGGTTCTTTACCAGGTGGCTGGAAGGGGAAGGCTGGATTGCAAGTTCACGATGGCGGATTCGTAGGCTTTGGATCGAACCTCAACATCCACGGGTACAGGTCCAGTTTGGAGATCCAACGCAGACAGATAAGGAGATTCAGTTGCCGCAGCGTCGATCTCTGCAAGCTTCATAGTCGATGCCCCGCTGTCTTTTGAACAACCGACCCAGATGTAGTAAGGCATCCTTACACCAAACAGGTGGTTACGGGCGTTGACGCTGAGCACAGTACCAAAACGATATTCAAGGTAATCCTGTTTGATCAGCTCTGGTCTGATAGCTTTGATGAACAACACTCACTCGACGAGCAGCCTCCAAGTTCACGCGGTCAATCTCAAACCAAGTCCTCCAGAAAACTCTAGATATCCACATGCAATGCCTGTTGATGGCTCCACCGATGTAGTTTCTTCTGTTGAAGTCGACTTCGCTTTGTACGTAAAAGTCGACTACACCCACCACGCCGTTAGGGCTCAGTAGGGATGATATGGAATCAATGACGGGGTAGAATTCGGGAATCATGGACAGTGCGTAACTCATAGTCACGAGCTCGGCACCACCAGCATCACTATACAGGAGGCAAAGGTCAGTCAAGATGCGTATACTTCGTGTTGGGGTATTCCATACGCGTTCTCATCGAGGTCCCGGACAATTTGGCCTTGTGATATGATCTCTTTGCGCTGATATGCTTGGGGCTCATGCTCGTGTAGACGAAAAGCACGAGCGTCCTGGCAAATGACCTTGACGTTCTTCCAGCCAAGACGAGTGAAACGCTTGCGGGCCATCTCGCAGAGACTTGGGGAAAGGTCAACGACATCTGCAAGGTGTTAGAGTAAGCCTCTAATTATGAGATAAGACTTACAAACGGAGCGGAAGAAGTCGGGAACGGAGACGAAATTGGCCATTTGTTCCACACTGTATATGTTTAGTGGAACACAACTAATCTCCTATCTTGTGGATGCTCACTTGTGACCAGTACCCCCTCCAATCTGAATGTGTCAGTCAGAGATCGGCTATGGAGAGGATTGTCCTTACATCGACCCAGACAGGCCTTTGAGATATGAGACCAGCTTCACAGCGGTGCTTCAACTGCGCGGCCACCAAACCCAACATGTCCTCGCGGCCTCGGAGCAATCGTGTACGTGTGGCATCGTAAACGTCTGCCTGGGCTTTGTAGAAGCTTTCCTGCATATGGTCAGAATGTCCCATGCATTTCAAATACAACAGTACAAACCAAAGCATCCTGTTGATCGCCGTTCCTGTCTCCTGTGTGCGGCTTCAAGAAGCAAGCATATATGAACTTCAAGTAGGCTTGGAATGTACTCGCTTCGCCTTTTGGTTTGAATGCAACGGCAAAGGCGGCAAGCAAAAAGACACTCAGCACACCGATTGCCAGGACCACCAAGTTGAAGGGGTCCTTGGGGAGGAGTGTTGAAAGCCCGAGCATAGCTGCGGTGCAAAGAGCTTCAGCACGAGCTAACGTGTAGGAAGAAACGACAGACTATACAGGTCCAGGAGCGAGCGGCAAGTGACACGCGGGAGCATACATAAGTATAAGGGGAAAAGGCCAGCAGTTCCGACCAGCGTTCCGAATTCGGTTCGTCGGCCTGCCCCTCCACATGATGCTAATGCTCACGCATACAAGCAGACGAGGCTTCCCCTCACCCAAAAGTGTGTCACAGCCAATTGAACGAGGCACATGCAGGGCTGGGCTTCGAATAGTGCTGCGGCATGCTGTTGGAGGCGAAATTGAGCTCCTCTGGGTCGCTTTCAGCGGCTACGCAGAGCCAAGAGACCGAGAGTCTCTCCAGAGCCCATTGTTGCAAGGCGGCGCAAGGCGAAAGCTCAGGCCTATCACGAGGCACTGTGATTCCTCGTGGTGAGCGGCGCTGGTGTTGAGGTTCCAAGGATGCGTTTGGGAGCAGTTCGTTGTTTGAGCTGCGGCCAATCAGTGATGGCGCAGGCGAGGCGTGGTGGAATGCCTCAACGGCAATGCAGGGTCTAACATTAGATAAGGGACAGACGGTGACCTGCAGCAAAGCCTTACGATCATCGCACAATCCTGGCGCCCTGGTCGGTTCGAGCTGTGCGTATGTGTGTGATCACAGCGGGCAAAGGTCGGCAGTCAGCAGAACCTTTGCCAGTGCCCAGCCAGTACCATAGAACACCCACAGAATGATAAATGCTCATGTTGAACGTGGTCATGATTGGTCTTTGTTCTACCTAATATTACAGAGCCGTGGCGTACCTACACATGTAGCGCCCGCTCGCAACCTGCTGCCCATCCACGCTGCCCCACCTACTATTTTACGCGTAGAAATTGACCGTGTCCTTCTTCTTAGCCTGGGGACGGTTAGCCATGCCATGTAGTGCGGGGTGCAACTGTCTCGGCTTACCTGTACTTCTGCTATGGCGTCGACGTAATGCTCGTGGCTGATCTTCTGCTGTCCCGATCGGAGGGCAATCATACCAGCCTCGACACACACGGCTTTGAGCTGCGCACCGCCGAACTCATCGGTACTGCGGGCCAGTTCCGGCCAGTTGACCCCATCATCCACTGTCATCTTCCGAGAATGGATGCGGAGGATCTGAGCTCGCGCTTCCTCGTTTGGCAGAGGGAACTCGATCTTCCTATCCAGACGACCTGAACGGAGCAGCGCAGGATCTAGAACGTCGACACGGTTCGTCGCTGCAAGCACCTTGACACGATCGTCGGACGCGAAACCGTCAAGTTGGTTCAGGAGCTCCAACATGGTCCGCTGCACTTCACGATCTCCAGACTTCTCTGAATCGAAACGCTTAGTGCCGACGGCGTCCAACTCGTCGATGAAGATGATTGACGGTGCCTTCTCCTTTGCAAGCGCAAAGCAGTCGCGGACGAGCTTGGCACCATCACCGATGAACATTTGTACAAGCTGTGGGCCAGCAAGTTTGAGGAAAGTCGCGTCTGTCTGCGCTGCGCAGGCACGAGCAAGCAGCGTCTTGCCCGTACCGGGGGGACCGTACATCAAAGCACCTAACATCATGTTAGCGGACGAGTCAGCGGAACCGGCGACCTCGGATGGGTACCTTTGGGCGCCTTGATGCCGATCTTCTTGAAACGCTCGGCCTCCTTCATCGGCCAGACCACGGCCTCGACGAGCTCCTCAATCTGCTTGTCCAGACCACCAACATCTGTGTATTTTTCCGTCGGCTTCTCATCAACTTCCATGGCCTTGACTCTGCTGTCGTACTCGGCCGGGAGGGTGTCCAGTACAAGGTACGAGTCCTTGTTGACACCGATGAGGTCACCTGGCTTCAGCTTTTCGTGATCGACGAGACCGATAAGAGGGAGGAAGATAGTTTGTCGCGTAGATGTCTTGATGACTGCAGACTTGCCAACACGAGTCGCATCCAGGTCGATGTTCGCGCCTTCTTCTTTCGCCTCGGCCTCCACATCAAGATCTAATATCTCGACAACATTGCCGACAAGGTATGGGAGTTGCCTAAGCACAGTCAGCCATGTCCGATGCTATGCCGTGTGCAAGCGGGGCAGCCATAGACATACCTGTTGTTCTCGATCTTCTCGAGGTTGTCCTTGATCTTCTCGTTCATGGATGACTTCTCATGTGACAACCGCTGGAACTCGCTCTTCATTATCCGCATGTCGTTCTCCATGAGCCGCTTCCGTGCAACGATGTCTCGTGTGGCCAGGTTGAGGATCTCGTCGTCAAGCACCTCCTCTTCGGGCTCTGCGTCTTGCATTTCCGCATCTCCATCGGCCTTCTTGCCATCTTTTCCACCCTCTCCGCCTTCCTTCTTCTCGTCCTTCTTCTCCTCCTTCTGCTCGCGTTCGAGATCATCAAGGTCCTCGAGTGTTGACATGGTGGCGGTGTGCGGCAACGGTCAGGTGCGGGGTACGAGGGTTTCGGGATATGGTCACAGTCGCAGCGCGAGGATACAGGGGAAAGTGAGCGGGGTGAAGTCTCGGGTGCGGGGTGTTATGTGGGTGTTGGCGTGGAGCTCGGAGGCAGCTTGTGGATTACGAAGTGAAGCTCTGGCGGGATACTTAGTAAACGATCTTGGCACCCGCGATTGCCTCCGACCGTGAGCACAGACCATATGACTACCTCGAGCGTTCCAATGATATTCGTCACTTGTCATGCTAGAAAGGTTGCAGGATAGAATCTAATACTGCAAAGTGTAGTATTGATTGCATGGAGTAGACGCGTTATACTAATGCGTCTTAATAACATGTACACAACTGCAATTCCATAGGCGTACTGACACTTTGAAACGCAGGACGGAAGCAGAGACGGGATTTCATTTAAACATGTAGGAATGACCAGCCAGGATACGGTCAGCGCATTCGCTCAGTTGTGCTTTCGTCGAACGTAAAACGATTGTGTTGTCTTCGGGCGCAACATACATATGTATTATGTAGATGACGCGAGACCACAATGACACTACTCGTGTATTAAAGCTATTATCCTATCATTATATCTCTTCTTTTACCCTGTCTCGTGCGAAATCAGCTAGATGGATGGCGGAATGATGAGTAGGGGGTGACAAATAAAAGAATCAGACCCTTGTTAGGACATGAGCAACAATTCAGTGCAGATAAAGTTCCAATATATTTTTGTTTTGTTTTGTTTTGTTTTGTTGTGTGTTTGGAAAAAGTGGTAGCAGAGTAGCTGACTGCGTAAAAGTGGTTGTTTGGAAAAAAGCTGTCTCTCCAGATGTCCTCTTGTGACTGTATGAAAAGTGGAAAGTTCCAATACATGGAACGAAAGTGATGCTGTATATTCTCAATTAAAAAAATCACACGTATTATCAGATACTCAAGGCTGATTTTCGCGCGGCACAGGTTCGTGGTCCCGCCGCTATGCGAAGATCAAAACGCTAAGAATGGCTTCCGACTTCGGGCCATTCTATAACGCAACCCCACAGTAAAGCACACCAATAGCTAGATCCCCATGTTAAAAGACGCAGTTCCTTGCGTCCAGCATACAAAATCAAGGGGAGTACACTATCAAAAAACGGGATATGAATTTTTAAAATCAAAATTTCATCAAAAAAATTCATCGGTGTCGTGGCCTAATGGTAAGGCGTTGCTTTCCGGTTATTCAGGAGCATGGCAAAGATTGTGGGTTCGAGTCCCATCGACATCGCATAACCGTGGGCTGCGAGGTGTCCTATAAGGTCGTTAATCGTATTTTTTATTTTTTTTTTCAAAAATTCACTTAATCCGAAATTTTGAGTTTTACGTATGGATAGAACAATATAGTTATTATAGTAAATATGATATTTCTTTTTAGAATAAATTACTTATATTTATAGAGTGAACCACTATCTATTAGCTTATTCTATAAAGATAATAAATATTTAAAAATATTATTATAAAAAAAATCTACAAGGGGCGTAGGCACTGGGCAGTATAACAGATCGAACCCGTACACCCAGATTCCTTAGATGTCTTATTCTTATACTATATAATAGTCTCCAGTCTCGACTTTGTACGATTTTCTTAATTCGAGATTTACTATAAAAGTTTTTAATTAGAGCTATATTTTCCCCCTTAAACTTACTCTAGCAGCAAGCCTATTTAGTATAGACTTCTAGGACAGTTTTCTTTTCTTTACCTAGTAAGCATTACGTCGATATCGAGTCATATTCATTTTTATAACTTTGGAAATTCTGATATTAGTGAAGCAGCCTCGTTATTGGTAAGAGCGAAGTCAATTAAAAATTGAATATTCAAACGATATGCACGCATATAATTTATGACTATACCCTCTAAAAGGATGTATTGTGGCCTAGGTTTCTGCTCTTCGCTGCTCACTTCAGCCATTACAAAAATACTTATTTTGTGTTTAGAGAAAGCGGCAGCAGAGTAGCTAACTGGATGAAAATGGATAATGGATAAAAAGCTGACAACCCCTCTTGTGAACAAAAACACTTAAACGCTCCATCTACGGATTCATTCCTAGTGCACCTAGTTTATAACGAGGAGCCATGGCAGCCATTTGTGGGTGGTTGACAGTATTAAAGCATTCTTACCGTGGCGTCTCGATTGGCCGATAAAAGACCACTACGATATGTTGAAGTCTATATTAGTGCCCCCACCACTTTTTATATTGTCATAAGAGGGGATGACAGCTTTTTTTTATCCATTTCTATCCAGTTAGCCTATGCTCAGCTACTACCTTTTCAAACACATAAAACATAAAACACATATTAGTGCCAGATTTATAACAAGGCTCAACTATCAAGTTCATAATTTAACGTCTTTGGTTGCAGAGTATTCTCTATATCCTTAGTAGGTAATATAGGTATGCATCCCCCGAGCAAGACCTCGCAGCGTTGGCGATCCATAAGCCGAAAGTGTGGACTTTGGCAACCAAATAGCTAGGGAGAAAATATAAATGTGCCTCGGCCAAATTTTTAGCATCACTTTACTCTACTCACCAAAGTTCAAGCTGTTGTGATATTTTTGTCGAAGGCCACGGTCCCATACCATGCATGTATGTGGGGGTACCCAAGTACCCGCTACACGCCATAGATCCTTGGGCCGATAGCCGAGCCGAGCTTCAAAGACCACGCCGACGACCATGTACTTACTTACATACCTTAACACATCCTTGACCTGCGTCCTGCAATAGTTTCTTTGTCTGTCCTTCCCGATCCCGCTTAGGGTAAGATAAACCCTACCCTACCTAGATAGAGGTAGCCTGACCCAAGCAACCTGTTATAGCGTCTTCGCTCGCCATGAGCTCTCTCAGGATGATCCGTCGCGTGCATGTAGGAACAATGTAGGTTTCAAGTTCCTTGTGTTCTATCATTGGCAAGACGAATGGCTCAATTTATATTGATTGGCTCATGAATCAAGGCTGGCACTCCAAGCCGGTCACGCTCTGCCTATTGGGCTGTCGAACGTGAGCACGAAGCACGAGATTCTAGTTGTTGGGGCGAATCTATGAGTTTTTGTACACTATTCACCGTGATTGTTCCACAGTTTTATACTAAAATGATGGCTGATCCGTCTACAGTCCCAACAATATCCGTTCTCTACATGCACCCCCGAGAGCACACGTGGTTGGTCGATTTGCTTCTCCTTTATCCTCTCGATCTGGCTCCACGGCGTCCGATCCACACACTTCGGCTATACGTTCCAACGATGCATTATCTGCCGTTTCAGCCGGGAATGTCCGCACGAAATGGAACTCAAAGCCCAATGAACCTGAGGTCAAGGTCCAAGAGACTGTCGTCCGTGTAGGAAACCACACAGTGTAAGCTTATTCTTGGTCTCATTGGATAGAATGCTAACCACAATTCGACAGACCGAATATATGGCTAAGGTTTGCATCTTACCCGGCTCAAGTGTTTCTCATATCAATATTAACGGATACACAGGGATAACTGCCAATGCAAGGGTTGTGTACATGAAGAAACAAGACAGAGGCTTCTTGACACCTTTACGGTAACGTTTTCGATGAAGTCTGCATCTGCGCGAGTACTGACATGAACTCTAGATTCCAGAAGATATTTCCATCAAAACTGCCGCCGATTCCAACAGCGCAATCAGTATTACCTGTCAGTCTTCGTGCAGTCCAATTTCCTTTTGCATCGCAACTCACGGTCGCATAGGGAGTGACGGACACGAAAGTGTATATGAAAAAGATTTTCTCCAGGAGGCCGGAGCATCGAGCAACCAACGAGCAACCATACGCCAAGGACAAGAAGAGTGAGATTGACCCCCGCGTTCTTCACAACCATCAATATATCAGACTAAATAATGCCAAGCATCGTTCTTTGGGACGCTTCGATCGCTCATTCAAAACCAGAGCAAGAATGGCAAAAGGGTCTCGAAGAAGGTCCCGACCAGCTCATCGAGAGTGTGCTGCACAAAATTGTATGTCACTCGTCCCCATCCCCTTCTCCAAACACGGAAACAAATGCTGATGAGACTGATGCCAACAGCGGAAATTCGGCTTTTGCTACGTCAGATCCGTGGATCCCACACCGGAAGCCACTGAAGCGTTGCTAAAACGAATCTCGTTCATCCGCGAGACGCACTACGGCGGATTCTACGATTTTACAGCTGATCTTGCTTCCAAGGACACAGCTTACACGAACATCAAACTGGAAGCTCACACGGATAACACGTACTTCTCCGACCCGGCAGGCCTCCAAGCATTCCACCTCCTCTCCCACACCGACGGACAAGGCGGTGCATCCCTGCTCGTCGACGGATTCAAAGCGGCCGAGGAGCTCCTGCACGAAGACAAAGGTGCATACCAAATCCTTGCTACGGTGAATGTGCATGGACACGCCAGCGGCAACGACGGCATCTCCATCCAGCCGTACAAAGGTTTCCCGGTACTGGAGCACGATGCCGAGACTGGCGCCTTGCTGAGGGTTCGTTGGAACACAAGCGATCGTGCAGCCATTGAGCTGCCTTTGGGAGAGGTCGGCAAGTGGTATGCTGCTGCGCGCAAGTTCGACACGATATTGAAAAGGAAGGAGAACGAGTACTGGGAGCAGCTGCAGCCGGGAACGGTGCTCATCTTCGACAATTGGAGGGTGTTGCATGGCAGGAGCGAGTTCACTGGGAAGCGAAGGATCTGTGGAGGATACATCAACCGGGATGACTGGATGTCCAAGTACAAGATGCTGCATTTTGGCAAGGAGAGGGTGTTGAAGCACTTGGCGTCGGGCTAGAGAGATAGATGTACGGTGAATGATGAGCTCATGGGAAAAAATAGCAGCACAAACGTCGTTGCAAATTTTTGCATACACTGCTTGTCAAGAAGACTTAAAAAATGTTGATACACCTGACTTTGCCCTGGGGGGCTACGCTATGTACAGCTGCCATTGCTCCAACTCAAAGAAACCAATTTTCCCTTAAATTTTCAGCGCCTTTACCGGCCCTGCTTCTCCTGCTCCAGCTCCAACTCGGCCTGCCTGTAGTACTTGGCCGTGTCGACACCGTGGTAGGGGTGGTTGACAAAGTTGGGCCAGGGCAGGACGTGGGAAAAGACGCCGGAGAAGCGCGAATTACGATGGGCGACGCCCTGCATGTACTCGGTCATCTCGCTCTTGCCGTACAGCGGCTCTCCTCGCTTGACCTTGTCGACCATCTCGCGCATGTCCATCTCGACCTCACGTCGGTTCTCGCGGGAGCCGTAGAAGCGGGAGGTGGTCCTTGTGTAGGCGAAGAGGAAGGCTCCGGTGAGGCCAACGGCACACGACATGCGCATGACGGGGGCAAGGCCGCCCTTGCCGACGAAGGACGGGGAGACGCGCTCCCAGTAGAGCATCAGGCCGGGGGAGAGGGCGCCGACGGCAGCTCCGGTGAGCCAGTCGGAGGGGCGGGTGTACCGCACAACGCGGGAGAAGTGGCTTGAGCAGGGTCAGCATGTGCAGCGCGCTGCGAGGGTGGCGGGGGCATACGGGTCATTGTCGATGAGCTGTGGACGATTAGCGATGCGGCGGGCACTGCGGGCGGGGCAGGGGCCAATTGCTCACAGGATACTCGCCCGTGGGGATCTTGTCCGGGACGACGGGCTGGCCGACGGTCTCGCCGATTGTGGAGGCCATGGTGGTGCGGGAGGGGAGGGGGACAAGCTGCAAGACGCTGGCCGTGGGCACCGGCAACCTGAGGTCCAGCGGCGGTGGTGCGTCCGTGCTTTCGCGCATCACCAAACTTCATGGACTTGGCGCGTCGTCCGGGGCCATGCGACAACAATGCGCCCGCCCGCCCACCAGCACCAGCGCCCCTCGAGACCATAGACAGACAGCCACCATGGCCGCCGCCATCACCCCAGAAGACGGCCTGTCTGCCACCCCGCAGGCCCTCGACCCGGCCGCCCGTCCCACCGTCGCCGACCTGCAGGGCGACAGCCACTTCGCCCAGGTCGCGCGGAAGAACTGGCTCGCCGCGAGCAAGACGCCCAAGGCCCGCCCCGACGTCATCAAAAAGGACCTCTGGGACGAGCTGGAGAAGGTCGACTTTGCCTACTCGGCCCTGCTCGTGCTGGAGAACCTGCAGGCCCTGGAGCGCTACCTGTGGCCTTCGTTCAGCGAGGATGCCTCCAACTACCACGCCCTGCTGGTCGCCCTCATGACCAACGTCAAGAGGAGGGAGAACCTGCCGTCATGGGGTGAGTCTGGCCCTCCCCTCCCCTCCCTGATCCGATGCGCGGAGAAGCAGCAACGCGTGCTAACGGGAATCGCAGAGCACTTCGCAGCCAAACCCGCCGAGTTCTCGTCCTTCTTCCGTCGCATCCTCTCCATGAGCATCGACCGCGCCCAGCCCATAAAGATCCGCACCCACCTCATCTCCTTCGTCATCGGCGCATTCCAATCCCTCGACAGCGGCCTGGTGCGCAAAGAGTGCGCGCCTCTGGTCAACATAGCCATATGGCAGAACCTGCACTCCGAAGCTGCGAGGGAGCACCAGTTCGAGCAACATCAGATGCTGAGGAAGGCATGGCGGGCGGCACACAAGCGCTTCGACGCTGCAGACGAGCCACTGCAGGCCAAGCTGCGCTTCGAGCGGTCCTGGCTGTACACATTGATCTTGGATTTCCTGGACCGGCTTTACAACAGCACGTCCAGGCAGGAGATCCAGGACAACCTGGCCTATTGCGAGCGCTTCCTCGAGCTTCTGACCGATTTGCAGAGCCAATTGCCCACCCGGAGATATGTCAACACTCTGCTGCACGATCTCAATCTACTTGCCGCGATCCGCCTGTCGCCCATGTTTACAGACGAGGAAAATGGCCTGTTCCGCGATCTCTTCAACTTGCTCAGCCACTTTACCTACTTCCCCATCGAGGACCAGACCGGCCGACAGCTCTCCAAACTCGAGTACGATCAGGAACACTATGATGTGCTCGCAAAACTGCAGCGAGTTGCGACCTCCACCTTCCCAGAAAAGCTCCAGCTCCTGGCCCTGGCAAATTTCGGCAGCATAGGCAACCGGGAGGAGTTTCAGGGCCACGTGCGAGTACTTGAGGATTCTGAGCTTGTGCAGCTATGCTCGTTGATGGGCTTGCGGACAGAGTACCCCAAATCGACTTTCCTCGTCCGGGATCGCCCTTTTTTCACCGAGACATTGATCTCACTGGTTGAGTACAGGTCCACATATAAGGACGTTGTGCGAGAACTACCAACCCTACCCACCGAGGATGTGCTGTTCGAGAATACTTTCGTTAGGAACGAATCATACGACGGATCGCGCCCCTTGCGATACCCAAACTGAACCTGCAGTATCTCACCATGGGCGATTTCCTGTGGAGGTCTTTCATCTTATATCGCGCTGAATCTTTCTACGGCATCAGAAAAGATATGGAGGACGTCATCAAGCGCATTCAGCCTCGAGGCAAAGGGGCTACTACCAAGTTCGGTGGCTTCTCGCGCATGTCTCTTCCCATCTCCAGCCCTGGCATTGTGGATGTGGCACCTTCGAAGGTGGGTGAGCAGCATCCAGCCCACGTCCGTGCTGAGATCATTCTCGACGTGAGCCGCCTCCAGCAGCCGGTACGCAAAGAATGGGAATCGCTCAGGCCAGACGACGTGGTCTTCCTACTTGCGGTCGAGGGACCAGACGAGACCTCGCGCAATGGCCGTCAGACTGGCGACCACCAAGGCATCCACAAGCTGCGATGTGCCGAGGTGGTGCAAGTGCAAGATGAGAACGGCCGTCCCTTGCGCGAGAATGCATCTGACGATGGGTTCCGTCGCATTCGGCAACGGAGGCTGATCGTCAACATCGATGCAAGACAATATCAAGAGGACATGGATCGTGTTGCACAAGGTCGGCCCAACATCTACGAGCATGTCAACCTGGTTGTGCGTCGCCGCGGACGAGAGAACAACTTCCGCCCCATTCTTGAGTCCATCCGCCGTCTCACGCTCTCGGATATTCCCGCACCCTCGTGGCTTCAGGAAGTCTTCCTAGGCTACGGTGACCCTGCATCTGCATCGTACAGACGTTTGCCTAATCGCCTGCATTCGATAGATTTCCGTGATACCTTCCTCGACTGGCAGCACCTGATCGAAGCCTGGCCCGGCAAATCGATAGAACCCCACGAGAATGCACGATCCTCCTTCGGGCCTCCATACGTCGTCAACTTCCCCGCACCAGCTGAACCCGAACCGGCATCTTTGCGTACATCCAAGAAGCGGCGTCGTGATCATAGCGAGGTTGCACAACCTGTGCAGGAAGGTGCATCTCTCCACGTTTCCACTTACAAGCCACCGAACATGGGCCCCTATCCTGCCGATGCACCCAAGCTGAACGGCATCAGGTTCACCCCTGCGCAGGTTGAAGCCATCACATCGGGCACCCAGCCAGGCTTGACCGTCGTGGTCGGCCCACCGGGTACCGGCAAGACGGACGTGGCAACCCAAATTATCTCCAATATATACCACAACTTCCCGGACCAGCGGACGTTACTCATCGCGCATAGCAACCAAGCGCTCAATCAGCTTTTCCAGAAGATCGTGGCGCTCGACATTGACGAGCGCCACCTCCTCCGCCTGGGACATGGCGAGGAGGAGCTTGAGACCGAGGCCAGCTACAGCAAGCATGGCCGTGTAGAATCGTTCCTCGAGAGAGGAGCTTACTATCTTTCCGAAGTGGATCGCCTGGCAAAGAATTTCAACGCACCTGGGGCTCACAACAGCTCGTGCGAGACCGCGGATTACTTCAACCAGGTGTACGTGAAACCAGCGTGGACGCAATACTGGGACCAGATTTCTTCCTCGGAGTGCAGTGTCGACCAAATCATCGCCGAGTTCCCGCTCAAGGAGTACTTCAGCAATGCCCCACAGCCATTGTTTCCCCCTGGAGTAGAGCGCGAGAAGATTCTCGACATCGCACAAGGTTGTTATCGTCATGTTGAGAAAATCTTCACTGAACTCGAGGACATCCGTCCGTTCGAGATCCTGCGCAACCCGCGTGACAAGGCGAATTACCTGTTGGTCAAGGAAGCCCGGATCATTGCGATGACCTCCACACACGCTGCGATGCGCAGACAGGAGATTGCGTCGCTGGGCTTCCATTACGACAACGTCATCATGGAGGAAGCTGCTCAGATCACCGAGATTGAAAACTTCATCCCGCTTGCACTTCAGAATCCGCAGAACAACGAACTTCCTCTGCAGCGCGTTGTTCTGTGCGGAGATCACCTTCAAAACTCACCTGTCATCCAGAATCTAGCATTCAGGCAGTATGCTAATCTGGAGCAATCATTGTTCCTTCGTCTTGTTAGATTAGGTGTACCAACAATTATGCTCGATCAACAAGCGCGAGCACGACCATCGATAGCGGAGCTGTACAAATGGCGTTATTCTAATTTGGGCAACCTGCCCTCTGTTCTTACTTCACCAGAGTTTACAGCTGCGAATCCAGGCTTCAAGTTCGACTACCAGTTCATCGACGTACCGGACTACAAAGGCAAAGGCGAGAGCGTGCCTACACCTCACTTTGTCCAGAATCTGGGCGAGGCTGAATATGCGGTGGCGCTGTACATGTACATGCGTCTCCTTGGCTATCCAGCGCACAAGATCACCATTTTGACTACCTACGCTGGTCAGCGGGCACTCATCAAGGATGTTCTGAACCACAGGTGTAAGGGCAACCGACTCTTTGGTCTTCCTAAGATAGTGGCGACGGTGGATAAATACCAGGGAGAGCAGAACGACTGTAAGTATAATCCCAACTGCTTGGTCATATCGCGACTGACATGTCATAGACGTTATACTCTCGCTGGTCCGCACCCGTTCTATCGGTTTCCTACGAGACATCCGCCGCCTCACGGTCGCACTGTCCCGTGCAAGACTGGGTCTGTACATTCTGGGTCGCGCTTCTGTCTTGGAATCTTGCTTCGAGCTGAAGCCAGCATTCGATATTCTCCTGTCGCGCCCGACAAAACTTTCTCTCGTCACCGATGAGATGTACGATGCGTCCTTCACGAGGCAGGTCGATGCCGAAATCCCGGAAGGGCAAGAGGCGGTCATGGAAGGCGTAGAGCACCTGGGACAGTATGTCTTCGAAATGACCAAAGCAAAGGTTGAAGCGCTCAAAGCCAATGGCGGGCAGCTGACCATCACAAATGGCGACATCAACATGGGGGATGGCCAGGTGGATGACGAGGATCATGCAGATCGCGAAGAAAACGTCATCGTTCCGGACGAGCATGATTACGCAGATGAGGATGAGCCAGTGGATATGGAAGACGCCGGGAGCAAGCCATAGGGCGAGTTTGCATTTCGGTATCGTGTGCACAGCGCTGAGCACGAACAAAACCACCATATCAACGATGAACCGATGGATGTCGACGCCCAGTAATGCACACAGCGCCGTCCCGTCTCTTCATTCAGATGCAATCTGACCGGATCAGGCACAGATGGTTAAAAGATAACGAGGGCGGAGGACGCAGAGCGAGAGACTTCCTTCTGTCGCAGTATGGTACAGACGCTCTCCGCTCGACGGGTATGTCCCCAAACACAGTGGGTCGACGAGTCAGTCAATTCAAGGGGGTAAACTGAGGAAATTTCTCTACGCCTACCAAAGTTTGGGCGTTTGTAATGCGACGGGAAAGAACGACCCTCATACCTTTGATGTGTATAGATAGATTACAATTGAACGTAAATATGTCATTTGTATGTGTTTGTTGCAGGACTGTCTGTTGTCTATCTTCGTCGAATCCCCATCAAGAATGCTGCCAGGGTGAATCACGCATAATGGCATCAAGTATGCTTACATCACTAGACATTTAGATACCCCCAAATTCTACGTTTCGAATCCGTAAGCGCTAGAGTAGCCCAGCGGCGTAGTCAAAGTGGTACAAAACAACAGCCCTGTAGAGTGGTCTACCACCTTCCCAGTACATCCAACAACCCCACCACAGACCCAATGGCCGAAAAGAAAGAAGAATCAAACCCCTCAGCATCCAACGCGGAAATTACAACCGCTCCCTCACCGGCCCCCTCCTCCTCAGCCTCGGCCGCACCATCTCCCTCCCCCTCCAACACTGGCTCCTCACCACGCACCCCCTCTCCACCTTCTCCCTCCCCCGCCCCCCAACCCATGGCTCCATCAACCTCCCTCTCGTCGGGCCCCAGCCCCAGCTATCCACCATCTTCCTCGGCATGACGGCCACGCTGCTGCTCAAGCAAAACGCGTGGATCTGGGGGTACTGCAACGAGCGGATCTCTGTACCCTTTGCCGTCTTCGGCGTCGTGGTTCCTGCCATTTACGAAGCGCTGTGTGCGCTGGTGTTTAGCGCTGCGGCTTCGAATCCGTTTTGGTCGCCTCTGTGTCTGTATGCCGGCGCGGGGGTCCACGTGCTGGCTGCGGTGACGGAGTGGGTCAGTGAAGTAGGTAGGGATAATTTCAAGAGGAAGAAGGAGAATCGGGGGAGGTTGTATAAGGGGGGTTGTTCGGTGTGGTGAGGCACCCGAATTATGCTTGCAACGTGGTCTATGGGACGGCGTATGGGTTTGCGGCTGGGGGGCCGCTGTGCGGTTTGTTCAGTGAGTCGTCTCGAGTCGTCTGGTGACGGAGTGGAGAGTGCTAACGTGTGCAGCGGGGCTGTTTTACTGGAGTAATTTGACGCAGAATGCTACGCCGGCCAAGGAAGCGTACTTGGCGGAGAGGTACGGGGAGCAGTGGGAGTCTTACAAGAAGCAGGTCAGGTGGAAGATGTTCCCTGGGATCTTTTGAGACAAGGAGAATAGGGACAGGAGGAAGGAGAAAAGAAAGAAGTAGATTCTTCGAGATGATGCATGTCGGTCCTATATCGTTCAAATACAATCTCCATGATCGCTCGATTCTGAAATGATAACATCTTTTGATACTCGTTCCTTCCACATTCCCATGCCCCTCGCGTTCTTCGGCTTTTTGGTCGCCATTTTCCAGCACGATTTCCAAGACCATTTCTGCACGCGCCATCAAATCCAAGATGCGAACAAGGTGACATGAAGAATCGAATTCGTTATCTACTCTACCCCGAGTTAAATATGTAAAGCGTGCCGCACCTTGTCCTACGAATACGTGTACATCCTCATCGCAACCTTGCCATGAAAAAAATAACCACTCCAACGCCCCGAAAACGTCTTTTCCAGGGCTCATCCCTAAGGCGAGCACATGTCGCTAATACGTGGAAACAACAACAAAGTCTATTGTTTTACAAGGACGCTGGCCAGGTGCCTTCCCAAGCGGTGATATCCTGGAAGATGCCAAAGTCGATCGAAGAAGCGAATGGGGCTTATTTCGCGGCGCCGGGGTAGCGGGTCTTGCCGACGGTGAACGGGACGTAACGGTACTTGATCATGTGCTGGATTTGTCGCCTCACTGCTTCCTGTCAGTACTGTGTGTGTCGATTGAGCCAAGTTGAACGAAGAATGTGTACGTACTTGTGAGGAACAATAGAATCAGCCAGTAGACGACCAAGACGGGCCAGAAGACGGGCAGGTTGAAAACCTCGAACCAGCTGCACAAGAAGGAAATGGCGATGGCCTTTGTGGTCGAGTACCAGAACTTGAACTCTGGGAGGCGGCGCACGAAGGGGCGGAACTCTTCCTCCTCCTTTGTGGGCAAACCTCCAGCTGCGCCGTCTTCCATGCCCTCATCCTGCTCCAGCGAAGGATCGAACTTTGGCGATATGAAGGCGAGGAAGAGGTTGAGGAGGTAGATTCCTAGGGAGTAGGCGACTGTGACGCGTTAGAACCGGATCAAACGAGAGGTGGGCTGCCAGGGTATGAGTGCATACCGATGTACCATCCCTCGGCGACGAATATTCTGATCGCAAACAGCACGAAGAGCGTGGCGGTGCCGGACCAGCGGTACGTGGTGAAGGGGTGGACTTGTCGAGGTAGGCTTGGAATATCTGCAGCGGGTCAACAAATGCTCGCAGCTCGCAGCCGACTGGCGATTGACGTACTCTTCCATACTTTGTCGTCTGGGCGGTGACGGCAGAGAAAGGGGTGTCTGGCTCGGGGGCGTCCATGGCGAGGCGGGGCGGGGGGTTGCGATGCGAGGCGGAGACGGCGGCGCAAAGGTGGACGAGAGAGAAGGATTGCTGCGGGACGGGCAGACGAAATGGCGGCAGTGGCGGCGGCGGTCGGGAGCGTTGGGCGGTGCAGTGCCCAGACGGTTGGGAGAGTTGTACGTGTTCTGAGGCTGCGCGGCGTCCAGAAAGATTCCAGCCCTGCCAGGGTTAGCCGTCGGCGGTGCCAAGCGACAGGGAAGGCCCTCCTCTGCCGGTACCTAGTCCATTCCGCCTCGACGGTTCGCGCCGGGAGTGCTTTGGAGTGCTTCTGGTGCAGCCGAGGTCAACTCGTGGGGGAGCTTCCATTGCTGCGACTGACGTCGTGTGTGCGCTGCCGTCTTTCACCCTGCTTGCTCGCCAGAGAGCAGACCTCCGCACACACATACACACACGCACACGCACACACATACACACACGCACACGCACACGCACACGCACACGCACAATGCACGCGCTGAGAGCCTCCATCCGTCAAGCCACCCGAGCGCCCGCATGTGGCTTCCGCTTTGCCCGCAACTACTCGTCGTCAACGACGTATGAGCACCTGCTCGTCTCCTCCCCCAGACCCGGTGTTGGCTTCAGTGCGCTCGCCTTCCACGCAAGCACCCTGCGCTGCATCGCTGACCCGCCGCAGTCCAATTGAACCGCCCCAAGGCCCTCAATGCCCTCTGCACGCCCCTCATCCTCGAGCTCAACGCCGCCCTCCGCGACTACCAGGCCGACAAGTCCATTGGCGCCGTCGTCCTCACCGGCTCCGAGCGCGCCTTCGCCGCCGGTGCAGACATCAAGGAGATGAAGGACCTGACCTTTAGCACCGCCTACGGCAATGACTTCATCGAGAACTGGTCCGAGCTCGTGACTTTCCTCAAGAAGCCCTTGATCGTGGCCGTCAATGGCTACGCCCTCGGCGGCGGCTGCGAGCTCGCCATGATGGGCGACATCGTGTATGCTGGTCCCAAGGCCACTTTTGGCCAGCCCGAAATCAAGCTGGGCACCATCCCAGGAGGCGGCGGCAGCCAGAGGCTGACCCGCGCCATCGGCAAGAGCAGGGCCATGGAAATCATACTCACCGGTGACAACATCACCGCGAAGCAGGCAGGCGAATGGGGGCTCGCCGCAAGAGTCTTTGACGAACCCCAGCAGTGTGTCGACGCTGCCCTCGCCACGGCCGAGAAGATTGCCAGCTACAGCCAGATTGCCGTCAAGGCCTGCAAGGAGGTCGTCAACAAGAGCCAGGAGCTCGGCATCCGGGACGGCGTCGAGTTTGAGAGGAGGATATTCCACGGACTGTTCGGGTCCAAGGATCAGACGATTGGGATGACCGCTTTTGCGGAGAAGAAAAAGCCCGAATGGTCCAACGAGTAGGCAAAGAAAAACGAGCACGTGGCAAGCAAAAACAGGCAGCGCGATAGTCCAAGCCATATCGTATTGTGACTATGTAATGAATGAAGGCAGACGGTATCGTCATTACAAGGCCGTGAAGGTCTTCTTACGTATTTTATAGGTTCCCTCGACCCTTTGCATAGACAAGACGAACAGAGAAATAGAAAAAAACAAAAAAAATGTTAACCATGCATGCAAGTCCCACTCCAATCGACACCTAGGGTATACTATCCATGTACAAGAAATCAAACGCTAAATCAATGAGCAATCTAACACGCATCCTTCTCCTCTTTATCGCTTCGTCACCTTGACGGCCCCAAATTCGCCGCGTGCGTCGAACCCGCCGTTGTCGGTCTCTCCCCTTGCGCAAGGGGTGATTGGGGCACGCGCGGGCTCGGTTTCGGGCTCAAGTAGGGCGACACCATGGGGCTCTCCATCTCCACGGGCTGCTGCAGCGTCTGCGATTGCGTCGCCTCGGCTGGCAACTCGGAGTATCTTTGGGTCGGTCCGGCGGTGTAGTCAGCGGGCATCTCCACCGGTTCGCTGGTCTGCGCAACCTGCTGGTACTGGTGCTGGCCACTGAAGGATGCGAATGGCGGGGGTTTCGGGGAATTGTAAGGAGGCGCTGCTGCTGATCCGTTAGACATGTATCCAAAACCGGGTGCCTGTGCAGCCTGTCTACGTCCGTCGTGGTGATCGGAGGGACTCGTGCTGGCGTTTGTGCCGGGCGTGGCAAGGGCATTCGTACCTTCGGAGATGGTCGAGTTTCTGTACGTCTTCTCAGGCCCAGGAAAGCTGTTGATGGCGGCGGACGACCCGGAGCCCCGCCTGCTCTTCGCCCGCCGCTTCTTGAACAGGCAGAAGATCAGGATGGCGATGATGGCTACGACTGCGACTCCTCCGCCCACTGCACTGCCGATGATGACAGTCGTGTGTGAGTTCCCGCCTTCCTTGTCGTCGCCCGCTGCAGCTCCCTTTATGCCGTAACTTGCTTGTTGATCTTTGTCGCCGATTGTAGCCATTGTCAAGTCGCCTGTCTTGCAAACCTTGTCCGACGTTCCGCAGACGTTGCTCTTGCAGCATCCCCAGAAGGTAGTTTGGTTTGAAGGCATATCTATGCAGGTGTAGAAAGCGGATCCGGGGGAACAACTGGGTTCCCGGAGCTCGGCGCCCATCTGATCATAGGCAGACGCATTGAACGAAACAGGCTCGATGTTTCCTTGATTGCATCCGCTGACACCGCACGGATCGGTTTTGCAGCAACCGATGAAGGGAGATGTGACTGTTGATGTTGCGGCACATGCGTACCACTTGGCCCCTTCCGGGCAGGTCGGGTCCATGGCGATCAGGGCTTGGCTCGACATGATGATGATGATGATGATGGTGGGGTGGGTGGTGGTGGTAGAGTTGCCGGTGTGACGCCTGCTTGTGCGAATCTATGTACCACTACTGGTCGGGGTTAAACCTCGGAGACGTTTGATATAAGAAATCGGCGGGGCGCAAATTTGGGCGTGTGTTGCCGAGTATTAGATGTCGCGTTGTCAGTTCAGGCTGCTATAGACATTAAAGGTGGGATTGTGAGTATTGGAAGATCAAAGGGAAGGAACACAAAGAAACAGACAGAGCGAGGGTAATATCGGTGGAGGCGATCACTTCTCACTTCGCCTCCAGGGCAACAGCATCGTTATGTAAAGGAAGAGGCTCAGCGCACGGCAGAGCTTACCCCGGCTCACTCACGAGCGAAGGTAATCTTACGCCCATGGCGACCAGCAACGGTCTGTCAATGCACCACGAGGGAGGCGCATACTGACCCGTGCGGATCAAGGCGTGGCCGCCAGGTGGAGGACTTTGAATAGTCTGCTAGATACGGTAAGCTCTCCAGGGACTGCGCGCTGTCGGGGCAGCATGGGGAGCTGGTGAGAATCCAAATGTGGTGGCGGAGCCAGGGTAGAGCCTCAACTCGGTCCCCTTTGCCAAGCCTGCCGAAGCCTCGCAAGCAACCGACTGCCTGTATGGACCGCTGTGCCCCCCGGGATGTTGCTGCGAGCAGCCTGCGCATTGCATCGTTTGTGAGCAAAGCGGCGTCTCTTTTTCCTCGTCCCGAATTCCCATCGCATGCGAGTCGCGGCCATGTTCACACAGCTTCGATGCACGCGTGCTCTTGAACGAACATGCCCAGGTGTCGAGCCGTCAGCCAACGCGTGCCCAGCATCTCTTGCATCTAATTTAGGCACGCGGTATCCACTAAGCACAGAGCAACACAGACTTGGGGGCTGAACTGGGCTGAACTGGCCAAGGAACGCAGATTCCGTCTTGTTCGTCCAGCTTCGTGCTTAGCAAAGCCATTCGGTCGCGCGAAAACATGGGCTCCGAGTGTACATAGTCCTCCCAACGCGCCATGCAACTGCAGTATGCCATCTATTCACCAAAGAGCTCTAGCTTTCGACATTTTACATACGAAAGCCTTGGTCCGAAGGGCGAAGGAATGGCATCCGTAAGCTCAACGCGCAGCTCTCGTCATTTTGCTGCCCGAATTGGTCAAGACGCCAGCTGAGACGAGTCAATCTCCACGGACCGAGCCATCTATACTGCAATGCTGACGTTCCTGATCGTACGAAAAGGCTGGCATGTTCGAAGCCTCCTTCGCCTCGGGATAATAATGTGGCTTCAATAAAGGAAGCTTGCCTGATCTGCCATGAAAAAGTTGTGAGGTAAAAAAAAAACCGCATGGTGACCGTGGGACTTGTCTGGCCTTGAAGACATGCAGAACGGGTATCGACGAAGTATTGCGCTATAATTTACTGTTCCCAAGCTTCGACTGGCGGCTGTCACGGCAAGTAATACGCGCGACAGGAGGACGCGCTACCCGCTTATCGACGGTTTCTCGCCCGTATCTCATTACGACCGAACCATGTTAATTCTGCGTCGGCGTCGCTCCTTTCGAGCAGTACAATGGAGCGTGATTTGAACGATCCTGATAGCAGAACCGAGGCAGGTCCTGGTCAGGAAGAAACAAGTACGCTGCTGTCAAGCACGTACTCTATACGCCCGGTAGCATCGAGTGCGGCCGAAGACCGAACGACCATTGCGTTTCCCCACCGTTCCAGGCCTCGCATGGAAACAAGCATCCCAAACCACTGCTCCCGCAATCATCACAGATGGAAAGGGTTCACACGCATGGCTGTTCAATCTCATCCGCGCCCAAGGCAAAGAGGGGAACCCCAAGCTTCACACGCCACCTCCCCGCATACGCACTTTCCCACTCTCGTGCCAACATTCGCCTCGATGGACTCTAGGACTCCTACCACGCTCTCGACATGATCTGCTCTTCGGATGCTGCTGTGATCGTAGCAAGTGGCCCCGATATGGCAGTCGCGTACCCCCTCCTCTATCCGCGCCAGGACCCCCTACTTCGCCATGTTGAGAAGGGTGCCACGAAAAAGTGGGAAGAAAGGTCAGGCTCCCTCCAAATTACGCGTGAGGCTGCACGCCGTTCATGGATTCCGGTCAATGAATGGAGGAACCACTGTCCTGATGGTTGGAAGCCTACACACCACCCCCAACTGTCGTCGCTGAACGTCCGTGTGTCCTTCATTCCCGATACGCGACGTAGATGGTAGGGCGGGCGTGGTGGTCAACAGACCGGCTGGGCTTGTCCGGGGCGTGTGGAATACGTGCGCGAATCTGATAGGTGGTGGTACGGACATCAGGAAAAAGTTTGGGTGGTAGCGTGTGGTTACGATAGAGTCGGCATGAGATGCAAAACACGTGCGTTAAAGCGGCTTTGCATTGAACTGCATGAGGTGGTGGGCTGGACTACACACAGGCACGGCAGAAGAAGCACAGCAGGCTGGTGCAAGATCTTGCGGCTGAGGGCGATCATGCAAGGTGAGTCGGTTTTGGTTTGACGGATGCAGGGTGACGTTGTACAGCGTGTCGGTCGACATGCGGATGGCGCACACTGCTTTAAAGTTTCGCTACGTATGAAGCATTGCCTCTGTTTGTACAATTTACCTGATCCTGGATATTGCATGTGCATGCTCAGCGACTGGATCGCATTTTACGACTTGAACATTTCCGTGTCAAGTCCGCGAATCATGATGTCGACATTTTCGTACAGTGTAAACCCCGTCCCCGACGCCATGTGTTGATCATTGCTGTTCTTCAGCTACTGCTGCCCTCCAGGCAGCTGCTCTTGCTTCTTGATGCCTACAGACTCACCACCGGCCTTCGTTGTATCGTTGATCATGTTCCCAGCAGCTATTTCACAATCAGCTCCATGCATATCAAAGGCAAACGATCGGGCAAACATTTGACATACCCTTCGTGGTATCTCCCAATCCACCAGTGACACCCGTCACAGTATCTCCAACACCCTTACCAAGCCCAGAGATGGTGGTGCCGAGTGTGTCGGTCGCTCCACCGACGCCTTTGCCGACCGTATCAGTGACGGACCCGAGAGTGTTACCTGCAGATGGTGAGACCTCGGATACACGATCATATAGCGTAGGTGGGGAGAACGATGACTGATGAGGGGATGCTTACCAAGACCGCTAGTTGCAGAACCCCAGATACCTTTTTGCGAGGTCAGTATTGTTGATGGACAGATGATGCCAGTGGATAGAAACGAGAATTGTGATGATGAAAGCGAAAGAAAGAAAATCCAAACATACCCTTGGATTGCTGTGGTTGCTGATTCTGATCGGACATGTTTGATAGATGTGATTTACGAGATTTGATATTGTGTGAACGTAACAAGACAAGCCCGGTAGATAGCTTTAATAGCCGTTGCGTAGTCTGCGACGTTGTAGAGATGCGTCAGCAAAAGCCTTTATGACGTAGTTTTGCATACATACCCCTCCCCGTCACTACCACAGCTCCGCACGCATTTCTCTGCTAACCTACGCCAAGAACCTGTAGTCTTACACTTACCATCATATGCAAGGATCCTCCGTCTTGACAGAGAAGTTAGGCGGAGCGTACGAAGCACCAATCCTGTGAGATGTGCTCATTGTTCATCGAAGCGCGGGAGGGTCGCTTGGTTGTATTCGTTCAGTTCGCATTCTAGTCTACTCAACATGATCACTGCATGTCCACAAAAGCACGGTTGGACCGATATTTTGATTGAATCGACATATGCACACAAAAGATCTACATTGAACCTGTCAAAACACAGACCCAACCCCGATCCCCTCGACCTCATCCATGTCATACCCCATAATCATGCCTAAGCAAACATTGCCATCTTTCGTCTCCCCATACTTCTCGAACATGTCATATCCGAAAGGCTGGCGACTGGGTCATCGATGAACAGATGTGATGTGTCATTCTCCTCGTGCACATCAAACCCTCCATAGCAAACTGAATCTCCACCTCTAAGGCTCGCAAGAAAGTGGAGCAACGGCACAAGGAAAGGGAAAAGAAAACCAAACCACGATGACTCGGCAAGTCGCCAGCGGATGGCAGCAACCGACAGATCGCGAGATGAAGTGTTGAAAGAAAATGGTTGAAAAGCCTCGCCTTGTGCAAGCCGACAATGCGACAGCGGCAACAACCTCGTGAGATCCACTAACCGTAACGCCGAGCCAGAGACGTGTCGCAGTACTGAATGATATAAGGCAAAAGACATTGCGTCTTCTTCTGTTGCCTAGCTCTTGGACCGCCAACCAATAACGTGAAAAACTTTTGTATCCATCATGATGCCGAACAGGAAACCCCGCAAATGCAGAAAAATGCGCGCAGAATATGCCCCGTCTATGCAACACAGCATTAAATTATCGAGTGCGATGTCTAAGGGTATAGTCGCACACGGTCGAAGAACGGCCGATAGTCTTCAATGGCGAGACTATTCGGATGGCTTAGCGTCGGTGGCAGCTGCACCAGGCGCCGCCTTCGACTGTGGTGGAGAAGTAGCTGTGGGGGGCGGAGAGCTGACCTCTTCAGCGCCCTCGTTCTCGAGGCTCATGAGCGCACTAATGGTGTGTCAGTGTTTTGTAATTCAGACACGGTTAAAAACGTGACTTCGCGTACCTGAATGAATTTGCGGACTCCTTCTCCTTTTGAACGGGAGGAGTCGTGGTGCGAGATGATGCTCCAGACTCTGCACCCGCTCCAAAAGCTCCACCCGGACCGAGGCCACGACGCCCACTGCCAGAGCGACCACCGAGCATGGAACCTGGGCCTAGACCGCTGCTGTTACGGCCAGACGAGCCCTTGGTCAGCTTCCGCAAGTCGTCCATGGCAACTCGGCTGTTAAAGTCTTGAGGCGGTTGAACTCCACCTCCAGAGAAGGAGCGAGCATCGCCACGACCAGCTGGAGGGCGGCCGCCACGCGAGCTGGCGGCTTGCTGGGCGGCGGCTTGCTGAGCGGCGGCAGCCTCGGCGTGAATCTGCTGGATGGTCTTTGGTCCCTTGTCGGCTTGCTTGTCGTGCCAGTTTGCCTTTCGCAAGTCGATAAGATCAAGCAACATGAACTTGAGACGCGATGGCAATCCTTCCATGTTTTGAATCTTCTCCACGCGTTCAAAGTATACTTGAAGCATCTTTGGCCCAGCGTCGGCTTGCGACATGGTTGAACCCACAGTACGAAGCAGCTTCACCAAACTCTCGATTGCCGACTCGTCAGGAAGTCCTTCGAAATCGAGGAGCTTGAGCACACACTCGTGCATGATGCGGAGGGTAAGCATGTTGAGCTTGTAGAGTTCACCGATGAACTGAATGAGACCGAGTCCCTTACGTTTAGCAGCAGCAGCAATATAGTACTCATCCGAGAGCAGAGCGGCTTCAGAATTGTCTCCCTCAGGCTTTGTAGGCAAGTTGACCTCCCAGCCTTTCTCGAACTCTTCTTGACAACGGTTCAGCAAGTATTTTCTAAACAAAGCACCTCCAACAACGGGGTTGCCATGCTTGTCCTTTACGGTCTCGTCGCGGATTGCTGGGTCCATGGTGTTCAGCATCTTGAAACAGAACTTCGCGTACATAGAAGACCAATGCTGTTCATCGCACGCTTTCTCAAATGTGAGCTGAATAACTTGCCTAAGCGTGCGGCCATCGTCTTCATTCTTGCTCTGGCCGGCGATTTCGAGGATTTGGTCAGAGATCTTGTCGAACTTCTCTGGCGTCATCTTGTTGAGGGCAGCCTTCACCTTACGTTGGACCATGTCAGGAGCCATGTGGCCAGCCATGGGTGTCGCAGCAGCGGTCTGTGCCTTTGAATGGGGGGTCCAACCAGTAGAGGACCGTTCCAGTGCTTTGATCTCCATGCCAGATGTCAGAGGCATTGCGGCTTCCTCCTTCTTGTTAGGTGCTTTCTCTCCACCGCGACGACTGCCACGTCCACGGGAGCTACCGACACGAGGTGAGTTGGGAGCCATTTGGCCCATGGTCTGGAACGATCCGGTGCGTTGCATCTGTACTGGGAATGTACCACCACCGGCACGAGGACCGACCAACTGCGCGAGTGGGTTTGTCATTGGGCCTCCACGTTGCGACTGCTCGAAACGTTGAGCCGAAGTGGTACCAGGTGGCAGTGTTCGTCCTCCTGCAGGGAATTGGCCTTGGAAGCTTCCCATGGCACCCAGGGCACCGCGAGAGGGTTGTCGGCCACCCATACCAGATGGTGGTCCACGTGCAGACTTGGGACCGGCAGATTCAGAAGAGTCACCAACGGTCTCCTTGAGCTTCATATCCCAATCCACAGAGGGCTTCTCCTTGAATACATCTTGGAATTGAAGCAGGAAGGAAGGATCGTACACCTTGGCTTTAGATTTTGCGCCCATGTTCAATGCTGGGTTGGGAGAAAGGATACCCTCAGGGTAGATGCCCTCGCTCTGCACCTGGAGGAAACGAGCCGACTTGAGTGACATCATACCGGGAGTTGGAGCGGGTGGCTCGATAGACTTGACTGTATCCAACTTGAGGTGAGAAGGCTTAGGTTTGGTGGCTCCAGCTAACTTGGGCTGAGCAGGAGTGACTGTTGGCTCCGAAGGTGCTGCAGGAGTCTCTGGCTCAGCCTCCGCCTGAGATGCACCAGGTCCGAATTGGGTATTCTTCTTTAGGCCAGCAAACGCTTCACGGTTCGCTTTCTCGCGTTCAGCTTTCTGCTCGGGTGTTTCTGACTCTCGAGCAGCCTCGCGTTCTTCGGCCTCTCGCTCCGCCTGCTTCATACGCTCATCGGCTTGCTTTGCGCGTTCAGCTTCTTTGGCCTTCTCTTCCTCATTCTTGCGCTTCTTCTCTTCTGCATACTTGCGCTCACGCTCTTCTTCTTCCTTCTCAGCGCGCTCCATCTCTTCGATCATACCTGCGCATGGTTAGCGACCGAAAAGAAATAATGACATGGAAATACTTACGCTCCATCTCCTCATCAGCCTTGCGCTTCTCCTCCTCTGCCTTACGCTTGGCTTCTTCTTCGTCAGACTTTGCTGCTTCGGCGGCCTCCTTCTCTTTTGCAGCCTTCTCTGCTTCGGCCTTGGCTGCTGCTTCGGCCTCTTCCTTCTCCTTTTGAGCCTTCTCCTCGGCTTCTTTCTCCTCGGCAGCCTTCTTCTTGTCCTCTTCTTCCTTCTGGCCAGCGCCGTGCTGCAGTTGTTGCTGGAATTGCTTGACAAACTCGGCCTTCACATCACTGGCAGACTTGCCGGAGACACTGTCCGAGTGGTTGTGCGTGGATTCCGGCCGTGGAGGAGGTGTTGGTGTGGCTACAATGGCAGGAGATTTAGAAGGAGCAGGTGGTTGGGCAGGGGATGCAGGCTTCTTGTTATTGAAGTCTACGACCTGACCATCGGCTGTCTTGATCTGTGACTGCATCAACAAGGGATACTCCATGCTGCAAGAAGCAGAACTTACCACAATAGCCTTGCTCTTAGTCTTGGGCGGAATGGAGAAAGATGAGCCCGGAGCTGGGCTGCCCGACGGAGCACTCGGCGTCTGGGAGACATGGCTCACATTCGTCATGGCTGGTGTGGAGGGCTGCTGAGCAGCGGATGGTGGACGTTCAGACATGTTGGATGGCGTCCGCGACATGACTTGTGCCTGTGGTGGCTGGCCATATCCGGGGACAGGATAGGCTTGCTGGGGGTAACCGCCACGCCCAGGGGATGCGGGCACACCAGAGTAGTGCATGCCTGGGGCCATACCGTAATTCTGAGCAGGGTAATTCTGGCCATAGTACCCATTGTATGGGTCCAAGCCTTGAGGCGGACCATACATGGCCTGTGTTTGTAGTACTTCGGTTAGAAATTGTTCGTCAATGTACTTGGAAGAAAATGAAGGATTGATGGGTTCAAAGAGACTGCCGTACGATGACGAGCTTCGAAGTTGCCGTGATGTTGGTTGCTTCGTGGCTGTCGAAAGTACAGGGCCGTCATGATGAGAGGAAACTTGTGTTCGAGGAGCTTGCACAGGCTGAGCTGGCTTGCTTGCTTCGGACACGGGCGAGGTGACAGAGACTTTAGAAAATGTACTTGCCGGTTGGGGGAAAGGCTGCTGGGGGTAGTTGTAACCAGTGTAGTTGGCCTGTTGATGTATCGCAGCCGGGGTGATGGCAGGCGATCGGTTAGCACGATATGGGGAGTTGGGGTGCATTTGGGGCTGGAATGCAGGTGGCATGTTAGGACCACGAGGCTGGTTGGGCATGGCGCGGAAAGGTTGAGGGGAGGCACCAGGGTGCATAGGTGGGTAGTTGTTAAAACCTCGACCGGCACCGCCACTGGGTCGGAATCCGCGATTGCTAATGTCGCTGTGGGCGGACTGTGAAGACTCGCGACGCAGGTGCTGGGCTTGGGGAAGCGAGTTGGGTTGCTGGGGAAGTGAAATATTTCGTGCCTAGGCGTGGGTTAAAAAAGCGGATTCTCAACCAAGTGCACGGGCGCTTTGAGCTAACTTACGTTGGAGTCGGCACTATCGTTACCACCACCAAATACAAGGCCGGGACGGGTGGGCAAATTGTCGGGCTTGCCGCCGCTCGAGATGGGCGCGGGGATGGGAGAGGGCGAGTGGGCAGGCGACGCGACGCGCGGGTTTTGGGCCTGGGGGTTCAAATTCTGTCCGGTTGAGTGGGGCACGGCGTGGGCAGACGCGGGAGATCCAGCCAGCGACCCAAAAGTGAGGTTCGATGGGGCGCGCGAGTTTGGTACAGGTCCGCCGTTGGGAATGTAGCCGCTGGTGCCTGCGGCGCTGATGGTCACGGAAGACTTGCGGCTGTGGTCGCCCTGTGAAGCGGCGCCGTTGGCGATGGTAGGGCCCATTGCAGGAACCGCGGGCTTGATCGAGTTGCCGTTCACCGGGGAGATGCTCTTGCCATGTTGCTGTCCACCCACCACAACAGGCGCGGCGCTGTTCGCGATCGGAGGAGACTTGGTCGCGTTGGCGTACGAGCTGCGTGCAGTGGGTGCGGCCTGACCAGCGGCCACGGCGGACGATCCAGACGAGGACGGGTTCGCGGGGGCAGAAGGCTTAGCGGCGGCAACGGTGGGCGGGTTTTGCGCGTTCGTAGAGGTGGATGTCATTAGAAGGGTGGGCGTGTGTCGGTCGGTCGAGCGTGTCGAGGTGGTGACGAGACAACGGCCGGATGCTCGGTTTAAGGAGACCGACGGCGGTATTAGGAGCGCTGGGGGGGCGACTCGTAAGGAATGGTCGAGGGGACGAACGCGAGGTTCTGTCTCCTGTGGAATACGGGCACTGGGCTGTCGACGCTGCGAAGGCAAGCGGACGGCGTCAGGTGGCCTGGAAAGAGGATCGGACAGATGTCTACGACCCAAAAGCAAGCGCCTCGCGTTACTGAGGCCACTGCGGGATGTGTGGTGGAGATTCTCTGATGAGAAAAGGTTGTGAGAAGAGGCGGCGCTGCTGAGGCGAGACAATTTTTGGTTGTTCTGTCGGCCGGGCCCAAGCGAGGAGCCAGGGATCCCATCCCATCCCATCCCGACGCAGCGCCCCAGCTGCTGATTATTGTTATTATTGTCGCCACGACTCATTTGCACCTCTGTTTGCCTGCTTCACTGCGCCCGCCGCGCCTGTGGCCGCTGCTTGCTGGCCGTGGCCTGCGCGGGTCGCACCTGCCCTCTGCGCGCGGTCGCACCTGCCTGGCCGCCTTGAGGCCGGCAGCGAGGGAAGGCGCGGCCTGGGCTCGGCTGCGACTGCGTCACCACACGCATCCACGCATCGAGACGAGACGAGACGAGACAAGACAAGACAAGACAAGAGACGACGCCTGTCTGCGCATCAGTGCCTGCACCGACGCCCAGTGCGAGCAAACACCACGCTCTGGGGGCGGCAACGACCCCTCGCTGCCCTGTGCAGCACACTGGACGCCGACCCGGTGGCCGGGGATGCTCTGCTCTCTCAGACTGAAGACCTTCTCCCCCTCAGCGGGACCCGCATCAGCCTCGGGCACGCAGAGACGCCTCCTGGGCCGATCACGTACAGCGCGCACCGTCAGAGCTCGAAGCAGCTGTACGTACTGCGCCAGTCGACGGAGGCCCTTCTGCAATCACATGCATAATGACGACGACTGCGTGAAATGACTCTTCTCTACTTAATCCATGTCCGCCTTAAATCCGTCCTGGCAGCCAATCATGCCCTTGGCGAAGAGAGGTGCCCCTATTTCGAGCAATCGATAAGACGTCTCGTCGCCACAGCAATGTCTAGTCTACCGTCCCCCTACAGTAGGCACTGGACAAGTCCTTCTAGAAGGCCTGTAGACTGTGGCGCATACGAGCAACTCACTTGCACGCTTCATTCCTTGCCATGGCACGCACAGCCAAACACAAGGGCGCACTGGCCGGGTGAACACCCAGTCGCGAACAACATGTTTCCATGGCCCCTTTCATGCAGTTTGCATCTCTGCCTGGAGACGGCATACTCGTGCAGGGCTGCCAGTGAGGCACGAGCCCATCTCCATCCACACACCTCCAACTCCCAGCCCAGACCCGTTCGCGGGATGACCAAAGTTCAAAGACCTCTCCCCATGATGAAGCGGGCAGCGCAGGACGTGCGATACGCACGGGTTTCACGGAAGCGGGACCGCTCTGCCTCCCCTGGTGCAACCTAAGCTGTACAATGCCATCGCCGCGTTTACGTGGGGCTCGTACACCCCGAGGCTGCTGGTCGAGTGCGGTATACTCCTGCGTGAGTCAAGCGCCTGTGACTAGACTTGCAACTGTGACTGAAGGTGACAACCAGACGGCCTGCCGCGCTCGCTTGCCGATTCCCCCAACAATGCACTGGCACGATAACCTCTCGCTTGATGCACCCCTTCCGACACAGGCCTGATATGTAGCTTACCTGCCTGTGGAAGAGGCGAGCATGGACTTCGGCCTGGCTGCGGACATGTGAAGGAAGTTCGCTCATGACGTATCTGTTGACCATCGACCTTCTGTTTTTCGAACATAGGCGCTATCAGGCGGCTGGGCAGTGCAAGGCTGCCCAACGTAACGACACAAAGAGGCCATCTTCGCGAATTTCGGGAATCAGCAGCATCCGTATGCAGGTCACAACCTCGGGCACTAAGAAATGCCCTCTGATCCTTTGTCGGCCGACAACATCACCATTTCGCTGGGAAGACATGTAGGCTGAGCCGATACTCCATTGCAAGTGGGGGTCGGGGTTCTACTTTTGCGTCGGCAAATCCAAGAGTGAGCGACCAACTGTGTTGGAAATACTTCTCTAGGTGCCCGAATACAGAAATCCTGATCCAGATTCTGCATTGCTTACGACTGGGCGGTTGAGGAAATACGAGTGGGAGAAAGTCAATGGAATGCTGACAGTGAGAACACCTTAGGTAGCAGGTGCCCCGGTGCCCATGTGCCCAGGTGAAGTAGCCTACACGTGATCTTGGATTTATCCCACCAATGGTCCCAAATCGAGTACTCATTCCGGTCCCAAAGAGGGAATTCGAACTCCATTGCGCCAGACTTTCTCCGCGCCAATCGCACTGTCGGAAGGAATCGCATACCCGTTAACGTCGGGACCCTCCCGCAGGGTGCTTCCTCCAAACTTCACGGCAATGATACCAAACGTCTCGGTCTGCCGTCTACAGCCTTCAAGGTGCAAGTCCGATGATGCAGGCGCTACTCTCGGTGCTTACCTCTTGCCTTCCGCATCGCGCGGTATGGAAGAGAATACTGTGACGTGTAACCGGCGGGTGTTGCGCCTAAAGGAACGACGTTCCGATGAGCCTCTTCTTGTTCGAACCCCTACGTACCTGCACCACACGGACATTTACTCAGAGCGCACTAGTCTCTACCTAGGTTCCGGTCAGCAAGTCACCATCCCATCGTCCATGCAAATCCAGGAACGGGCGCGCAAAAGCAGCGAGCATGTCATCTCCACATCTCGGACACATCAAGCACAGAACAAGCTCGCGAAGTCGGCGCCGATGCTGGAAGCAGAGGTTCTACCCGACTTGGCCTCAGTGTTCAGCTTATTTTCGCTCGACTACACCCGACCCATGCCTACCTTACCTAAGTCACCCAGCCTATACTTGCAGAACAGAACGATGAACAGCGCATCAAGCACCATGCACACCGCCACAAACCTTATCGCTTCAGCATCGTGGAGGACAACCCTGACCACAACATCACCAGACCACATGCCCCCCATACAGGACCGAGCCACCCTGTTCCCAGTCCACCGATAATCGAACACCTTCTCGAAGACGTCGGGAACAAGTACACCCTCCCAATCTTCCAATTCGTGCGGTAACGGCTGCTAGCACGAACCCCATCGCACACGCCTAGTCTGCAATTAAGCCTAAGATCTGCAGCAAGGCCAGCCGGCGCTTTTAGAAATCATCCGCGGCTCTCCAGCTTCCTTCTCCACGAACCCATGACCTTGCCCATCGCGCCCCATCGCTCATGGCTTGCACCCAAACTCGTATCGTGCAGCACAACGCATGCCAAGCCAAGCGTTGTAGCCGCACTCAATTTCCCACCACTTCAATCTATCCGATCAGCGGAAGACGCCAACACGCTCTCGCCGTAGCACCAACACAGCATCCTTTAATTTATGCAGAGCAATAACTCTATCCAACCTTGTCTTGCAGAGCCCCAGACGTTCGTCAGGTGCCATGCAGCCACATCCGTACACCTACAGCTCCCAGCTTACCCTCCTCACTCTATCCCCGCACCCCCATACACTCAATCTGCTTCCAAGACCCCAACCTGCTTCTATGCGTGCTGCAGGTCTGAACCTGCATGCACCCTTATCCCTCCACCTCCCACTCTATTCCCTTTCCCCCGCCAGCTTTACCCCCAAGCCAGAAATCGTCCGGCACAAGGGCCCGCTTAGCTTCCTGCACGACCGCACGATGGCTGACTGATCCCCAATTTATCCATACCATGGAACGCTGCATAGAAGACGGTTCCTGCGCTCGCAGGAGCCGGATGGCGTCTGGGGTAAGTGTGGAGATAGATTGGATTTGTGACGGTCATGTGGATGGCGACCAGGGCCCGCAGGGAGATCAATCGTACGTGCCAAGAAGATGTCGTGGAAGAGCTTTGGAAGCTTGAGGCAAGGTTCGATGCATGTCCTGACAGGGCCGTTGACGGTGCAACATTCGGAGGTATGAGTGCGAGCCGTGATCACGACAGTCGTACACACTCTCCAAGGTGGAGGTTTCAGGAACGAGGGCGTGCTTAGCGGTTGGTTCCTGGGCTCCAGGTGAAAATGATTGACGCCCCTCGGCGCGAGAGTGGAGCGAGCTAAACCATTTCATCCACACGTTTGGACATGATGGTACATGCGCATGTACCAATGAACGTATTGCCTCGACGGGCTCCTTCGTGGTTGTGTCTTCAAACAGCCAACCCTCAAGAATGCAACTCCCTTCCTCCCCCCTCTCCTTTACCAACCGCACACCTGACCTTTACCTCTTCATCACCCACTCTCTTCCCATGGCTTCATGGCCAACATTCGCTGCCGTACTACCCACGTCCATCACCTGTAGTGTACCATCGCTTGGATATACCGCCCCCAGCTCGTGCATCCACCCCACACTCCAACCCAGTCCAGCACCGGATGCCCACTGTTTCCCGCCGTCACTTTTCATTCGTCTCCACACTTATTGGCTACCGACACATCGCCAAGAGCTACGTACCTACGCGCGCATGCAAGGCTTGCGGGTCTCTAAAATGAGACAGTGGAACCAGACAGGACTGAACCAAGTCAGATGATCAGGGGGCAACGGCAAACTCTGCACAAAGGCAAAATGTGTTGTGGAGGGTAGGATTCATAGCAAAGTGAAGAAAAGCGGGCTGTGGGGTGCGCCCGCCCCCTCTGTAGGATCTTTGATGGATGCATGAATACAGCTCGCAGGCATGATGGAGACGTGATGCACGTAAACTCTGGGGACGGCATTCAACAAATCTTTGTTAGTTTCAGTACCAATGCATGAACACATGTGACTTTTTCGATTGCAATTTTATGATTGGAATATCGATATGGGGGTATCATTACTTCGTATTTGCTTTCGTGGAGATTTCTTACAGTGCCAATGCAAACATGTGTTTCTAAGAAGGAAGAAAAGAACTACATCTGCGACCTCACACCGGCGCAACTCAAAAGCTTCAATCGACAGACTCCAAATTCCGACGGAAAAGATCAGGTGGGGGAACGCCTTGCGCGTTCGCGGTTGTGTCGTGGTGGTAGCGGAAGAATAGAACTCCGCCACTCTCAAGTCCGAACATGGACACGGAACGTTGGGCACAACCGCATCCTCCATCCCTCCGTCCGTCTCACATGAAGAACAGTAAAAATGTAGGTACAAGAAGGATATATCAGCAGTTATCAGCAGCTCCGAAGCATGTGCTGAAAAAATCTCGTCAACAAAATTTGCAGTGCATGGCTTTCCGTCTAGGAAGTATGCTTGCATTGATATCGAGTGAGAAAAGGCTTGAACAAAACGCCGGGTGAAACTCCGAAACCCGGGAGCCTAGAAAATAAGACGGGGACGCCAAAAACCATCCGGGGCTTCGGAACGCAACATGCGTGGAGAGGTATGAAACAGCCTCCAGGGGTGCAACCAAAAGCAAGAGATGCGCCAGAACCAGTAGACAGTTCAATAGATCTTAATCGGCGTTGCGATAAATCCAAAAGCTCCTGACCCATCGTTTCATAACGTGTCTCAAAACTTTTCTAAACATAGGAAACGGCCTGCCGAGACTCCATGCTTTGAACATGCGTGAACGCAAGGCGCATGAATGAAACCCCGCTCAATAATGGCTGTCGTGGTCGTCGTTGTCGTGACTGGCACTTTCGATGACCTCGCCCAGGATAGCTCCTGCGCCAGGGTACTGATCTGATTGCGCGGAGTCGTTTCGGAGGTACGAGTTTGGGAAGGAGGTCATATGGTGTGGCGCACTTAGTTGAGGCATCGCATAACTTTGTGGTGTCACGAGTGGGGAGCTCGTGTAGGTTGGGAAGGTCGCTGTTTGTGGTGTGGTCACACTGCGACTCGGCGTGTAGTGCGAGCTCAATTCAATGCGTCGCGGTACACTGCTGGAAAACGAGCGCATCCTTGAGGAGCTAGCCTGGAAGCCAGGTACGGGCGAGTAGGAGTAACCGATACCGTAAGGAAGGTGGCTGTTGGAGTCGTGAGAGCTGGTCAAGCTCTCACCGCTTGTGTAGCTCATACTTGCCCTGAGAGGCGTGGATAGCGACTCCGCGCGGCTTCTTGCAAGCCGGTCGGCATGCAGGGAAAGCCTCGGGATGCTGTGATGCGCAGCGTACGCTGGTGATGTTGAGATGGATGATGAAAACGGGTTCGACGTTCGCGGACTTGTGTCTATACCACTCGACGGGAAGCCAAATGGAGAGTCTCCATGTGTAGAAATAGGAGACAAAGTATCAGTTGCGGATTGCGGTGGCGTGAAAGTAAATCCTCCAAATGCAGGACTGATTCCGGTAGGAGATATGTGGGATTCAATGGGCCCTCGTCTTAATGTGTCGATGCTCAAGGGTCGCATCATGTTTCCCTCAGGAAAACTGGGCGTATAAGAACCAGGAGAAGCGAGTGGTGTTCCCAGACCATGAGCATTGCCAAAGGGCGAATGCAGAGCCTGTGCCATGTCAAAATCCTCGGGTAATGCCCTGGATCGCATCATCCGTTCACGATCGTCGCTTGTAAGTCGCTTGAGCTTTGCTCTCCTGTCCATCGGTTAGCAGATGGGTGTAGGGATATTGCTGCGTGCGTACCTGTTCTGGAACCAGACCTGGACCTGTCGGGGACTTAAACCAGGTATCTCACGAGCCAGACGTTCCCGATGAGCAGCATCAGGGTGAGCTTGTCTGGCGAACTCGCTCATAAGAAACCGAGTTTGGTTGTGGGTGAGCCTGAACCGTTTCATTTTTCTCTTCTGAGCCCGGATTTCGGCAGCTGTCATGGGAGGTTTTCCTTCGTCCTTGGAAAGCTCATCGCCATCCTCATCTTTCTCGTCGATGATGATTTCGTCGCCCTCGAGTTTGATGTCGTCCCCACTGAGACCATCGTGTGGTGACGGTGGCGTTAATCTAGACACAGGACTTGCAGGTGCGGAGCCTCCAAAAGTGACTGTTGGCATGTCGTTGGACTCGACCTCGTCGATGTTGCTGATACTGATGCGCTCCCGTGCTGGCGAAGCGTTATGCTTGCCGTCAAGGGGGAAGGGGAAACTCTTGTGGGCTCGCAGCAGAGGGCGTTTCAAATCGAAGTTGTGGCCATGAACTTCGGCTTGGAGGAGCGCCATGTCGCCGTCAGTCTGTGCAGAGCCGTTGTCCAAAGATTTAATGTCCGCAGTCGGCCACTCGTTGTCTGCAGGAGCCGTGCTATACGCAGACATATGCGGCGAGCTAGGCGGAGAGAGGGGAATGAAAAGGTTTCCGTCCACCATTGGCACCTTTGCTGATGGTTGGATAGATGAGGGTGTTTTTCAGGGTGACTTTATGCCTGACCTGACAACAAACGCTCTTCCCAGGACAGTACAACAGCAAAGTTGTGGGGACGAGGCGAACGCCCGGCGGGTGGCTGCAAAGAGAGAAAGAGGAAAGAGAGAGAGAGAGAGACTCGCTCGGACTCCAATCCCAGTGCGGGGTTAGACGCGGATGATCGGCGAAGGGAGGGAAGGAAGGCGTGGGCGAGGCTTAAGAGCTGAATTGAGGGTACAGACTCCGCAATGCGTCAAGGTCGCAGGTCTGTGACAGAGAAACAGTGCTGGGGCACGGTGTCGGGGGAAGGTTGGGGTCGCTGATATGCAGGCTCAAGGCTGAATGGCTGATGTCGCACCCCAAGACAGGAATGGGGCGCGGAGTTCTGGTGTGACGGCAGCTCGAAATAGCAGCTGGTAAGAGGGAGATGCCGGAGACCAGACGGGAGGAGGAGCAGGTCCGAGAGCGATTGCCACTTGACAGAGAAGAGAGGCAAGGTGGATGGGGCTTCAGTTATGTGCAGCGGTGGGTCGGGTCGAGGTTTGTCAAGGTGTTCAGGAACACAGCTCAGTGGCTATATCAGCGATAGCGGGCGGGAGGCGAACAGATCATTCAGACAGGAAAGGCTTGACGGCACTTTACCGTGGACGATCCGGATAAATCGAGGTTAAGAAAAGAGCAGAGAGACTGGGGGTGTGGACTACCGCCAGGGCAGAGGGGCTTCTTAGGGAAACATGATATCCTTCGAGGATCTGGAAGCGGTTTGTTACACAGGGAGAAGCGTGACTGCCCTCGAGAGCTAGCAGACCCAAGCAAGCTCCAGGGCACAAGGGTGCGGTACCTCGGGACGCGAGCCTTTCAGACGAGGGGGACGAGCTTGAGCTGGCGAATCGAAATGGGCTGGGATCAGGTGTGCTGGCGGGCGCAAGGGTGTCCTTCTCGAAGGAGAATGTGAGAGAGGCGTGAACATGGAGGCCTGTCCTGGCTGCAGAGCGACCAGGGGGCGGTGGAGAAAACCGCCGACGAGCAGAGGGCTGGCGGGGATTGAGCGTTGACGCTCATGGGGCCTGTCTATTGGCAGCTGCAAGTCGTAACGGGAGGGTAGGGGTCCGCAGCAGGCAGTGCGGACAGGGATGGTACAGGGCTCGGCAACGCTTGTTGCGGGGTCTCGCTGCTTTAGCTGGCTGGGGCGGTGGTGGCAGCTGCTGGCGGTGGTGGTGGCAGGCCTGGCGTGGTGGTGGACGGAGGGGGTGGTAGAGGTTCGGTCGAACTAGACGTTGGCGACCCGCGCGTGGTGCAGCGTGGTGGTGCTGTCGCGCAACCGGCCACAGGCACAGGCACAGGGCCCACCGGCCACAGGACAGGCCACAGGCCAGACAGGCCACAGGAACCAACCGCGCCGGCACCTCGAACGACGCCAGCCTGTGTTTCTGCTGGACCATGGCGGCCGCACTTGCAATCTCGCGGGGCCATGGCCGTTACGGAACGCCTGCGCATGAGCGCACTGTCAAGCCACAGCGGGGCGTGATAGGTGCGCTCGCCCGGATGCGTCAGGAACAGCGAGTGTGCGCGGTGCGGTGTGGTGGTGTGTCGTCTGGGTCCTCTGCGTCGTCAGCCTTGCCCTGGGGGGAGGGGCTGCTGGAGGAGGCCCTGGACGGCTGCCTGCCCTGGACGGCTGCCCTGGATGGCTTGCCCTGGAGGCATGGAGCCGCGCCCATCGCGCCCACCGCGCCCACCGCCCACCGCCCATCGCCCGCCGCCCGTCGTGGTGCTGTGCTGCAGAGGGCGCGCGCTGCATGAAAGACAAAGCCGTCCGTCAGGCGTCAGGCATCGGCGAGCGACGGCACCAGCGCGGCCGCCCTACTGCTGCACCCACCTGCGCCATCCGTCGTAGTGAGCGCCTAGGCGCATCCCACTGCCAATGGGACACGGGCAGCCAGCAGATCTGGCCGATGAGATCCAACGTCGAGAAGCTCGGCCCGCCCCGGGAAAAATGCTGTTTCTCGAAGCTGCGGTGCGCGTGCCTTAGCGCAGCAGCGGTGCTTGTCAAACGGTGGTTGACAGCGGTGCCATCAGCGCAGCGTAACGTGACCTCGCCCGGCACGTCTGGCATGCCCCGGTGGAGCTGCAGCAACAGCCGGCAGCGAGCGCGAGCGCAAACGCGAGAGCGAGAGCGAACCCAGCGGGCAACCAACCGTCTGGCGGGCTGGCGGGCTGGCGGGCTGGCTGGCCTGGGTCAGACGGCTGTCCATGCTCGCTCCGGGGCAGATCCCGCTCTGGCCACCACCTGCGATCCGCTGAGGCAAGCCACCGAGAGCCTTCCGCGCCGATCACCAGCCAGGTACCTTGCCCAGGTGCACCCCCCCCCCCCCCCCAGGCCTGCCCACCTCTCACCACCCTCGCCGCCCGTGCCAGAAACAGACGCCCAGTCTGACGCCGCACCGGCTGCACACAATGCGCCGCAGCCCGAACCCAGTCCTGGGCAGTCCCAGTCCCAGTCCCAGCGCCAGTCCCAGCGGCAGTGGCAGTGCGCGCCGCCCGGGTGAAGCAGGCGGGCGTTTCGCAGCCGCCAGAAGCAATCTCTGCACCCGCAGCGGTGTTTCCCAAACGTCGCCAAGCCCCCGGAAATCGAGGCTGAACCCATCCCCACCACCATGCCCACCACCATGCCCACGGCGAGACGGCGAGGCGGCCAGGGAAATGAGCAAGGAGCGGCGTTTGGGCGTGGCCATCCCGACAAACCGCCCCGTGTCCGCCGGCGGGATATTTCCACGGCTCACATGGGGCAGCGCGCGCGCTTTGATCCATGAGGTTTGATAGACGCCATGGATGGGGTGCTGAGGTTGGCTGAACACGAGCTATGCCCGCCGCATCCTAGCGCCGCTGACTCGATGGAAACACGGTGACGCTGGTCGTGTACAAACGCCAGACAAACGCCAGAAACCTCGCCAGAACCTCACCAGAACCTCACCAGAACCTCACCAGCCGGCTCGTCCTGCCACCGTCCTTAGCAAAACCTCCCGCTCCACGTCAGCCCAAACCACCGCGAATCCCAGACTCGACCGCGCCCGCACCACCCAGCCCGACCCAGCAACGGTACACGAAACTCCCTTTCATTTCGGAACGCTGCAGAATCGCCCACTTGGATGGATCGAGCGCTGACAGCGCATGCTCAATGAGCCTGAAGTCGTCCAATGCCAGCTACGCGCCCCCATCCACATCGCCCGTCTTTAGCCCCCGGTCCGCAACCGCTTCTCGCCGCGAACCGCCCTGCCACCCAGGCCTAGCCGTGAAAACTTCGTCACTCTGCTCGCGTCTCCTACCCTGCGGCCATGTCGTGACTTCATCCACTCCCGGGTGCAAGCAGCCCGCCAAGTCACTAATTTCCTGGACCACGGCCTGCTTGTTTCCTGGCTCCACGTTATCTACAGTGTCTCATCAACCCGCCTCTCCGTGCTGAGCCCAGCTGTCTCCATGCACGCCGCAATCAGACAGGCACTTGCAAGCGGGTGGCGCGGTCGTCAGTCAGGGCCTGCTGCGTTGCGGGGGAATCACAATCGTATTCTCGAGGCTTATTCGTAAACATGCATATCATATCTTCCTTTTTCCTTGAACGTGGTTCGTCCACCTCTCCGCCCGTGTAGCGCCACTGCCAGTCCCATGCATGCCATCGTACACTTCGTCCGGCTGTGCCGTTGTCTGATCCCCAAAGCTTAGCGTCCAACACTGAGATGGCTCAAAACCCAGCAGATTCACTGCTCAGAGTCCCACGTAGAGTCCATCTACCGCCTTCGGTCTGACCCTTTAGACCCGCTGACTTGTGTCCAGCCTGGGGTCCGAAGTACAAGTACGGGGCACCTCAAGCCACAATACTCTGTTGGTCGGCCCGCGGCTCCTCTACCGTCTGCTCTGGCTGTGCATCGCCACCCTTGTCCTCGGTACGAATCTCCTCCGGCTGAAAGAGGCTCTTCAAGCCATCAGCATGATTGAATCTATCAAACAAGCTTAATTGGTCTTGCGAAGCTAAGCGGAGGCCTCTCCACGTGCTGCTTGTGATCTTCTCGTTCAATTCGCGGGGATCATCTTCTGTGGGGGGCTCTGATCGGTGGTTTCGATCCGCGTTGTGTAGTCCTGCGGAGTTGGCTTGGTGAATCTGATCCCGTGAGCGTTTCGTCGCTGATCGGACGAAGGGAGCTTACCTTCCACGCTGTCTCAGCTGCGCTAACCCTCTTCCAGGTTCCGCACTGGCTAAGAATCGCAATGCTCCTGGAACTCCTGCTGGTTTGCGGTCTTTCTTACTAGCAACAGCTGATATTGCTCCGCTCTTGGCTTCTAGAAAGTCCTTTGAAGGGACTTTTCCGCGCGTGAACGGTTTGCAGCGGTCCATTTTCCACCTAACCCAGTTCTTATCACGGGATAGTACCGTGTCAACCACCCGGTAGTAGAATTTGCCATCCGGCCCATCCTGCAAGTAATTTGCGATAGAATTCTTGATGCCCAACGCCCATTCGGTCTGTGCTTTGAGGTCAGCTGGAGTACGTTCACTTCCGGCGTTAACGCTGATCAAAGGAGTGCATGCATATTTCCCCAGGCTATGCAATGCGGGTGCAGAATGTGGGGAGTGGATGCAGCATGTGGAGGAACGGCAACATGATGGCCTTGCTATGGTCGGTTCCCGTACCTGTGACCAGACCAGATGCGGGGGAGGGGTGGGGGGGGATATTGACTTACATCTTCCTCACGTAGTGTGAACTTGTACTGTAGATTAGGCTGTGCTTCCTTGTAATGTTTCTTGTCTTTCGCCGTCTCGGTCAATGTCAGGAGGAAGTCGATCAAGATCAGCGCCTGCACTAGGACGTGGCGTTGGAAGGCGACATCGCTCAGCTGCAGAAAATCAGTCACAATTCACCAAAACGCGTAAGTGATACATACTTCGAGCTTGAACAGATCGCGACTAGTAAGGTACTTCGGATTAAATGCACTGGCAAAGTCTTCATGACTAGACTCCGTCGGATCTAGATGTTCTGTTTTCCGAGCTGAGTCTCCAGACTGAATGACCTTTGGTACTTCCTTGAATTTCGCCAGTGTAGTTTCAAGTGTCTTTTGAAACTTCGTGAAGTTCTCGCCGTCGAACAATCTAGGTGGGTTTGAAAATGAGTGCTGCAGTGACCAGAAGACAGGGTAAAGCGCGTCGATATCCAGTGTCGAAGGTTTCTTCTCCGTCCCACTCTCGTTCTCCGTCTGTTTGACATCTTTTGATTTGGCTTCTTCTTTCGCAACATCAGACTGTTGATTATGTCAGCAATGGCTTCATATAGAGCGCCTGTAATTCTTATGATACTAGTGCTGGGATACAGCCTTCAATCCAAGTGCAAGCCATAAATCGGTACGTATGTTCAACTTGGAAGAAAATCCGGAAGACTCACTGGAAGATCCCGAGACTCGGCACTAGAAACGTCCTCCATAACTGTGTCATCGACCGATTGCGAGACGAGATAGTCCTCGAACGTGGTCACGTTCCCGATATGGAATTCTCCTCGAAGGTTCACGGAACCCTTGTGGCCTAACGGAAAGCTTTGAAAGAGGAACACGTAAACGCGTCCGCAGAATACAGGGTCCTCTGCCCTTGATAAACGGCGAAGCAATTCGTTGCATGTGCGCAAGATAACCATCTCTTTGCTACTCGTCCCTGGCCCGGACATGATCGCCTCTCTCCGCGACTCAAGGAAGTTGAAGGCTACATGGCAATCTGCAATGGATAGACTGTCCATCACTTCTTCGGCTAGAAGCAATACGAGCTGCGTTGAGCAAAGATCTCGGTCTGCGCATCCTTGAATAATATCCAAGAGGTTCCATACATTGACGAAGGCTGGGTCCTGAATGCGGGCAGAGTCGAGAATGGGATAGAGGATACTCTTTGCAGCGCTCTCGGCCGTGAGTTCGCGGAGCTCTTTGGGCTCTATCTGTTCTACAAGAGGTTCATTGTCCTGGAGTAGGGCAGATACTTGTAGGGGCGGGTCGATGGACGTCTCTTGTTTGATGGTGCGCGCTCGCCGTACCAATTCTTGAAGCCTGGAAGTGAAAGCAGCCTCTGGGGACAAGCCAGGGACAGTCATGCTCGTGGTTGTATGGTGAGAGCCAGAAAAATGAATGTTGCTGCACGCGGCCTATCACTGATAAGTTAGCGACCTTGCGCAGATTTTCACACACAATTTAAGGGTAAGACAGGATAGTGAGCGCAGGGTAAGATTTGTGTTCAGATTGTCTCGGGCTGCACATGCAATGCGAGGGTGGATGGTGGATGAGGCAAGCTACTGAATAAAGTCACGCCAGTGGTGCTCGGTGATCCTAGCTCATGACTAGTAGCAAAAGGCTTGGCGCCATCACGTCGCGTCCCCCGCGACGCGTCGTCTAGCTCATACTTGATGTGTTCCCTATCAACACAGAGACACACGACTCTCCACCCTCAGCGCAATCACTAGCCAGCTGGCTCCTTTTGCTACGCTGGAGAATCCATAGCCAGCAATTTATAATGGCCAATGACAGCCCTACACGTTCTGTTACCGACGCTGATGAACTGTTAAACGGTACTCGAGACGGCAATGATATCTTCGATACTAGCAACATAGTGGCACAGTCGCAGAACTCACGGCTACAGAATGCCGGCGAAGAGGGTGCGCGCCTAGACATCGATGAAGAGATCAAGATTGTGAAAAAGCGGCAGCCTATTCCCAAGCTTGATGATAATCGGCTCCTCTCTAATCTTGGTATTCTCAAACTGCAGAGAGTCTCGAAAGAACGATTGAAGTTCAAGGGAAAAGGCCATGAGGTAAGGATGACCCTGAACGTAGACGCAAATTGCTAACAGGCTTCAGTATGGCGACATTGCCCGTATGCTGAACATGTATCAGCTATGGCTCGATGACCTGTATCCACGCGCGAAATTTGCGGACGGCCTCGCCATCATTGAAAAACTGGGTCATACAAAGCGTGTACAAATTATGCGCAAGGAATGGATAGATGACAATAAGCCAAAACACACAACTCGCGAGGAAGAAGAGGCCGACACTATTATGGCAGAGGCTCATGTACAACAAGACCTGAACCAAACAGAAGCTACGGAAGAGACCGTAGTCCAAAGCACAGAGCAGGATCTACCACACGGTACGCCAGAAGCAACAAATGGTGTATCAGGATTTGCAGAAGAACCGGATGAGGATGAATTGGACGCGTTATTGGCTGCACCTATGCCCTCTGTAAACTCAGCAAGCGCAACTGCAGTTGCGACTACATTGGAAGATGATGACCCGTTTGCAGATGCAATGGATGCAATGAGAGACATGGATGATATGTGGTAAAGTGTTTTGCAGGCTCGGCACATGCATCTTGGAGGATCTTAAACTTTGGGCATATTGCAGGATTATGGTATACCTCGCGTCACTTGGAGCTGTCGGGGTTTTATTTGTTGTTTGAAATTCACGAGGCAAAATATGGATAGGGCATGCATAACGAGGCGTTTGATATCCCCCATTAAACAATCTTTCTGTTTTCAATTTCCAGAATATTTTACTCCGTACATTTCGCATGCATGAGGGTAACGAGAAGAACAATCCCCGAGACAACATGGAACGGTGGTACCCAATGATATTTTCAGACTGCATGTAATCTACTCAAAATCATTGTAATGCCCAAAGTGCTTTGGGACTCAAGTCTACAATTGCGCATATCACTTTATTTTTTTGTAAAAAGAAAATGGGGCACCAGGTCAACTAAATTGATGAATATGTAGTTGAAATATAAAAGCCCCCTTCTTGACAGCGGAAAAACAGTGTACATGAGAGACATAGCAATCAATGTCCCCATGGTACAGAATTGACGGTAAGAGCCGAGACGAAGTGACGTGAAGCTCGATCAATCTTTTGGTGGGGCGCCCCGCGCGTGTCTTGGCAAATCTATTCAATTGTCGTCACCTCGTGACTGACAACCACCCAACGCCTAGCTATAACAACTTGTCGCCCGAGCGCGAGGGCGAAACATGGAGGGACTTTCCGAACAGCTTGAGAAGCTGCGTCTCAGCATCGACAAAGCTTCAGCACCGGATTGGATAGATACACTGGCGAGGAGCGAACACCGGCCACCCAAACGTCAGCGCAAGACCAAAGGCGACATTTCAAAAGAGCTAGGCATCGAGTTCTTAACACCCTCAAGATCGCTTAACACGGCATGGCTTAATCGTTTACAACAACGCTGGGATGTACCGACTAATTATCGTGGCATGTTTGAGATTGCACCGACTCAGACCCGCACCATCATTCGCTTCACCCGTGAAGGGCTTGAAGGCCGTGTCACGGGCTACAGAGAAGTCACTGTGCCCGCAAATTCAGCCACCGCCAAAAATTCCACGTCTCTGTTAAGGAAACCTGCAAATAGAGCAGAATTTGTGCGTGGTGCAGCTGGCTTTTTCCCGTTCGCTCCAGGTGGACTGGATGGCGTGGTAGCGACTGCGGCCATTGAAGACGAGGCTATCTCGCGCCAGGACCTGGAAAATGCAAGGAAAACGAATGGCTTGGACAGAGTCATTAACTTCAGTGCTGAAGGTGGACTTTTGGAGATTCCTCCTGGCTTTACCCGTGGACTGGACTTCAAGAAGAAATCGACTACTGATAACAGTACAGCCAAAGAAGTTGAAGATACTCTCGGCGAAGATCCTGTACAGTCATCAGGCGATGTAGCAGAGGATGAAGATATTGAGGATGGCCTAAAGCCACCTGGTGATAGTACAACATCACCCGAGGACGAAGCGCAAACCCCAGGGGAAGAGGAAATCGATGCACTGCTACCCGTTGAATTCCCAGCATTGGCTCCTCATGGGCCTCTAGGGATGGCATCCAACAAAAAGGGTGGAAAGGAATGGGCTCACATGGTCGACGTCAACCGCGAGATTACAAACTTCCACGAACTGGTACCTGAGATGGCCCGGGAGTATCCTTTCGAGCTTGATACCTTCCAGAAAGAGGCTGTTTACCATCTAGAGCACGGTGACTCGGTCTTTGTTGCAGCACATACGTCAGCCGGAAAGACTGTAGTCGCAGAATACGCGATAGCATTGGCAGCCAAACACATGACCAAGGCTATCTATACGTCCCCGATCAAAGCTCTCAGCAACCAAAAGTTTCGCGACTTTCGGCTTACTTTTGACGATGTTGGTATTTTAACAGGCGACGTGCAAATCCGTCCAGAAGCCAGCTGTCTAATCATGACGACCGAGATTCTACGAAGTATGTTGTATCGAGGTGCAGATTTGATCAGAGATGTGGAGTTTGTAATCTTCGATGAAGTTCATTATGTGAATGATTTGGAGCGAGGCGTCGTGTGGGAAGAAGTCATCATCATGCTACCGGAGCACGTCACACTAATCCTGCTTTCTGCTACCGTCCCAAACACCCACGAATTCGCTTCATGGGTAGGCCGAACGAAGAAGAAGAACATCTACGTCATCTCTACCCCTAAACGTCCTGTGCCTTTGGAACACTATCTCTGGGCTGGGAAGTCTATGCATAAGATCGTGACTGCAGACAAGAAATTCGTCGAAAGCGGATGGAAAGAGGCAAACGATGTTCTTTCAGGAAAAGATAAAGTCAAGGCCTTACCGCCGGCTGAAAATCAAGGTGGGCGAGGCGGAGGTGGTCGGGGCGATCGTGGACGAGGTAATCAGAATAACCGCGGAAGGGGACAACAACACGGACAGCGAGGAGGTCGAGGCAGTGGCCCACCAGCCAGCAGAGGTCGTGGCAACATAGCACGTACGGGCCGCGGCGGCGGTAGGACCACGGCGGCGCAAGATAGGAACATTTGGGTTCACCTCATTCAGCATCTGCGCAACAAAGATCTGCTACCAGCATGCATCTTTGTGTTCTCGAAGAAACGATGCGAAGAAAATGCGGAAGCTCTCTCTAACCTGGATTATTGCACGGCTGTTGAGAAGAGTGCTATTCATATGATAGTGGAAAAATCACTGGCTCGGCTCAGCCCAGAGGACCGGGTGCTTCCTCAAATTACAAGGCTGAGGGAACTACTCAGCCGTGGTATTGCGGTCCACCATGGAGGAATGCTACCGATCGTTAAAGAGATGGTTGAAATTCTCTTCGCTAGGACACTCGTCAAAGTACTTTTCGCCACAGAGACATTTGCTATGGGTCTCAACCTTCCCACAAGGACTGTGGTTTTCTCTGGATTTCGAAAGCACGATGGTCGCGAATTTCGTGATTTGTTACCTGGAGAATATACTCAAATGGCAGGTCGTGCAGGTCGAAGAGGTCTCGACACAGTGGGTACTGTCATAATTTGCGCTCCTGGGGCGGACGAAGCACCGCCAGTTGCGCGTCTCAGGAAAATGATGCTGGGGGAGCCTACCAAGCTCAGATCCCAATTCCGACTTACATACAACATGATGCTTAACCTTTTACGCGTTGAAGCGCTCAAGATTGAAGAGATGATCAAGCGCAGTTTCAGCGAGAATGCAACCCAGGCTTTATTACCTGAACATGAGAAGAGGGTCAAACTATCCGAAGCGGATCTCGAGAAAGTCAAACGTGAGCCTTGTAAGATTTGTGATATTGATCTCGAAGCCTGCCACCAAGCCTGCATGGATTATCAGCGCTTGACAAATGAACTGCATCTCTCTTTGCTCAACAACCCCATTGGCCGAACCGTATACCAGCAGAACCGTCTGATTGTTTATAAGAAGGTACGTAAAGCATCTAAAAAAGCCCCATTGACTGTGTGCTGACCGATATAGAATGATATTCGCACGGTTGGTATGCTACTTCGTGGTGTTGTGAACAGCCGAGGAGAAGAGCCCACAGTCCAGGTGCTAGAGATTGCCGCCAACTCGCAACGCAAGTCCGACGACCTCCTCCCTTATCTGTCACCATTCGCAAAATTTTTCCGTTCTTTACCAAAGAATAAGAAAGATTTGATCTTGAAGCGTGCTCTCATCCCATTAAACGATATCGAGTGCTTCACAGCCACCGTGATTGACATTCCCGACGGCGTAGAGAACCTTTTCCGGAAAAAGGATGCTCTCAAACTTGCACAAGATCAATTTATACCCTTGTGTGAATCTTGGAACTACCAAGACTGGGATGAATTCGACTACGACAAGATCAAGAAGATGGAGTTCCGAGAAATCGATGCAGCCAGGAGAAAGGCAGGCAGAGATGCCACAAGTAAGGCATGCCTTAATTGTCCAGACTTTTTGAAGCATTATGCCATGGAACACGACGAATGGCTCATCAAGGAGAACATTGTTCAATTACGGCAGCTCATGTCGGATCAAAATCTACAACTACTTCCCGACTACGAGCAGAGGATATCAGTGCTCAAAGACTTGGGCTTCATCGACGAAGATTCGCGGGTGGAGCTGAAGGGCAAAGTAGCATGCGAGGTGCACTCGGCCGATGAACTCGTTCTGACCGAGCTCATCCTCGAAAATGTTCTTGCCGAATATGAGCCGGAAGAGATTGTGGCTCTGCTCTCGTGCTTCGTCTTCCAAGAAAAGACCGATACCGAGCCCACTTTCACTGCTAGCCTCGAGCGCGGCGTGGGTAAGATCATTGAAATTTCTGAGAAGGTCAACCAGCTGCAGACGCTCCACCAGGTGATCCTTTCCGCGGACGATTCGAACGACTTTGTCAGCAAGCCTCGTTTCGGTATGGTGGAGGTTGTGTACGAATGGGCGCGCGGCATGTCATTCAATCGCATCACAGATCTGACCGACGTCATGGAGGGAACCATAGTGAGGGTCATTACGAGGCTAGATGAAACGTGCAGGGAAGTGAAGAATGCGGCAAGGATCATTGGAGATCCGACGCTGTTTCAGAAGATGGGGACGTGCCAGGAACTTATCAAACGGTACGTTGTGCTCCCGGACGGCGATCTATTTGCGTTTGTTTTCTCTGGACATGGGTCCCCGTGTGAATCGGTGCTAACGATGCGAAACAGGGACATTTGTAACTGTGCGAGCTTGTACTTGTAGCGTGTTTGGTAGCACGGGCGGGTTGGGATGCGGCGTCAGGGCGAGGTTGGAACGGCGGATCTGAGGTCAGTCATGCGGGTAGGGTTGGAAGCATCGGAAGGTGTTTGGCCGGACAAATCACAGACATTTCAAGACGTGTTGGTCTACGGTGCTCGATGGCTCTACGTATGCAGGTACATGCGAGCGCGGCTTCGGCGCAAGTGCATGTGTGCATGTGCATGGCGACGTGCTTTTTTTCGTGGCTAGCAGACGCAGACGGCGGAATGGAAGCCGTGGAACGCGCATGCAGGCGACTGTGCGCGTGTTCCGAGCATACAGGGGCAGCAGAGAGCACTGCGAGGGCCTGCGAGTGACTGCCGAGTGACTGCGAGTGACGGTGAAGGACGGGCGGGCAGCACAATGCTCACTGTAGGGCATCTGTGAACCCTGCTCTAGGCAATGCGGGGAAGGAGTGGCCCGTCTACGATTGGCCGGTTCCTGCGGATGCGGGCAGGCGCATGTGCGGGCTGCGATGCACCGTCTGCTGGCGTCGCTGGTGCAAGAGAGCATGGCCTCTCGACACCAGCAGACGACGACGAGAGCGGGCGCGCGCGGTGAGCGTGGTGGGCGGCCATCCACGTCGCATTCCTTACCTGCACCAGTCAGTGTGGCTCCAGCGTCCAGGGCGGACCGCCACGTGCCCTAGCCTCATCGGGACTAGTCTTCTTTTTGCTTCATCGCACACGAAAACTTACAGCCCCTCCATCTTTCCCTCGTCCGATACCCTGAGCACACGCCAAAAAGGGCCACAGGTTACCCGACAGCAGGCCTGCTCTCGGCCCTTCCCAGCTTCCCCCAAGGCCCAGCCTCTGCCAACCGCTGTTGGATCACGCCCCCCACCACCGCGAACGGTTCCTGCCGCCGCCCGCGCGCCCTCTTGTTAGACCCTCGAGGTCCCGCTGCCCATTTGGTGGCCCTCCGCATCACAACGCCCTGCGATCATGGACGTCGCCGCCCTGCGAGAGCGTGTGAAGAACACGTTGGATGCCAATTCGGCCATCCGCCAACAGGCCGAGCTCGACCTGAAACATGTATGTCCTGCTGGCCCACGCCCTGCCTCCGTCGCCGACTGACAGCGCCAGGCCGAAGAACAGCCCGGTTTCACAGATGCGCTGCTCAACGTGCTAGAGAACGAGCAGGACGCTGCCATCCGACTGTCGAGTGAGCCCCCGCCCACCGCCAATGTGCCACCCCGCCCACTGACGCCCTACAGCCTCCATCTACCTCAAGAACCGTGTATCCAAAGGCTGGTCGCCCGCCGACGAGTTCAGCCAGGCAAAGCCCATACCCGAGGATGAGAAGCAGTCCTTCAGAAATCGTCTCGTACCCGTCCTTGTCGCTTCGCAGCCCAACGTCCGCGCTCAGCTCATCCCCACCCTTCAAAAGGTTCTCGCCTACGATTTCCCCCAGAAGTGGCCCGACTTCCTCGACATCACCGTCCAGTTGCTCAACACGGGCGACGTTGCCTCCGTCTTTGCCGGCGTGCAGTGTCTGTTGGCGATATGTAAAATCTACCGTTTCAAGTCGGGCGAGAACCGTGCCGACTTCGAAAAGATCGTGGCCTTGTCATTCCCCCAGCTGTTGAACCTTGGCAATGGGCTGGCCAACGAATCGAGCTTGGAAGCGGGCGAGATCCTACGGACAGTGCTGAAAGTATACAAGCACGCCATATATGTAAGCTGGTCGCACTCGCCCTGCACAAGAAGGAATCTGACCTATAGCAGTTTGATCTCCCTGCATCATTGCGCGAACAATCCGTCATGGTAGGATGGTGCACACTGTTCCTTAACGTTGTTAGCAAAGACCCGCCAGAGTGCTCCATGCCCGAAGATGTTGATGAACGTGAGGTTAATCATTGGTGGAAGGCGAAGAAGTGGGCATATGCCAACTTGAACCGTCTTTACGTCCGGTGAGCTGAGAAGTGCCCCTCATGCAAATTGCAGTATCGCTAACGACTACCAGGTACGGCAACCCTGATGGTTTGAGCAGGAACAACGACGTGGACTACACCGAAGTTGCCAAGTATTTCATCGCCCATTTTGCCCCCGAGATCCTTACAAGGTACCTGCAGCAAGTGGAAAAGTGGGTGAAGAAAGAAACCTGGCTTTCCAAGGCCAGTTTATACTACACCCTCAACTTTTTGGATGAGTGTATCAAGCCCAAGTCTATGTGGAACTTGCTCAAGGCTCATGTCGATAGCCTTATCTCACACTTGGTATTCCCTGTCTTGATGCAGACGGATGAAGATATCGAGCTGTTCGAAGAAGAGCCACAGGAATACCTTCACAGAAAACTTAATTTCTATGAAGAAGTCACATCGCCAGATGTTGCGGCTACGAACTTTTTGGTCACTCTTACCAAGAGGCGAAGGAACCAGACATTCAGTGTCCTCAACTTCATCAACGGGATCGTGAACCAGTACGAGGCGGCCCCGGACAACGAGAAGAATCCACGTGAAAAAGAAGGTGCATTGCGCATGATAGGAACGCTTCCAGGTGTCTTGCTTTCCAAGAAAAGTCCGATTGCAGACCAGGTGGAATATTTCTTTGTGCGTCACATCTTTCCCGAATTCAGGAGCCCTCATGGATTCTTGCGGGCTCGAGCTTGCGACACCCTGGAGAAGTTTGAACAGTTGGACTTTAAGGACCCGAACAATCTTATCATTATCTATCGTAATATCTTGGAATCTATGGCAGATCCTACCCTCCCTGTTCGAGTAGCCGCAGCGTTAGCACTCCAACCTCTTATCCGCCACGACATCATCCGGACCAACATGAAGCAGAATATTCCCCAAGTCATGCAACAGCTACTCAAGCTTGCGAATGAGGTCGATGTCGATGCTCTTGCTAATGTTATGGAAGATTTCGTCGAGGTCTTCGCTCCTGAGCTTACCCCTTTTGCCGTTGCGCTCAGTGAACAGCTCCGGGATACGTACCTTCGCATAGTAGGCGAACTGCTCACCCGGAACCAAGAAAAAGGCGACGATAATGAGTTTGGGGATTTCCTCGACGAGAAGAGCATAACTGCCTTGGGTGTCCTGCAGACTATTGGCACGCTCATTCTTACGCTGGAGAGCACGCCGGACGTCTTGCTTCACCTTGAGACTATCCTGATGCCCGTCATCACCATCACGCTGGAGAACAAACTTTACGGCATGTGCACCTATCGATCCCTTCGTTTCACATGCTAATTGATTATTTGCAGATCTCTACAACGAGGTGTTTGAAATTATCGACAGTTGCACGTTTGCTGCAAAAAGTATCTCGACGACCATGTGGTCAGCTTTCGAACTGATTCATAAGACTTTCAAAGCTGGTGCAGAGCTCTATCTCGAAGGTAAAGAAAATAGCCACCGCTCTATGCCGTCTTACTAATGTATATAGATATGTTGCCTGCACTGGAGAACTTTGTAAATTACGGTACGGCGAACCTTGTGCAAAACCGAAACTACCTCAATGCCATTGTTGATATGGTGCGGACAATTTTCAAGGACGACAAAGTTGGCGGTGTCGATCGGATCTGTGGCTGCAAGTTGGCCGAAATCATCATGCTCAACATGCGTGGCCATGTTGACGAATACATCCCGGAGTTCATTTCACTTACCATGGCTGTATTGACAAACGATGAGCTCAAAGTCAAGTCTCTCCGGATACATTTGATGGAAGTGGTTATCAATGCCATCTACTACAATCCTGTTTTGGCACTGCATGTGCTCGAGACAAACGGATGGACCAATAAGTTCTTCAGTCTTTGGTTCTCAACCATCGACAGCTTTACTCGAGTACACGATAAGAAGCTCTGCATCTCAGGAATATGTGCGCTCTTGACTCTCAAGGGTCAAGATGTGCCAGTCAGTGTACAACAAGGGTGGCCGCGTCTCCTTCAAGGCATCGTCCGTCTGTTCCAAACCCTTCCTGCCGCTCTGAAGAGTAAGTTTTGCCCCGTTCTTTCCTTGTGCAACAACTGACAAGTATCAGACCGCGAGGAAGCTAAGAAAGAAGACAACTTCGAATATGCAGCCTATGACGATGAAGAAGACGAGGAAGAGTGGGGTGACGAAAATGAGTGGACTGCTGAAGCCGAGGATGAAGATGAGGTCAAGGATGAGAGTGCCGCCTACCTTGAATTCCTTAATGAAGAAGCGCAAAAGTTCACGTCTGTGACCGACGACGACGACGATGAGTTGGAGGAAGAGAGTCTCTTGGAGACGCCTCTTGACAAGGTTGAACCGTATAGCATGTTCAAGCATGCGCTGCTTCGTATGTAACCCCGCGGCCGCCAACCCTGGTGATACACCTTGCCAACACAGCTCGCTAATCTTTCATAGGACTTCAACAAGAACAACCTGCACTTTACGAGAACCTAACCAAAAATCTCAATCCTGAAGAACAACAGGTTGTACAAGGCGCAGTACACCAGGCCGACGTCATCGCACAAGCGGCAGCTCAGGCTGCCGCTGCCGCCGCCGCCGGAGGCCAACCCAACGGACAGTAGTGCGTCCCACATCGTATGGCTTTTCGAGCTGCGCGAGCGCGGTAACATTCAGTCTTGACAGCATAGATAGTTGCTCCCAACTTCCTTTGGATTCTATCCCCTTCTACATGTCGCCCATAACCCCTGTTTAGCGAGCATTCTGTCACGTTTTCTTCGGCGTTGGTGAGTTGGGGGGGCTATGGTTTGGTTTTCGAAGGCGTATTTGTGCAGGCGAGAAGGTGGATGGCCGGGCTGGGTACTGTGACGAAGGGAAGACTGATGGGTTGATGAAATGATGGATGGCTGATGATGGGCATACATAGTGGAGAGGGACGGGATGCAAAGACGAGGAAGAGTATTTTTTGGGCAACCACCGAAACGAAGCAAGAGCGGAGTTGGATTGCGGAGTGTTCTGAACCATGGCCATGGACTGGGACCGAGGATCATTACCAGTGTCTGCAGTAGATAGCATCCTTGATTAGGATTACAACAAATGTTAAAGAGCTACGTTTGATAGACACCGTTTGGTAGACTGCCGAACTGAGAAGACTAGAAACTTGGGACCTGGAACCTTGGAAGAGCACCACTCGAGTGGTTCATTCGCTGCAGGTGCCCAGATGTAAAAGTACATGTCCAAGGACCTTGCGCAAGCGAATGGGCCTCGACCCTTGCAGTTTCCTTTGGGGATAGCGTGCAATGTAACCGCGGCGATGACGCTCATTGCCCGATTGTCGTCTTCAATCCGCGCAACGTGTTAACGAGCAAGGCAGTCACCGACCACGAAAGTAAGCGCAATTGCGCCCATAGGCAAGCTCGAATACCGCCAGCCTGACCGTGGTGTACCGACAAAAGTACACCCGTGCAACCCCGCCACGCAAATCTTGGCACTCTCGACGACCCGCATCCTAGGCCTTCGCTTCGCCTTGAGCGCAGAGTGCAGCGCGTCCTCATGTCGCCAGCTTCCGTCTCAAAAGCTAAAAGTACGTCGTGAGTCCCGAGTGCGCGCCGTGTCGCTATACACAGACGGGTTGTTGTGGCAGCGTAGGCTAATTGCAGCAGCCTCGTACCCGTTGTACTCTGCGACCTGGGCGAGCAGCAAGCCTTCACATCTCGTCGTAGGTGGAGGAGGCGGTGCCGGTCGCCATGGCGTCAAGAACAAAGTCTCCGTCTTCGACTTCAGCTCCCGCGCACCAAACGTCGAGCCCTGCGCCGAAATCGAAGCCTCCGAGCATGATTCGGTCATGAGTCTTGCCAACCTAGGCACGAAAGACGGGGTGATACTGTATGCCGGCATCAACGACAGCGAGCAGGAGAGGCTCGCAGATAGAAATGAGCATCTGAAGGCATTCGAGGTGCGCTTTCCCAAGAGCACGACAAAAGCCGCGGGACAGACCGGACAGACTGCGATCGAGTTCCTCAGCAAGGCTGCGTTGTTCACACCCCCGACGAGTACCAATGCAAAGAAAGAAGGTTATCAGCGCCTTCTGCGCCTGTCTCCCGTACAGCGAAGCGCATCGAGTGTCCCCAACAAGCGTATAGGTGTGGTGGCCTCGAGCCTCGCAGGGGATGAGAATGAAATTGTCATATTCAGTGCGACTTCAAACAAGCCAGACAACCCGCGAGACATTATACAGCGGATACCCCTGCACAAGGGCCAAGAAGCGAACGATATAGATATTTTTGATCAAGGCAATGGGCAGTTCCGAGTGGCATACTGCTTAAATAATGACGTTTACGTGCAGACATTACGATATGATTTTGGAGGGAGAAGGAGCTTGGACAAAGAAGCCCATCGTCTGCATGCATATACGGTCCCCTTTCCCGATCTCAACGAGAAGAAGGGCCGGCCGAAGATCAGTCGTTTACGCTGGCTCTCACCCTTGCACATCTTGCTACTAGTCAACAAACCAAATAAAAAGGGTGCCGAGCTACAGGTGCTGCATCTATATGAGGATGGCAGCGCTGGATCCATCATGTTCAGGAAAACCTTCCCGCGACATGTGCAGGCTGGAGCTGACATGGATGTTGCATTGCTGGATGCCGATGACAAGGGAGCGTATCAAGCCGTGGTTGCAGTGGCAGCCATGGATGTATCCCTGACTGTTTTAACGATAGACTATTACGGTGATCAAGGGGGTATCGGTCATTTCAGTTCCTTCGCAACGTACCACAAGGTAAGACCCCCTCCCTCCAAAAGCTGCTTGGCAGTTATGAACATGCACAGGTTCACGACAACTCGATAACAAAAGTTGTTTTTTCCCCTTTTTTCAAACCCGAAACCAGCTCGGGCAAGAAACCAGGACCGCAATACCTCCGTTTAGCCACCACATCGCTTGGCAATTCCATTGACGTGGAAACATTCGAGCTCTACCCGATTTCGAAGAAGGAAAAATCGCGCTATGCCCTGCAGAATGCCAGGTCGAGGGCAGTGACGGATGTCGCACAGTACATTGCTGTGGCTATGATCGTTGCCGCCATGGCACTTGTGCTTCAAGGCTTCTTGGACCCGGAAGGTCATCTTACTAAGGGTATAATACCGGAAAGCATACGAAACTCTGCGGGGAGGATGAGAGCGCCTGGGGTTGTTGGTCATGCCAAAAACGCGGCCAAGCTCAATGACGCCGGGTCTCCTGCTGCAAAGGCTACACACCGCCTGCGCGACCTCCTCCATCTTCATGGCCGCTCGGGCGAGGAACCGGACGTTGCCGACTCTGGAAAGGCTTTGGTGGTGCACCATGATCCCGAAGCCGACGGCACGCTGAGCACAGAGGTCCACGAAGGTGAGCATGACGTGGTGAAGAAGCACACAGAGGCCAAGCGGTGGGAGGAGCTGGAGGAGCACGAGCAGCACTGGTGGAGGGAGAAACTGGTAGATGCTGGCATGTGGACGATAGAAGAAGGAGAGACTATCCTCAAGGGCATATTTTTCGGCCAGGCCGGTGCATTGATTGGAAGAGTGGCGGCGGAGGCTCTCGGGTAGAGAGGGGATGGGAAGGGTGAATGGAATCGCTGGCTTAGAGCACTTGGCGGTGTGGATGGCACGCGTGCCTCGAAGCATTCAATACACTGGCGGTTTGCCCGTAGACTGTCTCCTTGCCTGCTGTCTCCTTCAATCTATCCATCCCTCCATCCATCCATTTGCCTGCTGTCAGGTGCGCCTTCTTTGGTGGGCGACGACGCGGCGGAGCTGTCCCAAAGGAGCAAGCGGTCAGCGTTAAGCTAGTGGTAGGTGCACGGCCAATTGGCGGCGCACCGCTCGTGATGTACTCAGAAGCGCGACCCAAGACCAGCAGCCAAAAGTCCCCCGCGTCTTCGCTCTCCCCCAACCGCCAGACACTCACTCGTCGCGCTTCCCGCTGTTCATGGAAGGCGCAGAAACATCGGCTCCAGCTGCTTGGCGACTGAGGTGAAGTCAACATGGCCATGACGCAGCAGCAGCCCGTCCCGCTGGCATCGACCGTGGACCGCATTGTGCAGGAGTTGCGTTCCAAGTGAGGAGCATGCCGCATCGCAGGCCATGGCCGACGCTGACCATGGAGCAGGAATGACGACAACCGGCAAAAGGCCGCGCACATGGTGCGCCAGACGGTCGAGAATGCCCACCGAGGTGAGCCTCCACGCGGGCGACGCCTGCCGTAGAGCGAGACCAACTCACAGCCCGCAGAACTGCCCCCGCAGGCATTCCAGCAATTCTACAATGACGTGAACATGCGCATCTCGCAGCTCATCGTGGCCGGCAACGACAGCAGCGAACGCATAGGCGGAATCTACGCCCTCAACTCCCTTATTGACTTCCGCGGCGACGATGCCGGCCAGAAGACGACCCGCTTTGCGAGCTACCTGCGCAGCGTCATGCGCGGGACAGACAACACCTCCATGGTCGTCGCCGCAAAGGCCCTCGGGCGCCTGGCGAAGCCCGGAGGCACCCTTACTGCCGAGCTGGTCGAGGCCGAAGTCAAGGTTGCCCTGGAATGGCTGCAGATGGAGCGCACCGAGAGTCGCCGCTTTGCCGCCGTGCTCATACTGCGGGAGCTGGCCAAAAACTCCCCCACCCTCATGTACCAGTGGATCGCCCAGATCTTCGAAGTCATATGGGTTGCCCTCCGCGATCCCAAGGTCTTGATCAGGGAATCTGCTGCCGAGGCCATTAGTGCCTGCTTCGAGATCATCTCGCCACGCGATTCGCAGATGCGCCAGCTATGGTTTGAGAGGGTATACAATGAAATCTTGAAGGGTTTCGACCTGAACACAAACGAGGCCATACACGGATCTCTGCTCACCATGAAGGAGCTGCTGGACAAGAGTGCCATGTTCATGAACGAACAGAAATACAAAGAGACGGTCGAGACGGTTTTGAGGTACAGGGAGCATCGCGACCCGCTCGTGCGACGAGAGGTCGTGCTCATCATCCCTATCCTTGCCAGCTACTCTCCGACCGAGTTTGCAGCCAAATACCTACACCAGTGTATGTTGCATCTCCAGGGTCTGATCAGAAAAGACCGCGACAGAGACAAGGCTTTCATGGCCATAGGCCAAATCGCCAATGCTGTCGGTGTTGCAATTGCGCCTTATCTTGATGGCATCCTGGGATTCATACAAGACGGTCTTGCCGCCAAAGCACGCAACAGAGCCATCAACGAGGCGCCCATCTTCCAGTGCCTGAGTATGATCGCAGCAGCCGTCGGGCAGGCATTGAGCAAAAATGTTGAACGCCTGTTGGACCCCATCTTCTCGTGCGGACTTAGCGATTCTCTCTTCCAGGCCCTGGTCGACATGGCACATTATGTTCCGCCTTGTCGGCCTATCATCCAGGAAAAGCTCCTAGATCTGCTTAGCCAGATTCTGGCTGGTCGACACTACCTACCACTGGGTAGTCCCCACCAAGAGCGTCAACCACCTCATATCTGGACACGGGATCACAAAGACCCTACGATTATTGTTCAACGGGAACAAGAAATTGCGCTTGCCCTACACACCCTTGGCAGCTTCGACTTCACTGGTCATGTCTTGAACGAGTTTGTGCGTGACGTTGCGATCCGTTATGTTGAAGCTGATAGCCCCGAGATACGTAAGCGCGCCGCTTTGACATGCTGTCAGCTTTTTGTAAAGGATCCAATTGTGCACCAGACAAGTGTTCAGGCCACGAAGGTGGTTGGTGACATCATTGAGAAGCTTCTCACAGTCGGTGTCGGCGATATTGACCCGGAAATTCGGTGGGAAGTCTTGGTGGCACTGGACGCTCGCTTTGATCGACATCTTGGGAAAGCAGACAATATCCGGACCCTATTTTTGGCTCTCAACGATGAGGTCTTCGCTATCCGTGAGGCCGCAATGACTATCATCGGCCGCCTTACCGCTGTCAACCCTGCTTACGTCTTTCCCTCGCTGCGCAAGGTTCTGCTCCAGCTCTTGACGGAAGTCAACTATTCCAACAGCCCCCGGAGCAAGGAAGAGAGCGCTAGACTAATAAGCAATCTAGTCGGGGCTGCTGATCATCTTATCAAGCCCCTTGTAGATCCGATTGTAGCGGTCCTCCTACCAAAAGCCAAAGATGCCAATCCGGAAGTGGCTTCGACAACACTCAAAGCTATTGGTGATTTGGCCACAGTCGGTGGTGAGAGCATGTCGAAATATATACCGGACCTCATGCCTATCATCCTTGACTTCATGCAGGACTTGGCCTCCGATTCCAAACGATTTGCAGCCTTGCGTGCGCTCGGTCAACTTGCAACAAATGTCGGTTACGTTATGGAACCATACCGTGACTATCCTGAGCTTATGAACATTCTGATGAACATTGTCAAGATCGAGCCCGAAGGAGATCTTCGGCGTGAAACGGTCAAGCTGATGGGTACCATTGGTGCACTGGACCCGGATGAATACCAGAAGATCATGGAACAATCTCCTGACAAGCACTTGATTCTCGAAGCTCAAGCCGTTACCGACGTCTCGCTAATCATGCAAGGGATAACCCCTTCCAATGAAGAGTACTATCCAACCATCGTGATCAATACGCTCATGGGACTACTAAAAGATTCGTCGCTTTCACAATTCCATTCCTCGGTCGTGGATGCTGTCATGAATATATACGCTACGATGGGCCTGAAGTGCGTTCCATTCCTCAGCCAAGTGGTTCCAGGTTTCTTACAAGTCATTCGTGCTGCGCCCACTGGCAGAACCGAAGGCTATTTCAATCAGCTTAGCCAACTTGTGCGTATCGTTCGCCAACATATCCGCCCTTACCTCCCTTCTATTCTCTCTACTATCCAAGACTTCTGGGGAAGCAGCACTCAATTACAAGCAACGATATTATCGCTCATTGAGTCCATTGCAAAGTCTTTAGAGGGAGAGTTTAAAGTTTACCTTGCGGACGTTCTACCTCTCATGTTAGGGGTGATGGAAGCAGATCAAACCCCTCAGCGTGTTCCATCAACGAGAGTGTTGCATGCGTTTCTCATTTTCGGCTCTAGTGCTGAAGAATACATGCATCTCATTGTCCCGGTGATGGTTAACATGTTCGATAAGCCTGGTCAGCCTGTATTTCTCCGTAAGCTGGCCATGGAAACTCTGGGCCGCCTCTCGAAGCAGGTCAACATATCAGAGTTTTCAGCACGTATAGTTCAGCCGATCTGTCGCGTGCTTGCAGGTAACGACCCATCTCTCAAACAAGCGGCGCTTGAGACGCTCTGCGCACTCATTTTTCAACTTGGTCCCGATTACATCCATTTTGTACCGACGGTTAATAAAATCCTCGTCACACACAAGGTACCTCATGAGAACTATGGGCGTATCGTTTCGAAACTCCAAAAAGGAGAACCTTTACCCCAGGATCTAAGCCCTGATGAGCGATATGGAGAGGACGACGAAGACATCAATCCCGCCGAAATTCAGACCAAGAAATTGGCTGTCAACCAACAACATTTGAAGCAAGCTTGGGAGGCTTCTTCGAAGACTACGCGAGAAGACTGGGTCGAATGGATGCGACGCTTTAGCGTTGAATTGCTTCGAGAATCTCCGCAGCAGGCCTTACGGGCCTGTACACCCCTCGCCAGTGTTTACAACCCTATTGCTAGAACTCTTTTAATTCGGCATTCGTCTCCTGCTGGACTGAGCTGTATGACCAGTACCAGGAAGAACTTGTGCGATCTATTGAGACGGCCCTCACGTCACCTAATATTCCACCTGAGATCCTTCAAATCCTTCTCAACTTGGCTGAATTTATGGAACACGATGACAAAGCCCTTCCTATCGATGTTAGGATCCTCGGTATGTATGCAGGCAAGTGTCACGCTTTCGCCAAAGCGCTTCACTACAAAGAGCTCGAATTCAACGCGGAGCAGAATTCCAGCGCTGTAGAAGCTCTTATTAGTATCAACAATCAACTGCAGCAGACTGATGCAGCATTCGGTATCTTGCGTAGGGCGCAAGGCTACTCTGACGTTGAACTGAAGGAAACGTGGTTCGAAAAGCTACAGAAGTGGGAGGAAGCTCTTACCTCGTATCAGCGACGTGAACGGGATGAACCGGACTCGTTCGAAATCACTATGGGCAAAATGCGTTGTTTGCACGCTCTAGGAGAATGGGACTTGCTGTCTACTTTGTCGAAAGAGAAATGGGCAAATGCATCGCAAGAGTATCGGAAAGCGATAGCACCACTAGCTGCTGCCGCCGCATGGGGGTTGGGAAAATTTGCCGATATGGATTCTTATCTCACTGTTATGAAAGAACAGTCGCCCGACCGGGCCTTTTTCGCATCTATTGTTAACATTCACAACAACCGCTTCGAAATTGCCGCGGACGAGATTGCCAAAGCGCGGAGAGGGCTTGATACGGAACTGAGCTCACTACTAGGCGAATCGTACCAGCGAGCTTATCTTCCACTGATCCGGGTTCAAATGTTGGCAGAGTTGGAAGAAATCATGTTGTACAAGCAGAATGACGGAAACCTCGAGAAACAGGCCAGTATGCGCAGAACCTGGATGAAGCGGTTGAAGGGTTTACAACCAAACCCAGAAGTTTGGCAACGCATGATGAAGGTCCGACAGCTTGTCATTACTCCTCAACAGAGCCTCGACATGTGGATTAAATACACCAATCTTTGCCGCAAGAACGAACGTATGGGCCTTGCTGAGAAGGGACTGCAAAAGTTGCTCGATATCGACAATGGTAATGTTTTTGCCTGCGTACGGGAAAATGTCAACAAGATCCCATATCCAGTGTCATACGCGGCCTTCAAGCTTATGTGGGGTACACAAGGCCATAAGGACGAAGCGCTCGATATGCTCAAAGAGTTCACTGCCAAGTTAGCTGACGATGTTGCCATGAGAACGCGAGCTGCTCAGAATGGGATGATGCCACCGAATGGTATGCATGGTATGAACAATGGTCATGCTGTAGGCCCTATCAATCCATTCGCTATTGCCAATGGCGTAAACGGCGTCAATGGCGTAAACGGCTCTGGCATGCTCAACACTACAAACCCTTATAGCTCTCCTGCAGAGTTGGTTGATTGCCAGAGACTGTTGGCTAAATGTTATCACAAAGTTGGAGAGTGGCAGTCACATCTACAGAATGGAGAGTGGGAACACGAGCAGGTCCATGAGATTCTATCGGCCTACTCTGCCGCAACACGCTATAACAAAGACTGGTACAAGGCATGGCACTCGTGGGCGCTGGCCAATTTTGAAGTGGTGAACTCTCTCACATCGCAAGCTGACCGCGAGTCTACGGAATTACCACCCAGTGTTGTTCACGAACACATTATTCCTGCCATTACAGGGTTCTTCAAGTCTATTGCTTTGTCATCTTCCAGCTCACTCCAAGATACCTTGCGTCTGCTCACGCTGTGGTTCAGCCACGGTGGTATCTCAGATGTCAACAGAACAGTGTCAGATGGGACTAAGCAGGTTCCGATCGATACATGGCTCGAGGTCATCCCTCAGCTCTTGGCTCGAATCAACCAGCCGAATCCAACTATCAGGCAGTCTATCCACCAACTACTCAGCGAAGTCGGCAAAGCACATCCACAAGCTTTGGTCTTTCCTCTTACTGTTTCCATGAAGTCCGACGTTTCAAGGCGACAACGGTCGGCTAAAGAACTCATGGAAGCCATGCGCGAGCATTCGCCACGCCTTGTTGAACAGGCCGACCTCGTCAGTAACGAGCTCATTCGTATTGCTGTTCTTTGGCACGAACAGTGGCACGAAGGTCTAGAGGAAGCCTCGCGCTTGTACTTCGGTGATCACAACATCGAGGGTATGTTCGCGACTCTTGCCCCATTGCATGCCATGATTGATCGGGGCCCTGAAACGCTACGTGAGATAAGCTTCATTCAGTCGTTTGGTCGCGAGTTGCAGGAGGCTCGTGACTGGTGTAACACTTTCCGCACTTCCGGAGAGATGGGAGATCTAAATCAGGCATGGGATCTCTACTATCAAGTCTTCCGCAAGATCTCCCGTCAATTACCATCCCTTATGACACTAGAGCTCCAATACGTCTCTCCTAAGCTCAAAGAAGCGCACGATCTCGAGCTAGCTGTTCCCGGAACTTACCAGGTCGGCAAACCAGTGATACGTATTCAATCATTTAGCCCTGTCGCTTCAGTCATCCAATCCAAACAGAGGCCTAGGAAACTAGAGATGCAGGGCAATGACGGAAAGCCGCACACGCATATCTTGAAGGGCCACGAAGATATCCGCCAAGACGAACGTGTCATGCAACTTTTCGGCCTATGCAACACGCTACTAATGAATGATACTGAAAGTCGAAAGAGGCATCTCAATATCCAAGGTTATGCTGTTGTACCACTCTCAACTCAATCGGGTCTTCTTGGATTCGTACCAAATTCAGATACCTTGCACGTGCTCATCCGTGAGTATCGTGACAGTCGCAAGATTTTGCTTAACATCGAGCATCGTATTATGTTGCAGATGGCGCCGGACTATGACTGTCTCACACTCATGCAGAAGGTGGAAGTTTTCGGCTATGCACTCGATAACACCACCGGGCAAGATCTATACCGCGTTCTTTGGCTCAAGAGCAAGAGTTCCGAAGCTTGGCTTGACCGCAGAACAAACTACACACGCTCCTTGGCAGTCATGTCGATGGTGGGATACATCCTTGGACTTGGTGATCGTCATCCAAGCAATCTCATGCTTGACCGGGTTACAGGAAAAATCGTACATATCGATTTTGGAGACTGCTTCGAAGTGGCAATGCACCGCGAGAAGTATCCTGAGAGGGTGCCATTCAGACTCACGAGGATGCTCACGTATGCCATGGAAGTCAGTAATATTGAGGGTAGTTACCGTACGACTTGTGAGCATGTTATGCGCGTCCTCCGAACAAACAAGGAGTCTGTTATGGCCGTTCTAGAAGCTGTAAGTCACCTCTAGCTTTTCCGTTTCAAGCTCATCAAGACACATTACTTACTAATTGAGTAGTTTATACACGATCCCCTTCTCACCTGGCGACTCACCAATCGGGATTCCCCTCCCGAGCCCAATTTTCCCTCTGAGCGCCGCCAATCCATCATTGGTGCCGATCCCAATAATCTCGACAATATGTCTTCTCTTGTTCGTGGTCGACATCGCTCATCTATTGCTCCGCTCCCACAGAACGAGGCCGAAGCCAAAGAAGTACAGAATGCAAGAGCGTTACAAGTACTTAGCCGGGTCAAGGAGAAGCTTACAGGCAGAGACTTTAACAACAGGGAGGAGATGGGCGTGCCGATGCAGGTTGACCGCCTTATCAAGGAGGCGACAAATCTGGAAAATCTGTGTCAGCATTACATTGGATGGTGTAGTTTCTGGTAAAGCAGTGTAACGCAGCTAAGGGCGAGGGTACTGCGTGGTGTTATAATCGGAAACTGTCAGTAGGAACAAGGTTCGGAGTCGCGGGCGTATGGTGTGAAAGGCTTGGGATATCTTGCATGTGCATGTGCAGGTGCTTTAAAGCGGCATTGCATGGTGTTGGTGTGTTTGAGGGGTAGTGTCTTCGGTTTTATTTTGCACAAGTTGGTGCTTGTAAAATATTAAACTTGTGGGACGCAGATAAACCCCCAAGAGATGCTACGGCTTGTCGTCTATCTGCAGAATCCCTTCATTTGAAGCAGAGAAGCATGTATTCTCAAAAGCCGAAATATGTTGTCTTATGGTCGATATTAACCTATATCTATGTCTCCTATGAAAACATTCCAACACTACTTCGAAACAACAACCGCATCCTTGTTGCTTTCCAAAAATTGACGAAAAGATGTGAGTGTAACACCATGGCTCCGAATTTCGTCCATATCACCCACTTCCTCTAAATCTTTCATACACAATTGCCCAATTATAAATGGGTTACCTGCCTCCTTCTCATTCTCCTCTGCCGTGCGATAATGCACATCCAATTTCTTCCCCGTGACCCTTTCGATTTCAGAAATCATCTCGTCCACAGTGAGAACCTGACTTGCAACCCCTACAGCTCTACCGGCATACTTGGTAGGGTTGTTGAATATATGAGCAGTGAAGGCACCGATATCGCCGGGATCGACTGTAGCGATTTTCAGATCTGGTGTATAACTAGTGATAAATTTGCCGTCCGACAAACCAGGGTACATAATTTCGGCTATCGGTTGGGTGATATTGGTGTTGAACCATCCTGGGCGGATAGCCGTCCAGGGAAGACCGGATTCGCGTACGAGTTTCTCAACTGCAATCTTTCCCGTGACTGCAGGGGCAATGAAGGGACTTCCAAATATCTCTTCTACCCTAGGGTGGCTGAGGCCGAGTTGAGTGGAGACCGCAATATGCTTGACGCCTGCGGCTTTGGCTGCATCCAGCAAGATGGATGCTTCACGTGTTTCCGAGTCGGGCTCGGTCCAAGAAGGCATCTGGGTAAGGAATACGGCGTTACAACCCTTGATCGCTGACTCAAGACTGATATGACTTTAGTGATGTTTTACAGCTCGGTGTTACTCGGTAGAATCAGCTTACGATGAAATGTTGCCGAGACTGCCTTCGTGTAGGGATACCAGTTCCCCAAACTGCTTCAGTGCGACAGCACGCTCAGATGAAGCATCTGAAACCAATGCGTGAACCTTCCATCCGTCTTTTGTCAAGTATTCGACAACGGCTTTCCCCTGAGAGCCTGTTGCACGGATGACGAGAGCAGTTTTCGAAGTCATGGCGAGGGTGAAATCTGAGAAGAAAGGATAGCAGTAAGATAATATTTGAAGTGGATTAGAGCAATTCTTTCCGATTTAATTCCATCACTGTCATTTTGTTTTATATAGTGGTTTCTCACTTGATGTGTTGGAATTCCGCTTGTGAACGGTGAGGAAATCCGCACTTTCGCTTCTCCGCACCTCCGCACCTCCGCACCTCCGCACTTCCGCAGATGACGCGCGGACTTGAGCAATCATTTCACACATGGGCAAAACAGTCTATTATAAAATAGGTTGTAAGGTATTATATATGAGGTAGCGTTCTTTGTGAAGAAGTCGAATTTGCTTGAGAACAATTCATAGGATGCGTGCACTGCAAGTTACGAAGACACGAATAGTTATTCCTCCATTGCTGTAACTACTTTCGCATTATTGAATTAGCAAGCAGTCTCTGCCTGCGCAGTCTGAATTGGATACAATTTACTCATTCATCGGCTTAAGATGCGTTCCATGTTACAATGGATAGATAACCCCTGTATGGCTCTTGTGAACCGGCTCACTAATCAAAAGTGGGTCGGTAAGCTTGACAACGATGCAGCCGGGGCTTTCAAACCACCACTTATCTAGTCCATCATGCCTGTCGACCGTGTGAGGACCTCTAATACCCAGGGGCGTCAAAAATCATGTTCCGAATGCGTTAAAGCCAAACGGAAATGCGATTTACAGCAGCCAAATTGCCTACGCTGTACTAGACAAAGACTTACCTGTACTTACCCGTCGCAACCGCGCAATCGCACTTCTGCCCTGACTCCTTCCGATTCTGGGGAGACGCCTCCCGGCACCGATCTGTTTGGTGAGCCAAATCTGGAACTGCCTTTCGATTTAGACACCCAGAACCCAGCCACTGTGCTGGACGTAGAGTCGCTAGAGATAATCCCTGATTTCCCCGTGTCGATGAGCGACCTAGAACAAGTCGACAATGTTGATGTTTTCGACACAACCGAAAGTCTTTCCGTACCCTCGAGGGTAGAGATACCCTCTTGTGCAAAGTCGCTTTCTACTCTCATAGCATCCGAGCTCTTCGAATCGCGTGTGGGCTACTCTATGGAGTTATGGAAGCAAACCCCTCGTATGATGGTAGAGAAAAACTGTACGCCATGGAGTCACCCGAATCTCTACGCTGAATTGATGCCACGATCAATGCAAGGTATATCGAAATGCTCTATCAAGCATCGTCGTGACTAAAGAGATGGATAGATGCTTTTGCCGCCTGTTCGCTGTTTATATCTCGTACCGAAACCAACTCCCGATTTGTTCTACGCCATATTACAGACCATGCCAACCAACTAATTGAGCTCCCAATTCCTTCTTTGCCAGCTGAGCTGATTGCGCGAGCGCACGCTGCTCTTCTGTACCAGGTCATGCTCATTTGTAGCAACGATGTGAGTTTTCAGTATAAAGAGATCACTACTTCTTCAATCTCGAGATACAGAACAAATCTTTCCTTTTTCTACTTCTAACACTAGTGCAGTTCCGTTACTTTGGTCAGACTCAGGCACTTGTTTCCTATATGAAGGACCTCACAACCTCATTACAAACACTTGTCCTCCAAGACCAGTCGAAACATGAGGACTATACAGGATTGCTACCGCTCTATCCTAGCGCTGCCGCGCGTGGCGCTTGGCTATCGTTCATCTTCCGAGAATCGTGTCGACGCACTTTTCTCGCCGTATGCCACGCAGTATCCATATGCGCTCTTCTTCAGAACGACGTAGTCAGCTGCAACCATCAAATGAGTATCGGTAATCGAATCACGATTTCTTCTGCACTCTGGGAAGCGCAATCTCCCCTTGAGTTTGCAATAGCGTGGAATCAGAAAAACCACTACCTTGTGAAAGATATGGATTTCACCGAGGTGCTTAATTCGGCGGATGCTGATGATGTTGATGTATTCGGGCGGATGCTATTAGTCGGGCTTATGGGAAAAGACGATGTGAGCGGGTGGCTTCATTCCAGAGGAGGCAAACTTTGATTTACCTTCCCTATCGCTACGGCATACTGTGTGTTGTTTCTTGGTGTTCGAGTGCTGCCTTGTGGACCTGATGCGCTCCTGCTCTCTCAACGTTGGGGGCAAGGGCGTTTGCAGCTTCCACTTCTGGAAACGGCAACTGCCACCCACCCAAATGTTTTGTGACGAATTCTCGTTTCGACCTTCCTCCTCACTGTAAACACAGCTCCCCTTAGACCTGCTTCGGTCTCAGTTGCAGCAATGGCGAGCATCTACCTTATTAACGCGCTTTATCAGGACAAGACGAGCCAGACAGCTGCCCGTAGTATGCAGCCTCCGAACAAGTCTCACTCCGACCTGCTGAGCCCTAACACTACCACCGAGCCATCTGCAAGTACAATCGCGTCTGCACAACCTGTTACTGAACCAGACCAGCCAGTGAAAGAAGTCCCAGCCCAACGGGGCGAACAGGTGACCCAGAACACAGTCAACATGCATCCATCTCGCCAGGAGATGGTCGATTTTCTAGGTTTGTTTTTACCTTTGGCCCCACGCCTCTCAGACTAACTTCGAATTAGGTCCGCTCCAAGAGAAGCCTGGACCCGTTGCCTACAAGGCTTCCGGGGCAAACATGCAGCCCATGGGACAGAAGGCTCCTGCTGTTACGAAGAAACGTGGCAGGAATGCAGTGAGCAAATATGGAGCTGCAAATGCGCCTACGGGCTCGAGCAGGATCAAAGAGAAGTACCAGACCGTACCTGTACAGTCGGTTAAAGCAACTCGAGAGCGCCTCTTTCAGGCTACAGCTCCCTTTGTCACAGCTAAATCACACTTTGGCCAGGTTCCGGGGGAAATCGCGTCATAGCTGCACGCGACCCTCGCCGCTCTGGCCCCACTATCAAAGCTCAGGAGCTGTGGAATTCTTCAGACCCTCCTGGTCATTCATATCCAGGTAACTGTTCCAGTACGATTTCCCTTTTGCAACTAGGTTCGAGCTTTACTGACTGAGTACAGTCAAGCAAGAGAATATAGAATGCGAGGCTTTGATGGAGCAGTCTGAGACCGAAAAAATCATGCCTGCGACGCACACGGAGTATCCTTCCCGTCGGGTTGAGCCGTTGCCATTCCATCCCATGGTGGGCCGAGACCAGCTACATAGCCCGATGACCGCACGATCAGACATCCCGAATATGGCCGTTGAGTACCGTGAATCCGGTCTAGTGTCCGATCCGGAGGTTCGCATTCGAGAATTGGAGGATGAAAACCTCTATCTTCGCAAAGAAGGCTTTTCGAAGGATCGGAAGATTAGGATGCTCAAATCCGAGCTGCTATGCAGAAAAGGAAACACTGGCTCTTTCGAGACGGGCATGAAGCGCCCGCGTTGCGATGAGGATGACTCTTTGATGAGTTTTCAAGACAGGGAGCAGTAGATCCTCGATCCGGTCCTACTAGTGGGGGTGTTCGGATTGCAGTATTGGAGAAGATGGCTGTGGGGCGAAGTGAGCCTTTGTATCACAATGCTGTAGCAGGTTGACCGAAACCCATTGAAATAACCTCTGGAGCATCATGCTCGTGGATACAGTCACTAAACTTTAGTAGGTAATATTCTACTTGGTGTCGTTCTCCACTTGTGAGTATTTTTCTGCTGTACTGAGCCTTTGCAAAACTGTCCATGTACAGGAAAAATCGAATTTAAGTGAGATGCATTGATTCAAGCGATATCATTATTTTGGGTCGATTAGTTGCAGAGGCCAAATACGTCTTAGACATCGCACCTACCGTCACCGATGTACATTCCCGGCTCCATAACTTCGCGAGAACACCCACCCGGCCAGCTGTTTGTTAGGACGCTTTGACAAATCAGTACCACAATGAGAATACATACTTCAAGTTTGTTGGGTGTCTAGATAAAGTACAGACTCCGATCAAGTTGTCGGACGACACGGAGTCCATGCATTGTGGCACGGTGATCCCTCCGGTTGGTGAAGCCGCCAAACCAATGTCAGATTCCGATTGGCCTTCTTCGTATACAATGGGTCCACTAAAGGCTTACTGAGACATCCTGGTATGCTCAGCCTCCTACGCGCTAGCCAATCATTGAAGATTGAGAGTGTTTTGCCAGAGGCGCCTTTACGATGTAGCTCTACTTACAATAATAACTGACATCCCTCGAAATGCGCATCAGGCTATACAAGAAGAGCATAATTTACATCGCACGATCCTCAACAGTTCAATAGGCACTGAAGAAGGAAAAAGGACACTTGATTCTGCTGGATTCTCGTTAGCGCGTAAGAAACCAAATATTCCGGAGCAGGGTAATGCACAACACATGTTATCGGACAGCGTGAGGTCCGATAAGCAACTGTCGTTTCATGTTCCAACAACTACAACTTTTTCATCGGCAATGCTGAAGCTAGTGATCTTGCAGTAATAATAAATATACGATGAACGAGGCCCATGAGTCGGATGTTCAAATCCCCACTGCAGAGCAGACCGTCACTCGTTACCGATTAGTCTACATTCTTGTCCCAGTCACCTTCGATTAGCTATCAAAATAACGCTACACCACCTTTTAAAGAGAAATTCTCCCACCGCAAACATGAGCGCTATTCCATACGACATCCTCCCGATGTGCGAGCCCGATTTCGCCCACATGAAACTCAAGCAAAAGCAATCCTTTATCAGTCGATTTTTCGGCGCCCGTGTTTGTGAAAAGAATGAAGACGAGGCTCAAACCAGCTACTCGACAAAACCTGCCCCCGAAACATGCTCCGCATCACCTTCAACAAGCAGCTCGTACGTCTCGCTGAAACCAAAGGCTTCGATAAGCAGCATGCGTATTCCTATGGCTGCGACTCGTAGACCGCGCTCCAATACTGCAAACTCGTCCACATCCATTTCTTCCTTCGTCTCACAAAGCTCGGTGGACAGCAGCACTTCCTACCGCAGGATACCTAGTCGCTCTCCAAGCCGCGAAAGACGAGTGCCGCTAGACGATGGCTGGACATCCGTCCATCTATACTGATTGCTTGAGGTTCTTACCGTTTTTCAAGAGGTAATTTTTACTTCTTTCCTTTCTTTATGACATTCTTATCACGTAACTTTCTATTCGTGTTCATTCTTTTGGTTCCAAGCAGCGTCATTGCTTTATGAAAATTATTTCCTTCAATCTTTCTCCTTCACTTCTCCTCTTCTCGGAACTCCGGATAGTTCCTGTGTGTATACGATTTTCTCTCGCTCTTTCAGTTCTAACGCTTCTTCCATCTACGATTCTGTTCTCTCTTTTCTTCATGCACTACATGCATCAATGTCTAACATACTCTTTCCTCTGTAACTGTCCTTTGTTCTACAGCAATGATCACCTTCATTTCCCCTCTTGCAACTCTGCCTTTCTGGATTCTCTTCACCGCACATACTTTTTGGGTATACATATACTGTATATATAAGAGTTTCACGATCAAAGGCTCGCATTCATTTATTACGTTCGGAATGTACCGGCGCTAGTCAGATTAGGATATCTTGTTGCTTGGTGGCATTTGCACTTGAGTAGAATCATCATCGTTGTTTTTCCAATTATCGCATAATCTTTGATTCGAAGCATCACCGGAATATTCAGGTTTTGCGCTCGTGAGTCGCTGTCACCTCTGCTTTTCTACGCACTAGTTTGATGCCGGCACATGCGACTAGAGTTAGCCACATCCGAACCATCTGTCAATGGGATATTTATAGTCAAAGAGAACCTATTAGAATTATGGGCTAGGATTGCTGACATGCTGATGCTGCTCCGCTGATGAGCTTTGTCAAACGGTTATTAAAGTATTAACTCCGGAAACAAGCATGCCTTATGTTCAATTCTATTCCTTTTAAGTTGCGTGCAACTGAGAATTGTTGGTTTTTAATTGCGCTATCTAATAAGATGTACGAAAGACACCTATCATCACCGACACAACATGATTGGTGTTTACTCAACTTAAAAGGCATGGTCAAATGTTGGTAAGCCGCTAATGTACACGGTCCATCGCCTGAACGAGCCGCATGACCACCAAAAGTCGCTACCATGGCCTCTTTGAGTTAAAAAAGGGAGATGACATTGTTTGGATTTAATCCCGGCAGCCAAGCTAGGGGAACTTGTCCAATCAACAGCGTCGCTTTGTTTTGTTAGGCGAATGCGGCTGGAAAAGAGCAACAAATTGGTAGGTAGAGTAGTAAGACACCATTCTCTAAGAGTAGATCTGTAGTCGGTATATATAAGCCACGATGAGGGTGCGCTCTTCAGGTGAGTACAGTACTCTTCGATTCCTGTTGTTCACCCTTCTACTACTTAACACATGGTTGTGATCGATATTTTATATTGAGGCAGTCACACCTGGTGGTACACATATGCGGCACATTTATAACTAAACTTGGTTATTCTAGAGGGGGAAGACGAACCCAAAGTAGGTGCTGATAACTATTCATGTCCATTGAAGAAGAAAGAACTGACATGACGACCACAGCTTCCAACTGTCTACTCCAGCATAGCACGATAGATTTTAGTTCGACATGACACCCACACGACTGTACAAGCTAAGAAATAGTACAATTGCATTGCGCTCAATACCTTCGAGACTATTCAAGAATGTTCTCCGTTACATCGCCATCTGGATAATAGCTCCCATGATTATCGGGTTGCTCGGTACGCTTGGGTCGCTATATATGTTAAGAGGTGGACCCTCGGAAGTTACGCCTAGTGTTGATACCACAAATGCTCAATATGATTGGGAGAGGATGATTTGGATTGTGAACACTACTGACGGGGGTATCATGCTTTGTTATGAAGGATCGCATCGGGGATACTGAACCGGAAAAGCAAAAGTTCCAGAATCCCCGTGATACCTTAAACCAAGAAACATCCAAAAAGAAAAACACACAATGACGAATATTCGTCATGGTACGACCGTCTCTAGAACTCCTATCAATTCATACAAGCCCCGGGTTCGTTATGCCAGAGGTCTTTGTTAAGAGGTCCGTCGACCAAGTCATGTTGACCAGAAAGTTTCTATCCCCGGTAGCCTCCATATTTCGTTGAAACATGTTTTCCTCTGGAGGGCGACCTTTTCCTTTGGCCAAAAAGCGAAGAGTGCCCTGCTCGTGGGCCTCTTGGAATATTGGACAACCCAAATTCTTTGGATTAGATACCTCTCCACACAAGGGTTGAGATCCGACTTACTTTGAGTGGGAAGAGATTTAGGAGATTGTTCAGAATCCTGATGATTCATGCCGTTGGACTCTTTGAGGTGAACTGGTGTATGTGGATGGTGCTTTTCGGATGCAAGAACGTCGTAAGAGACGTGTGTACGATAGCTACGCTCTCGAGATGCCACCCTCTCTCTACTATCATTTCTATCGCGTGATCTGCTACGGTACGATGACGACCATGGAACTCTACCATGGCCGCTCCGATTGGTCGCTGAACGAGACCTCAGATGTGGTCTTGAATGACGTGGCGGCGAACGAGAGTAAGAACGGCCCCTCTTGCGGTCGTCACCTTTTCTCTCGTATCCCTGAGCTTCGATTTGTTTCCGCAATTCGTCACGCTCTGCCTTGATGGCATCGTAGTCCTTGCGATCTTTCGCATCAGCCTCTCTCAACTGGCGCAAACTCGCATTTTCAGCCTCAAGTTCTTTTACTTTAGTCTCGAGTGGATAAACAGTGTTGACAAGTGCGTCGTTTTCCTTCTTCAACGCGGCACTCTCCTGTGCTAAATCGGCGTGGATTTGAAGCAATTCTGCATTCTCTCGGGTCAAAGTTTCAATCTGCTGGATCGCTTCGTCTTTTTCCTTGATGCGTTTAAGGAGAGACTGGTTCTATCTCTTTCTTCCTGTCGTTCAATCGCTTGTTGTAACTCTCTTCCATAGCACAAAATTCGTTGACCATTTTCATGTGTGCTTCGACGAGACTCTCGTATTTCGCATGCGTTTCTCTGTACTTGGCCGCAGTCTCAGCATGCTCCTTCCGGATCCTGGCGCATTTACTAGTGAGGCTCGCATTTTCCATTGCTAGATGGACGATTTCCGCGGTCCTAGCGGCTATGTACGGTCCGAAATTATTGCTGGTGTCACCTGGATCGAGCGTGGCATCGTCGGTTTTCGTAACAGGTGACCTTGCTGCTATCAGTACGTATATACTTGGACACTCGGGTGCACGTTCCGGCAAGAGGCCAGTTGCTACAACTGCGGAGAAGACTTACGTCAAATCGCTATCGCAAGCCGCAGGCGTACTTGCTGACGCTTCTTCTTGATCAGTGTCGACTCCAGTCATGATGTTTGTATTCGTATCGTTCCCTGGGATGCTGAGTTTTGGCGGTTCAGAGCTCGGCCTGTCTGCATCTGGTGTATGCTGCTCTACGTGGTGGGACAGGCGCGGGCCAGGAGAGTCGACACAGGAGCGTCCCATGCTGTGAATTCAAAGATGTTGGCAAGTTCAAAGGTACGGACAGGAAATTTAAGCTGCGCGGGAGTTGAAGACTGGAGTTTAAACGTCCTTGTTGGCGGACCCAAGGCAGGCACGGCCCCTCATCACGACATGCCCAGCTAGGAAAGAGCCACCCAGCACGTGTGATTGCATTCACCGCTTTCATCTGGCCAACCAATGGCAAAGGCTAAAGCAGTAGGAAAGCGCAGAGGAAAAACATGACGACCGCCCACCATGGCGGCTCCGTACTCCCACGCCGGGGTATCCTTGTCGCTTGCTTTGTGTAAAGCCTCTCCAGTCTCACTTTGTTACCGACTTGTAATATTGCCACGTTGACATAAGTCAGACATGTGTATTATTTTGCTATCGGGCTGGCTCAAGCTCATAAAGATGTGTCCAAATGCATTTAGTGGCGAAGATATGTTGAGGCGGTCTTGATCGGCAACCTGAACCCAAATCAAGCAACGGCACAACAAGGATTGCAGTAACTCCTGTGCACTGCATACACAGCTGCCGCTGTACAGCCACCACTGACTCATGTTAAGGGAATGGCTTTATATCCTGCGCTGTAGTGAACGGGTAGTGGCAAACACCCTGCAATGCAGGGCAAGTCGTTTCACACTCAACAGAACTGTCAGTAGGTTCACGATTCGTCCTGTTGATAAAAAGCTCTGGGCGAAAACAGGAAGTATTGCTAGGAGAACGGAGACGAAACTACGTACCCATCTATGTCTTGCATTGAAATTTTAATACGGACACTACATCTTCTGTGCATGTTACTGCACTGCGCTTGTTGTTTGTTGTCACCTCACATATGTGCGGATCGACCTTTCCTCGTATAGCCGCTCGTTGCACATCCTATTCGGGTCAAAATTCATGAATAGCTTGCTAGTGGTATACATTTGATGTGAATGTGTAAAAATCCGGGAGTCGGCTCTATCTCGTTTCAATTCACTGCTTCGAAAATAGAGGGTGCCAAGTGCCCGATATTTTCTTTCAACCTTCGGACACTTACGCATGTCGGTTTACCTGGACAACGTCAGGTACCTCTGTGGAATGGCTCAACCAGCTGTAGAAATGTATATAGGCCGCGTACCAGCTACTAAGAAATTAGCTCACACTTCCACAACCTGCTCTCTATCTTGTGGTGATTAGCTACGTGTCAACAACGATGACGACTCCCTTGATGGGTCTCAGTCTGTCTGCGAAGACTCCAAAGAAACCGCAGGGTCAACGTCACACGCTCTCACCAGTTTGGACGATTACAGCACCTCCAGACTTGCCTGGCTTTATACTGACAGTGAACATTGCAGGCAGACCACCACTAGTACATCATCATGTCCCACAACCAACCATCCGACAAGGCCCATTATTGCCAGGCCAAATCCATATGACATCACCGAATGATACCGCGCGTGCGTTGAAGAACTGGCAATCCGCGCTAGATGAAGCGCGCAAGGTCGATGCTCTAGTAGAACAAGTCACGAGATCTACTGCCAGTGCTTCCAATCAAGGAATGGAGATCGATAAAACAACTCACAGCGTGATAGCGAATGTGGGCCAGAATTCTATATCAAAAAAGGCCCAACCAGTCCTACAATCGTTGTCTCAGGTGGTCGTTCATGGATCGAAGAATTCGTCTCCGTTTCCTGTCACTGGACCTGGAAAAGATGCCGAGGGGCTGGAGAAGATACCAAAACAGAATCAAATTGAGGAGAGGCAGAATTTGTCGCAGTCATTTGGAGTCACAACTCAGAATCACGGAAATGATCATTATTGTCCAATCGAGCCACTCGCTTCACCCACATCGAAAAGCGAGATACCTACTAATGGAATGGCTGCATTGTTTCCTTTGGAATTCGGAGTTATTCCTGTTCAAGACGACCATTACCATGCGTCGAAATCGGCAGAGCATGGTTTGGACTTTGATCCAGGACTGAGTAGAAAGCTCACGGATAAGCAAGAGACCGGAAAAGGAGCGCAGATTAGGAGACGCTACTCAATTGAGGACGGTTCATCGTCCACGCAAACTGCTGATTCAAAAGACAGTAGTGGAACCGAGCAAAATGTTGCCCTCAAGCAAGCTGAAAGCCATCCTCGAAACTTATCGAAAGAGAACGATACCTTGAGTATGCAAACATCCAAGTCAGATAGAATACTTCATCATCCACCAGATGCCCCCTAAAGGATGTGAGGATGGATTTTGACCCACAGATACAGGAAAATGCTTTCCATGAAGAGAAGAAAGATATTTGTGGGAAAGAAAAACGCCAGCACGAGCAGCTGAGAAACAAAGATCATAACGGAGAGGGAAAAGCGCAAGACGTCAAACATGGAGATTCTACCCAAGATACCCATATTCAGATCAAATCAGATGATTATGTTCAAATGGCGGATACCAGTCAAGTCAAGAATCTCTCGCCGCAGAACTTGGATGCAGGTGGCGTGACACTCGATATCCAATCAAAGTACACTATATATGACGCAATCGACATAACAGGTGTGCCGCAGAACCTAGGCCAGCTCAAAGCTACTGCATCTCAGTTGATGGAGTCCTCCGAATGGCAGAAACAATCGGACTATTTGCGTCATGGCTCCTTGGATCGCCAAGATTATCCCAACTATACACCACATAGTGAAAATGTCTACGAAACTTTGAAACGGACCGATGAGTTTTCGAATCTTGAGGGCCTGCAACATGCGCTCTCCAAATTCGATGCGCCCTCTACACAGGATACTTGGTCATCTTTTCATCGCTATAACTCTCTCAAAGAAGCTTCTTCGCATATTCGCTTAGCAGAATGGACGGGTTTGCTTGCAAACTTCCCCACGCAGCAAGCGCATCAAAACGATGTTGTTTTGAACACTCTGCAAATTTCCACAATGCCACCAGCTAATAACTCCTCATATCAAGGCTCACGCGTCTTCATGATTGATAGGACACAACATATAGACTGGGAAGAAAAGCACCTACGTTACCAAAATGCTCGCATCGCTCTTCTTGACGTCAGAGCCTCGCTCCCAATCGCTGCGCAGAATTCCTATGTCAACTGGCTGAACAAAGCAGCCGAGAACGCCATAAAAGCCTACAATCAGTCGACACCGTATGTACCAGAAAACGGCAGAACATTCACACCGAAGAAAGCAACAGCACACGAAGAGGTGTAGCAGATCCTATTGGAGAGATATCCCATATCCTATCACTGGGAATCAAGGAGAAGAAGAAGGAGAAGCTTATTTGTGTGCTGGCGGATGGAAACAAGTTTTGGAAGGTATGCATCAGGGAGATTTTCCAGAGGGAAACTGGTTTAGATGGGCGGGCACGAAAGGCTCTGAGGGTGGGTGAGGTGGAGATTTCAGTGTAAACAGCACGAACTACTCTCCGTGTCACAATTTTGAACTCGATCCTAATTGCTATGACCGTTTGGTACACTGGAATTTTATCAAACTGGTTGTTTTTGCGCATGTGAGACTATCAGGGGTATCAAATGTGGAGAGAAGCTATGCAGTGGTTCACCAAATTTCCAATACAAGCTCGAAACGAAACATCAGTAGACAGGCACTACAAGTTTCGCTCACCCCACAGATGGCATACTCTTCACATCATTTCATTCGTCTCACATTACTTCTACTACTTCCGATAGTATCATGAGCAATCATGTACAACGATGAACCTACTCGACCTGTTTCTTCTCCCTAGGTTCCCTTGGGGTCGTCGCCCTGTCTACCCAACCCTCCCCTCGTAACACACCCAAGCCCTTCCTCGCAACCCCACTACTCACGCTCTTCGGGGCAACCTCGTACAGCGCGTTGACCGTGGCCAAACTCAAAACGAACAACAGTACGTCCCCATTCTTGATTCCACGCCACCAACCCCTCTTCACACCCACTTTCCATAGCGAATCGATGGACATACGGGCCGAGTACAAGAAATTCCCACGACCGTTTTTGCGCTCCAGAAATGCCCACATGCCACCGAGGAAACCGCCGAGGAACCACCTTTGTGTGGGCAGCAGGTTCCGCGGGAAGATGTTCTGGAATAGACAGATGGAACCCCACGAAGTACCAACAGCACCGCATATAAAAAAGGACATGCGGATGATGCTCTTGGCTAACTTGTTCAGCGTGGAGATTGGAGAATTGAGGAACGCTTTGTAGCGCGTTACGCTCATTGCCGTGAAGACAATAGTGAAGAAGCGGGCGACTTTAGGGAAGGCTTGAACCCAATAGGATACGTATGTACGGAGGCAGGAAGGGTCGTTTGGATGAAGGAGCGCACAGGAGAGATTTTTGATTGCTGGATGAGCGGGAGATGTGATGGAAGCGATAGCTGTGAGATTTTTAGGGAGAGTCTCCGAGGTAGGAAACATAATGGGCGATATGAAGGATGGCCATTTTAGTTTTGAGATGCCGGCAAGACTGTCTACGATGTCGAACGTGGTAGGCCACTGGAGATGCTTGGGATAACCAGATGGTCTTGCTTGGATGTATTGTGGAGAATTGTCTAGGATGAATTTTCCGTAGGCGGCAGGGAAGCAGTCGCGGTCGAAGACGAAGGCATGTAGCAATTGCCCGCATGCAACAGGCATGAGCATCCACGAGCCGAACCAATAGGGCCGGCTACGGAAGTAGCCCAGTTCTTCCAAATAGTTGTAACTGAACTCCAAGGCCCTGGTGAAAATGTAGATCGCAATCGTAACCCGTAGTTGGTCACCTGGGTATGCAGCGAGAAAGAAGCCAGCCAGGCTTGAGCCGATCGCAGGGGCGAGTTTTGAGGTCAGCGTCCGGGATATGCGAGGATTTCTCCGTCGAAAAGGCTTGGCTTCTTGTGTAAGGAGACTTTCGCGCAATCGAGTGAAGAAGCGACGCAGGAGCCGGTGGAAGAGGAGGATGAGGGAAAGGGAACACGTCAAGCGGAGGTTTGGCGATTTCCATACGGGCAATCGTTGTGGCCTCGAAACAGTAAGCATCGCAGCGTTGTTCTGCACGGGTAACACCCTACCTCTTGGATGGCGTACCTCGGGAGAGCAGGTTCGTCTTGACAAGCTCCCACGCCTTCAATCCCGAGAAGGTGACCACTGCCAAACGAAGACTCGCTCGGACAGCAGCAGCATTGTAGTCATCTCCCTCTTTCGCAATCGCACTGTATCTCTTTGGTGGCAGCGTCCGTTTTCGAACCACAGGAGCGCGTGAAAGGAGATATTGGTGCAGGAGCTGGTACTCCCTTGGCGAGATGGTGTACCGGAGCGCGTTGCGCAGGATCGGATCCAGGTCTTTCTGATCGGGCCTACCCGTGGTAGAGGACGACATGCTAGCAAGAGGATGCCTCGTCTCGCATGCTGCTGCAACGCGTTGTTGAGAGTCGCGACAGAGGGAGGACGGACGGGACAATCAGGGTCGTCCATGCGCCCAAAGAGACCCGGGGAAATGACGTGCCTCGGCTCCTCGAAGTGGAGCTTCCACGGCTCCAGGTGGATATGTACGCACGTGCGTTTGCTCCACCCGTGGACCTTTGGTTTCTGCTTTTGACCGAATCTCAGACATGATCGGTGACGACAAATCCTTGTGTTGATTTGTGGTCTCTCTGCGAGACACGATGCAGTTTCGTCGCCGCAAGCTACCATGGTGTCCAGACTTGGTGACATTGTAACCAACCAACGCACGACACGGACACGAATATATTTACATTTAACACTAGGTACAGAGCCTACGTGGTACGGGGTATCTAAATGCCATGCAGAAATCTCTATGCATACACATATGCCTCTAAACAGATATCGACTATTGGATTTCCCAAACATGGTGCGGCCCAACAAACTCAATGCCTCGTATCCTGAATTCTATACAGTCTGGTCTGTCTTTCCACCCTCACCGTCAGCATTATCGCAAACGACAGTGTCTAGTTGCCTGCAAGCCTCAAAATTAAGATCATCCCCCTTCATACTCCGGCGATTACTGAAAATCCTCCCAAGTTCAATTCAAATTGCGACGCGAGCGCTCATGGGGGCGAATTGCAGCTCACTGTTGAGATCAATGGCGTTGAAGGTATCCGCCCCATTGTCGGCAATCCGTGCGCTCATCGGTTCCAACGCTGGGCTGACAGAGCGCGACACGTCTTGCGATGGCACTGAGAGCGTCAGCCCGTTGCGCTGGGGCACGGGCGTGGACAGCGAGACGTCATCCTCGTGAACCGAATCGCGCTTCTTGATCACGGGAAGCATCTGTCTAAAGCCTTGCTCACTAGAGACCTTTTCGATGCTCTTGAAGTACTAAGCAGCAGTCAGTAACGTGGCGCAAGGCAAGGAAGATGCAGCTGTACCCTCACGGTCTTGACTTTGAGTTCCAGCGTGGCGTCCTCATCGATTACGATGAGTGGGTGTGGGTGCAGCTGAAGGCTCGACAATGTCCACATGTGGTTGAGGCCTTCTTCGATACATTTCTGCAGTGCCAAAGCCTTGTGCGCGCCGGTGATGATGATGACTACTTCGCGAGCCTTGGGGCAGGTTAGCGGTGCAGGTGCAATATCATTGGGCGGGAATACTTGCATCTAAAACGGTCTGCACCCCAACCGTCAGTGCCATCCTGGGAACCTGGTCCAGGTTGTTCCCGAAGAACCTGGAATTCGCCAAAATAGTATCATAGGCGAGAGTCTTGACGCGAGTCCGAGATTTAAGGCTGGAGCCAGGCTCGTTGAAAGCAATGTGCCCGTCGGGTCCAATGCCACCCAAGAAGAGCTCGATGCCTCCTGCCTTGGAGATCTTCTCCTCGTACGCCTGACATTCAGCCTCCAGATCAGGAGCGTTGCCGTTGAGAATGTTGATGTTCTCGGGCCGAACATCTACGTGCGAGAAGAAATGCTTGTACATGAAACTGTGATAACTTTCCGGGTGATCGCGCGGGATCCCGACATACTCGTCCTACAGTGGTCAGCTAATGAAACACGGCGTGCGGCTGTGCGGCTGCGCGGGCGGCAGTGCCACCCGGGAACGGCAAGGGTGGTGGGCGTGGTGGGCGTGGGTCAAATCTCACCATGTTGAAGGTGATGACATGCTGGAAGGAGACGTCGCCAGCTTTGTGACGCTGGACCAGGTATTGGTATATCAGGACGGGGCTGCTTCCCGTAGGCAAGCCCAGAACAAAGGGCCTCTCGGCAGAAGGACGGAACGACTTGATGCGCTCTGGAGAGCAGGGTCAGTGGTGTTTTGCGGGGTACAAGGGTGGGAAGGAGCCAAGTACCAATGATGTAGTCGGCAATGTATTTGGACGCAGTCTGCGGGTCGTGTCTGATGATCAGGCGCCTGTGGCGGGGTCAGCCTCATGGTAGGACGGACATGGCTGGGCGCATATGCATACATGGTGATGGAGAGCAGGTGATGTGTTCTAGACGGTGCAGCCTTCTCTTTTGCAAAGGACAGAGTCGAAATGTGCACAGGACGACGGGCAGGGTGCACTTATCAGCGAGTACACCCGTCGCTTCACATTCACGTCATGGGCGGGGTGGGCTCAGGGTCTTCTTTGTCGGGCTGGCGCAGGGCGAATGAAAGAGGACGATGCAGCACGCACTCGCACCAGGTCACGAAACGCGTCAATTTCCGGCTACCACGAAAGCATTGTGGTGGTAGGCGGAGGTGGTAGCACCAGGCTTGGGGGACGGCATTGGTGTTGTGCTGCCATGCTACGGCGCCATGAGGGTGGCCCCGGGTGCTGGCAGCTTCGAGGTCAGGCGTTGACGATAAGCTCGTCCAGCGATGCGGGGAGCGAAGGTCGATGTTACATTCCTCCGCCAGCGGTGGCGGCAGAGAGCGTTGCAAGTGTCGAGCGTGGCGGACGCTATCGCTCCTTTCAGAGCAGTGCTGGATCGGCGCGCCGGGGGTGTGGAGGGGGTGTTGGAGCTGCCACAGTGCCAGTGGAACCTGTGGACTGCACCGGCTATGCACACCGCACTGGCTACAGTAGATAGCGATACTGTACTTTGCGCCGGCCTTTTTTTTTTTTTTGGCCTTTTGCGCCTGCCGCTCCCGCTGCCCCGCCTGAGCCAACCCCAGCCCGGCGCTGCCTAGCCCCGCCCAGCATCGACGCAGGCAGCGCGCTGCTGCGAGGTGCTGCGTGCTGAGGTGCTGAGGTGCTGCGGTGGTGCGGGCGGCACGCATCAGACGGGGGCGGCGGCGTATCCATCGACGGCGTGAAACGAAACGAATGGAGACGGTAGCTGGTATCTCTGGGGCCCTGGGGGGAGGGCAAGGGCCTTTATCGTACAGGGCCCCCAGGGTGTCGCGTGTGCTGGGGGCTAGCATGCACGCCCCCGCTTGGGCTTAGCGGAGAAGGAGGAGAGCAGTGAATGCTGGACCCTGGCTGACAGATGCTTAAAATGGGCCTCTCGACCCACTCCACCCTCCTTTCTACGGTTCACGTCTGCGCCCGCAAACGCGAGCTGATCGCGTCCGACTATACCGATAAGTAGCCTACGCTTGCCAGACCGGCCCAACCTGCCCCCTCTTCTACAACTTCTCGCCCTGTCTCTTCCATTTCCTCCACTCGCCTTGCACAATGGCCGAAGTCGATCCCAAGAAAGCCTCGCACGAGGTCTCTACCCCAGAGGCCTCTGTCACGGAGCCCAACGGCGTGCTCGAGCTGCCGCATTCGTGGAAGTACAAGAGGATCTTCGGCGGCTGGTGGTATGCCTCGCCGCCCGTCCAGTTGCTCATCGTGTCCTTTGTGTGCTTCATGTGCCCGGGCATGTTCAATGCCATCAACGGCATGGGCGGCGGCGGCCAGATGGACGCCACCGCCAACAACCACGCCAACACCGCCCTCTACTCGACCTTTTCCGTCGTCGGATTCTTCGCCGGCACCTTCACCAACAAGCTGGGCATCCGCACCGCTCTTTCCTTTGGCGGCATTGGTTACTCCGTCTACGTCGGCTCCTTCCTCTGCTACAACCACACCAAGAATCTCGGCTTCACCACCTTTGCCGGCGCCCTTCTCGGCACATGCGCCGGTATCCTGTGGAGCGCCCAGGGTGCCATCATGATGTCCTACCCACCGGAGAACTCAAAGGGCCGCTACATCTCGTGGTTTTGGATGATCTTCAACTTGGGTGCTGTCATTGGTAGCTTGGTGAGCTTCCCCACCACCCTTGACTGACTGTCAATTTGTAGCTAACATGCTCGCTTCAGATCCCGCTTGGTCAGAGCATTCACAGCACTGCTGCCGTCAACGTCAGCGACGGCACCTATGTCGGCTTTTTGGTTCTCACACTTGTCGGCGCCGCCCTTGCCTGGACCCTGGTCGATGCCAAGGACGTCATTCGTGATGACGGTTCCAAGGTTATCGTCATGAAGCACCCTTCGTGGTCCTCCGAAATCATGGGTCTTTGGGAATGCTTCCTCACGGATCCGTACATCTTGGCCTTGTTCCCAATGTTCCTGTCTTCCAACTGGTTCTACGCTTATCACTTCACTGAGATCAACGGCGCTTATTTCAACACACGAACCCGGGCTCTTAACGGTGTGGTTTACTATTCCATGCAGATTGTCGGTGCCTACGTCTTCGGCTTCGCCCTTGATTTTGGCGGCGTGCGCCGCACGACGCGTGCCAGGATTGCCTGGGGCGCCCTATTTGCCCTTATCATGGTTGTCTGGGGATGCGGCTACAAGTTCCAGACCACCTACACCCGCGAATGGGCCTCGGCCATCAAGCCCGGCACGGGTGAAGGCACTGGCGTTCCCCAAGAGTTCCTCAACAAGAAGAAGGATTGGAGCGACCCTGGATTTGCAGGCCCATTTGTTCTGTACATGTTTTATGGCTTCGCCGACGCAGCATGGCAGACATGCGTCTACTGGTACGTATCGCACAAGCACGGCTTCACGGGAGAAAGCTCACACTGCATAGGTTTATGGGATCTTTGACCAACAGCGGACGCAAGCTTGCCAACTTTGCCGGGTTCTACAAAGGCATCCAGTCGGTTGGCTCGGCTGTTACGTGGGCACTTGACGATCACAAGATTTCTTACATGAACATGTTCGCCTCCAACTGGGGCCTTCTCATTGGTAGTTTGCTGTGCGCCCTCCCCGTCATCCTGTGGAAGGTGGAGGACACTGTGCCGCTGGAGAAGGACATCCAGAACACGGACGAGACGATCGAGGAGGTGGCTGCCAAGGCTGTTGTCGTGCCGGCAGGCGAGCCGGTGAAGGAGAAGGCGTAGGGAGCCGCCCACCTGTCTATAGGTTGTAATGGGTAGTAATGGAGCAGGCAGCGCTGGGGGGGCACCCTTTTTCCTTGAAAACGTTTCTGTAAATGATTGGACGGGGCTATGTAGTCTGTTTTCTTGCATGGTTTGCACGATATCCCTTCCTTCAATCAATCGAGGCATTCTTTCCCACGCATCCGCTGCCCACATGCCACATGCTACATGCTACATGCTACGTGCTACGTGCTATATGCTATATGCTATACGCTACATTGCAGACAATATGGTGCACGCGCGGAAAGGAGGCTGGGTGCCCAGGTGGTTACACCAGAGGGTGAGCGTTTCAAAGGCGAGGTGCGATCTGGCTTGGCGATGAGGTTGGCCAGGGCCCGACCCGCGCAGCGCTCAGCACGGCCAATACTCATGGTGGATGGCACTGGGCTGGATGCGACGCCGCGGTGGACACGAGCACGGCACCAGGGCGTGGCAAGCTCGCGGCGGCGATCGTCAATATGGCTGATTGAGTGGGCGTCCGGCACTGGCCACTGGCCTGCGCGAGGGCTCCCGTGTGTTCGGAGCGGGCTAGCGCGTGAAGCTTGAATACCACCGTTGCATCTCGGTCGCGAAACATCCCAAAAAGACCCCACCGAAGCAATTCGCCGTCACGCACCGCTTGCGTGTCCTGGCTGCGTGCCTGGCAGTCCCCATCTCCCGTCGCCCCTCGTCCGGCCTGCCCTGCCCGGTCACCCTGCCCTGTGCTGTACTGTGCGGTGCGGTGCTGTGCTGTGCTGCGCTGTGCTGCGCGGTAAGGACCTGCCCTGCCCTGCCTCAGCCAGCCTGTCTGCTCGCCGGAGGATTTCCCAAGTGTGCCTCTAGCGGATACAACCCTCTGCCCATCATGCCATAAGCCGTACAACCATGCTTAAGAGCCGTTTGCGACATAGCTCGTCGAATGCCACCGGCCCGCCTGAAGTCTCCGTGGTAGCTTCCTGACGTGCTTGCCGGCCCGCCCTGGAGTTTGATATACGCCTGCAAACGACCCTCCACGTAAAACCTGGCCCCGCTGTCACCATCATCAATCCACCCTCCCGCCTGCTGAAACGCTTCAAAAAGCCGCCGTATGACCCATTCCGAGTCGGCCTGCATCCACAAACACACCCACCCTCCTGCCGCACCACCTCCAACCCGTTGGTATAAGAAGCCCATGTTTGGCTTCTGGCAGCGCCTGCTTGCGGCCTTGGAACGTCTCGCCATGCTTCCCTCGCTCATCCACTCGGTGCTCCCGTCGCTCCCCTCGCGGAAGCGTACGCGCGATGCTGTGCGGACCTACGACCGTGCCCTGGACGACCTGTTGCGCGAGATCCAGCGCCTGCTCGAGGCTCCCTTGGACCCTGAAAAACTACTGCGCATGTCCGGAAAGCTGCACGCCCAGTTTGCACCAAAGCTCCAGGCGAGCGACATCTGCATGCTGCCTTCATACAACCACAAGCTTCCTACCGGCCGCGAGGAGGGCACCTACCTGGCCCTCGATGTTGGCGGTTCGACCTTCCGCGTTGCTGTCGTAGAGTTGAACGGTCGCCAGCCTGCTGCTAAGAGCATGCGTATCGTCAGCATGAAGAGCTTCAAAATCGACAACTCGGTACGACACCTCCGTGGTACTCTGTTTTTCGACTGGATGGCCGAGAAAATCGAAACTGCCATCTCCGACCCCCACATCAAGAAGATCAATGGTGCCAGCACCTTCCCCATGGGTCTAGCTTGGTCTTTCCCTGTTGAGTAAGTGCCCAAGCACCCTCACCCATTGCTCAAGCGACTGACAAGACTAGACAAACATCGATCCGCTCCGGCAACCTTCTCGCCATGGGCAAAGGCTTCCGTGCGACCGAAGGTACGCTCGGCCAGGATCTGAGTGAGCTCATCATGGCTCCCTGTAGAAAGAGGGTGAGCTGACCGACATTGACCATGCTGAATCTAAATGCTCATATGACCCTAGAACCTCCCCGTCAGACTAGACTCGATAGTCAACGACTCGTCTGCTACGCTGCTGTCACGTGCATACGAGGACCCAGCAACCCGTTTTGCTGTTATTCTTGGCACCGGTTTCAACATTGCTGTGCATCTTCCCACCACCACTCTAGCCTCTTCCAAATACAAGGGATATCCGCAAAAATGGCGAGATGAGGCTACTCATGTCCTTGTCAACACGGAACTCAGCATGTTTGGCGGAAAGACCGTGTTTCCAATGACCCGATGGGACGAACAGCTCAACGAAGCCCACGTTCGCCCTGATTTCCAGCCTTTCGAGCATATGATTAGTGGTCGCTACCTAGGGGAGCTTGTTCGACTGATCATCGTAGAGGCAGTGCGTACGGCAGGTCTTTTCGGGGGCGAACTGCCGGACAAGCTTGACGAAGCATATTCACTTGATGCTGGCACCATTGCAGCACTGGAAATGGACGAGTCAAAGAACTTGACCAGCGGTATTTCCCTGTTTCATACGAAGCACCCTCTGAGCAGGCCACCCACCTATAATGATCTACATTTTGTTCGACAAGTCTCACAGCTTGTTGCTCACCGTGCAGCTGCCTTCCTCGCAGCTGGCATCCATTCTCTTTGGGTTCTTCGCACGGATTCTGAAGGTTTGACACCAGCAACTGCTGGCAAGATGGCCATTGGATGCAACGGGTCCGTCATTGAGAAGTACCCACTATTCCGTCAGCTCTGCCAGTCGCATCTCGATGATTTGACGGCGGCTTCCGGAGCGGCGCCGAAGTCCATCTCACTGGAGATTGCAGTCGAATCCGCCATCTTCGGTGCTGCAGTCGCAGTATGTTGCCTCGAGGCTTAGATGTTTTTTTACGTCGCTTTATACCCCGTTTAGCGATGATGGTTGTATATACATGGCACATCTCGTTTTTATCTGCTTCACCTAACTCTGATGCATCGATGGGTTGCATATACATTGGTTTTCACTTCGTTGTATCACTTCTCGCTGTTTCTCTTTTTGCATTTCACGATCGAGACGACGAAAAAAAGACAAAGTACTACAGCGCATATAGGTAGCATGTGGGCGCATGAAATGCATATGGGCAAGGTCCCTACGGCGTTGGGATGTGGACCAGGTCTCTTCTACTCTAGAGGCCATAATTTGAAGGCATCAATATCAATATTGTTCCATTTAGTCTTGTCTGCATGCGGTTTCAAACAGATGCACCGGAATGCTTCTGCATTCCCTCCATCTATCGAAAGGACCAAGTCATTTACTTCACTATGCAAGGTTGCTGACGTCTAAACTTAGGGACGTATAATCAAATGACTGGCAGGCGGGTTGAATTCGGGAAGCGCTTTCCCCAAGTCTCATTGCACAGTGGCATCGCGGTACATGGCGCTAAAAGCCAGGCTTTTACTGCCAATACAATTCGGGTACTGCTGATCGAGAGCCCAATCTGCTACCTTCCTCTCTGTCGCATATTCGAGTGGCTGCGAAGAGGACAACGCCCTGATAATACGCCACGTCTAGGCCCTGGATGTCACCGTGAGACATCGGTGTCCTACCGTATATAGGAACATAAGACAATGGCATTGTTGCATAGATGCTTCGGTTTCAATACCGACGGGGCTTACGGACAGCGAAGAGAAAGGGTAGTATCTCGTGGTCTGGACCTGAACCATTCCAACACGCGCTTGCAGACAGACACGACTTTCGTTATTGGAAATATGCAGCCTTCTGATGCAGCGCCAGTAATAGGGGCAGGCGGAAGCGAAGATAGATACCCACGACAGAGTAGCATAACCGTGCGAGCTCCAACGTTCGCAAACGGGCATACAGCCATTAGTACAGTATTGCATGATGAAGTAACACCACAATGATGCATCATTCATCTCACGCTCTCCCTCAACCCCACCTAACTAGATATAGTAATGTTTCTTGATCGATGGAACATTTGAAATGACAGGTCGTGGTTACAGTCCCAAAAATCGCTCGCTACCACACATGGGCCCACAGTGTCATCTGTTCACGACGGATAACGGTACATCGCACTAGCAAAACCTTCACGTGGCCGCCTGTCGTCAATCTCATCTCATCCCCACTATACCCACAAGAACCCACTCATTGCCCTTTCCTCGCTTCGGCCTGGCCTCGGTTGCCGCTAGCACTACCCTCCAACCTCTATCGATCAATTGTACACGACTCACGTGCCGTCGCGTCGCGTACAACAATGGACACCCACGATGCAACCTAACGTAACCACACTCCACTTGCCTCCGAAATCCAACCTAATTATCGGGTCACCGGTTGCCGATTTCACCCATAGTGATCTCATAGCGACCACAGGTTTATACCTACATCTGCCTGGAGAGGCAGGTGGGAGGGCTGCGCTTGAGGTTGTGTGGGTGGAAGTTGATCTGTTTATACATGAGACACGGGTCCTGCATCATGCCAGTCACATTTCATGCCTTTGGAAGCTGCGGGATTTACCATGTGGCATTAATTCTTCACGGCGCCTTGAGCTGTATGTACGCCCATCAGCACTGGTAGAGATTCATGGAATAAGGGCTTTGCGGTGAGACGAGATGTATTGTTCGTCTACAAGAACGATTCATGTAAGAAGGTGGTATATTCCGGACGTTGTAGCGGGTGCACGCACGCCAATTCACCCCAGTAACTCGCCATACGCCTGTCAGAGTGGAGTCAGACGGCACAATTGACGGAGGCAGGAGGGGAGGGTGTCAGTTACAATGCATAATAAAAAGCGACACGGTGCCAAATCCAAGTAAAACAATACATATTCAGAACTAAGACGGGGATATAAAGCCGTTCTCAGACCCATTCCTCTGAACTGGTCAAACGTACAGTCAATCCTTAGTTTCGCTCGTTACTACTCACTTTTCTCTTTGTCTAGAGATAGACCCACGTTACACTTCGTGCTGCCCATACGGTAATAGCTCGGCGATTACAGTGCTTCTGCCTTTCCAGATACATGGCTGTAGAGACGCATAGCCCGCGTACTTTGCCGGAACACCAACTTTTTATCCAGTTGCATGTATCGCCAGTTTGTGCTCTTGCAAAATCCATCCTTTTCCAGCCCCCTGGGATAGCATATGTGTAGGAAGCCAACACGTTTTAACGTGCCTGCAGTTTGTGCGATGGTTGTATATGATTGTCTTTAGAGCGTACTGTCAGCATCTCCTGAATGATACGATGTCGACTCTCGCCATACACGCCAGCAGGCGTCGCGATAGCAACGACATCGGCCGCGAGAACGGTTGCACTCTTCACAGAAGAGTACATTAAGCTGCAGGTTCAACAGATCGGCAAAACTCGGCGTTCCACCTCAATACTCCAAATGTAAAGACAATTCGTACAGAAACAAGAAGCACCATAGTTCGTAAATCATTTGGAGGTTGTCCTATACAAAGTAAAACGCCAACGTAGGGGTATCGAGCTAATAAATGACATCACCAAGCATCGGAAAAGTATCGTTTCGACTTGTTCTTCACAGCCAGTGCCTTTGGATCCGACGGTAGATTGGTGTGATGAACAACGTGTGGTCGGTAGACGGCATCGACAGGCGGCATCCAGTCATCCAGTCCAAGAGGGAAGTATTCATACAGCAGATCCGCACTCTCGTCTGGACTACTGATGAGACCCACGGAGAACGAGGGCGGACGTGCAGGAGTGCCACGCTTTTTTGGATGCTCTGATGGAGAAGCGGGTTTTTCGGCTCATCTTCAGTCAACGATAGTGTCACTGGCGCCATACTCGTGCGCTGTGCTTGCGCACCGCTCCGAGAGAGATCGGGAGTTGATCGCGCATAAGGTGTGATCGGTGGAGGCGTTGGGTCTGGTGGAATAGAAGTCATTGCACCGGGGGCAGCGGGTACTTTCCAATCCAAAGAGAAATCGGGCGACATGAGAGGATCACTCGGGTTGAATTCGAATGGAAGCTGCAGGGTGTCCATTGGCTTAGCCGTGCCAGGTGTGGTCTGCGCATTGCTGCTGTGGTTGGTTTGCTGGGTGTCACCTGTCGGTGTCCTGCTCGGATGATGCGGTGGGTGGGCTTTGCGCATAGAGCCACCGGTGCCGCTGATTGGCATGTCTTTACGCGACTGGAAATTTCTCGGACTGCGCCCACGCACAATGATAGCACCGGAGTGGACTTCGCAAATTGGCACTTTGGCGCCATTCGACAGGATGGCGACGACCTTCAGCCGGACGACAAAGTGTTGCTGCAGCTCCTTGCGACGACCATTGTTCGCGGTAGCAATTCTGAATTGCAACCTCTTCCAACTGATTGGGAAATTGACGTAGTCAGAGTCGATATCTTGGCCACTGTTGAGATCGAGAGGGAACGAAGGTGGCTCTTTCTCGGTCTTGTCCTCGACCACTGCAGCCGTGCTTGCGGGGGTTTTCCAGGGCACAGATATGATCTTCACGGGGTTTCCCTCGAGCGACTCGGTGGCGGAAATGGTCAGTTCTTGGCCAATGATGGGCAGTTGGTCTCCTTGCTCGGTCATGAGAAACTGCAGGCTTCTGGGCAGGGTGACGGTGCCTGTTATCTGGAAGAGATTGCGTCGGTAGCAGGTAAGCTCGGTCGGGGCGCCCACGGCATCACCAGCAGATGCCCAGGGCGACTCGGCGAGGAAAAACATGCCGTGCAGCTGGGCGGACATGTCTATGGTGACCTGTTGGGCAACATAGTTGAGCAGGGTGTAGGGCACGGTGGGGCGTGAGAAGCTGAGCAGCTTGTTGTTGCGGTCGATGCTGGGGCTCTCGGGCTGGCCATTGGGGTCGGGCTGCAAGGGCTGCTCGTAGGTGCTCAGCACGTCGGAGAAGGGGTCGTCGTAGGTGCTGGGGAAGCGCTGGATGCGTGGCGGGGGCTGGATATGGTGCGGGTGCTGGCCAAAAGCATCCTCGCTGCTGCGCAGGAAGGTAAGCAGTGAGAGGTTCATAGCGGCGAGCGGCTCACCCAGCGAAGGTCTCAGCGTCGTAATTAGAACGCTGGTCGAACTGGTCCATGGGCATGATGGGGCCTGCCATCTGGTCGGGTCCCGTTACGCTCTGGAGTGACATTGGGGCTGCCAAGTAGGACATGGTAATGGTGTCGAAGCCCTCCATGGCTGCTTGGTTGGCGATAGGCCCGGCTGTCGGTGTGCGGAGAAGGCGCGCATGCGCATGGAAGAGCGGACCGGAAGGGTGTGAGGAAACGGGGCGAATGGTGAGGCGGGCGTGTTCGGCGAAGGCCAGCGGCTTGCTTGCACGGATGGGGGAGGAGAGGGCGTGAGGATGCGAGGAAGGCTGGGGTCGGTTGGCGAGGGCGGACCTCGTCGCAGAGCTCAGTAAGCCGTGATACCTAGCCGGGGCGATGCGATAGGCGGTGGCTCACAGCTGTGAGCACGAAGCAATACTGCTGGTCTGCCGCTGAGCCCGTCGCCTTGAAGCTGTGCGACAGGCGGCTTGGGGCCTGAACAGATCACATGCAGCTGGCCAAGCAGCGGAAGTCTACCCAGCAGCACCACGGCGGGGCGCGCCCTGGCACCCTCCACCATGGGTAAATCGGACGGGCAACGGGTGGAGACGGGCCCCGGGCTGCATCCACCACCGCCTGCGTGCTGCGTGCTGCGTGCTGTGTGCTGTGTGCTGTGCGCCGCGCCCAATTCGACCTGCGCGAGCCTCTGTCGTGGCGTGCAATGGCTGCCCCGTCGAGCTTCCATGCTTCTTCTCGAACGACAAGCCGCCGTTGTGATCAGCCGGGTAGGCAGCCAGCCCTCCCCGCGGCGCCCGCCCACAGCCTGGAATGGGGCCGCCGCCGCCGCTCCAACAGTGCCCGCTGTTTGGAAACAAGCCCGCCCAGACGACGCCAGCTCTATCTTGACGTCTCGCGCCAACCGTCTGCGTCTGGCCGCGACATGGTCCAGGCCAGCCATGGTCTACTGTGTGCGAGTGCATCACGAGAAATTACATTGTGCGGCTGGCATGCCTACGTCCGTCGGGGCATTTCTGCTCGTATCGGCCGTAGAAGTGAGCCAGTGGCACCGCACGCCCGGCTGTCCTGCAGTCACACTAGATCCGGGCTACAACAAAGGATGCATGTGTTTTAGGGAAACGCTCACCGGCCTTGCGTGAGGAAAAAAATGTCCTTGTCGTGCTACACAAATCCCTAGCGCCTAGCCGGGTATCCAAAACACCTGGGCATCTCCCAAATGGGCATGTCCTATTCCCTACCGTGCAACATGCACGTCAATTGCGTCAAAAAAGCCACTCGAACAAATCAAGACGGAGGTATCATGGTCCACGTCGCAGCATCGCAGCTCACTTCCTCGAAGTTGTGTAGCACTTCGAACCCCATGGCCGAAAAGCCATCAAAGTTTCCGTCACCGTCCATCTACGCATCCGTTAGTCTGAGAAGTACATGACAGAAGGTGGCTACTTACGTAGTCAAGCAAACAGGCGTTGCCGCCCAGTTTCTTGATCTGTCGCATTCCAAGCAGAACCAATCCTTGGAGCAGCGTGGAATACTCGCCTACACTGGGCGAGATGACTGGCGACGAGATACCCCCGCGGCTTCTTTGAGGTCCTTCAACGGCGGCATAAACTCATACAGAGCCGAGCGATGATCATAGAGCACGACGGTGCCTACGAGGGCCCCATCTTCTGGCCGCTTGGCACGCAGAATTCCGCAGGCCGAAGGGTCTGAAAGCGCAATTTTGTAGACTTCAGCAAGCCCTTGGCGGTTGCTTGTTTTGATATGATCTAGAATAGGCGTCGCATAGTCCCATCCGTACACGATATCAAATTGTGCGCCTGCACCCGCCAGGCTTTTGGCCATGCCGTCTGGTGGAGACCACGCCTGCAGGTTGCGTGCAACCATATTGCACACAGATCGCGACAGCGCAGCATTCCATCCGAGGTTGGCGAACCAAGAGCGCAGTCGTTTGCGCTCCGTCGTGTGACCTGTTGGAATCCCAAGGAAAATACTCGGTAAGCGCGACCCGAGTTGAAATCGTCTGATACCATCCTTTTGTAAGAGCGTTCGGATGGCTCGGTTATGAAGCGAGTGTCCAATGGATAATTTCCTCCGCCCGGGGTCAACAAAAGGGCCCCTATCACACCATGGCCTGTGGATCTAAAGAAGTAGGTTGAACAAAAACCATACAGAGCATTGGTGCTACTATTGCGAACCACAAAGTGGGTTTCTTCCACCTCTTTATCGTGCAGAATGAACGAGTTGGAAGAAGCGCTGGAGAGTTCTGATCGTTGATTTGGCGGAGTACCCTCCATGACCGCTGTAATGAGGCTGTCGAGCGCATTGGCATCTCTTTCTTCGTTGTAAATTTCAACAAGCCAATGCTGCTTCGAAGAATGCAGCTTCTGACTCTTGCTGATAGTTCCAGGAAGTGTCCCACTGGGCAAGATTTCGCCATAGAGCACTCTCACCAGTGAGTTCAGAGCAGTTTCCGTAAAGTCATATGTACAAATATATGTACCTATCGACGAATCCATGGCAAAATCGTATGGTGAACTGACAGCCACTACGATCAACGGCTTCTCACGTTTCTCGCCACCAGTCGTATATTGCATGTTACAAATCATCGAGACGTGTTTGGTGAACCCGTTTTGATATAGGTTTCGATTAGCGTCGGCTGTTATGATGACAATGGCACTTGCACGACTAATCAGATTGTCGTGGACCGGTCGGACGCCGTTTGACGTATAAGATGTGTGTAGAACGCGACCGTTCCGTTGCCTCGCCAATGATCTTCCCAATTCCCGGAACACTCTCTCCCCGCTCATGACAGAAGAGCTTTGTGCCCATGTAGCAGGTTCTGGTGAGTTTGTATTGGCTGATTCCGAGAGCTGGCGAGAGGCAGCAGAGGCAGCCAGCGGCTTGACCAATGGAGTTAAGAGCAATAACTCTTCGTCGTTTTCTAAGATGTTGGAAAGCGGTAAAAGTCGATTTTTGTCACGAACTACCGATATGGACCCGTTGTATGCTTTTGTCGACAAGGCAGTATGTAGTGGTTGGAGCGTCTCGAGATAATCGATGCCAGGTGGATTAAGAGCTTTCTCCCAACTGGTGCATTTTGACTTCATATTCAACACCCTTCGGAGGGATTGATAGATTCTCTCTTTGGTGATCATCGCATTCTCGATACCAGTCTTAAGTCCTTTCAAAGCTTCCTGTTGGAACGAGAATGATCGGCAAAGGAGGACAATATCGCAACCAGCATTGACAGCCATGACAGTACCACCGCCGACACCTATGTTATGGCTAAGTGCATCCATTTCCAGGCATTCTGAGACCACAACGCCGTCAAAGTTCATTTGTCTGCGGAGCAAGTCGTCAACAACTTGTTCCGACAGGCAAGCGTGCATTGCATTGAGTCCAGCGGATGACATGGCGCAGCCTCCGACCATCATGGAATCAAGGCCCTGTTGAATTGCCTCCCTAAAAGGTATCAGAGCGCTGAGACTCAACTGCTCCAGCGATTCGGTGATGATGGGCACATCTAGTGTCGACCCAAGAAACTCAAGATTACCATAAGATGGGAAATGCTTGCCCAAGGTCACAATGCCAGCGTCTTTGTAACCTTTCATGAAAGCTACACCATACGCAGACACTTCCTGGGGATCATCACCGGCTGTTCGGACGCCGAGTGGCTGGTTCCGAGCATTAGTAAGTACATCGAGACACGGGCCAAATATCCAGTTGATACCGCAGGCCGAAATCTCTTGGGCTGTGGCCTTTGCAACCTCGTAGGCAAGCTCGGTGGAGCCTGCGGCTGCCATGCCCATGCTGCTGGGATACTGGCGAATATAGATTTCATCATACAGACTATTGACACCGCCGTTTTCCTGGTCTATTCCAATGGCCAGTGGTACCGGATGGCCAGCATCATGAGCAATCTTCTGAAGCTCGTAGCACAGCTTGGTGGTCTCCTCAGCGGCTAGGGGAGGTTAGCGACGCAGCGTTCGGCGGTAGGCACATGAAACAGTGTTTCATACATTTGAGATTCTTTGCAGTCAGCAATATGGAGCCCAGGTGGTGCTTCTCGATAAGCGTCTTGATGTGCGGGGTGACGGAGGTTCCGTCAAAGCCCATCATGAACAATTGGCCCTTTGCAACGCTCTGTTAGCTCGACCCACTGCTTCTGCTTTGACGTGCGCACCATAGTCCTGCATCGCGGGCCGGTTAGCGACTAGTCTTCGAAGGGAAGAAAATCCGGGGTAAAGAAGACATAGGCGGACCTATCGAGATGATCCCATACGGGATCCAGCTTCTCGGGCTTCGCCGCCATGACGAAGGAAGCCCGTCGCGTAGGCGTCAGAAGGCGGACCGGATCTGTGATGGTCGGAGAGAGGCGCGAACGTGACTTGTAGCGGATGGTGGACACTGGAAGATGGTGAAGAGGCACCGTTACATTCACGAGAGCCGAGGCGCTTTGAGCTGGGGCCACGCCTGTCTGCGTATGGACTGGTGGCGGGTGATACCAGAAGCAACGCAACCCATCGCAGTGTCCCACACCAGCGACCGGCATCTATGCACTAGACCACCACCAGCGCCCGCACCCAACCCACGCCGATGCCACCCCAGATGCTACCGTCGACGGCACTAGATGTCTGCGAGTGGTCGGGGACTTGGCGGCCACAGCACCCTCCGTGCAACGCTGCGGTGCCGCTAATCAGATGCCAACGTGCGGCAGCTCGTGGATGTGATGGGCAAACCACGGGTCGCCGTGATGGTCGGCAGCGTCATCGTGGACCGAGCCGCATCCCAGGCCCTGACTTGTAGTATTCTGTTAAAAGAGAGGCCCTGTCCACGCGTGCTGCTCGGAGCCAGACACGGCGAGCTTGTCTCAACCGCATCCGACACATCGTGCCTTCCCTTTCCGGTATCCAACGTTGTCCTGTTCCATACTCGACAGTCAACCGCTCCTGTCCCTGCACCCCCTGTGAGCTGCACCATGCCGTCTGCCGTGCGCCCCACGGGCACTGCGGCTGTCGCCTGCCGCTCGGGCGTTGTCAAGTTCACCAACTGCTTGCTGGTCAAGGGCGCCGACCTGGTGTACGAAGATCTGTGGGTCAGTTCCGTGACCGGGAAGATACTTAACGGTCAAGAAATACTGTACGGCTATCTCACCGCCCCGGACCACATCATCGACCTGGGTGGCCGCATCCTATCGCCGGGTCTCATCGACGTGCAACTCAACGGAGCCTACGGCTTCGACTTCTCTGTCATACCGGACGATGGCTCCGTGGTCTACGCCAAGGGAGTCCAGCAGGTGAATCGAAATCTCGTGAGAGCAGGCGTGACGTCGTACTTGCCCACGCTGACCTCCCAACGGCCCGAGGTCTATCATGAGGTATAACAGCTCCAACTCATCCATATGCACCACTCCCCCAGCCACTGACACGGCACCAGGCCCTCCCTTACCTCGCTCCCTCGGGCGCCACACGAGACCCGTCCTTGGGCTCCGAGTCTCTCGGTGCCCACTGCGAAGGCCCGTTCATGTCGCCCACCAAGAATGGCATCCACAATCTTAATGTTCTACAGACCCCTACCCACGGCATATCCTCCCTCGCCGCCTGTTACGGTTCCTCTAACCTTACCCCGCACTCCCCTTCGCCCATTAAACTAGTCACTATCGCCCCAGAACTTCCAGGTGCCCTCCAAGCAATCGAGTCCCTGACATCGATGGGTATCATCGCCTCAATCGGGCACTCCGAGGCCACATACGAAGAAGCCAAGGTGGGCATCAAGGCCGGTGCGACCTCCATCACGCATCTATTCAACGCGATGAAGCCGCTGCACCATCGCAATCCGGGAATCTTTGGACTGCTAGGAACTGCCTCCTCCTCCATCTCTAAGCCCTATTTTGGCATCATTGCAGATGGCACCCACCTCCATCCAACTACCATCAAGATTGCTTACAATGCACACCCTGGGGGGCTGGTGCTGGTGACGGATGCGATGAGGCTTGCGGGCATGCCGGATGGTGTGTACGACTGGACGAATGGGTCGAGGATTGTGAAGAACGGGGCGTTGCTGACACTGGAGGAAAACGGGAAAATTGCGGGGAGCAGCATCGAGCTGGTGGATTGCGTTACGAACTTTATGAACTGGACAGGTACCAGTGTTTCTGAAGCATTGAAGGCAGTGACGGAGACGCCGGCGAAGATGTTAGGGTTAGAGGGTGTGAAGGGGAGTCTGAGAGAGGGCGCGGACGCAGATTTAGTGGTATTGGATGTGTTTGAAGGAACGGCAGGTGAGGAAAAGAAGATTGTGGTGGATCAGGTGTGGAAGTTTGGAGTCAAAGTTCACGACAGAGAGGAAACTAAATCGGAAGGTTGCGCTTGAGTGCATAGGTCCTGAGAGAGAGGGGGGGGTAAGTACTTGCTTAGTTTACACCATATAGAAGGACGCTTAGCTCTTCATGAGGGCATTGCTTAGATTGCGCGCCACCAGCATGCAATTTGACATGCGTAGAGTAGATACCACCAAGATATCCACATAGTACATGTTTCACTGCATTACCATATGTCTTTGCTTATTCGAATCTATGCTAGGTTGAGTTTGGTAGATAGAAGCGTCGGTGACCTGTCAAATTGAAAACAAAAAAAGGCCTGGTTGTGCATGATATATTTTCAAGGATACTAAGTGTATATATCCATTATGGTCAACCTAGTAATTCTGACGGCCGCCCATTTCTGGAAGTTCTTATCATATACGACAAGACACTGGCGCCCAAGTACAGCGTGTTCTGATCCTACCTCGCAAAGCCATGCTTCAGAAATACAATTCCGAGAGCAGCGCAACCAAACACAGAAATGGGACGGATCAATAGAGGTATGAATCCAAAAGGGTATCGCAAAGATGTTGTTGGTATCTTGAATGAATCGGATCAAACGGACAAAAAAATGCAATGCAACATGTGGAAGCTGTCGCTCTCTGGTGTGTTTATCTGCAGGTATAGGGGTGCACTAGCAGCACTTTCCTCCCTTGCTCTTACGAATCCTCTCATTGTCCTCCTCTAGCCACTGCTGTTGAGAATCTCCGAGACTCGGGGTCGTGGGAAAGCCCATCCAACTGCGCCTTTTGTCGCCAGCTCCAACCCTGAAACTACCATTTCCGCTGCCGGGGTAGTTAAAGTAATCATTCATGTTGCTGTTACCATTGACACCTGGGGTCATTCCTGCAAGGACGAGCATTTCCTGCTCTTGCTGTAATTTTCTCTGCTGCTGCTCGACCAACTTCCGCGTGATGACGCGGAAAACTTCGTCGACACCCTCTCCGTCCTTGGCGCTGATCTCATGACAACAGTCCCAAATGATTTCTTGACCCCAGATGCCGCTCGAGCGGTTACTCTGAGGCGATGCCATGCCTCCGTTCTGCCAGGCTGGCGGCATCGTCTGGCCCGGGGTGGCCTGGTTGGGATAGAGATGTTCTGCGACATAGGCTATGCAGCGCTCGAACGGGACCTGACGTTTCGAAGGATCCTCGGCGACTATGTCACTCTTGGTGCCGACAATGTGCAGGATTATGTCCTCGCCCAGATTCTGCTTCAGCTCTTTGAGCCAGCGACCCATTTCTTCGAACGAGGAGGGATCGGTGATGTCATAGCAAAGAACGCCTGCGTTGGCGCCTGTTGGGCTCGAGTCAGTCTGATGCACGTCCTGGCGGGCGGGCGGACGAGCGGACGGGCGACTTGCCTCTGTAATAAAGTTTGGAGATGGAGCGGAAGCGCTCCTGCCCTGCCGTGTCCCAAATTTGCAGGCGCACAGTGGTGGAGGTGTCAATATCGACTACCTTCTTCGTCACAAAGGAGGCGCCTATGGTTGATTGTGTGGTGGGCGGCGTAAAGGCATTCTTGACGTAGCGGTGCACCAGCGAAGTCTTGCCGACGCCCTGGCTCCCGAGCACCACGATCTTGGCCTCGAGGCTGTTGGACATGGTGGGCGGTGGGCTGCAGGTTCATATGCAGAAGAGCAGGCGAGGAAGATGTTTGGGCGGGCGAAATGGCTGCAAAGGCTGCAGCGGGCTACGTGACACGGTCGCAGCGAAAGAGGATTATGAATGAAATCGCATACGGGCGTGTTTGCATGGCGCGTGTGTTTCGCGGTGTCTCGAGGGTGTTGAGTGACAGGCCTTACGGGGGTTGACGTAGGTATGGGTTCAGGCGACTCTGGTGTCAACAAGTGACATCTGAGAGTGAGCGGAGGATCGATCGGTCAGTGCTTGGCCGGGGCAGTCACATGGCCGTCCCGACCGGGGATTCCTGTCCATGGCGAGATGGAGGGCGATTGCAGTGAAGAAGGGGGCCATCTTGCGCGCGTGTGACGGCGGAGGGCTGGAAGAGGATGCTGGCAGCACTTTCTGGACCCGTTCGTGGGTGTTGATTACTGGCCTGCACCGTCATCCTCCCCGCAATCGTACCATTGTCCCGCGCCTGCGTGCCAGCAGCAAGGCCGCGCCCTCGACCCGCGGCGGGCTGCCGTGTCCCGGGCGGGGCGCCACCTGGGCACGCCAGCAACCAACCACCTGCATCACAATGATCACATGACATGCGCTCCGCCCGGGCACCTGGCCTGGCCTGCCTGCCGGTGGCCCATGGGCGAGGTCCCGCTTCCGACGCTGCACTGGCTGGGCGCGGGGGATCAGTGACCGAGGCGAGTCCAAAAACATGTTCCCGTCATTATCCACCGCGACCGCCCCGTCCCCTAGCTAGTGCCTGCGAGTACATCTACAGACCGCTGCCGGCCAGCCGTTTCCCCAATTGATCCGTGTTCCTCGTCTGCCCTCCTTCCGTCCATTCCCCTCCAAGTGCCTTCTCATCCAGCGGCTGCCATGAATCACGACAGCAACGACACGCAGAGGGTCAAGCTCACTGGCGAGCAGGTTGCCGCCCACAACTCCAAAGATTCCTGCTGGGTCATTGTCCACGGGCGCGCATACGATGTCACCGAGTTCCTGCCAGAGCACCCGGGAGGCTCCAAGATCATCCTCAAGTATGCCGGCAGAGACGCCACCGAGGAATTCGACCCCATCCACCCGCCCGACACCCTCGACAAGTACCTTGACAAGAAGCACCATCTGGGCGAGGTGGACATGAAGACGGTCGAACACGAGGAGAAGGAGTTTGACCCCGACGAGGAAGAGCGGCAGAAGCGCATCGAGACCATGCCCATCCTCGAACAATGCTACAACCTCATGGACTTTGAGCATGTGGCAAGGCGGGTCATGAAGAAGACAGCCTGGGCATATTATTCAAGTGGTGCCGACGACGAGATTGTGAGCACGTACCAAGCCCCATGTCCATCTCCATGCTAAAACACGCCAGACAATGCGTGAGAACCACACCGCCTTCCACAAGATATGGTTCCGGCCCCAAATCCTCGTAGACGTCGAGCACATCGACACCTCGACCACTATGCTCGGTGCTAAAACGTCCATGCCCTTCTACGTGACTGCCACCGCTCTCGGCAAGCTGGGGAACCCTGAGGGCGAGGTCATCCTCACACGCGGCGCACACAAGCACAATGTCATTCAGATGATCCCTACACTGGCATCCTGTTCGTTCGATGAGATCGTGGACGCCGCTCAAGATGGACAGGTCCAGTGGCTGCAGCTCTATGTGAACAAAGACCGCGAGGTGACCAAGCGAATCGTCCAGCATGCCGAAAAGCGCGGCTGCAAGGGCCTCTTCATCACCGTGGATGCGCCGCAGCTCGGACGTCGTGAAAAGGACATGCGCACAAAATTCCAGGATGTAGGATCCAACGTACAAAGCACCGGCGGCAGCGATGTGGACCGCAGCCAGGGTGCTGCTCGGGCCATCTCGTCCTTCATTGACCCGAGCCTTAGCTGGAAGGACATTCCGTGGTTCCAAAGTATTACCAATATGCCCATCATCCTCAAGGGCGTACAGCGCGTCGAGGATGTCATCAAGGCTGTTGAAGCGGGCGTACAAGGCGTCGTGCTCTCCAATCACGGCGGTCGCCAGCTCGACACGGCACCGTCAGGCATTGAAATTCTTGCAGAAGTCATGCCCGCGCTCCGCGAACGCGGCATGGAAAACAGGATCGAAGTCTTCATCGACGGAGGCATTAGACGAGCTTCCGACATTGTGAAAGCGCTATGCCTAGGTGCAACAGGTGTTGGTATTGGGCGACCGTTCCTGTACGCCATGTCAGCGTACGGTCTGCCTGGCGTAGATCGGGCAATGCAATTGCTCAAAGATGAGATGGAGATGAACATGCGACTCATTGGCGCCGCAAAGGTTTCTGACTTGAACCCTACAATGGTGGATGCGCGGAACATACACCAACACATTACCACTGTGCCGGAAGATACTCTAGGACGAAAGGTGTATGACCCGCTGATAGGACCGAAAGAAAAGGCTGCGGTGAATTATTCCGAAAGGTCGAAGCTGTAGATTCTGCTTCCATGAGTGTAGATTAGGCAGTTTGATTGTACATATACACAGCGTTGGGAGCAATTTACGATTACATTCCTGTTTAAGTCAAGTAACGGACATCTGCAGCCTTATGACCACTAGCCTCGGATATTTTCCTCCGCTGATCAAGATACTAGACTGCTCTCATTTTAAGAGCCCTCGCTATGTAATGAAGTAAACTGGGAAAGACAGTAAACTATTGTGTTCGTTCAAGGAAGGCCATGATGAAAGACGAGGAAAGAGCTAGCGTGGCGTACCTCAAGTAACTGAGGTAACTAGAATAGGCATGGTGATGGCGCTGCTTGGCGCCCCACCACGGACGGCGCTCATGTTCTAGGGCTTCACAGTGTTCTATGTCCAGAGTAGAGCTCCTACATTCACATTCGCAACGTCATTTTCATAGTTCAGCATTCCATTTAGCTGCTTCATAAAGTATCGTACCGTGTTTGATATATCTATTGTCATCATTACCCGCAGTGTACATCCATTCCCACCATGGCTGCCGCCGAAGCAGCACAAGCTGCGCCGCCTGGTGCAGAGTATGATGAAACGCAGTGTGTTACCGCTCTCGCGCAGCTTGAGCGGTTACAAAATCAGGTATACCTGCAGAATTGATACATACATAAGAGTCGCCGCTTACGATCCATAGCTCGACGACCTCCGCCTCACCCTTCCGCGAATTGTTGAACCGTTCCACATGCCCTCCAAACCTCCCATGTTCCACGCCTTTAAAGACAACCTGATCAAAGCGCAACGCGATATGAAGCACTTTCGAGCCCAGTGGCAGAGCCAAGAGACGCAGACCTTGTTCGAACATGCCAAGAGGAGCGCAGTAGCGAATCCGGATCTGGTTCCGGGTGCGCAGATTCAACAGTATGGCTGGGTAGAGATAGAGGAGAAGGAAAAGGATGCGGCCAAGAAGAAGGGAGGAAATGAAGAAAGAGCGGGGAATACAAGCGTGAATATCACAAAAGCCGAGCGGGAGAGAATATTAGAAGATTGGAAAATAGCACATCCTTCTATCAAAGTGGAAGAGAGAGACGAAGGGAAGGAAATCTTGATCACGTTTGCCGCCGATTCTACGAAGTATCGTTTTCGGGTTGTTGTTTCTGATGATCCAAATGCGATGCAAGTTATCAAAGTCGATTGCGAGGGCACCAGGGAGCCATTCACAGCTATCTCTAGGTGTCTGGCTTCGCGACCGAATGCTAATGACCTGAAATTCCTACTGGTATGTCGGGAAGAAATATACCGCATTGCAATACGCAGTTTTCGGAGAACTTACAATGAGCACAGGATATGATTGCGGCGTACAAGGTTGTGGGCGGTCTACGCTGTGCAAAGTGCAGCCGAATGCTTGATGATGACACCGCTAAGCCAGTGGCTCGGAGAAGTCGGCGAGTGGTCGGTGCCAACGAAACAAATGAAACCATCTGGGAATCTTTTCATGAAGGATGTCTGAACCAAAATGAGCCCGGAAAAGAGATGGACACTCAGATGCCCATCCGATGATTCAATACACCCAATCTCCCGGGGTAGATGGAATCCAGTTACGATCTTGTTTCCACGATCCCCTGACGGTCCGGTATTGGTCAGGCAGATTGAATTTCATATAAGGACCTTGCCAGACTGCGCCTGAACACATGTTGGAGTGGTAACGCTCGTACTTGCGAGTGCCAAAGTTGTATAACATAGCTGGATCTCTGCCCAACAATTTGGTGTTATTCACCCAGGGCGGCCCTCCAAATTTATATTGGCCTGGCCACATGTTCGGACCGGGTTGCAGTCTGGGATCAAGGTACTCCCAGCCCGACCATCTCCCATGCAGAGGTCGATTAGTTGAATAGTCCTCCTTCAGCGCACTGTACGAAAGGTGGATGTCAGGGCCCTTGCCCTGGATTATGTCCTTTAGACGACCGAACATTGTGGTTTTCCTGTCTTTGGGCCAGACTAAATGGTAGTGTGGCTTCTCCTTTAATCGTTTATTCACCCCGTCCTGGACCCATATCGGTTTTGTTCGTCCCGGGACTTGGAGGAGCTCGGCCGGTTTCAGCCTTCCGCGGTTGTACAAGCCTACGTTGACGTAGGAAGGATATGGCATGCCGGGCCTGTTGAGACGAAGGCGTAGATAGAGTAGTGAAGATCAAACAAGGTGACTACCAAAAAGTTGACCCGAAGACATCGAGTTCTTTTAAGCAAGACGCGAGCCATGGAGGGAGTAATAGCAATCGTGGACTGAGGGATTGTTACGGCAAACAAAACATAAAAAGGAAAAAAAGAAGAAAAAAATAGGCAAATAGACGTGCTGGCATCTGGACGTGACAGGCAAAACGGACAATCATGCAGAGACCCACTCGGATTGCCAGAGACGGGCGTGTAGGCGGGCGTGCAATTGGTGGTGGCCCGAGCTCCTCCTCGGCGCAACGCGATCTCGTTTAGACTAGACATCTAATGTTTTCGAGCTGCAGAGGGCAATCAACAAGCAGCACCACCCGCGCCAACACAGCGCTCCACCAACACCATGAGTCTGTTCGGCAATCTGGGCGGCAACCAGCCAGCTTCCAGCGCGCCCAAGTCTCTGTTTGGCAACCTGTCCACCCCATCGACGACTGCCAGCGGATCCGGCCTGTTCTCCGGCCTGGGGGCATCCACGACCGCTCCAGCTGGCGCGTCCACAACCACGACTTCTGGTGGCACCGGCCTGTTCGCTGGCCTTGGGGGTGCTGCGTCTTCTGCAGCGCCTTCTGCGGCGCCTGCGCCCTCGCTCTTCTCTGGCCTTGGGGGTGCCGCATCCCAGCCGCAATCCTCCCAGCAGCCAGCTTCAACGAACCTTTTGCCAGCACTCGCCTTACCGGTGCTGGCGCGCCCGCCACCCAACCGCCGGCGACGACGACGGGCCTCTTCGGTAACACGGCGAATGCAGCCAACACGCAACAAACGGGCGCACTGGGGCAATCCACCCTCTTTGGCGCTTCCTCTGCCCAGCAGCAGCAGCAGCCCCAAGCAGGCGGACCTTTGTCACAGTCCAGCACCGGCACGTCGGCCCACTTCGACCACCTGCTCGAAAGAGGGCGCAAACGCAACGCCGGCGAGAATGGATTTGGCAGCTTCGGAGAGCTGCCGACACTGCAGCTTGGCCTAGGGGATATTGCCCGCAAGGTGCGCAACCTGGGACAGGGTGGTCCGTCGGCGGACCAGGCACAGGATCGAACAGCGTGGGTTGTTTGTCGATGCGAGTATGGACATGGCTGACTCTGACCAGGCACTACCTCCTCTCTGCTTCGGGCGTGAAGCTGGGCACTACCCTCCGCGATCTCAACCAGTTCTCAACCCAGGCCGGGGTCGCCGCCAATGTGTCCGCATCCACCTTCATCGATACTGACGTCGATAGCTACATTGCGAATCTGCACTCGCAGTCAACTCTAGCCTTGATCCAGGAAGGATTGGAGCAATCCAAACGCGACTTCGATGCGTTTCTGGAAGACAATGTTCAGATGGAATGGGACAAACAGAGACAGAAAATCTACGAGCATTTTGGCCTCGGAAAGCAGAGCGAACTAGCGGCATCCCAGGCTACGTTTGCTGCTACTGCAACTCGAGGTGCCTTCGGACGGTCGACACGCAAGGGGCGCTCAATGGGTGCCAAATCGGTGAATGGCGCATCGTTTGCAGCCTCCACTAGCACACCCGTCATTGGATCTGTCATGTCGCCTTACCAAAAGGGCACTGCCAATGGCGACTCTTCCGAGAAGCCTACACTGGCGGGACAAGTTAGCTTCGGAGATCGTGCCACGCGTGAGAAACAGGAGAGATTCATGGGTGCGGTCAGGAGGCTTAACGTCAGCAGACAAGAAGAGCAGTCTTTCCCCATCCTGGACGAGTTTGGAAGGATTGAAGAGGAGGCCATGGGCGAAGGTGTGGACCATTTTGTCCAAGCTTATCGAGCTCTTTCTTCGGTCATAACCAACGATCCGTCAAACCCGAACTCGGCTTTTGTCCCCAAAGAGCGCTGCTTCCGAGAGGAATACTTGCACAACCAATCAAACTCCCTCCTCAGTGTCCAGAATCGCAAGCGAATTCTTAATGGCTCACGTACATATCTCGAGAAGAAGTTTTTGGAGCACGTACAAGATGTCCTAAGACGTAACGCCGCTGATGCGCGTCCTGGTGGTGAACCCACGATGGTCAGCAGGATCCGCGGTTACGTTAGGGCTAAGATCGCTCAAAAAGAACTTGGTGCTGAGATCGAACATCTGCAGAAAATTGGGGGTGATAGCGATGAGTACCCATGGGTCATTCTATTCTACCTTCTTCGAGGTGGTTTGGTCAACGATGCCGCTGCATATGTTCGCGAAAGGCGAAACTTCTTCCAAAATACTGACCGGAATTTCCAGCATGCTGTAGACCAGTACGCTCAAAGTGCTGACCGTCGCTTGGAGCCCGATATGCAGCAAAAGATCACTCACATTCATTCTCAACGCCAACGAATAGCGCCAACAAACGACCCTTACCGCATGGCATGTTACAAAATCATTGGGCGTTGTGAGTTGACCCGGAGGAGCCTGGACTCAATCAATCAGGGAATGGAGGACTGGGTCTGGCTGCAATTCAATCTTGCACGAGAATCTGATCGAGTGCAAGAATCCGCCTCGGAGTCCTACGGACTGGAAGATATACGGGCGACCATTACCGATATAGGGAAACGTCACTTCACGAATGATGACAGTGAAGCTGCTGGCGGACATGGCGTATATTTCTGGCTCGCCATCCTTGCTGGCATGTATGAGTCGGCCATCGGCTTCCTTTACCAGCACAACTATATCACTGCAGTACATTTTGCGATCGCCTTAGACTACTACGGCCTCTTACGAGTTTCCAATTTCGATGACGCAGGCATGGAAATATTGACATACACCAAGGAACAACAACCACAACTCAATTTTGCCTGGGTGGTCGGTCGATATACTGCCGACTTCCGAGCTGCCAGGGCTGACGCTGCCGCCGAGTATCTGATTTTGATTTGTCTGAATGCAGATCTCCCCGACAAAAAGGGTCAAGCACAGGCTAATATATGCCACGAGGCTCTTCGTGAGCTTGTCCTCGAAACACGGGAATTCGCAACACTTTTGGGAGATGTCAGATCCAACGGACATGCCACGAACGGTCTTATTCGGGAGCGCATTAAGCTCATCAGACTGGCCAATGATGATGATCTCATCAATTCAATCACCATTATGGCGGCCAAGAAAGCAGATGAAGCTGGGCGGACTAACGACGCTGTATTATTGAACCACCTTGCTGGACAGTTCGAAGCCGTTATTTCTATCTTGTGCCGTGCGCTATCAGAGGCTCTTTCTGTCGAGATTGGACAGACACCGCTACGTCTTGAACCCTTGAAGCCTCGACTTCCTACACAAGAACAGCAACAGATTCAGGATTCCGGCTCGAGTTTGAGTCTGCTTGGTACTGATGACCCTGTCGAACTTACCCACAGGGTGATTGAGATGTACAACCGCAACCAGTTGTGGCATAGAGACATTCCTCCTGCCAGTCGTCAAACATTGGATATCCTTTTTAACCTTAACCGCGTTAAGACTACCATTGAAGCGCAGCAATACACGCAAGCACTAGACGTAAGTTTTCAACCTTGTTCTCTTGTGCAATATCCGAGATATTAACATTGGTGCCACAGGTCATCGGAAGCTTGCATATTCTCCCACTCGACTCTAGAGGCAATCTTGCGGATATCCGCGCCCACGCCAATAACTTCTCACAGTTCGCCCCTGAGATTGCGCGCAATATCGGGAATGTACTTCTATGGTCCATCGGATGCTGTTCCAAGTATCGCGAGGTATTACTTAATGGGACGTACGAGGATCCTAATAGGCAACAATTAGCTGCGGATCTGGCGCAAAAGGCGAAAGATCTCATGGTCTTTGCAGGCTTGATTAGATACAAGTTACCACCAAGGGTATTTGAGAGACTGGCGAGGGAGGGGGAGACGGGTATTGAGCGGGGTGAATTTGGTAAAGAGGCGGGTTTAGGAAGAGCATTATGTACAACAGATGGGATCGCTTGATCGGGCAGCTTTTGTCATAGATCAAGTTGCATGCAGAAGTTTAGGGCCATTGAGTGTTTGCTTTTGGTGCATGATAAGTATTTTCGAAATTACAACGGCGAGCCCTTCATGCATTGACGTCCTAACAATCAGCAGCGTGTGCCTAACTCTGTGTAAGGTTTCTTTATTTGTGACATGTATGTACCAGTCTGAATCGAAATAGAATTATGTGCCGAAATTTCCCAACTAAGTTGTCTGTGCTTGACACAGCTTGGACATGAGTTGTTGCCTGGCGGAAGAAACTAGGTCCATTTAGGTGCTTGCTAGGTAGAATTGACTTCAGGCCACCAACCCTAGGCAACCGAGTTTAACAAAGTTCCACGTTCACCCATCTCAACCAGGTCACCACATGAAGAATCCTTTTCTTTTAATCGCATTTTAAATTACAGCACATAAACATGGTCGACTTCGCAACCCGTCGTATGATTTGCGAAGATACAATAGCTCGATCTGCGTCTATCGTAACTGAGACCCCAGGTGGATCCCTCGAAAGCGTCTTCATCCCCTCTCAGCTTCCACCATTGGACAATCAGCATTCATCCTTCCCAAATTTGACTCTCAACCCCATCAGAATCCACAACAGCGATGCCTTCGAACTTGCCCGCAAAATTACTTCGACGAAAGGTAAAATTGGGGTATTGAACCTCGCTAGCGATATTGAGCCTGGTGGTGGCTGGCGTTACTCCCTCTCTAAGACTCAGGAGGAGGCCCTTTGCTATTCCTCGACTTTATATGAGACTCTCAAGCGAGAGTGGTATCCTTGGCCAAACACCGGACCTGGATCTTGTGCCGGGATATTGTCGCCAGCTGTCGTTGTGTTCAGGGATACATTGGACAACGGGCTTGTGGAGTTCGCTTCAGCGCAGAGACATGTGCTATCTGTTATAACAGTTGCTGCACCGTGTCTACCTCCTCTTACAGATGATAAGAAACAATTTGCTAAAACGACCGATTTGGAAAATCTAAGAGAGAAGATACTTCTTACGTTGAGGGTGGCTGCACATAACGGAGTGACGAATCTGGTACTGGGTGCTATGGGTTGCGGGGCATACCGATGCCCGCCCGGTATCGTAGCGGAAGAGATGAAGAGGGCAATTGAGATGGAGGAATTTACAGGCTGGTTTGAGAATTTGGATTTCGCGGTATATGCAGCAGGGCCAATCGGACTGAGGAATCTCGAGACATTCAAGGCCGTATTTGAAAAAGAATAATATTTTGTCAGGGGTGTTTGTGTATGTGCGTGTGTTTTAGTTTTGCGAAGGAAGCAGCAGATTGTTAGAGGTATGCGGTGGCAGATGTTGACAACCTTGAAACATAGGCTATGAAGCGTTTAGAAAAATTGGTCAAAACGTTCGAAGAAAAGCATCGGCGATAAAATGGGGTCAAACAAAATCATGATCGTGGCAAATAGTGAACTTCCTCTGACTATCATTAAAAAAAAGATGCATTATGTGTCGCAAGACAAACACTTCCATACCAGCATGCATAGAAAAGCTCACCGGAAATTAATTTCGAGTGAAGACATATCCGCCATTATAAAAAGCTCTAGGGCACATGGTGGTATCAATCCAACACTAACCAATGATCTCGAACGAGAGAAGAACAGTCGCAGATTGAGGACACTAAGTATGGCAAAGCCAACAATCCATCATACCTTATCCATGCCCTGAGCATACCAATACGCAACGTGTGGAGTCGGGACATCTTCAAATGACAAGAGACACAGGCTGGGTAGAGTCTCGTCTATTTGCTTTGCCAACGGTTCCGTAAAATTGGAACTTCGACGAGAAGCCAGACTAAGCCTGACACCCAGTGTCGGACCTCAGACGACTGGCCTTTTCAGCTACAACTTTTGCGAACATATCCATGAATGGATTTCCGTTTCCTTTTCCTGACCACATGGTTCTCTTACTGTGGGACATGACGCTTGAGACATATAGGATTTTGAGGACGGCATACTGATCGTCCTCACGTTGAGCAACGCGCCTGATCCAAACGCGCGCCAGAGCATACAACTCTCGAGCAGCTACTTCAAGGGTCTTCTCCGTGGTATAGATGGTAACATCAAACTTCTCCAGCTTTGCGAGGCCGGGATGGTCAAAAATATCTCGGACAGCGGAGGCCAAACCGCTATCTTTGTCGATGCGCAATGAGACGTTGATTCGACGAAGATTGGAGATATGCATGGGATACTGATCAATGAAGCCCATTAAGACATCTCGGGACTCAAATTTGAGCAGATTGTGCTTGAAGACGAGAGGGGCGGCCTCGTGATAGATCTGCTTGCAAACGACGAGGAAGTGGAAAGTGATGTCCGCCTGCTTCTTTCGCTTTTGCTTTTGCTTTTGCGAGAGCTTTCGATGAACCTTTCCCGTGTTGGACTGGAGGCCAAGTCTTCCGCCAGCGTTTCTCAGCTCTTGTATCATTTTCAAAGGCAACCCAGTAGCGAAGGCATATTGGTAGATTATATTTCGAATCTCAGCAGACCTGAAAAAAGTCAGCGAAGTTGTTTCAATCGCCCCAAGATACCCAAGTAGCTAGTAGGCAGCGCCTACGACCAGAAAACCGATAGACTCGTTGCACTTACAGTTTGAGAAATTCAAATTTCGTCTCATCCAACTGCTTTCCATTGAAGGTCTTCCTCCGCATCTTCGGAAGTGATAAGCCCAAGGTGGGTGCCCGTGTAGGGTGAGCGGTCTTGCATCGCTTGTTCCGGACTTGCTCCTCGATATCGTCGTCATCGGAAAGACTAGACTCGGTGTAATCCACGGCTTTCTGTGTATTGTCAGCCAGCTTAACAGACGCAAGGCAAGGACAACACTTACCTTTGCACGCTTGGTCATAGTGAGATTGTTTGACCGATTTGACAGTGTTGACGCAGTGGGATTGTGAGTGGTATTGCCAAAGATAAGCCCAGGGACAGGTCCGCTGTAGCTGCAGGACAAAACTCTTGAAATGTGTTGGGCTGAGCGTAGGGGCTGTGTGATTGAGTAGGTCGAGCAGTGCTTAGAAAATAAAGGACAGGAGTTTTAGGTGCCGTGGTAGCCTAGGTGCACACGCTCTGTTTGCTCGTTAGGCACGCGAGGTTGAATTTTGGAGACCCGACCGATTGCGAAGTGCGGCAAGGTTGACTAGTATAACCCATTGAATACTTGGAAACATGTTGATGTTGAAATCCATCAAATGAGTTTGGATCAGCGCAAACGAAACACGAATCTCACGCACAACGTAGTACCAGAATGATTGTGTGATGTCCCTCTTGCAGGATATGCGACTATAATGCATTGTTTCAAAGTGAGTAGGGTATATCAATCAACGCATCAGTCTTTCATAAAACAGTATCGAATCACCTGCCATTACGTCCCCACTCCTTTCTTTCCTCAAGCTTCAAATTTCAATCTTGAAGCTTCATGCCCTCTCCAATCTCACTTAACGCGCCTTGCTCACCGCCATATTCTTTTGGCAGCCCTTTCCCCAATTCCCCTGCCAATGCGTTGCCGTAGCTTAGCACAGTAAACTTCTTGACTGTCTCCTTGCTGACGAGCAGCTTAGCCGCTTGATACACCCAGCCCATGACCACCGGAACATTCACGAAGAATTTGCGGCTGAGCGTTTCGGGATAGCACCGGCTAAGTATATCGATTGTCTTCTTGGTAGCAGCCTTGACAAGGGGGTCTTGTCGGAAGAAGGAGACCTGCAAGTAGTCATGGATTTGAATACCCTGGTAGGGATCAGGGCCTGCACCGAAATCAGGGATGGGTTCAGTAACAGTGGAGAGATTGAGATGTTGAACAGAGCGCTCCATCAGCCCAACGCGCCAGCGCAGGAATGCCTCGAGGTCGCCAAAGGTTTTCTTGTTGTCTTTGACAGCACCGTAGACATTGAAGGTGACAACATCGCTTTTGTTCACGCTTTCCGGTACACCTTCAACTTGCAGGATGTAGCCCAATCCTTCAAATCGACTCTTTTCGAATGACTCGTTTGCGGCCTTGACCGGGTCAAATTCTTTGCGCCACTTGAGCGTATCCAGAAGCTGATGTTTGGCCTTCTCGATATCGCCCTGGTTGGCGCGTAGAAACTTTTGTAGTATGAGCTTGGTGTGGAACTCATTGGTTGGTGAAAGAGGGATTCCGTAGATTTCATTGTACTCAGCTTCTTTAGTAAGCTCTTCGATTAGGCCAAAAAATTTGCTGAGAGGGTGGTCGGCGGGGGTTTCTGGCCAGGTCGGACTGGTCGGACTGGTCGAAGGCGTGTTGGAATCTTCTTTAGTCTCGGGTGTCACGACAGGCGCAGCAGGCACAGGATCGGCTGCAGCTCCTGTGACTTTGTCGGAGAGATCCAAGTTCTCCAGATCCTTAACGGGAGCATCGCTGACGCCTTCTGACTTCTCCGTGATGGGTGCTTGGGCCGCTGTGGAGCTGGCTGGTACCTCATCCAGCTTCTCAACAGGCCCAGAGGCAGCGTCAGCAGCCACGGCAGTGTGCTCTTCAGGCTTGGCTGACATGCTGAGATATACAGTATTCGTAATGTTGCAGATAGGCAGTTGGAGTGCAGGTTGCGGTGAGTATTGACTATGAAAGTGGAGTCGCGCGCTTATCAGATCCCAGGGAAAGGAAAGGGCTCGGCTCCGAATTTTGCCGAACCATACACTTCATCGGCAGTCCAAGCCAAATATTCGCATGCGGGTACTGCTACCAGACTTCACCCAAGTTCAGGCTCGATGTGCCGAGAAGGGTACATCCGTAGCGGATGGGGAGGCACAGGTGTAAATTGAGGAAGAGGCTTGGATGAATTTGATTCTGTGACATTATATTTACAACTATCTAATCAAGGTACATGTGTCACAACAGAGGAGCTCAGCTCCCGTACGAGTGTCTGCAAAAGGTATACATACACATATGCATCCTAAGCATAACACTGTAATCACAAGCTACTGATGCAAGGCCGGGTACGGCGACGAGGCTTGACCAGGATCGATAAGAGTACGGTGTTAATCACGTAGCACTCGACTTGGTGCTCAACCGATCAGCGGCTTCAAGGTCACTTTTGTAAGGGTCAGTTTTTATTCACAGCATGATAAAAAAACTTTGACAAGAACAACAGAAGGGCGATCAGTCGAAAGATGAAAAGTAAATTGTTTGATCCAGCATGAGGGTTGCCCCTTCAGTGCTAGCATGGAAATTTCGTTCATCAGTGCGGGGAGGTAAAGAAAACGCAGCAACGTACCATTACAAGGCCTCTGTCTGATGGCAAAGCAAGTGAGCGGGGAGTCTACATCTTCGAGTAATTAAATTAGCAAGGGTGTTGCATCGTGACAAGAGTAACGTGAAGACGGTGAGAAAGCTCTCAGGTAATCGAACCATATTTTGATCCCCAGGATATGTCGGTATTTGATAGTACATATGTTGCTCATCATGTAAAGCGGTGCGGGAGGCAAGGGTTGTGCTTACAGAAGGATGCTACCTGGACAGTGTGGCGGTCCAGGGCTCCGAGGACCACGGCTGGCTGCTCTATCTTGTAGACAGGGTGCTCTACAACGAACACGCGACTGTCCTGTCCCGTTCAATATGGCGCACAGGTGCGTACGGCCAAGCCGGGGCGGTATGGGGTGGTTCTGGGGCCTGAGAGTCGCGTCTAGCTCAGCTGGCGGGCGGGCTGGCGGGCTGGCTGGGGCACATGTTTTACCATGACCCTTCACGCAACCATGAGCGCAAGTCCTGCAATCTGCAGCATGCTCTGTTTCTGAAGGCGAGTCAGCGTTGCACATGGAAGCTGTCCAGAGAGAAGAGGGGCCGAGGGTGCAAAGATCAGAAATCCCGTTTGGCTTGGGGGTCAATCACCACAATATGTATGATAGGGGCGACACGAATGTTCATCACATTGAGCGTGCTCGGGGGCAGGGAGAGGGGCAGGGGCAGACTTACCAGAGGCGGTGCTGTGTTGTGGAAGAGCAGCAGCGGGCGCGCGAAGAAAGTTATTTTGCGCGGCGCGGCGGCGTGGTTTCGCCGGGGGCCGAAGAGGACGTGCAGCGTCCGTGCGCGCTGGCCGCTGCGCTGCGGACGCGCGCCGCATTCTTTCGCCTCTTGGGTCTCCTCGCACGCGCAGCTCCCGCTCGACGTCTCTCATTCCTCCCCCACGCCCTCCTCGGTCGACCGCAACCATGGCCGCGCAGAACGCTTCTTTCGCCGACTTTGTCAAGGACGCCCGTGAGAAGAAGAGGAACGAGGCGCTGGCCCAGCAATTTCTAGGGAGCCGCGGGCGCAAGGCCAACGCAGCTGGGTCTGGTGCCGCCTCTCTCAACGGACGCGCCGCCTCGCAGAAGCCAACCCTGCTGAGCCGCATGAGCGGCATCCAAAAGCATCGCTCGTCCTCAGCAAAACCCGCGGCAAACATCGATGGCAAGTGGCAGCACGACCTTCACAAGCTCAACAATCCAAACGGCCCTCCGAGAAAAGCTCTCAATCGCACCGCGTCTACACCGCACATCGGCCGCAATACGCGCAACTTGGGCAAGTTTGCCTCGGCTTTGAACAGAGATGCTTTCGCTCGGAATGGGGACTTCGGTCTAAACATCAAAGGTGCTGCTAGTAGCGCCAGCATCCCGCACACCGTCATCGCCTCCAACTTTGCCCCTGGGACCACCGCAGCCGATATCGAACAGGTCATGGGGCAGGTTGGCGGCGAACTTCTCGAGTGCCGCGTCGTTGTCCCCAATCCCACCGTCATGGCCGAGCTCACCTTCGCGACAAGGGACGGTGCCGAGAATGTCATTGCCACCTTCAACGGTAAAAAGGTGGGTGGAAGAAAAAGCCCGTACGTTTATACACTGTCCATACTGACCTATTGTTCCCGCAGGCGGATGGCAAGACTCTCTACGTGTACATGAAGGAAGGTGGCCCCAGTCCGGCCGCTCTTCACGCTCGACCCTCTGGCCGTCTCAACCAGACGTCCTATGATGACATGCATGTCGACACCAACAGTGGAGCTCGTGCCGGCAATGGAAGTTTCCAGGATGGCCGATACGGATTCAACGACCGCGGAAACCCACCCCGAGGTCCCCGCAGGCGATACTAGCCTTCATGCCCCGAAGGCCGACGCCTGACGGTTCTCCTTGTCCCAAGCACTCGTGGTTGCAAAGAACCCACTAATGCATCCTTTACGAACGATACCCATGCCAGCAACATCATTGCCGCGACATCCCGTAAGACACTTGGGGTTGTTCTGGGAACGCGATGGATCCTGGTAGTTTTACGGCGTCTTCAGATTAACGATTCTACGCGCAGCCCGGCGTAGGTCATGTGGTCAGCCGACAGGAAAATGATAAACAATTGGTTTTTGTTTTAATTAGCGAAGAAGATACATATTTCATCCGGCCCGTTCCATGTCCGCAAAATGGTCTCGTGTTCGGGATTTGCGGAGTCACCTATCTTTGCGATTCCGTTCTGATTTTGGTCCGTGAAGATCAGGTGTGCGGTTGAAGACGGTTCGTTTGGTTGTAGCGTACGAACAGTATCGCCGCCGACCATGGCTTTTGGAAGGTGATGAATGAAGGAATGGTCAGGGCCATCGAATCCTTTACTCCTTCCCACCTGCTACCATTTGCACAAGAAGGAAAATTGCAATCATCCACCAGTATCTACAGTCCGCGTTAGCATTCCAAACCATGACGTGTGCTGATATGCGTGCACTCACTTTTGGATGAAGGTCTTTTCTGGTTCCTTCGAATCAATCTTTCCCTCGGCATTCAACACGATGGGCTTGTTCAGCATGGGTCTGGGTCCAGCCTCCCTCTTCACAATTTCTACCTCCAAGTCCTCTCCTGCACCCTTTTCACTCGTGCTAAATCCAACGTGATACGGCTCGCCCTTCTCATCGACGTGCACCACGAATTTCTTCTTGTACTCGTCCGCAAAGCTCGCTGCCGATGTGAGCACGCCCTTCCATGTATCTGCCTTGGTATCCAACAGGCCTATGCGCAAGAGATGGTCGGGTGCGTAGGAGCCCTGTGGCGGGGTGTACGAGGTCACGGTGCCGGTGGATTGGTCGGCGTCGTAGGAAATGTGTACAAGCGGGATGGGAGACGGGATTACAGCGGTAGACGAAGAGGAAGTGGTGGGGACAGAGGACACGTATATCGTGACCGAGGAGGCAACTGCCATAGGCAGCATGAGAAGCTTGGCGAACAGCATGACGGGCAGCAGTACGCAGGTGTGGTCGATGGCTGCTGTCGTGTTGTCGAGCCGCGCGCTGGACCCGCTGGACCACCTCACCGGGCGGCGTGCTCGGCGAAACGTTCCGCCGACACCGAAATCTTGGGGTAACAAGAGTCCAGTAGATTACAGTCGATTCAAGGCGACCGACGCCTCTGAATCAGCAGGGGTGTGGGCCCTTGGTGTGAAGGATCCCGCCACCTTCCGGCAAGCTTCCGAATACCCGCGGATCACTACGTACCGTTGATGCGGTGGCGATGTTTGCATCCATCGGCATCAGCAAGCCAACCCCAAGCAAAAGAGTGGGACCAAAGGGCTTCGTGATCCCCACATGTGAAGCCCCAGACACGGCTCACAAACCAAGTGTGGGAATAGCTCTGGCAAAACATGCACCGCCTTTGATCGATTGGTAGCCCACTGGGCGGGAAGGGCATGCCCCGCCCCCACTACCAAGCAGCTGTCAAGGGTCCACGAGCTGCATGAGCTCATGCCGCATGACAGCTATGTTGATGCTCTCAACATTTATGTCCCCATATCCCCTGAGAGCTGGCCTGTTCCACTCTCGAATACTCACATCAATTGTTTCTTGGAGCCGGTGTACTTGCTGCTTCTTTGTTGCGTGAATCCGAACCATGTCTACGAGTACTCGCGATGAACTCCGGCCTCATGTCGAGCACTACATCGGTATTGACGTAGGCACGGGGAGTGCCAGAGCCTGCATCATGAACGATCAAGGCGATATAGTCGGCCTGGCTTCAGAGAACATTGCCTTGTGGCAGCCACAAACAGGGTATTATGTACGTGTCGTCCCGTGAGACAGCAGCAAGACACGACAAGTCTAATCATGTCAGGAACAATCAACAACGGATATCTGGCGTTGCATTTGCTCGTCAGTCAGACGAGCTATAGACCAGCACGGTATTGACAAAACCTCGATCCGCGGCATCGGCTTCGATGCTACCTGTTCCCTGTCCGTCTTCTCCAACGATACGGACGAGCCCATTTCCGTCACGGGGCCAGACTTTGACAATAGAGATGGAAACGACCGCAACGTCATTCTCTGGTTGGATCATCGCCCGGTGGAAGAGACGCAGGAGATCAATGCCACCAATCACAACTTGCTACGTTACGTAGGGGGCAAGATGTCGATAGAGATGGAAATACCCAAAGTACTGTGGTTGAAGAATAACATGCCAAAAGAGTTGTTCGATCGCTGTAAATTCTATGACTTGGCTGATGCGCTTACACACATTGCTACCGGAAATGAGACACGTAGCTTCTGCAGTGTCGTCTGCAAGCAAGGATTCGTACCTGTTGGTGTAGATGGAAGTGTGAAGGGGTGGCAGGAAGACTTTCTAAAGGAAGTCGGACTCGGTGATCTCTGTGAAGATAACTTTAAGCGCTTGGGTGGCGTCGACAAAGTGGTGATGTTCTTCTGACCGTGAGTGAAACGCTGGCTAACACACGGCAGAATGGTCGCTATCTTACTGCCGGCGAGCTTGTCGGGACGTTGAGCGAAAAAGCAGCCGCTGATATGGGTCTCCAGCCGGGCATCTCGGTCGGTAGTGGTGTCATTGACGCTTATGCCGGCTGGATAGGCACTGTTGGTGCCAAGGTCAAGCTGGACGAGGACACTTTGGACATGGATGCACCCAAGAACGACGTCTCTCAAGCATTCACCCGCCTGGCTGCTGTCGCCGGTACATCCACATGCCACCTCGCAATGTCGCGGGACCCTGTATTCGTCAACGGTGTGTGGGGTCCTTACCGTGATGTCTTGCTTCCAGACTTCTGGATGGCTGAGGGTGGTCAGAGCGCAACGGGAGAGCTCCTCAAGCATGTCATCGAGACGCATCCTGCTCATCAAGAGGCCATCACGGTTGCCGAGACCCTGAATTTGAATGTCTACGATTATCTAAATGAACATCTTCGAGAGCTTGCTGAAAAGGAGAACGCACCGCATACGTCCTGGCTAGGCCGCCACTTTTTCCTCTACGGCGATCTCTTCGGCAATCGGTCGCCCATAGCAGATCCGGACATGAAGGGTTCGGTAATTGGCTTGAGTTCTGACAAAAGCTTGGATGGCCTTGCGCTATACTATTATGCAACCATGGAATTCATCGCGCTCCAAACCCATCAGATTGTCTCAGCCATGAACAAATCCGGTCACGTCATATCCTCGATATTCATGTCCGGTTCGCAATGCCAAAATGACATTCTCATGGAGCTCATCGCAGCAGCGTGCGATATGCCGGTTCTGATCCCGCGATACGTACACGCAGCAGTTGTTCATGGTGCAGCTATGCTTGGAGCGAAGGCTGCGAGTACTGATAAAGAGGGCCAAAGTGAGCCACTGTGGGATATTATGGATCGTTTGAGCAAATCAGGGAAGATGGTAAAGCCGAGCAACGACAAGGCTCTGAAGAGCCTGTTGCAGGCAAAGTACAAGGTCTTCTTGGAACAGTGCGAAAGTCAGCAGAGATATCGGAAAGAGGTTGATGAGGCTGTCTTGGGGTGGAAAAAGTGAATGCGACAAACACAGAACTCTAAAAAATTGTACCTATTACAAGAATCAAATTTCGTGCGCTGCTCTAAGCCTAATCATCACACAACCAACTTGACTACGGATATCGAGTTGATACTACAGCAGACAATTGCGAATTTGGAATGAAAACGATTTGATACGACTTCCCCTACTTTTGGCAGTGACCCACGCCTGTCTTGTTCGCTCATAACATTCATTGCTGTTCAGACTAAATATCTACTACTTTGACTCTTTAACCCTCACCAAGTTCATCTCAATCGAAGTCCACTCGTAACAGATGTCGTTCACTGATACATAAACACACTGATGAAGAAAATTCCTTAACCCTTTCAACTTTGCATCCCCCCCCCCCCCATGAGACCAAATTGATGTACTCGAAAACATAAGGATATCATCTAAGAGGAAGGAGCAGGTGCGGCAGCCTTATCGGCGAAAGTAGAACCATCTGCCTTTGAGCATCCTGAACACGAGCATTGACCTGGAGCGCAACCACACTTGCCGCTATCGGCAGAGCAGTTACATTGTGTCTTGGTAGAGCCGGCGATAGCATGCGGCTCGGCCTTCTCGTCAGAAGAAATGTCCTTTGCCTTTGCACAGCCTGAGCAGGCACATTTTCCAGGAGCGCAACCGCATTTGCCGGCATCAGAAGTGCAGTTGCACTGCGTCTTGTCGGAGCCAGAAATCGCATGAGGGGTAGCTTTGTCACCTGCATCCAAAGTCAGTACTCGACGGTGCTGTGTGAGAACGTTGAAGGAGTCAGCACATACCACCTTCCTTCTTCAGATCAGCCAAATGACGGGCTTCGTTGTGAACATCGAGAACGGTCTTGTTGCCAGTCTCGTAGAACTGCCTCAGCTTCTGACCCGTGGGTGTGCTGGTAGCCTTGTCGAAATAGGAAGTAAGGCCACGCCAGCCAGTGGCGACCTTGTCCGATACACCCAGCTTCGTATCGACGGCCTGAGCCTTCTGTGTAGCTTGGAAACGCTGATCAAAATTCTGAAGAGCGCTCGTGAAGCGGGTGGAAATGCCGTGCTGTTGGTCTAATGCAAGAGCGCGTTCGATGGCCTTGTCGGAGATGGTGTAGCCGTGGGCGAGGTATTCGGCCACGATGCGGGCACGGGGCTTCTCTTCCTGCTCGATGTGATGGCCGTCGTCCTTGGCTCCTTCTGCTGACGCCGCCTTATCGGCTGCATCGTCGGCAGACTTGGAGGTGACGTGCACAGAGTTAGGTCCGAGTTGGGTGTTATCCAGCAAGAGCGCGGTTTTGGCGGCGGCGGGCTTCTCGAAAGTCACAGAGGCGGATTGCGTGCTATCATCAGTGGGCTTCACGTCGATGTTGGAAATCTTGCCGCAGAAGCTGAAGAAGGACTTGATTTCGTCCTGAGACGTCTTCGTCGAGATGTTGTCTACGTGCACGGTTGCCATGTTTGATGCGTACGTGTGGTTTGCGTGGTGTATGTGCTCGAATGTAAAGTGGTAGGTGATCTAGTATGGATTCGAGGAATGGTATCTCGAGAAGTGTCGTCAGTGGAAAGACAACTATAAGAAGGAGGGGCTCAGCAAGAGACGACGAATTGAGTGACGTAGATGTGGCTGAAGCTGTGGCTGAGCTGTGCATTGACAGTGGCGAACATTCCAGACTCTCGATCGCACTCGCGAAGCTCCGAGGTGATTCACATGCAATGCAACTCCGCGCCAGCCTAGTTTGTTTTTGGTGGAGCTCCCCGATGGTCGTCAGGATTACGTGCCATGTACAAAATAGATAGACGCGGCCTATCCGCGCACAACGGCAGCCACAGACGTTGCTAACTCTATATGTCTTAGTTGGCCCTGAACATGCACGTTGGCATCAAGCTTAGTAGTTGGAACTGTTGCGTGCCATCAACATGGAACTACGTAGGTACATAGATGGGGTGTCGATATTCATTCTTGCAAAGTGCTCGCAATCACCAATTCACCCGCTAAGCGACATCCCCACCTACTAGAGTTTCAGACAACTACCGTAAAACAACAGTCGCCCCAACCCAATTTCGGGCGTGAATTCACAGGCAACACAGTTTGAGCTCACAACCTACTCGAACATGGTAATAATGTGGCCATGCTACAAAAGCACAATCGTCTCATTATCGCAGTTTGCCTGGAGCGGTCATGCGATGCCAGTTTCTCTGAGAAGGAAGCCAATGTGTAAAACTATGCCTGACATGACCGAAGCGCGCAAAGATCGACTCTACGCGTGTACCTACACAGAGCGAAATTCATGATAATAGCAATCACCAATGTCTATGATTCGGGTATCAAAATTGATTTAGGGGTGGCTTAAAGGACCGAGCCATGGCTCTCGATGTGATGGGGACCACATGTCAAGGCATGGGTAGGTGACCGCCTGAAGCACACTGCTTGAATGCATCACGCGCTGTGGTGAAAGCTCACTGGAAAGTACACCTGTAAATTCTGTTTGTGAGATTGTGCAAAATTTGAGATCGCTTGCCCCACGAGTGGGAAAGCCGTTATTCCACTCCATGACTTTGGTGAATATTCACAGTAACGACCACTTTGAAATAACTCCCAATCAGAGTCGCACGCTGAGTCCTTTCGTATTTGAGATGCACCTCTTTCATGCCATTTCGCGATATTTGCAACATCGCACATAGATCTGAGACGTTGAAGACTATAACAGGGCAAGCCAGATGAAGACACGCATGCTGTCCATGATGTGGCCTGAATGCAATTCCAAGGTGCTGGCACTCGCGTTACGGGAAGCCTCAGAGAAGTCTTGGGTCTAGACATTTGTGATGAGTTGGAAATTATCCGCAGAATTGAGAAGGTGGAAGGTTGCTTTTTGTGAACTCAAAATCACGTCTCATTTAATGCTCTGACTTAAGAGTGAATTGAAATCGATGGAAGCGGCTGGAACGCGCGGCATACAACAGAAAGCTAATCGACGAACAACCCTTCTCAGCGCCCCAGACACGAGGCAAGGCAGCCAAATTTATCGAAACACCGTTTGTCGCACCAGAAATGTGCGCTCCTCCACGTCTAGGCCATGGTACAATCGCAGGCAAGGTCTAGATGCACAGCCACAGCGGGTGAAGATCCATCCAGATGTTTGTTCCTCCCACCTCATTTGCTCGCCACACTTGCTCCATGCGCAGATGGATCCCCACAAGAAATCATTTGCGATGCTAGCCATACGCCTTCATATCTCTTGCAGACCTTGGTTGGGTCTCTGCAACACCAATGCATGCATCGAAAGGCTGCGCCGGGAGTTCAGTGGCAGTTATCCATTGCCCCAGAGAGTTACTCTAGGTAGTGTTTAGGATGGCAGTTGACGCGAGCCCCTGCAGTTGGGAATATGGATCTCTAGCCGCTGCACGCAATTTAAAAAAAGTCCCTAATCGGATCGATGAAAAGAATCGCGTTAGGCATGTTAGAGGCCTGAGCGGATATGTACGCCCGTAGTGGTCCCCTCTGGGGGCTTGGCGCGTTTAGGGTATCCGTTTGCCGGGGGCTGGACTCGCCATCGTCCGCTATCAGATATATTTAAACAAAGCGCCGCTTCGTGGGAAGGTAAACACAGGCAGGACAGGCAGGACAGGCAGAAATGTGTGTTGTCGTTGTTCCATGATTCCATGATTCCATGGTTTCATTGAATCCTATGCATTCTTTGTCTTTTGACATTTTATTTCAATGTATGTATCCCATATTCTCTCCTATAGTACAGTAAACCGATCCGGAAAAACAAGTTAAGAGCCGTTACGTTGGCTCATAATGCCAATGCCCACGCCAAAACGCCGATATATAATTACCAAGGTCCTGGAGATATACGTCGAATGTATCCCCGGAAGCAACCAAGCCATATCAGAAGCGACTTCGACTCCTACCAAAAACATCATGCATCGAGTGTGTATCTAGACTACCTCGCAATCGGTACTAAGCCATCCAGTTGAGGCATAAGTTCCAGAGACTTCGAATCCAATGTCCAACTATCCAGATCACTAATGTGCGTTTCGAAAAGCGGAGTCAGCCTCGTGCAAGCCGATTCGATCTCCCAGTAATGGCACGCATCATCTGCATACGGCCAATTGACTCCTACGAGGCCAAGGAATGCGTCCGCAACAAATTCTCCAGGATGTTGATACAGATACTGGCGAATTTGAGGCCTGATGAAGAGTTAGAAATGGTCAGACAGCTCATCTTAAAGGAACAGTACCAAGGTATGAGATCGACGATCAGATCGTATGTTGAGCAGTCTTGCCTTGCCAAAGGCATTAACCAGTCTGGCATAGAGTTCATGTTCTCGACACTTGGCCAAATGAGCCACTAAAGCCATCAGCATATCATTTCGCAGAGGGACGCACTTTGGATACGTACCCGCATCATCTTTGTCAGAAGGAATGTGGAGGCCAATCGTATCGGCAGTGCAGTAGATGGAAGCATCCTGTTAATCATTTTCGCCGCCCAGGTTGGGACTGGTAAGCTTTCTTGAGGATCCGCGAACCCCAAGAGGAGTGTATCGACGTCGACTTCATTTCTTCCAAAGATTTGGGCTTCATCCCATCCATTCGCAAGCATCTCTCTTTTCGTTCGACGATAAAAGGCGCATTCAAAACTAAACTTTTCATGCTCGGTCGCTTCGTTATAATTCAACGGAGTCACACCAGCTATCCGGTGGTCGGATGCCGGGAAGGCTATGGCGGGTTGGCTCTGCTCTCGACTATCTGTACATCAGCTAGGTCTTCTGTATCTTATTTGGGTCCTTCCATACCTTTCGCCCCTCGAGGACCCCCATCGTACGAGGACTCGGCCACACTCAAAGATGGACGACGGAATTGCTCGCTTACAGGTGTCTCCATACCATCTTGATCCAGGATATGACCCGACTGGCCACCTACTTCCTAAAATGGTTTCAATGATGCAGTAGAATCAGCCGACCTTGAACAACCTACCTGAAGGGCTCTTTTGATTTCCTCCGCTGAATGGTGAGCAAATCCATTTTTCTCCAGCTCACTAGCCCAGGTGGCAGCAGAAGTTCGATCCGGTGCCAGCGCCAGTAAAGACACAATTGACTTCATGTCATCCAATTCTTTCGCTAATCTCCTAACGTGGGCTCTCAGCTGTGTAGTCGTCTTTCCATCTTCCGCAACGTCATAGACGCAAGAGAGATTCTTGGTCTGACAGGTATTACACTTGGGCCTTACACCGTCACACTAGAAATCTCAGTCAGACTGCAGCTTCTACAGTCGCGCAACATACCTTTGATTTACGTTTTCTACAGCTCTCACAAGCTATCGAGGTAATTTTTCCCCGGGGTGTACGCAAAGCATAGGTGCCTGATATTGGTGACTGGTGTTGATTCCTTGCGTTGCCTAGAGCACCTGCGAGGCCTTGTTTCGGCGCAAGAGGCGCTTTGTGATTTGCGGACGGAGCCACAGACTGTGCGCGAAGCACGGTAGATGTGTCAAGGTGCAGCGGGGCGATGCCGTCCCAGGGCACCTGTACCGTTTCCTGGCTTCGAGTTTGTCAGTTTGGGGCACCACTATATTACGGAGGTGCTAATTTCCGAACAGCGACAAAAAACCAATCGCTTATCGCACTTTCCAGGGCTTTAATGTATGAAGTAGTCTAATAGTTTCCAGGGCGAGTTCACCGACACCTTCCTCACTGGCAGGTTGCAATCAACTCGAAGAACATGGCCGCGCTCTTATGGTATCGATCCACGGAGACATACATGTGTCTAGTTGACTGTTGAAAATTTGCCAACTGACGATAGCCATGAGACCAACAGTGATGTAGGCAGTACATCCCACCATGGCCGACAGACACTGCCAGGGTATGGTTCCAGGTTTCAGAATCGAAGCTTTTCCAGGATACATCGTGGGTCGCTGCATGTAACGTGTGATCCTTCGAGGTACGTGGCGTTTTTTTCTCGACAAGAAGCGATTTTTACGCGTGCAGAGCTTTCCCAAACAACAACGCTTGCGAGACCCAGCGACGGTCTGAAATGAAATGCTCCTTACCTGTGGAATGCGTTCGAATGTATCACGGCTTCGGATGCTCGTCGAAGTATTCGAGGGTTGGTGGGCTCGGATGGTAACCCGTCCAGACTGCTGGACAGGCCATTAGGCACACCATTCGGCAGGCCGTTGCCATACCAATAATTCGCACCTGCCAGATTGTAAGATGATGTTCCGCAGAGGACTCTTCCTCGCATGCTGGCTTACCTGGCGAGGAATTTGCCGATTCGGGAGGCATCAGTGAGATCATATCGATGCTAACAGATTCGGCTGGATATCTTGTATTTGACGGCTATCTTGGGCGAAGAATTCTGGAGATAACCCTTGCAATGAGGCCGTGCGACAATGCAGCCCTGCAGGTCCCTTTCCGGGGCTTTTTCTTCTATACCTCTTCGGCTGCTGGGACATTGCGTATGGGAACCACCATTTGACGGGCCAGCCCTTGCGTTCAAGCCGCTGGCAAGCGCCCTCAGCTGGAACGGGTTTCAAATGCGCAGCTCACCTAAACACCAGTGTCGAGACGGACCCAAATCGACACTAACGCTTAGCGGACCCAGGCTTGACCGACCGCGGGGAAGCCGGAACAAACATCGAGGCTCGGCCGCCTCCGCATGTCATTTCGAACGGCAAACGCCAACTGGAATCAAGCCCCACGGGATTGGGCCTGTCGATCCCCGGTCTCGCAAGCCTGCACGACCTGCGTACACAGCACAGTAGCAGACACTACGAGCTCACCACTGTAAGGTACTGTCCTAGGTCCCTGTTCTTCATCAACGGAACATGCACTTGTAAGTCGTGGTGCTATGTTTCGCAGCTCAAATGGGACATGGGACGCTTCAATCTCGGCGCTACACATGGACAAGCGCCATGATTGACCATTGCATGGCGTGGTTCTTCGCGCCGAACACTCAACAGCGATCTAGACCTTACAAACGATCAAATCCCGGGCCGTCATTCGGCAAGGAACAGTTGGGCTGTCGTCAGGCACAGCCTCTCGTTAAGCGGGTGCTCATGGCACTCTATGCCAGTGCCAGCAGTACGATCATGTGCAGTTATCGGTCCGAGCCATGGTGGCTCAGCTCGCCCCTCTCATGTCACAGTTGACGATCGGTTTTCTGGTCCCGACCTTTCATAGTTTTAATGCAACGTATGACGTTATTCACGCACCTGGGGAACTCGGCTTGTGGATGGCACTGGATGTTGGAATCTTGTTACATGAATCTAAACTCCGCCCGGCCACTGCCCTGCACGGCTCGCTTTCTTCACATGCCTAGGCATGAAACAATGTTCTGATAGCCTCATCTCGGAGGGCCGCGATTCCAGCACAAAAGCAAGTACTGAAATCAAGTACCAAAATTCTCGTACCTGAAGTAAGCTAGTCCACTGGTTCATTTGACGATGCAGGGTGCATCGGCCTTGAGGGGAACAAAATTGTGGTTTTCAGGATCTCAATGCCTGCTTCCAGCTAGTGGCTCTGAGCTTGTGCAAAACTGCCTCTCTGATCGGCCCTGGGACACGCTACGAAACGGATTTATCACTTGTCCACAAATAGCAGGCGGTTCCAGTCAGCCTGAGGTACTCTATGAGACAAGACAACGGCGATGAACTATTTAGCGGGAGCGTCTCAACTAGCACTGAGAAATCTGAAAAGGAACGACGGCAACATCAGCCTTGTCAATGGTCTCTTCCGATTATCTGCCCGGGCTTTAATACTTTAGGTGGAAGCTAGTACGCATTTCGACCAAGATCCGCCAAGAGACTGCATTTGGTGAGCGACGAACATGCTCGGACTCTATGCTGGTCATGCTGGCTGGGACTTGGTAGGGAGGTTTGGAAATTTACGGAACTATCTCCGTGAGGTTCGATTGGATGGCCAGGCCTAGCCTGACCCCAAACCACTACAGAGGGACGCGTTGCGCGTCAATTTCCCAGTTTCGTTGGCGTAGAATCGAATAAAACTTGGATTCATATGCGGTCTTTGAACCAGACTGATGTCCGCTGTTTTTTTTATATGAGTACCGTGATGGATTCCATGCTACGAACACAAATACACAGTTCACTTCAGGTTGTAGAGCTCACTGGATCATTGTTCCAAGCTACAGGAACACACAGGGGGTTTTTCTTGTCAATATAATAGCACAACACGAATAATTACACTTTCTATCACCACCGACCAAGTATGAAGCACAGCAACTCAGTCTTGACTTCTCATGATGTGTTCTGGCGCGCATGAGATGCGTTTTTTAGCGGGATTTAAAACAGTCGATTTGGAGGGTTAGGTAAGAGCCTGTTTTCATTGGCCAATTTAACAACACACGATAGAGAGCTTGCGTGACGCAAAAAGCAGGTCCTGGAAAAATATGGCCGTACCGAATTGACAAAAACGCATGCGTATCCAGACTCGCACATAGAGACTACGATGAATAACAGGTTTGACTGCGTGAATCCACAGTAATTGAGCATGGGCAAGTCTACATATCTTGTGTCGCCAACGGCTTTCAGGGTCTGTGTCTGCGGCAAAGTTTCCCACCAATATAATCTAGCTCCGGGATGTCCGGGCTGAGTGATCCGCTGCTGCAATGACTGGGATGTCCAAGTTGCAGGGCTTTTGGTCGTAGGTGACGACTGAACTTTCTAATGTCGCTAATAACAACCGCCTCGGTTATCTACATACACCAAATCTTGCGAAGTTGCTAATGCAGCTTAATGCGCGTTTCGATCGTTGCATGCAGCTCCTAGAGAATTAGGTGCTACTACTTGGTGAACTGGTTGAAGTTTATCGTATTCCCAGTATTCACGGCACACAGGTCTTGCATAATGTCCACGTAGACATCAATCCCTTGACCAACTGATTTTAAAGTTTGTCGGGATGATCTCTTGACAATGTTGGAAGACGTTGGGCAGCGATGGGACACGTTCCTTGTCACTGCACCAAGACGGGCTCAACCCCAACCCAAAACAACGTGTCCATGTCCTGAGGACGAACTTCTGTTTAATTTCTCCGACACGATCCGCTGCACGATATGACAGGCCTGTGCTTTTCACCACTACTCCCGATGAAGCTCGGAAAGCTGGGCAAGGCGAACTCGGCTCTCGACCCTGCCATCAGATCTTCATAAATTGGGCCCGACGAAATTCGGTACTGGAATTGGGCTGCGGCAGCACCAGGGCCCAAGCTTACCTAATGTTAGCCGCATTATCGTTCAGCTATGATCAGTGACAGTGTAAGAATGGTGAAGAATGATTCACGATAAACGAGTCGCAAACGCTTCGGATTTTGCGGCGTGTGTATCCGTGCAGTCGGAATACCAAAGTAAGTTTTAGGTGCTGAAGATCACCCCGCCTAGACCATGAAGCTTACATTGTGAACAGCTAGGCTAGCTTGACGGCGATATCCGGGATCAGGAGGTGATCACTAATTCAAGGGTCATGCACAGGAAGCGAGAGTCTTATTCAAACCTAGACTACAGTTTTACACTCCATGTACGCTTGCGCCCACTGGCCGACTTTGGTTATCGTAGTTCACTGCAGGAGTGCAGTGTGAGACGCTGTCAGCGCGTATGCTTCCGTGTTCGAAATAGACAAGTTGGAATCAATAAAGTCTATGTATATTCTTTTCCTGGTTTTCTTTTGCTTCGGCTGTGGCATCCAGCCAGTAAGATGCTCGCCAGGTGGAACACAACTGACAATTACCATGAGTAACTTTAGCATAGTCTAGGAAACAGCTTGTTCAGGTTACAGTGGAGATTATGGTATGACGCTGATGGGCTTCTTGGAAGCTTTCTTTTCGACTAGTGTTTCATGCAGGCAGGTACGCAGTACGCTACTGTTGATGCGCCATGCTATCCTCGAGCACGTGAGGCGAGTGTGTGGCGGACTAAGAGATGACACAGGCGCTGGCGAAGATGTCAAAATGTAGCCTTCCTCCCCGAGAAGGGCTCAGGTCCACATGGATGGCATTCTTCGTACATGGCTACGTACATGTGTATCGACCTCGACACGGACATGTCCACGGCTGCTGGGGATCGTATCGTGCAGACATGCAAAGGCACTCGGATGATGCTCGACAGGTCCTGGATCTCAGCAGCTTGTTTCCACCAACAGCTGGGACGCAAAGATTGCTTCGTCATCTGGGAGTGAATGTAACGGACACGTGAGGCGCTCGGGCCATGCTGCCTGGAGCTAAGCTCAAACCCTTCACGTCATTCTGGGTGTACTACGCGGTCGCGACTTCCCCGCCTCTGTCGCATTCTCCAGAAGCACCTTGTCTCGCGCACGCGCAGGTGCCTGCTTCCCTTTCGCCTCCCTCTTCGCCTCCCTCTTCGCCTCCCCCGCGTCCCTCACCAGTGCTTGCATTGCCGTCCACCGGGCCGCGACTCGCCCTTGTCTCCTCTCTGCGTGCTCCGACACCCGCATACAACGGGCAGGTTGGGCGAACACTCTACCTCGGGACACACAGTCAGTGACAAAGGCGCTTAATTGTTGTCACAGCAAGAAGCAAGCTGACGCAACATCTTCGAGAGACCTGTCTCTAGGTGGTTGCCAACCCCCAACGCGGCGCCATGCCCTCTCGTGCCGGCTCGTCGGAGGGCGAGGTCGTCGAATATCAGCACAACAAGGCAACCAGCCATAACCAGCCGCGCGAACGCAAGATTAACGACTCTGGCAGGCCATTCGGCAGGGATGGAGCGTCGGACGAGTATGGTGTGTTTGTCTGCAATTGCAGCCCGTGCCTAACCATGCTGACCACCAAGGCCACCGCTACCGTAGAGCACCCAGCCGTTCGCCATCACCATACCGTAGGAACCGCGATCGATCGCCTTCGCCCTACCGCGCTAAGCGCGATGCTCGTCGAGATTCAAGGTCGCCCTCCCCGTTCCGCCACGGACGAGCCGGAGGCCCTCGCACTCACGATGCCCGATCGCACAACAAGCGCAAGGCCTCGCCGCCACGCGGTGGCCGTCCGGACAAGCGCCAGCACACGGACCGAAGCAGACACGGCGAGCATCGGTCTGATGTGCGTTACGACCATACTCGCACTGCGCCCCACCAGGGCCCTTCTCGCAATGAGAAGCGTCCCTCAAAGCCTCTGTCCTACGCAGATACAGACCATGCGCCTACCGTCCCCGATTTCCGCCAGCATATACGCCCCATGGCAAAATCGGAGCTCAACGGTAGCGGCTACATCCAACAAGATCGCGCCTCGAAGCAGGTCGAGCCCGTTCACGATACTGCCGACGGTTCACAAGCTTACTCTGCATCCAAACCGAAGGATGCCGTGAACGTGGGCAACAATGACTCGGAGATGTAGGATTTCCATCCAGCCATCTCCGGCTTTAAACTAACGGTGCTATTAGGACACAAACACAGCACATGTCCGACCTCTCGCTAGAGTCTGAGGACCAGGCACCGGCACCGGTACCTGTACAAGAAACCCGCGAGGAGAAGCTCCGTAGATGGGCGGCTATACGAGCTGCCGAAAAGGATAAGATGAAGGACAACCTACTCCATCAAGCACTGCTTGCCAATGCCTCCGAAAGCACGACTCCCAACGCCGGCTCGCCTGCTGCGCCCGAAAGCCCGATTTCGCCCGCAGGTTCACCAATGCAAGGCGACTTTGCGTCTGCTCCGGCCTCCCCCGACGTTATGATTATCGATAAACAAGCAACGTTGAGCGAAGGCGATGGCCTGCTGCGAAATAGCCCATCTGCGGCAGAGTACGATCCAACAAAAGACATGCTGGACGACCGTGACCGTGCTGCGCAGAAGGCTCGCCAAGTTGAAATTCCTTCGGACGCTTACAACGAGACCGACCCCAAGGTCCTCTCGACGCTGCCCGCTGAGAAGATAGGACCAGTGAAAAAGCAGAAGAAGGTGTTCGATATGTTCAATTTCGATGACGACGAGGATGAAGAAGAAGAAGAGGTTTTGGAAGAGGTGGCCAACGCTACGAAAGGTACCGTGTTGGACGAAAAGCTACTCGACAATTGGGACGATGTCGAAGGCTATTACAAGCTCATTGCCAACGAACTAGTCAATAACGGCCGCTATCGAATGATCAAGAATCTTGGACGAGGTGTCTTTGCCAATGTGGCCCAAGCCGAAGACACTACCATACCAGACGAAAACAATGTCCACAAACTGGTCGCAATCAAGATGATCCGTAGAAACGATCTTATGAGGAAAGCAAGCCAGAAAGAGATAGACTTCGTTCGCAAGGTCAATATTGCAGATCCACAGGACAAGCGTCATGTGATCCGATTGCTCAGCTCTTTCGACCACAAGGGCCATCTCTGTGCTGTTTTCGAACACATGTCAAAGAACCTGCGAGACCTCTTGAAAGAAAATACGAATGGTCACGGACTCTCCTTGCAAGCCGTCAAATCGTTTTCTCGTCAAATGTTTGTCGGTCTCCAGCACCTCCAGAATTGCCAGGTTGTGCACTGTGATTTGAAGCCTGACAACATTCTGGTTTCACAGGACCTCAAGACGATTAAGCTATGCGATTTCGGTACAGCAGTAGACAAGAGGGATGTCATGGAGCGAACCGAATATCTCGTTAGCCGTTTCTACCGTGCACCGGAGATCATATTGGGATTGGACATTGGCTATGGTATCGATATGTGGGCTATAGGGTGCACGATATACGAGCTGTGGACTGGGAAGATCTTGTTCACGGGACGTACGAACAACCAGATGATCAAGGCCTTCATGGACTGTCTCGGTTGGCCAACTGAGAAGCTGCTCAAGAAGGGCCTGCTTCGAAATGTGTTGGAGCACTTTGAGGCTGGTCCGCCGCTAAAGTTCATCAGCCAGGAAGTTGATCAACAGGGCAAGGTAAGTAGAGGTTGTTGGAGAAGTCGAGGCTGTGGGCTAATAGTTGGCAGATGACCACTCGGAAGATAGAGCAGCAGAAGAAGATCTCCCGAGATCTCAAGACTCGAATCAACGAAGCAACTCGCGGCATGGCCAAGGACAAGTTGCCATCGGAGAAGGAGCTGAGCGACTTTGTTGACCTTCTAGGCGCCTGTTTGAACTTCAACCCGGAGAAGCGCATGCAGCCGAAAGAGGCGCTCGCCCACCGATTCTTCCCGCAAGCTAAACTACCGGTAATGTCGAAGTCGGTGGTCAAACCACCCATGGTCAAGCGGCCCATGAGCGCTTTTCGACGTTGAGACGTATGCAATGCATACACATTCGCCTCGACACATTCGCCTCGTTCCACTGCTCAGGGCGATGCTGATTACTTTTCCATGGTGATCAAGAACTATATTGAAAGGTACGTTGTTTCTATGTTGTTTATCTGAGGAGAGCAGGTCTCGAGCGTCTTTTTGCCCTTTTGCCCTTTTGCCCATCCATGTTTTTTCCCTTTGATTTCCATTTACTTGCAATCTATGATGCTCACCTGTTAGGGAACGGAGAGGCGATGAGTTGCGAACACAGTCTCTACGTTCGAAACCAGTGTGACGAATATGTTTCCATGAGATCAAGGCCGATGTGAGCCTCTGGGACTTTCTGTACATTAATGTTCACACACGTGATTCCCCTAATACCACGGGCCATATGCCTGGCCGATGCCTTCGACGAACGATGGCTTTCACTTCCTATCTTGTTTGCATGGTGCCCGTACGTTGAGGGTCCGCGGGTGGGTGATGTACATGTGCATAGGCCAAGGGTCAGCATGTTGGGTATGACGGGCCGGGTCTCCTCCCGGGTGTTTGAGCGGGGACGGGACATGCAAGCATGCGTGTGGTGAAGCCTGCGAAGTAGTTAGGACAATGTAAGCTACACCTACAACAACAACAACAACAGTAACATGTGCGTGGGCGATTCTGCACGGGTGACGCGCGTCGCATGCTTCAAATTTCATGCACAGGTGACGGCTGAGCAAAAGGGGGATCGTACGAGAGCGTGTAAGCCGTCTCGTGGAGGGTTTCCGATGTGCATTTCGATGATCAATGGTGACCATGGACAGTTCTTGCGCTGTACGCGCAGCATGAGCACCTACTGGCAGCGAGGCCAAGGGGCGGAAAGCCTCTGAACACGCCGCTGAATTTGACCAATGTAAAGAGGGAGCAGGGATGGGACACGGGGTTCGTGGTTGTATTCAAGGTAGGCAGCACGTAAAGGAAAGAAGAAGGAAACGGTCCACGACGCTGACGACGACGACGGCCATGCTTACGGGTATGCAGAACGAGGATGCAAGAAAGGAGTTTGATAAAAGTGAAGGGCATGATAGGCTCAAGGTAGGTGATGCCGGCAAAAGAGATTGGGGAGGGACGGGGCTAACGTGGTATAGGAAGAGACAGATGCATTGTTGGAACAAGTTTTTGTGTATGATTTTCAGGACGAGGAAGGACTAGGGTGGTAAGAAAGTGGGAGGTGATTGGGAGAGGTGCAAGGAGATGCGGAAAGTTGTGTCGAGGGATCGTTATTATTACTGAGCGTTGCATATGCTATTTGGGTATCTGTGAAGCCTTTTCCCATCCGTACGCCGTTGCTATGCATGAAGAAAGTAGACAAGATGCTCAAGCCGCCGGGGTCGGAACTTGGTGGTTGTTGGTATTGAGGACGCGGACACCGGGACAGTTGGCATGGTCGCAGCCGGACGGCTTGGTGAAGTCGTATTCCTCCCAGGAAATGACTTCGTCGTCTTCGGTGGTGGTATCGTTGTTGCGGTTATCTTGGTCGTCACCTGGGTCGTCATCTCGTTCGTCACCTCGGTCGTCACCTCGGTCGTCCACGTCCACGTCCACGTCCACGCCCACGTCCACGCCCACATGCTCGTCCTCGCCCTCATCCTGATAGATTGCGGCTTCCCGGTTCCCTTGGTCAATCTTCGTCTCCTTCTCCCCCACCGGGACGCCTACTTTGGTAAAGCGACCGCCTCCCGCAGTCGACGCCCCGATCTTTGTGAATCGCGGACCGAGTGGCTTCTTGGAGGCGTCTTGCGATATGGTGTGCATGTCAAGATGGATCTTGGATGAGCGAAGGGCTTGGGCGGTGGTGGCGTTGGCGTTGGTGAGCTTCTTCATGTCGCTCAGACGCTGGCGGTGGGTGTGGTCATAGGAGCCCAGATGGTTCTCGTATTCGGTCTGGCGCGGATAGCCCTTGTCGCAGAGGGCGCAATTGAAGAGGTTGACGGCATTTGGGAGGGGCGTGTTGCGCTGCGAGGGTCAGACGGGGGTGCAGGGCGAGTTTGGGGAGGGAGGGAGGGGAGGGAGCGTACCGGAGGCATGTTGGCGGTGGCCGGCAGGTGGTAGCTGTTGCTGTGGTGTGGCCAGGTCGGTGGAGGCGACCAGGAGAACTGCGTTGCGCTGCGCTGCGTTGCGTTGCGTTGCGTCGTGTTGCCTTGTATAGATGCTGGTGGTAAACTACTTGGTCGCTTGTTCAATTTCGCCGAACCAACGTCATCCGGGCGCCAGGTCCGCCGTCTGCAACACGCACACCAGCAGCGCACCCACACGCACACGCGACGCCGCGGACACGGACATGGACGTGGCCGAGAAGACACGCGACCTGCCGCCCGTGGCAGACGACGAGAGCGGCCTCATGGGCCTCACCGAGGTCGAGCCCTCGCCCGTCGACGACACGCCCGTCGAATTCAGACGAGGAGACGCCGGGGAGGACGATGCGGGCTACTTCGCACCCAAGCCGCAGGCACGCGCAACCACGCTCGGCCTGGGCAACCACGGGCCTGCCTACTACCGTACGTCTTCTCTCCAGCCGCCCCTGCGCCCACGCCCGCGCCCGCCGCCGCTGACAGCAAGCCCACACTGGTGCAGTGACCCGCGTGCAGCGCTACTCGTCGTATGCCTTCACCGTCTTCGCCTCGTTCCACATCGCAAACACGGCCGTCATACCGCTGCTCACCCGCTCCGTCGCCGAAAGCAACCGCTACCTCCTCCTCACCCGCCCCTACTACCAGTCCTCCCTCGCCGAGCCCCTGCTCGTGGCCCTCCCGCTCGCCGCCCACATCACCTCCGGCGTTGCCTTGCGCTTCTACCGCCGCCACCATGCCTTGAAGCGCTACGGCGCCGAGACGCCCCGCGACAGGAAGACCATCCCCTGGCCTGCTCTGACCGGCACCAGCGCGCTGGGATATGCTCTGCTTCCCCTCGCAGGCTTCCACGTCTGGACCACCAGGATCCTCCCCCTACATGCACGGCGACAATTCCATGATCAGTCTGTCCTACATCAGCCACGGCTTTGCCTCCCACCCCTTGGTCTCCTTCGGAGGCTTCGTCGCCTTGACAGGCATAGCCACCTGGCACATTGTTTGGGGATGGGCAAAGTGGCTGGCACTGTCACCGCCCCAGGTCGAGACCACCGAGCCCCGAAGACACCTGACCAAAAAGAGACGCTGGTACGCCATCAACGGAGCCTCGGCTCTGTTGACCGCCGTCTGGCTTGCAGGTGCCTTGGGCATCGTCGCGAGAGGCGGGAAGACTGGCGGGTGGATAGGCCGGGAGTTTGATGAATTGTACAACGCCATGCCCGTGCTTAGATGGTAGGATGAGATACCCCTAGTAATTCATGTAGATTCGCCCCTCGTACGATTGCAATGTCTCCTGCACCGCCTCCGAGTAGGAACTCAGCAGAAGCTTCATGTCACCCACTTCCGGCAAAGCCTGCCGCTCCGCCGTAAAGTTGAGCACCACCAGCGCTGTTTGCTCCCGGAAACGTTTCCTGTACGCAAATGTGCTGACGTTCTCAGCATCCAGTAGTTCAAACGAACCATAGACGAATACGTCCTTGTGCTCCTTGCGCAGTCTGAGGAGCTGCTTCCAAAACGACAGTACGCTGTTCGCCTCCCTCTCCTGCCTTTCGACGTTGATCATTTTGTAAAGATCATGCACACGCATCCATGGCTGCCCTTGTGAAAACCCACCGTTGAAACTCGAGTCCCACTGCAAAGGCAGCCTGGCATGGTCTCTAGCCATCAACTGTAGGCCATGCATGATGCGCTCCTTGCGCGTTGCATCCGTTCCATCACTTGATAGCCGCACTGCCTCTTTCCAATGCTTCTGCGATTCGACATCTTTGTACTCTTCGATGCCCCAACCACTAGAAGCATTCACCTAAAATTCCGTTTCGTCAGCTTATGCCTGCTTTGACGTCGTCAATATGCTCACCGTGCCCAGCTCTTGGCCCTGGTAAAGGAACAACGTTCCGGTCTGCACGGCGAAGCACATGGCGAGCATCTTAGCACTCATGTCACGCCACTCAGCCGCGTCATTGCCAAACCTGGAAACACTCCTTCCATTATCGTGGTTCTCGCAGAATACTGTCGTCCATCCATCTGTGCCCTCGATAAACGTTTGCCATTTCTCGATGATTCGCTTCATATCCGGAAGCTTCCATGGAGAGAAATCGTACTTGTTGTCAGATCCCGGGGGACCCTGCCCCAAGTGCGTGATGTCGAATTGAAAGATCATATCCAACTCTCCTTTCTGCGCGCTGACATATTCCAAAACGCCCTCGGGGTCCGGCGTCATCGAGAGCTCGCCCACGGTGACAACGGGGAGGCCATCGTATGTTTTGTATTTGGACAAGACTTCTACATTCATCTCCTGGATGAACTCGTGAATTCGGGGCCCGTTGCACCAGAACTGCGCCGCGGGCTGCACCTCACTCGAAGGGTCCGTGATCGGTGCGTCTTGGAAATCGACATGCTTTGAATACTTGTTCACCGTATCCACACGAAACCCGTCGATACCTTTATCCAACCAGAATCGCATCGCAGAATCGTAGATTGCTCTCCGACAGTCCTCGTTTTCCCAATTGAGATCTGGCTGTGATTTGTCGTACAGATGCAGATAGTACTCCTGCGTGTGCTCATCCCATGTCCACGTACCACCTGCAAAGTAACTCCGCCAGTTGGTGGGCGGTTTCCGATTTCCGTCTGCGTCGTACCGCGCTGGACGCCAGAAATACCAGTCCCGTTTGGTATTGTCTTTTGAGCTTCGAGATTCTTTGAACCACGCGTGCTGGTCACTGGTATGATTGACAACGAGATCAAGGATGAGCTTCATATCGTTGTCGTGACACATCTTAATCAGTGTATCTACGTCTGAAATAGTGCCATAGGGTGCATAGACAGCTTTGTAGTTTGAGATGTCGTATCCCATATCGATTTGGGGCGAGTCGAACATTGGGGATAGCCACACGGCATCGACACCTAATACGCAATCAGGGTTTATTTCTGGGAGAGATCCATGGCTTTTTCCCTCCGATATTTCTTGCTGGGAAGCGTACCTAGCGATGCAATGTATGGGATCTTTTCAATTATACCAGGAATGTCACCCCACCCATCGCCATTACTATCGTTGAAGGATGCGGGATATATTTGGTAAAAGGTCGCTTCTTTCCACCATACTCGCTGGTGATCGGTAGGATTGGCCATGTCGTGCGTTTTTTTTTTGAATAATACAAGAGTAGCAATTAGGCACAGGAATGCCACTCAGTGCGTGATACCTGATAGTATTGCACGACTTGGTGGTGATTTGTCGGCCCGACTCTTGGCCAATTAAACCCATGGAAGCTCGGTTGTTGCCTCCTCCAGTACACCGTACAGAAACCCACATACTTGGCATAGGTGATCAAAGATCTACACCCTCGCCGCCCTCCAAGCAATATCGAAAAGAACCCAGCTGCAACTGTGTCTACTCGAGTCCGGAATATTCTCGGGGATGTCAGCAGACGAAACAATTGTCTGTCAAACCGTAGAGAAGGCAGTAGTATTTGGAGGTGCGAGATCATGGTTTCGGCGGGTAATCTTGTATACCCCAGCTCCCCCAGACGGGAGATCAAGGATAGAACTCCCACGAACCAGGGTCCTTTCTACTGTACGTACTCGCTTCGGTCATGCTACCCGCGAGTGCATATAAACTGCAAATCATGGACTTCCTAAGACGCTCTGCATCTGCTGCCAACCCCACTCTTTCCCATCCTCTTCACTTGGCCATTCTACGATGGCAGAAGAAAAGCCTGACATTCATCCTACGGAGACCCATCGCTTGGCGCCGAACAAAGATGCCCAACATGCTGCTGCAGATGAAAAGCAAATGTCCCTCTTCCAAGCCATCAAACTGTATCCAAAAGCGGTCGGCTGGTCTGTAGTACTGAGTAGCGCTCTGATCATGGAGGGCTACGATCTCGCTCTTTTGGGGAGCTTATACGGTAATCCACAGTTCAACATGAAGTATGGGAAACAGAACCCGGTATCAGGAAAATGGAGCGTCCCCGCGAACTGGCAAAGTGCGTTGTACGTTTCTCAATCTCCAGATTCTTACCCAAAGCTGACGCTCCTTGCGCAGATCCAACGGCGCTCGTGCCGGCGAAGTCATCGGCCTTGTGATCAACGGCTTCGCTTCCGAACGCTACGGGTACCGCAAGACCATGGTCGGCGCTCTGATTTCAATGACTGCCTTCATATTCATACTGTTCTTTGCCCCGAACGTGCAGACGCTGGTTATCGGGGAGGTATTTTGCGGAATTCCGTGGGGCATGTTCCAGACGCTTACGACACAGTATGCGAGCGAGGTCAGCCCAGTGCAACTGAGACCGATCTTGACGACTTTTGTCAACATGTAAGTTTCCTAGAATAATCACGAAAGGGAACTAACAACAGACAGGTGCTGGGTTCTTGGGCAGTTCATTGCTGCAGGGGTTAATCGTGGTTGCGTTACCCGTGACGATCAATGGGCATATCGGATCCCATTCGCTATACAGTGGATGTGGCCCATACCTATCGCTATAGGCGTAATGCTTGCGCCTGAAAGCCCTTGGTGGTGCGTGACCGTCCAATACAAAGGAGACTCGTCTTTTTCCATCCAAGCCAGCAAAGTCATGTTACTGACTTGGAAAAAAAACACGATATCAACTACACCCCCTATGACTTGATTGAAGCTGACCTTGTACCCGTTGTCTTAGGCATGTCCGTAGAGGAGACCGTGAGGGAGCACGCGCTGCTCTGCTACGCTTGACGTCTCCCGAGAAGGACCCCAATTTCAACCCAGATGATACAATCGCCATGATCGAGCATACGAATGAAATGGAAAAGGAAATGTCATCGGGCACGCGATGGACTGACCTGTTCAAAGGGACCGATCTGAGGAGAACAGAGATTGTATGCTTTACGTGGATCGCCCAAACTGTGTGCGGTCAGAACATCATGGGATACTTGTGAGTCCTACACTTTGTTTACTTGCTCCCCTCGTGGATTTTGCATGGGACATAGAATTGACTGGTCACAGTGCATACTTCATGCAAAAAGCCGGACTCCCTACTGTCCAATCTTTCAACATGTCCCTGATATCCCTCGCCCTCGGACTCATCGGTACGGCGCTTTCATGGATAGTCATGCAGCGCGTTGGACGCCGCACAATGCACTTGCTCGGCTCTACCACACTCTTCACGCTCCTCATCGTCGTTGGGTCTTGCTCTTTTGCAGGCACAAAAGCGTCGAATTGGGCCATTGGGGGCCTGCTCATCGCATTTGTATTCATGTATGATCTTACCATCGGACCCGTTACCTACGCACTCGTCTCTGAACTCTGCTCCACTCGGTTGAAAGCAAAGACCATCGCGCTGGCCAGGGCGCTGTATAACATCAGTAAGTGGGAAAGGGGCATGCACTGAAGAACTTGGTTCCCGGCTAACACTGCACCTCATAGGTAACATTGTAGTGAACGTCCTGACCAACTACCAACTGGGAGAGCAAAATTGGAATTGGGGTGCGAGGACAGCCTTCTTCTGGGCTGGGACATGTGGCTGCGTGGTCATCTGGGCGTGGTTCAGGTTACCAGAGCCAAAAGGGCGGACGTACGGGGAGTTGGATATGTTATTCGAAAAGGGGATCAAGGCAAAGGATTTTAGGAGAACCGTCGTGGATCCATATGGTGGGCATGTGGAATCAGGAGAGACGGAAAAGGTGCAGGTCAGGGGTTGAGGTAATGCGCGTCCTTTCCGTGGTGGTGGCTCTTTGCATGTGCATCAAGCCTTTATTTAGGATGAGAAATGGATGGTAGGGGCGAAGGAATTCAAATACAGTGCATTGATTGCATTGGACAAAGTCTCACGTGAAGAGCGACCTCGTCATCGGACATGCATGAGCTGTGCCCCTCTTTAAGGCCACCAGCCTTCCAGCCCAGGTGCGAAGAGTCAAAGTGCGAGCTGAGCCAGATGCCGTGAGCCAAATGCCACGAACGAGGGGATGGTGGTGAAGAATTACATCTTGGAATTCAGTGCACAGGGTCTCGATGTTGCTGTGGTAGTTAGCGGCATCCATCAACCCCAGTGTTGTGGCGATCAAGGCACGTTTGCGAGTCGCTTGTCAAGACGCGGCCAGACTTGCAGCCCACGACGCCCCGTGAGACTCGTGGACTGGCCGGCGGTATGTTCAAGACGTGCTGTTCATGCTTCCATGGTGTTTTGCCACGGCTGTGGTGTGAGTTTTGCACGTTAGTCCCATGATCTGTCAGGAGCTGTGTTGGTTCTAACCAAAAACGGACGAGTGATGTGTTCATGATATCGCCAATATTGACGTCGATGGAGAAGAATACATAGAGATAGGCTTGATATAAGAGGTACAGAGAGCGTAACAGTCGTGAAAAGAGGCCGTCGTGGTGTGTCCAAAGATGTGTATCCACCGAAAAGTCGTACAGGTCATTTTAGGCGAGGGAAGGTCCGGAAACAGGATCCCCCCTCGGCCTATGGAAGGAAGACAGCATGGCAAAGGGACCGAGTCCGCCCGTCCGTCTGCTCCCTTCCCGTCTTGCGTTGAATAGATGGCGTGCTTGCGGAGGGGTTTGCGCATGTATCCAACTCGCAACGAACAAAAGCGTCAGAAGCGGGGTATGGTGCCAGGCAACCGCGTGGTGTCGGGCAGGGCCCCGAGGGTCTCAGAAGTCGCGGATGGGGTCGTAGGGCCGCGAGGGAGGCACATGGTGGTAGGCCGAGGCGGCGGCGGCGGCGGCGGCGGATCGTTTGGGCATGCAGTTCTTGTTGACTGGCGGGACCATGTCAGCTCTCTGGCGGATGGGTGGTTGGGGAGCGTACCAGCCCACTGCTTGACGTCGCGGATGCAGATGGACATCCTCCAGCGGATGATGTCCTCGCCCAGCTCGGGCACGCCCTCGCGGCGCAACTGGGCGTTGATGCTGTCCTTCACCCGGGACTTCTCGTAGACAGGCACGTTCGTCCAGTTCCACTCCGGGTGCTCGGTGGCCAGACGTCTAGCCTCCTCTTTGGCAAAGGCCTGCAAGTGTATATGGGTGGTCAGTGCCGGATCAGAGACCAGAGATCAGAGCATGCTCGATTGGAGCTAAACGGGGACCGAGGGCGCATGGAGAGGGCGCTCAGCCGGGCTCCATGGGCGGCGGGAGGGGCAACGTACGTAGAACTTGGCCCATTCTTGCCAATTGAGACCGCTTTTGGCCCGGGCTTCTTCTGCCGTTGCGGTGGTCAAGAGCCACGACATGGCTACTACATAGGCGGTGCACGGCGCAAGGGTTGTTCGGTGCAAGTCCGATATTAGCGCGCTTAAATTGACAAACTAGGCTGCATGAGGCGCTGTGGCGCGGTGAGGCGGGGTTCATCCTGTCGCATCCTGTCGCATCCTGTCGCTCTGTGGGCTAGATGGCCGTCGAGTAGTCTACACATCTCCCCCCACTGCTGGACTAGTCCGTCACTCGACATTATCCGGGGCATCCTGCTCCACGACACGCCCGCAGCCCCGCCCGCGCCCTAAGTCGTAAGTCGTACCTCATTACTACGCCTACCTACATACAGCTACAAGGGGTATATGCAATTCTACTGTACAAGAAGCCAACCCGAGTGCGCGGTCCCCGATCCACAAGGGCCCTCCGTCGCCGAGACGTCCTGCTCTAACCTTTTGTTTTTCCCTTCCATGCTATGCAAATCCACGTCCAAGAGGGCGAGTGGTCAAGATTGGGGGGACAGGGAAACGAAGAAGAAGGAAAGGGGAAAAAAGGAGAAAAAGGGGAATGGAACAAGAAGGAAAGAAAAGAAAGGAGAAGAGCAAAATGAAAGCAAGAAAAAAAAACGAGAGGAAAAGGATGCCCCGGCTCCTGTCTTGCCATGCATGCCTCCTCACTCCAGGTACGTCCGGTCTTTCTTCCGCAGAAACCGCTTCGAAGCCCGCCGCCGCAACACCCCCAGACTCCTCTTCTCATCCTCGCCCCCAGCCGTGTCCGGCCGCTCGGCGGGGTGCTGCGGCTGTGGCCTCCTCCTCTGGCTGGCAGTGCGCTCGTTCTGCTCACGCCAAAACTGCCGCTTCTGATCGATGACGTTCTGCGTCAGGCTACCAAAGCCCTTTTTCACAAAGGCCAGGTCGTGCAGCGTGTTGGGGTCGAGGCACCGGCGCGGGAGGTTCTGCACCGTCATGAACAGCTCGCCGTCGCCCGGTCGGTATTTGCGGATTTCGCCCTCGCCGAGCTTGAAGATGGCGAGTGCGTAGCGATACAGCGCCCGCGGCCCCTCGTAGAGGAACGCGTCCCACACCCGGAGCACCGTCTCTATGGGCAGCACGCCGATGAAGACGCTCATGAACCAGGAAGTGCATGACAACGCCACAGTCGGCTGGCGCTGGAACTTGGATTCCGGGTGCGCCTTGGATCCTGGTCCGCTGTTGACAAGATCCGTGTCGTTGATCGACGCCCAGACCTTGGGAAGATAGTCGCGAATCAACATCATCAAGACGTTGACTTCGGTGTTGGCCAGGTTCCGAGCATGAGCCCCAGGAAGGTGGTTCTGCGTGATAATAGTCAACAGGATAAAAGCTCGCTCTGTATCCTGCTTCAAGAATAGAAGCAATAGCCCGGCAATGAAATTCAAAGACTGGCAGTACCCGATGCCAGGGTTGTTCAGCGCAAAAGCAGACAGAACCTCGCGGAGGTCCCTCACCATAGTTGGCTCGTCATCACCACCGTCGCTGAATCTGGCTGACTTGAGATCGGGACGAAAGTGAATGTTGTCGGGAAATGTTCTGTCGAGGTCTCTTTCAATAGCCTCGCGGTCGTCCTTGTTGAGCTCACCATTGTCCACCCGTGCAACAAGAGAACGGTAGAGTCCCGACATTTGCCGTGATTTGAACTGCGCACCCGAGTAAAACCACCACATTTCACCACGCCATTCCGGAGGGTATCCTTTGCGGGCGTATCTTTTGACCTTGTCGTTTGCCTCGGGGAATTGAGTAGGGTTCTTGGTCGAGAGCCCACATTTCCTCATCAGAGCGCTCCATTTATTTGATCTACGCGTGATGTACTCTTCGTACTTTCCATGCCACGCATTATACTCTTGCACGCTGATCTTTTCGGAAGCCTTCTTGAACCCGTAACGATCTCGTTCCACGCCAGCTGCAGTTGATTTCTTCAGTCCAGCAGAAGGCCTTCCGTTCGGTTGATTACCAAAGTTCGTTGTCATGGATTTAGATGGCGGGGATGGCGTGAACTTTCCAAGCTCGAACAATGTGCTCTTCCGGTCAAAAACACTGGTGGACGCTCGTCGAGGGAATGCCTCATCCTCATCTACCTCGGGCAACGGAGAAGATCTTTTGGGTGGTGAAGCAGATGACGCCTCTGTCAACGCACGCAAAGCAGCACTAGGTCCCTTCGAGTGTCGTTTTGCGTAACCTTCGAATTCCGCCCAATCCTGCCGGGACAATCGGGATTTGCTACGAGGAATTTGCGGTAAGCTGGTGAGTTCCTTGTGAATCTCCTGCATCTTATGACTATCAGTGCTCAGTTTAGTAGACAACCGAGGCCGAGCAAAGATTTTACTTCTGCGCTCCGCAGCTATCCTAGAAGTCCGTCGGGGCAGTTCCTCGCTTGATCGTTGCATACTCATATCGCCTTTGTGGGCATGTGGGTCATTGTCTATATGTGACATGCTGTGATCCATTTGCAGTGTGCCGGTCTGCTCCAAGAGTGGGAGTTGATCCGTGTGTTGGGTTTTCTGCATTACTTGAGCTTCTTGCACATCATCTACAGCTGGGACCGAAACCAAATTTGGTTTCAGGGTACTAGATTGAAACATGGAGACCCGATTGCCAGAACTTCGAACGGACATTCGACGAGATTCATTTTGAAGATCGGTGTCTCGTGAGGCAGCAGGTTGTTGGAGCGCCCGTGGACTAGAAGAGGGTGGCGAGTTCGGGCGGCTAAGATCCTGCGAGTAGCTCGAAGATCGATCGTTGTTTCCAGGATCCGAATCCAATGCTGACGAGCCTCGGTCGCCTGCAGCATTTCCCTGATACGTCTCAGGATCATTCTGGTCCAAGTCGTCGAAGTAGGCATCGATCACGTCTTCGACAGTACTCAAAACGTCTTCTTCGTCTGGCGAGACGCTGGTCGGGAGCGTGTCAGTCGAGAGATCTCGTTCTTCGGACAAGTCCCTCGAATAAGTGCTTGCGCGATTGTCACTGCTCACAATGGAGCTTCTTCCCGTAGCGATGCTGCTTCGTTCTGTGCCGCTCTGCTCTACGAAGCTGGAAACGTTTGTCCACCCTGAGCGAACACTCGCTCGCGACTCCTCGCCTCGGAAGAGGCGCAGGGGGTAATGATCGTTGTGAGACCAGTTCGGGCCACCACGGTCTGGCTTGTAGGCGCCGGATCGATTCAGGCGCTCGCTCGCTCTGACGGGCCCGTAATCGGGAATGGATGTGGCTGCTCGAAGCGGTGGGTAAGCTTGCGCACTCGACTGGGCCGAGGTGGTCATACCACGATGCCGCTGCTGGGCCGCCGGGCCATGCACTTCATCCATAAACGGATCCCAGGCAGGACCGGTGTGGTTGACGGGGTTGCTGGCCAAGGGATTGAAGATGGTGCGCGGGTCGCTCGTCACGCTCTGGTTGCTGGGCTGGCGCATGACGGGAGGCAGGGTGGGCGACTGGGGGTATCCGCCGTTGAGTGGCGAGGACAATGCGGCATGGCGGAGGAGGGAGGGTGTTCGCGAGCGCGAGGTGAACTTGGGCGAGGCCAACGGGGGCAGCGGCGGGCTGGCGGTGGGCGAGGGAGTAGACGGGGCGCTCGTAGGCGGGAGCAACGGCCACGTCCATCTGGAGGTGTGCTGGCTGTCGTGATCGTCCAGCACCAAAGCCTTTCCTGACGGCGGCAAGTGCATGTGGGTGGTTTGACGGTTGGGGCGAGGCGGGTGGAGTATACTCGGCGTGACTCGTGGGGGGGCGGTAGGGCAGGTACTGCGGTTTTGACGAGACAGCGGTTTCGGATTTGGTCCCCAAGGCGCCAGCGCGAGGGCTAGCGGGAGGTGGAGGCTCGCTCATTCTGCGTTTGAGGCGGAGCGGATGCAGGCAGGAGGGCGGAGAGTTGCCTCATTCGGCCGGGCGAAAGAATGTCTCGGGCGTGCTGCTCTGCTGCATCGACATGTCGGTGCAGCCGGAAATGTAGACGATTGGGTTGCAGATCTGGCGCGCCGTGAGAGCAGCGGGTGGAGCCTGGCTGCAACGAAGGCGCGGCGCGGAAGAATTACGTTGTGGACGGCGTCCCGCGAGCGTGCAGCAAGCAATGCTAAAGGAATGGATGCGACGGCCTCTGGCGCAGAGGTCGGGCAGAAGGGGGCGCCGGCGGCCTGTACGGTACAGTAAGAGTCGGGGTGGAAAAGGATGCTGGTGAAGAGGCCAAGCGTGTCATTAAGTCGGGACCCAGCGCTGCGACCGGCGGCCAATTGCGTCCGAAGGCTTTTGCGTTTTGACGTGCACCAACGCGCCCTGGTCCTCGCCGGGCCGCCCTCTGCTCTAGTGTGCACCATGGCGCCTGGCCTGGCGCCTGGTTCGGGGGTGTTTACACGGCATCACGTGGCCAATCCACGCCGTCGGGACACGGAAATGGCACAGGGCACACACACGCCTTGTCTGTCTGCGCCCCAGCTGCTGTCGTCGTCGTCGTCGTCGTCGTCGTCGTCGGCGCCCTCGTCGTCGCCCTCGTCGTCTTCGTGCTCGTCCTGGTCGCATGCATGCAGGGCGTTTCAGGTCAGGGGCGCCCACTCGCAGCGAGCCTGGGGACGCCCGCTCCACGATGCCACTGCCTGCTTGCTGCGCATCGGGCAGCACCATGGCCGGCCAGCAGCATCAACACACCACGACGCTCCTGTTCCATCCTGAACCTGACTCGGCAAGATTAAGCCAACGCGGCAGCAGGCGGTCGCTTGGCGGTAGGGCTGGGGACATGCCGGCGACTGTTAAATTGGATACGATCAGAGCTCGCGTCGGCACGCATCCCCGCCTTCACCTCGTTGCCCGTCTAGCTCGAAGCGGACACGGCGACGACAGGTCGTGATTAAGCACCGACGTCCTCTGCGTAAGCATCCTGGACAGGTCTTGCCTGTCGTCTACCTCACGGTCAACATGACGACATAGCCCGCTGTCGAGTGCTCTTTTCGTCAGGTCCGAGTGTACGACAGAGTCGCCCTCGCCCGTTGCATGTCTAGCTAAGTACAGACCCGCCGTCGTGACAAGCCCGCTCCGTCCCGTGCCCGATGGGTTTTCCCATCCTTGCTTGCCATGCTGCTCTAAACTCGCAAAATGTGATCGATCGAACGCAAATTCGCCGGACGCCTTGAATGCGCTGAGGTCGCTGAGGTCGCTGATGCCACCTCCTGGTCCTGCCTCGTCACTTTGCATACCGCTTCACCCAGTCCTTCGCATTCTTCTCAAACTCCTTGCGGTTCTCCTTGAACTCGTTTGCAATTGACGGCTCGATCGCATCGTCAATGTTGGGCTCCGCCATCAGCGACTGGATCAAACGCAGCACCGCAACCACCTTGTTCGGAGGCTTCCACTCGTCGGGCCGGAGCAGCCCCAAGCACATGGAGCCCTTGTCATCGTTGCTGACGTTGGGGTGGTAGATCTTCGTTCTGAAGCTGACGACCGGAGGCTTGAAAGGGTACTCGTTAGGGAAGGTGATTTCGAGCTTGAAATGACCGCCCTGGTGACTGTTCAGCTTCTCTCCCAATAAGCCAATTATAAGCGGGGCACATACAGCATACACAGAGCCATCCGGACCGTCCATTAGGACCTCCCACTTGGTCATGTTCTGCTCGTCGAAATTGATCTTCATACCCGCAGGTGTCTCCGCCATGCACTCGCCATACTCCTGCGCAGCCGTTAACTCAAGACGCCTCTTGCGTGCTACTGGCAGTTACTACCTTCATGATTCTCTTCTTCGCGCCGGCGCTCATTGTGGCGGCTGTGTACCTCGGATTTCGTTACGTCTGCGGCAGTGGGAGCCGAAGTTCTAGCTACTTGGAGTGCTGCGGTTGAGAAATGACAATGACGCTTTTTCCCGGTGCTTGTTTTGTAAGGTCAAGGTAGAGTTTTGAGGCGGCTGGGTTGTGTATGTGAGAGAGGTGAGTGTAGAAGAGCAGTGAAGGTGGGTTGGTGGGGCGCTGCCACCTGGGTCAGGCTGGGCTTGGATGACGCTTAAACTGAAGGGTGCTGTCGCCTGCGCTTGTCTCACTGATCCAGCGAAGCCTGGAACGCTACAGGCAACACTGATAAACGCCTCTGTCAGATCCAATAACCATCTACCAGGCACCATTTGCGAGACATGATAGTTGATAGACCATGGCGATTGAGTTGACCCCAACCAATCAGCTCCCTGCGGAGTAGCGTGAAGTGAAGCTCACCCTAGCTCGCCCCTCAGCCATGCAAGCTTCATATCTCTCTTCTAAGCACATCAAAGGCCGAGCTCTCCATGCTCGAATCTTTCGCAGTCGTCGTCTTTCTTCTTCTGCATCTCCTTGCCCCCTCCAGTTGGCAGACATGTATATGTGTAACATGACGATATGAGATCTGGTAAAACACAAATAAATCACCGTATTTTTACATGCCATATGCCATGCACTTGCTTTGCGATGGCTTATGAGACGGTTGGTGAGTTTATTCGATCCGTCTCTACACACCAGAGCTCGAACTTTTAGGCTCATAGTTGCGTAGGAGCACGTAGGATCGTGTTGATCAGTCTTCACATTTCGTTGGAAGCGACGCTACCACTCCAAGATATTCGAGCCACCAGAGGCTAGCTGTAACTGCCCTCACCGTCTTCTGGGCCCGTGTTGCTTGTCCAACACATCGTTGAGGCATCTCTTACAAGTTCCAGACTCTTACTTAGCAATCGAAACAGTGGGGCCTCGCGCAATTGCAACGACAACAAGCTTTCCAATGCAGCGCTCGACACGATCGAGGAACCTTGGCTATCTTCGTAATTCTGAAGGCATGGTCCTGGAGGACCTCGTCACACATGCTCCAGTCTGCCCAATTGAAACACTCTTTGGGGGGACATACACTGATAGAGGCCGCCCACGGGTTTTGAGCGCAATCCCTCGCTGCTCTGGCCACGCAACGCCTAACAACATTGAAAACATGTGTGCGTCTCTGCCACCGCCTTTGTGTGCACACCACTGCCACCAGCTTGTTCCGCACAGACGGATGCTACGGCTCTGAGAATAGGCCCGACGACGTCAGCCATGGTGCTTCGTTGTCGCCTATGCACCTGCAGGGGTACCGCGTCTTACCAAGAGGCAACTTTCCAAGTCTTTCTATCGTGTCCGCACGATCGAATCAAGAGATGCAGGACGGCGACTTGTGTCTCTATGCCATCCACCGACAGGGAACTTGTAGACCCATTGACGAATAGCAGCACACAACATGCAGGCACTGCCTGTCGCTTATCATCAGGCTGCAGGCGTCTGACTTGGCACGGTATATAACATGGCTGGCCTCCCCCCACCGCCTGGTTGGCACGCCTCTCGACAAGACCCATAGAACCCGACAACCAGCGTGTGCTATCGTCACCCAGCGTGAAGACAACACACAGAGTCGCTTCGGATTTCTCAGCAACTTTCTCCCGCAAAGTCGCGTTAAATCTGAAGGGCTTCCGGAGTTCTCCCTATCCAAGCTGCGTCACACTAACCTGTCCACTCTTTACCACTCACTTCGTCGCTCACTCTGTCGCTCGTTGAACCGATACCGCTCTTCGCCCAACATGTTCGGAAAACGCTCTTTTGCCAGTTCAAAGGATCGTTCGGGCAAGATAACAAAACAGCCGAAGAGGTCGTTTCGCGAAGACTCCAGGCAAAAACGACGTATCGTCGACAAGATGGAATCCGTGCGCATGGACAGTCCCATGATGGAGCAGGTGTCGCCATCGCTCACCTCTGCCATCGTCACGATTGTCGTGGGGCCGGACCAGCGCCTATTCGCTGCACATGAAGATGTCCTCTGCCACTCTCCGTACTTTGCTGAAGCATTACGGGGCCAGTTCTTCGAGAGTACGAATAGACGCATCGACCTGCCGAACGAGGAGCCCGAAATCTTTTCCTGCATCCTCGAGTACCTCTACAAAGGAGATTACTACCCGCGTCTTGTCCATGACAAACGCCGACAGACCTGGATGCTCGAGGGTGCAGTGTCAAGCCCGGACCCAAACAAAGGCGACCGCGTGGCCGCCGTCGAGCCAACCTTTTTCACTCCGCCGTGGGCGACTTGATTCTCCGTGACACAGCCGTGTACTGCGCTGCGGATCGGTACGGTCTCGAAGAGCTCAAGAAGCTCTCCTTGCGCAAGCAGGGCCTGCAGAGCGGGATCGAGGTCGGTACGATCCTGCGTAGCGCACGGTATGCCTATGAGAACACGCCGGACAGTGATTCGAGGCTGCGCGCTCATTATCTCGCGCTCATCATCCGTAGCCGGAAAACATTCAAGCGTAGTGGAACCATGCAGATGGAAATGGAGATGGGGGAAACTGTTCTTTGACCTGTTCGTAGCCATGTGCAACCACGTCGATGATATCGTAGACGCGAGGTACGCCTCTTTCTTTCCTCCGGTCATGTCATGCACTTGATCAATCCTTGAATGCGATCGTTAACGTGACACTCGGTAGCAACGCTCGTACTCCGAAAACCATCTAATGGTTACACTCGAAGCGGGCTCGTCAGCGAGCACGCACACACCACAACACGCACACGCACACCCCAACTCACGCGCACACATACAAATTGTCAATTTCGCGACGCATGTTCGCTAGCATGTTCGCTTGCGCACTCTCTCCACAGACAAGAAAACACAAAAAAACACATCGGATTGAATAGGATTGACCCCCTCCTTACTGGCGTTATTAGCTGCCCAAGACTGGATCACATCGTGGCACGGCTGGACTCTCAACTATCTCGGATTTCGCAGCTCATCTCTTCCTTTATCCGTGGTGTTTCTTGCTCGCCCCCTATTTCCTCCCCCGCACCGTTTTTTGCCCAGACAATCTCTCACCCCTCTCGCGTGCGAGAGAGTACAGTCCGACGACATGTATGAAACTGAGTTTCCTTTGTTATTGAACAGTCGGGTGTCATTGTTGCTTCATGAAACGGATCGGTGATTCAAGAGGGGCTCTATTTTCATGGTATGGTTCTGCGATGGTGATTATGGAAGGTCAGCCCGTTTTTACTAGTAGGGGCCTTGAGGGTTGTGAACGGAAAGCGGCAAGATTGCTTCCAGCTGAGACTGCAAGGATGGGAGACTGGCGATGGACGATGAGTTTAGCGGCGAGTAATGAGAAAACCGATCGCCGCTACAGTATGTGCTTCGAAGCAAACGTGATGTGTGCTTCGATGTGACTCTTTCTACTGGTTTACCTACAACCTTGCAGCAAGCAGCTACCCCCTTTCACATGCCATGTAAGCTAGCCACTCTAGTCGACGCATGAATACGACCCATACTCAACTTCCCGGTTGAGAAACTCAAATCCCGCTCGGCTTTGAAAGGGAGAATGAGCATCTCCAGTGCGGCCAGGATGATGAGTCGCGTCAAACCATTCGAAGACGGGCCTACTGTAAACGCGCGACTTGTCTGTTCTCGAAACCACTTGGACAGAAACATGGGTGAAAGTGCCAAAGATTGTATTTTCTCTTGATAACCTGAAAAATGCAATGTTCCAATGATGCGATTTATCATGCACGAGCAAAATCAAAATCGAGAAAATGTACGCATCTCTCGTTGGTTGCAGCAAGCTACCTCAAGTAATGAAACAAAAAAAGAAAACAAAATTGTGCCCTTGTGGGAGGCGAAGTATCAACATGCCAGATCAATAACACGCAGAACAAACCAAAGTTTAAGCCGTGCGGAAACGAGCGCGTACGCCGCCTCAAAACGTTAACCGACGTAGGAAATCCAAAAGTACGTTGACAGATCGTGAAGCGGGTGGAAAGAAAATCGCAGATATATGCCAAACAGGCTGAAAGGAAACGGGTATGTGTCCCATGAATTGGGCAAATATAGTAAGTAACCCACCGCCCGAGGAATGTGTCTGCATGGCGGGGTATCTTTCTGCGAGACCATGTAGAGAAACTTTTGGTGACATGAGAAGTGTATTTGGACATGTGATGTCGGAAGAATTATACGAAGCGGGTAAGAGATGTGATTCACCTGACCAGGAAAGCTATAAATTGCGAAACGAAGTCGGGAGCCGCGAGGGCCAAGGCCGGGTCAAGTCCTTCGTAGTATGCACGGTGTAGTGTTACATGGAAAAATTGTCGGTGTGATCAAATGATCATTGCATTCGCTTCCGTTTGCGTGCTTCGTCCGGATCGTCCTCATCCGCACGCTCTTGCGTATCTGCAGGGTTGAGAAGGGAGTGTACATTGGACGCCATGCTCGAGCGACGTGTAGGCGGCCCGGGAGTATCTAACCCTTTGAAAGGATACCGCGCTCCGGGTAGAGACCAACTGCTGTCTGCGCTTAATGTCGATGGCGTGGTGTCACTGGTCAATGGTGGAGTGCCATGACGGGAAGACTGTTGGCGTGGCCCGCGGGGTAGCTGATACGATTCCAAAGCGTTACGGAGCTGTTGATCCTCACCTCCGATAGGTGGTCGATGAGGAGACGAGGGCCATTGCGTCGAATTTTGACCGGAAGCATACGGCGATTGTGAGGGCGGCTGTGGTTGCCAACCGTGGGTGCGTATATCTGCCGAGGTATGCCGCCTATAGAGGTTGTAAGGCGGGGATGAACTAGTCCCCAGATTACTTCCTAGTGTCCCACCGGGATGTTGAATGGATGGTGGAGGCGGTGGGGGTGGCTGGTGAGTCGCTGGGGTCCTGGCTGAAGATGGAGAGTAATTACCCGTACCAATTGAGCCGTAACGGCGTGGAGATATGGCCAGATGAGCCGGCACCGGAGGTTTAAATGGTGCAGCTTGGCGAGGCGGTAAGCCAGCTAAGGAGCCTCGTCGCGACTCAGGACCATTGTCTTGTGGCATCTGTCGTGGTGAGAGCGGGGGTTGGTTGCTGTCCAACTGCATGAAAAAGGGTTGACGAGCAGAGAGCGGCTCTTCTGGGACTTCCAAAACACGCAACATTTCGGAGTGACGGGCAATCTCCCTTTGCATCGAGTAGGCTAACTACCGTGAGTCGAAGTCAAAATAGAGTATAGGCAAAAGTACGTACCATCCTTGTATACCTGGCTCTCCGGGTCCGGAATAAGAGCCATGATATAATTAGTTAAATCGTGGTTCCACTGACCGTGCAAGTTAGCTGGAGCAAATGATGCGTGATGACTAAATACAAACCTGTTGGCACTTGATCATGTTATCCATCAGGATGTTGTTCTTTTGGCTCAGATAGGCGCAGCTATCTTCCGAACGTTGCATACGTGCATGCATGTCATACAAGCCGTGCTCCAGAGCAGCAAGTCTCGACTCGACGGGATCGGGCATGGACTCGACGGGCGGCCCAGCGGGCGGCCCGGGGGTACTTTGGGGGTGGAAAATGAATCGCGATGGATCAGCGCATGTCGTGAGGCACGACGCTTGATCTCGCGCAGACCAACCAGGTCACCTCGCTTGAAATTACCGTTGCCATGCTTGAACTCCCAGAGCGGCGAGTCGGGGGAACCGGTGTGGAAGACGTCACTCACTGGACGCATGTTAGCCAGTCTCATAGTAGTAGCAATAACGGGGAAGACTTGCCTTTATGAAAGCCATACATGTTCAATTGGCGGACGAATGAGGAAATATTGGTGTGCTTGAAGTAAGAGCTGCGAGCCCGGTTAGGTATATATTAAAAAAGCGGTCAAAGCTCCCGGACCACGTACGACAAGACTTTGGAGAAGTCGCTCGAAGGGGACATGACGAAACTCTCGTTGGAGCTGGACCACGAGATGAGGTGCTGGATAGTCTGGTCCTCAAGCATGCTGTAGGCGCATTAGCATTGGCGGTCTGGTTTTGGAGCCATGCTTGGGAGGGCTCACTTGTATAGCTTGTGGATGAAGGCGGTCTGCACCACCTTGGGTTGCTGGGCCGCGGCGGCCGCTCCGACGGGGACAGGATTGGCGGTGCCGTTGGCCATCTTGCCGTCCGCGTCCCCGTTTGCATGCTGGTCTTGATTCGCCATGCTGCGATCGCCAACCGGGGCGTTCAGCATAGGCGGGCCCATGGTGGATGGGGTGATATCCATTGGGTCTCGGGGTGGGGTGAGATGCGACGAAGCAGACGAGGACGGCAGGATGGGTATGGACTTGTGCATGGCCTGGTGGTGTGGGTCGGCAGCGAAGGGGCTTCGGCGAGCTTCTGCGACCGAGGCCATGGCTGATGCAGCCCAGGTGTTGGGCTACTAGGAAGACGCAGGGCGCGGGCACCAGCGCAGGAGCGTACGTATAGGGACCCGCACAGGTCAAGCAGGGGGAGGGGGGAGGCTGCGAAGAGCAGAGGGAGAGGCGGGCGGTGGGTAGCGGATAGCGAGCGGGTAGGCGATGAGGGATGGGCGGTGGGCGGTGGACGTTCAATGGGACAGGGTTGGTGGATGGCTACGGACGGGCATGCCACGGGGCGCAATGCGAGGGCAGAGCAGAGGTTGGTGTTGGGGTGGCATTCGACGACGACGTCCAGGCTTCGCGCGGCGGCGGGGGGGCGGAAGGCGGAAGGGTTCAAGCAGCGGGTAGCAGGCGGATGGGACGCTGCCCAGGTGTGGATGGGTGGGTGGATGGCCAGGCAGGGGCGACGGCGAGTGGCAGTCGAGGCAGTCGAGACAGGGCCGCACAGCGCAAGCAGAGCCGGGACAGGTTGCAAAGGCGGGCAGGTGCAAGCTCTGGCAGCGAGGCTCTCCAGAGAAGAAGAGGTCGGCGTGGACCCGGAGGGGGTGTCGCAAAGTCTCCTGGACGGCGCCGGCACAGACCAACAGGAACAATAATGCGGTCGAGGTATGCCCAGATGGCCCGGGGAGGCGCACGAGCTGACGGATGCAGGTTGCAGGTTGCAGGTTGCAGCAGCGTCCACGGCGCTGGGGAGCAGAGGGTTCGACCACCGGCGGCGGCCATGTCGGCAGCCGCCAGTCTGGGGAACTCGACTGCCTCTCCCCTGCCGCTGCCCTGCCGCTGCCCTGCCTGTGCCCTCGTTCTCTGTCTGATCGACAAGGGCCAGGACGAGGACCATGTCGGTCGTGCTGTTGCGCTGAAACCGCTCCCCCTCGCTGGTGCTGCTGGTGCTGGTGCTGGTGCTGCTGCTGGTGCTGCTGCCCCGTCCCCTGGTGTTCCCTGCGCGCAGCCTCCTCCTCCCCCTCGGCCACTGCTGCTGCTGCTGCTGCTGCGCGTGCTGCTCGCTGCTAGATACTACCACCCCCGGGCTCCCCTTTGCGATTGAGACCCTCCACCGCCACCGCCGCCGCCGCCGCTCCCGCTCCCCATTCCCATCCCCATCCCCATCCCCATCCCCATCCCCATCCCCATCCCCATCCCCTCTCTCCTCTCCGCTGCCCCCTCCACGCCCAACGCGGATCCCGGCTCTGGCGCCGTGCCCTCGTCGCGAGCTCCCCCGACATGCAGCCAGTCCGCCCCTCCAGCACCTTCCTACGGCCTGCGCTTGTTCGCGACGGCGAGCCCATGGCGCCATGCTTTGTTCATCCGCTTACGTCTGCACGCGCAAACACCCTCGATGCGAACACGACCGTGACCATGCCTGCTACCATGACTACCACCACGCCGGCCTTCATCGACGCCTTCCGCGCACTGCACACACCTGCACGCCGCAGAGACGCCCTGCAAGCCCTTGTCAACGAGTTGTCCCCCTACGAGTGGCGCCAGCTGCAAGCCTTGGCCAACGCGAGATCCTTCCAGTTCGACATTGTTGGCGCCCTGCCCGCTGAGCTTGCCTTCCACGTCTTCTCCCATCTCGACATCGCAACCCCCTTCCGTCTGCAAACAGTAAGTCACCTTGTGCAGTCTCCAGCTGCTCATGCTTCACGTGCCACCTGCATCTTGTGAGCCACCTGTGATTGGCCCGGACAAGACCAGCCCACCACCATTCACCTGTAACCATTCTTTCTCTGAACAAGCCGCCAATCTAGGTCTCCCGCCGCTGGTGCCATCTGCTGCGGAGCCCAGTTTTGCTGAAGCCCGCCCTGGGAGACTGGTACGATCGCACTGTCGCCTTTGAAAATGCAACTTATCAAGACTGTCTTCGCGAAGCCCAGCTTATCCATAGGGTCCAAACTGGACGCTTCTTGCACGTGTCCGTTACCAAACCGCTCTGCCGTCTCCATCCTCACAACACCCGTGTGGAAAGTCCCGATTTCGAGATCGGCATTGACCGCCTGTGTCTGGAGGGCGACTTTCTCATCGATTCCCCCTTTCCCTTTCGCCATTTGCGTGTGACCAATCTCCATACTGGTCAGGACTGGAGAGCTTGTGCCGACGGCCGGGAGTCCATCTCGCGCATCGATGCCTCTGATCAGCTGATCGCCTTCTGGACTTCAAGCCGCCGGACCTGTTATGTGTTCGATTACGAAGGCGCTCGAAAGGCAAAGTTCCAGCTGCCACTGTTCATGAACAAGATTGCAACATGTAGAGGGCGCACCGTTGTGTGTGGCGGCACGATCAACGGATGCCTGGAGTTGTATGTATGGGACTTGTGTTCAAGCAAGGGCAAAACTTTGCGGCTAGAGCAGTCGCTATTTAACCATGATCGCATTGAGTAGGTATACCAACGTAGACCGAAATCAGTACCAAGGCTCCTCAAGAACCACGCTGACGTCAAAAGTGACAATTGCTTAGCTATCAACCTCGTTCCCAATCCGCAGTCACAGACCATGACCCTTTTCATCACAAGAACTTGCGAGTACCGTTGGTGCGGTCACCATGTCGAGGACCTATCCATCAACTATTACAACATTACCTTTGATGGGCGTGTGCTACAGCATAACACACTCACCGTGCCTCTTCCTGGCGAAGCGAAAATATTAGCAGGAGCAGCCATTACCAACATCGATCCTATCGATCGAATAGGCGGTTATACGGTCAAGGTGTTCTGTCGTTATGATCACGATGCTCACGGGTGTAGCTTCCGTTTCGATGAGAAGCTCCAGACGGCGAGCATAGTGGAGCATCTAACCCGGACAGGAGAGAGCATCAAGACGGCGTGCTGGAAAGACTCTTACTACCGTGTGGAGGAGCATACTGAGGAGTGGCTTGTGGGTCGCGGGGATGGTCGATTGCACATCTCCCTGACGCACTTGGGCACCAGGTATGTCCTTGTCCTCTTGGACTCATCACGTACCCATGGATAATCGACTAACAAGCTTCAGTGGATATGGTGCCCCCAAAGCCCCAATATTCGTCGATGGCGCTAGAATCGGATCGCTGATGGGTGGCACGCATAACCAGATTCTGGTCAACGACAGATTCCTGGTATTGGTGGCCTTGGATAGAACCTATGTGTTCTCGTTCGCGGCCAAGGCAGCAACAGCAGACTCAACTGCGTCTGGGTCGCATGACGAGCAGCAGGGTAAGCTGGTGCTTTGGGAGGTAGACGCAAAGGACTTCCTTTGAGACGGTCAATTTGAATCTGTTTCCCGTCATCACGGTGTCGACATGGCCGTTCCTGTGGCCCTGCCCTGCCCTGCATATACAAATTTCATCAAAATCCACCCCGCACTAGCACTACCAGTACCGAAAAGGTAGGTGGGGCGCGTGTCGCGCAGCCGCGGCGGCAGCCTCCGAAATCTTTCACAGTTCCGTGACTCTCAAAAACCCATCCAACAAATTTTTGAAGCTTTCGCAGCACTCTCCACCCCCCGTTCTTCACCCCCGACACTCCGGCAACATGGTGCAAAAGATCTACGTCACCTACAACCAGGTACGTGCAGCTTCTCGTCTCCGATCATGCATACATGAAACCGCATGAGCATGAGCATGAGCATGGCGCATGTAGCTGCGAGTGCTGCTGCAGTGCCCATATGCGCCCCCCTCTCGCTCCCCAACCGGCGGATGCATCATACATGGACACGTCCTGTTTGCGTCGAGGAGAATCCGCTGTCTCCTCCGTCACGCCCCTCCCGATGCCTGTCTTGATCTTAGCCCACAAACGTCTTGCGGCACGAGGGATAACTGACAGTGCTGCTAGGTGCACAAGCTGTGCCAGAACTCGGCCGAGCGCATCCTGAATGACTTCAAGCCGCAGCTCATGGTCGCCATTGGCGGTGGCGGTTACGTCCCGGCGCGCATTCTCCGGTGTGTGCTCGTCACCATCCACCCCCACCGTTGAAGTCGCCGCTGACTGCTCTTGCTCAGATCGTTCCTGAAGAAGCCTGGGTCTCCCAACATTCCCATCCAGGCCATCGGCCTCTCCCTCTATGAGTCCCTCGGCTCCGACGCCGTCGAGCAGCCTGGTACCAAAGTCACCCGCACACAATGGCTCGACCTCTCCTCCCTCGAGATGGCGAACCTGATTGGCAAGGATATTCTCATTGTTGATGAGGTCGACGACACACGAACGACCCTCGAGTACGCCGTCAAGGAGCTGGAAAAGGACGTCATCGAGGCACAGAAGAAGCTGGGTCGTGAGGGCGAGAAGACACGCTTCAGCATTTTTGTATTGCACAACAAGGACAAGGCCAAGAAAGGCCAGCTTCCTGAAGACGTTGTCCAAGGCCGGTATTTGGCCGCCGAAACCGTTGGCGACGAGTGGATCTGCTATCCTTGGGAGGCTACCGACATCGACGAGCACGATCGCCTGTCCAAGGAGCAGGAGCAAAAGTAAGAATGGATCTAGCCAAAGGCTGGAAAATCTGGTGTTGTGCGCATTGATGGGATCACGGAGGGAGCATATGGCATTTGGATGGATTTACGGAGTTCAAGAGTGATTTTGCATAAAGCAACCCGCAGGCTTTCATCAAGCTATCACGATAGACGTGCAATATTATTGAGATGACACTTGGATTCACCACGTCGTGACGGAAGACTCTCCTATACCATCTACCCACGCATCGCACCCTGGTTTATACACCAACCTCGAACCTCCCCTGCACCAACCCCCAAAACTCTTCCACGAGCTCCTTTTGGCCATGTCCACCCCTGACCGCCATATACCGTCTCTCATCAATCCTGGGCGTCCAGTTTCCCGGGTTTGCATCCACCACAATCCCGCCCGCCTCGCTCAGTACTACCCACCCAGCGCACACATCCCACGCCCAGCAGCCGGCCTCCCAATAAACATCGATGTCTCCAGACGCAACAGCGCATAAATTGAGGGCCGCGCTTCCAAAACTGCGCAGCCCGTGGACCATGCCGCCGCTATTGTCCTTGGTTTCGGCGAGTTTGGCAAAGGTCTGGGATTTTACAGCAAAATCGTTACCCGAGCGGTCAGAGCCCCACTCGACGGCTACGAGGCAGCTATTCAACGTCTCCAAAGGTGTGGCGGGGTAGAGAGGTAACTTTTGCTTCTGGTTCGTGGGTTGGAGGAGGAATTGGGTGAGGTAGGAGCCTTGGCCTCTGATGGCAGAGTAAAGCGTTTGCGTGAAAGGGTTGTATACTATGCCAATTGTGGGGATTAGATCTATCGAGAGACCGAGAGAGATGGCTACGTAAGGATGACGGTGTACAAAGTTGGTTGTGCCGTCTATGGGATCAAGGATGACTTGAAGGGGGCGGTCAGCGCTACGAGTGAGGGGCATGATATCTATGGGGGGGACCGCACACGTTGGAACTTCGGTCAGCTTGTCTCCGGGCTTGTAAGTTTCCTCTCCCATGAAAGCAAAGTCCGGGTACTTCTCGCGCAGCGATGTCGAGATGATCTTTTCCACGGCTTGGTCGGTTTCGGTGACTAGGTCAACCGCTTGGTTTCGGGTCAGCAGAGCATCCCGGACCCACTCAAACTCGTATGGAACTCGTTTCAAGTGTGATCAATGACTTACAGTTCTTCTTTGAACCAGCTGCTCCTGTTGTAGGCTTCGCCGATGTGATACGCTCTCCCACCTTTCTCGCGATTTCAATCATGAAGTCGTGGACCTCTTGGAGGTTGATATCAGCCATGATGCTTGCAAGATATGGAAGTTGGAATGCAAAGTTGCGCTGTCGGGTGTGAAGCCAGAATAAACAACATTGGACTGCAAAAGCTGTGTCGCAATTGCGTAGAATTTACCCCACAGTGGGGCGTTCTGTATCGATAGGCCCAGGTACAGATCCAATCAGTGGCCGTCTCCCTAGCGCGTGCTGTTCCTCGAACAACACATGTACCTACACAGGTACCTCGGCTACGCCACCATTTCACTCAGTCGTGTGTTGGTCTATTGCAACTCCCTGCCTGATCCTTATAATCATGGATCGCGACGGGTTCTCGGGCGCAGCCACCATACGGCGTCTCTCTGCCATCCCCTGGTGTCGCATCCTTCTAGAGTCTCCAGCGTGGACAAGGACGCGTGCGGCATCCCGCATCCCAAAAGCTTCGACCGAGGACAGCTTCTTTGCCGAGACATTGGGAACACAGCGCAATGTATATTCCTGCACGGCACTGCGACCTACAGCAGAGAGTAACGGCAGCATAGAGGAAGCCTACTATGAGGAGCTCATGGTGATATATGAGCTCGGGGATGGAGTCAATGGATGGCCCAGTAAGTGCTTGCCTCGTCTCCTCTTTGCTTTGGAAGGTCTGCGGACTGCAGCATTCGGTTGTTCTGCTGGGCTTGGTTCAACTGACCGTGGCTCTCGATTACAGGAATTGCACATGGCGGATTGGTAGTGACATTGCTGGACGAATCCATGGGCATGCTGCTCCAACTCAACACACGGGTCAGAATCACCAAGCGGGTACGACCTCACGACAAAGCGAGTCCATTTACTGCATGTAAGCCTGTCACAAAAAAAAATAAGGAATACATGACCTATGTGCTAAGTGTACTAACATGGGACAGATCTGAACACAACTTACAAGAAACCTGTGTCAACGCCAAGCACCATCTTGTGCAAAGTCAAGATTACCGGGCGAGAGAGAAACAAGATCCGCCTGCATGCTACCATTGAGAATGGCGAAGGCCTTGTTTTCACGGAAGCTGAAGCCATGTTTGTAGAGGTGAAGAGCAAATTATGACAAATTTGATGGAATGGTCAAGTCGTGAACTCGAGGGCTACAACCGAGTCACGGCGTGCTCCAAGCTTTACTCGAACAAGTAGGTGCAAACTTTACCATCCTTAAATAACCTGCCCACTGAGCACAGTTGTCAGAGGCGGTTCTCCCTTCTTTCGGCCCGAGTGCCTTCTTGGAAAGGTTCCTTTGTCGACGCTACCCTGAAATACGCGACATGCAACGGTCGGGTGACGGTTCGTTTCACCAGAGGAATCTTAAGTCCGATACTGGCGTCTGCGTCCATCTGGTATGGGGAAGTGTAACGTCGTGCGGAGCTGCTGTAGAGAGGATGCGCAATACGTTGATGTTCCCGGTCCTCGGTTGTGATTACCCATCTGGCGCGAGGTTTGATTGGTTCTTCTGGGAAAAGAAGGTGAATAAAGTGCATCTTCACTGGCTGTGGTTGACAAGACGGCAATTTCCCCGTGTTTCGCAATTCACCAGCCTTGCTAGAATCCCATGTGATCCGCTCTCGACCTCAAGACGCGCGCGCAGGATGGCGATTTACGACAGGCATTTGCATCCTAATGATCGACGAAGCACTGCAACATGGCAAAGCAAACACGGATGCGTTCCACGCACGGGAGTTGAATCCTTCTCGGCTTTTAATTAGGGATGCGCATGTACCTGCGTGTGTGGAACAAGATGCGTCCACTCGAAGTAATAGGGTTTGACAGGGCATACTCTTGTCTTCACCAAGGGTCAACATGGCCGTTTAGGGCAAGTCCTAAGACGGGCGGATGCCCCGACACCTCGACTGCTAGTCTGCAGGTGTCTCCACGAGACCTCCTAGACATTGTGACATTGCTACAGAGAGACCTATTTACCGTTGAAGGCAACTCACGCGGGTTCTGAGCGCGCGTGCATATACGCTCGACTTGGGCACCGGATCATGGTGCAATGCTGCACATTTTGCATGGCGACACAAGGTCAGACTGTTGTACCCCGCAAGATGCGTATGCGCCACGAGGCTTGTGAAGCTGAGGGCACCGGGGTGATCTCGGCCAGGGATCGAGAGCAGAGGCCACCTTGGCTCCAGTGCAAGGGCGATTAGGCGGCATGTTTGATGGTAAGTGACCTTTACATGCAGCTAGTAAAATGGAGGGCGGCGATTGGACGAGCCTACTCAAACGCCAGGCTAACCCGATAACTGACTTCCAGAGAGGCTGCATCAGGCTAGCCGTGGTAATATCTCGAAGTCTGTTTGGTCCCACGACAAATTCATTTCGGACAACGACGTCTACTTTTCCCTTGTGTTGTCGCTACACCCCTGAACGAGATTTCCCTTGGGCGCTTGTAATTAATATGCACCGTCTGGACCCGCCCCACTTCACCAGGGCTCTTAGCAGATTCCGTGCGTGCATCCGATGGGCCACACACAAACTGCCATTTGCCTGCCATATGACCACTACGTCGTTGATCACTGGACAGGACATGCCTAGTCACCAGGCAGTGACTGGTGTAGCCTCTGAAACGTGACTGCGGCTATTGACCGCTGTCCATTTGCCCCTTCTGCTTGTCCTCCGTGACTGCCGAGTAAGATGAAGGTCGAAATCATCCCTATGAGTAATATAAACTCTGCTGCTGCTGCTATACCATCCCTTCTTCTTTCCCACACGCTCCTTTCCGCTTCTTTTCTCAGCATACCTGCACCGAGATTTAGTGAGGATTGCAGATTATAATTCTTGCCATGCATATACTTTCCTTTCTCTCCTGCCTGTTGGCATTAGGAGGACCCGCAGCTGCGCTTCGTAAGTATTTTGGAAGCACCACCTTCAAGATTGCACACTGACGAGTTAATAATAGCCTCTCCGGCTCAACACGATGGTGCCAGCGCTCCTGAAGCATGCTTCGAGGAACGCCAGGCCAGCTCATACTGGCTGGAGACTATTCAAAAGCAGGGTCGTGCAGCTTTCAACCAATCTCCCGGCTCTTACAAAGTTTTCCGGAACGTCAAGGACTACGGAGCAAAGGGTTTGTGACACCGTGAGATATGATGCCATAGATGCGGTAGACTAATACTGCATAGGTGACGGCGTAACCGACGATTCGGCCGCCATCAACAAGGCCATTTCCGATGGAAATCGCTGCGGTCCTTGGGTATGCGAGTCCTCTACCGATACCCCTGCTATTGTATACTTTCCCTCCGGGACATACGTCATTGGAAAACCGATCATCATGTACTACATGACGCAGTTACATGGCAATCCCAATGATCGACCTGTGCTCAAAGCCTCCCCCAACCTCCAAGCTTTGGCGTTGATCGATGCCAGTCCCTATCAGGATGGCACAGGAGCGCCAGGTTGGACCTCGACAAATGTATTCGCACGACAAATTCGCAACTTTGTTATCGATTTGACGCCTATTCCTGCTACAAGTGGTGCCCAGGGTATCCATTGGCCAGCATCTCAAGCGACCAGCATTCAGAATGTCAAGATTCAGATGAACGTTGCTTCGAACTCGGTCCATGCTGGCATCTTTATTGAGAACGGTTCAGGTGGACACCTCACAGATATCGAAACTGTAGGTGGTCTGTACGGTCTCAATGTTGGTAACCAACAGTTCACTATGAAAAACATCAAGATCTCGAAGGCCGTCGTTGGAATCAGCCAGATCTGGAGTTGGGGATGGCTTTGGAAAGGCCTTACGATTAGCGATTGTAGCACTGCTGCATTCTCTATGAAGGGGACGAAAGATAACGGTGTCGACCAAAACGTTGCCTCAGTCATAATCATTGACAGCACCATCTCCAACACTCCAGTGTTTGTAGACTCGGTTAGTAGCTCCAAAATTCACGACTATACCTTGCTCATATATGACAGGCTTGGACGAAAACCTCTAAGGCTGTGGGCGCTGGCCAACTCATTCTAGAGAATATTGCCCTCAGTAACGTTCCCGTCGCCGTGAAAGGGCCGAGCGGTACCGTTCTCGCAGGCGGCTCGACCACTATCAAAGGCTGGGGTCAGGGTAACAAGTACGATCCTAGTGGCCCGACCAAGTTCCAAGGTGAAATCACACCCGTACGCCCTGAAGGTCTTCTAGATGGCAACAAATACTACGCAAAGTCTAAGCCCCAGTATGAAAACCTAGCAGTCAGCGACTTTATCAGCGCTCGGACCGCCGGTGCTAAGGGCGACGGAAGCACCGACGACACTGCTGCGCTTCAAAGTGCGATCAACTCTGTCGCCTCTGGTAAAAAGGTTCTGTTTTTGGACCACGGACACTATAAGATTACCAAAACACTGTATCTTCCCCTGGCACACGCATCGTCGGTGAGACATACCCGATCATCTTGGCAAGTGGTAGTACCTGGGGAAGCAAGACAAACGCGGCTCCTGTCATTCAAATCGGTAAGGCTGGTGAAAGTGGTAGCGTTGAGCTCTCGGACTTCCTGATTGGTACCCAAGGACCTACACCTGGAGCTAAGCTCATTGAGTATAACCTGGCCACTTCCAAGGGCTCTGGACTTTGGGATGTGCATACTCGAATTGGTGGTGCGAAGGGTACAAAGCTTCAAGTTGCTCAATGCCCTGTCGGTAGTGTCAAAGATGACTGCATGGCCGCCCACACCAATGTGCACATTACCAAGAGCGCAAGTAACGTGTACATGGAAAATAACTGGTTCTGGACTGCCGATCACGACCTAGACGATGCGAAATCTACCCAGATCTCGATCTTTGTCGGCCGAGGACTTCTTGTGGAGGGCTCCAATGTATGGCTTTATGGCAATGGAGTCGAACACCAATCACTTTACCAGTATCAGTTCGCCAACGCTAAGAATGTTTTCGCCGGCTTTATTCAGAGCGAGACTCCTTACTACATGCCGACTCCTGATGCGAAGAGCCAGCCATACCCTGTCGACAAGTCCCTCTACGATCCCGACTATAACACCATCTGCCCATCTGGTAAGCGCTGCGATGCGCTTGGTCTCCGTGTTTTAGACTCCTCGAACGTATTACTCTATGGCGCGGGCTTCTATTCCTTCTTTGTCTCCAACAACAACACCTGCAGCAAGGACACCAACTCCGTCCGAGACTGCCAGAATCGTATCATCAGTATCGAAGGATCTTCAACTGTGCGCGCGTACTCTCTCAACGAAGTAGGTGCTCTTGAGATGATTACCATTGACGGCGTCGACAAAGCAGACTGGACTCCCAACCTCTCTGGATACGCTAACACCATTGGCTATTTCGCCCACAAGATTTAAGGATGAGTTGCATTGCTTTTTAACAAGCTATTAGGACTATCATAGTTCTTCTTGTTGTATATATTTGTGGCCCCCAGACTCAAGCGAAAGTTCTTGTATATAGTCCTTTTTCAACATACTGCATTAGGACCTTGATGAATGGAGGCTGTATTACAAGTAATGCTGGTATATCTAGCACTTGTGGATATACAGAAAGCAGTCGAGCAGCATGGGTATTTGTGGGTCTTTATAATCTGATCAAATGTATGTGTACTTAATCATCTTCGCCTTTGACATATTCATGCGCTGCCACCGTGTGACTCGCGTTACTGTATCAGATAGTGAGCATCAAGAAAGTAATCGTGATATTCACAAAATCATAGAGCACAGGTGCTGAGCAGTGATCACAATTAATCATGAACAAACAATTTACGATAGTTGCAATGTAACAATATGAAGTCTATTTTCACATCCACTGAACAAAATGAAGACAGCAAATATACACTAACGTAGCTCAGTATACCATGCTACTTCCACACCTAGGTTGTTGAGATTCATTTTCGCATATGAAAAGTTTTTCAGCTGTCAACAAATAGACTTTAGCACATAGTTGGTGATAGAACATGCACAGAATGACTTACTTTTTCGTCTTCGCTATCGTCTTCCTCCCTGGCATGTAATGCAATCCGGTTGTACCGAATGAGCACTACTCTACGGAGTTGCTGTACGTCTCCCAACTCCTTACTTTTATGTATGGCATGCAAAATATTCGAGGCCATCATCAAATCTGTTGCGCGAATCCAAAGACTTTTCAGGTGGTTTGTAAGTACTTCCAGAATCGATGTATCCAAATGTGGCCAGTCAAGGTCCAGTTTCTGAACAGAACTGTTCTTTCTGAGAAGTTCGCTCAAAGCATAACGAGCGTCTTCATTGGGTGTTTGTGACAAGCGCAAAGATAGTGTTGACAGCGTTTTGTGGTTTTGAAGGGAGCCGAGAATGTCCGAGTTAAAGTAAAGCGCAGACAACGCCGATGCAGGAAGGCGTTCGGCGATCATGACAGATGAAAGCTGTTTGACTGTACAGAGCACTGACCCGTCAAAGGTTGGGAGTGTCAGAGAAAATTTGCTGTGTCGGCCTTCAGTTGGTGTGAGCATTGTAGGTTGGGTGACAATTGAAATACTATTGAGATTGATGTGGGATAGTGTGGCCACAGTCTCGGCAGAATTGGATGCGGAAAAACCGTCAAACGAGAATGCAGTCAGTGCTCCCAGCTTCTCTAAGAACTTGAGGCTCTGATTGTGTGTATTTCCCTCCAAGGTGAGATTCTGCAGGGAAGTAAAATGAAGCCCTAGCATCTGCAGCACCTTTGCAAGGAAGTCATCGTAGAGGCGTGTTTGCCGGCCGATTGGGGCTCTTATAGTTACGGTCTTCGCATTCGAGAGCGTTTTAAGAGATATGTCAAGAGCATCAAGTTCCTTTTCGTAAATATCCCACGTACGAAGGTTTGTCGATCCCTTGGTTTGGCTGTCAAAGGAATCAGGAGCAAGAACTGGGGTGAGATCGACATCTTGTAACTCTAGTTGAAATTCTCGAACACTCTGAAGTACGTCTTTCGATCTTTCACCGAGCCACTGATGCAAGTTTGACTGGCTCCGGAAAACGATGGGCCTTAAATATAGAAATTTCCGCGCTTCAGAGTAGATATTGCGGCACACACGTAGTATTTGCGGTCCATGGCAAGCGTTGGACAGTACTTCATTGTAGATAAGCTCCCTCAGCTCTAGCGGTAGAGCGAAGAAGGAAAGGGTGTTACCGCCACTCATATTGTAGTTAATTAACGTAGGAGCTACATATAAGTAAGCCGAGACAGTAGGAGCGAAGAAGGATAAGGTTTCTGAGCTCAACATACTAAGCCGGATGAACTTGTTTGGTTTATGTATAGCATATAAAGTCGTTCCAAGGAGATAGAAATATTCCAGTAAACCAAGCAAAGCATGGATGACAATCCCATCGAAGAGGAGCTTAATTGGAAGAAGAGATTCTAAAAGATGAGAGCACACGGCCAACTTGTCGCATTTAAACACGAGCCGTTCTGCGCAATTACCTTCCTGAAAGGCTTTTTCTTTGGAAGCCGGCAAACGACTGGTTGACTTTTCTTTCGCAGTGTCAAAAACTTCCTTCTCTATATTGTCCGGTCCCGTTTCTAAACCACTATAGTAGCTTCGACTGCCGGGCTGGTATGCTGGAAAAGCTGTCTAACACAGATCGGTGGCGTTTGCCGTTCTGCAACGAGCAGAGGGTTCCGCATGCACGATGGAATTTTGTCATTATGCATAAAAAGGCTTTCTCTAGTGGTAAAGAAAAAAATGAACAAGGGTCTCAAATGCAACTTAGATTCGGTCCGCCAGTAACAGGAGCCAACCAGGTTGCAAAAGTTCCGGAAGCGGATTGATGAGTCGTATCTATTCAGCACGGCTTGTTCAATTGAGATAGACGAGCCCTGGCCCCTAAGCCGCACATCGGAGCGTTGGATGGGCGCCATGGTATATTTGAATCGCAGAGACCAGGCACCTAGCTTGAACTGTCCAGGGCTGAACACATGACTACAGCTACAGCAGATGGCAGCCACGTTCCTCTGAATGTTGCAGCAAGTGCGAGAAATCGTACGAGCGTCGGACCATGCTCGCTGGAATCGAGGTTAGCGGAGACGACCCGGGCTCTACCGATAGGCCCCGTGAGTACTTGCTTTTTCCATCACTCTATTTTCGACTGGGGCCGGTTCTCTCTGTAGTGCAGCCGGCAGTCGTCAATACGGGAGTGGACATGACTAAGGGACCAGGGGTGTGATAGTGATTGATAGCACATGGTATCAAAGCTGGATCGGTGAAAGAGGCGCATGTTGAGCCATGGTTGTGGCGGCGATGCCCGAACGACCATCGGGCAGCATTGAAGCGTCTGGAATAGGTAGCAGCATATACCAAGTTTGGAAGCAGATTGTTGATCGATGCCTGATGTAGAGCAATGTCATCACCGGCTGTGGTCCGTCTGCTGTCATTGCAGCCGATGATCTCCACCGAAGATTGCCAGTGCAGATGCAGGAGAGGCGATTAGCGAGGGACGGGACATGATTGGAGCTAGTCTGCTCGGAACGGCACGTGGCACGCCATGGGTTCACCCGGTTATGGTGGCTTGGCAGCTGTCGTTCGAGAATACCACCCACATGCAGCCGCGCTTATGGGCGACCAGCTTGATGATCGTATGATGATGAACCCACACTCTGTGCCTCCCAAGCTCGAAGGATCGTCAATCAATAGTTGGGATTTGATCGCCCCGTTAATTAAGTACAGCAGAGTGGTGAGAGAAGTCGCGATGCAAGGTTGTGTGGTGCACTAGTAGGCTCACTCCTAGCGTAGCGCGTTATGCTGCTTTGGTCATGGCGTCGTTCAAGCTCACAGCAGGTGTTCGTCATCAACATGGACAGATCTAGGCCTGCGAACCCTTGAACTATCTAATCAACCTGTGTATTTCGTGCGTTCATACTTTCGACGTTTGCGCCTTTTGGCAATTTTAATGTAGCCCGTGCATACCTGTTCATTGGACGCTACATCTCGGCAAGGTATTTGTTTGTGCACTGTAGACTGGGCTTGCCGTAAAAAAGTATAATCGACGCCCCTAAGCCACCAGCCACATGTTTCCCTTACGATCGCTGGGTCGTACACTGTCAGCATCCATCGACATACGTACTGTTTCGCTAGCACATGGAACTTACCAACATCCGCTCCGTGGCGAGCGTTCAGCTTTCCGGCGCCACTATCCATCTGGTACACGATAGACCACTCGAAACAAGATGGTGTGGCTGATCTCAACAGTCGGGCTGCCACGCGATTTAGAAAAACCTCCTAAGCCACGGCTGGTGATTACAGCCAGAACGACACATCATTCCCCCTGATCAAGTCGAAATCTACTCTCGGCATGTGCCCAAGTGCCCAAGTGCCCGAGTGCCCAGGTGCCCAATCTTTATAGTGTAGCACGTTTTCGAAGGACACTTTCGGGCTGCAAGCATCTGTTTTATTTTTTCAAGATGCCCGTATGACCATCTGATATATATCTAGCGGTGCTATTGACTCGAATTGGTTGGAAAGTTGTCCCACATGGCCGGAAACTTTGAAAGTGGAGGAGCGATAGGAAGACGTCAGAGGTTACCGTAGAATCGCCACGCCATCTCATGGGGCAATAATATCATAAAAACAGGTTGCATGGCCTCATGCCATCTGAGTGCTCAACTTCTATCGAAAACATCCGAAAGTCTGGATTATTTGCACCAGACACAGGTCAGTGGCGCCAATTCACACCATGATCCCTGAGCATATTCTAGAATGTTTCCATGGCACGTGGAAATATGAGGCTGAAACGCCTCACATCTAGCCGAGCCTGGAAGCGTGCTCGAACACGCCACAACAAGCTTCTAGATGAACAAGAGACTAGACTACGATTCGCGCAGGTCTTGTGAGCAACGGGCACGGTGCTTCCGTATGCAGGCTCACATGTGCAGTCACCATGCTAACATACACACATGCACAAACAACTTACGGAGGCGTCTGCTTGTCTCAATCTTGTAGCTAGTACAATCAACCGTCCCGCATACCCACGTGGGAGTATACGCCAAAGCGCCGCCATCGTACATATCGAACCACGGCAAAAATTACAAATTGGCTCCGTACGTGATCATTTGTGTTACGCCGTGTAGCTGCCGGCCACTTCGGCCACAAGTTCAGCTGAATTGACGATTCGTAGGCTGAAGTGCCCGCGGTTATAGCATCGTACAGCTATTATCGTACGAAGATTTCACCATCCTATGGTGGGTCTGGAATGATCTTTGGACAATTGTGAAGTCTTGAAAACTGAACAGTGGGCGTGACGGCTGCCCTGCACGCTTTTCATTTCGTATTGTACCTAGCCAATTGCATGAATTGTACTTGTGAACAGACTCTGCATGGTACCCGTCGAATGCAATTGTGGACTTGATTGATACCAACCCAACAAACTCCACAGCGTGCGGTCTAGCATACAAAGCGTCCAATCCCGATGCTATTTGCCATAATCAATAGGGATAGGATTCATTCTACCATCTTCTGTGATCGTATACTACCCTGTCTCTAGCCACACTGCCCAACGACGCCAGCATTTGTCCGTGGTGCTCGTATTCAATCCTCGATATGACATGGACGCCTGATACCTACTCCAAATTTCCCATGCTCATCATAATCTCGCCAATCAAACATCATTCCAGCCACGTTCGCGTTGAGACCCCAATTCAGCTGTATGGTACAGTGTCCTGTGGCTTGCTGAGCCAATGTTGGCATGCACAAGTAGGTACATTCCTTAATAAGCCCTAATATCCAGTATGTGATGTCAATGCACGTGGTGGTCTCGGCCGCACAAAGCCGCACGCGAGGTACGTTGCACGGCATGTATGGACGCCCATGTTTCACAAACCCACGAGCTCGGCATCGAGGCTCCATTGGAAGCCTGACATGCAGCAGCTGGTGGCCATATTCTGCGGGAATCCCGCGGGCTCACAATAAGGTTTGCTTCCACATGCGAACGGAACAGCTCTATCCGGACATTGTGTAACGTCTCTTCGTTCCACGACGAGTGACAGCTTGACAGGGTCAAAGGCCATTCTGTACAGCCATGGGCCCGGCACAGGAGAGGAGCAAGCGACATACATAATGAGATGATTACTGATCGAATCGCCTATTCTTCTAATCTGACACACAAGACTTCCCTAAGAGACACTTGGAAGCGTTTGAAGACATACTTGTACAATGGCAGTAGTGCTCCACGCTGACACCAAACAAAAGGCCCGTCATCTTTTGATACATATTCAAACTGTCCTTGGACGGTGCAACACCCGTACCCGGTCTATCATCTACCCTTAGCACAAGAATCCCGGCTACCTTAGTCATCAGCAGGTTTCCCAAGCTACAAACTCAAGCGCGCACACGATGATTGAATCGCTTATACACGCAGGAGCTTGGCCGCGTACGACGTTATTAGCTGCTCGGTCGGGAAGCTCATTTCCTCGAGCTTCTGTGCATAGGGTGTTGGGACCTCTGCACCGGTAACACGTGCTGGCGGCGCCTCGAGGTAGTCAAAGGCGTACTCGCAGGCGAGAGCCATGATCTCGGAAGCGACACCGAAGGACGGGTAGCCCGACTCAACGACGAGGAGGTGGCCAGTCTTCTTGACCGACTTGACGATGGCCTCAACATCGAGAGGCTTGATCGAACGTAGGTTGATGACCTCAGCCTCAACGCCGTACTGCTTCTTGAGCTGCTCAGCAGCGACGAGCGACTGGCCGACGCAGCGGGAGAGAGTGACCATGGTGAGGTCCTTGCCAGGGCGTTCGATCTTGGCCTTGCCGAGCTTGAAGGTGTTAGCTACATGTACATGTGTAGGGAGTGTGGATGGGGTTGCATACGGGAATGACAAAGTCGTCCTTCTGAGCGGCTTCGCTCATGGGGAAGGAAAGACCGTACAGAAGCCTGTAGCTATGTTAGAGATGGTCGAGTTGAATGTCACGGGAGCTCCTACTCGTTCTCCAAGACAACTACCGGGTTGGGGTCACGGATGGCGGCCTTCAACAAACCCTTTGCGTCCTCGGCGCTGTACGGCGCAACGACCTTCAATCCCGGGATGCTGCCATACCACGCAGTGTAATCCTGAGAGTGCTGGGCGGCAACACCGGCGGCAAAGCCGTTGGGTCCACGGAAGGTGATGTTGCAGGGCTGGATGCCACCGGACATGTAGTGGGTTTTCGCGCCCGAGTTGATGATCTGATCGATGGCCTGCATAGCGAAGTTGAAGGTCATGAACTCGCACTAGAGATGGCTGTTAGCTGAAGGGGATGCAAGCGGGACGGAGGCGAAGCTCACAATAGGGTGCAGGCCTGCCAATGCAGCACCCACACAGAGACCAGCAAAGCCAGACTCTGTGATGGGGCTATCGATGACCCTCTTCTCGCCGAAGCGGTCGAGCAGACCTTTTGTGACCTTGTACCTGCAGCCGTCGTCAGCGCGAAATTCGCCGATGGTGCACCACGACGCAGCGCGGGGCCGGACAGCACAGCTTCAGCTCGAGGGAGAGCGCAAGCATATTGCCATAAGTCCCCGACGGCGAATTGGTGCATACAGAAGGCGACATACGCTCCGTTGTACTGTGCGACCTCTTCTCCCAGCACGAAGACCTTGTCGTTTGCCTCCATCTCCTCGGCCATGGCCTCGTTGAGTGCCTCTCGCACCGTCATCTCCTTGACCCCACCATCGGAAGCATATCTCCTGGCAACAATGGACGGGGTGATAGCGGCAGGGCGGAACGCGGGTCGGAGAGCAGGAGCTGCTGGGCGGGAAGCCGACAGCAGGCGGGAAGCCGGTCGGAGGAGCCTGGAGGCAGCCATTGAATTGATCGAGGACGGGGAGGAGGAGGGCCGCGGACGTGAGATGCCGGTTTGGAGAGAAGGTGGTGTTGTTGACGGGTTGTCAAAAGTTCTCTTCACGCTTCGGTCGGCGAGTCGGGATCGGGAGGTTCTGTCGTCCGTGCACGCAGCTATCTGCCACTTGGAAATGTTGGGCCAACAGTCACCCAACACAGGAGTCAGGACAGAGACGGCCAAGGCCTAGGGCCTGCTTACATGGGCGCATCTGCGCTGCTCAGCACGGCCAGCGAGGCACACATTACGGGGCACGTCAGAGACGGGGCACGTTGCATTGCATTTGCTCTTTCCGAGCGCGACGTATTATTAGCTCTATATATGCTATGCTCTATGACAGCCATCCCGGCGTAACTGCTCATTGTTCCTTTCGACATGCCAATATTACAACGACGTATGGATGCAAGTCCGAAAAACCCGCAGACTCTTAGAGAAACGAAGGGGGTGGGAGCCGTCTATGCGTTGGCGGGCTTGCGGCCAACCATGAGATACATGGGCGTGAAGAGCTTCTGCTTTCCACCTGCAACCAGGCAGTCGGCCGCGAGCGCAAGACTGTCGGCAGTCTTCTGCGTTCCCTTCGGCGCGATGCCGATGGTCTCGAGAGCGCCCACGAACCTGTGGACGAAGCCACGGCCAATCTTGGTCATCCGCAGGATGGTGGGCACGTCGCCCAGCGTCTGGATGTACTTGAGCTGGCCCGAAAGCGGCCAGTACCACGGAGCAGGGTCCTCGTCGCGGTCTGCCAGATCTTCGTGGTGCTCTAGTTCGAAACCAGCTGCCTTCATGGCCTTGAGCGCTACGTCCACTTTCTCCATGTTGGAGATACCATCACCAATCTCAATACCAAGACGAATCTCTCGGTGCTCAGGGTTGTCGTTGTCGTACTTGTCCGTCATGAGCCACTCGTACACACCGAAGACACCTCCGGGCTTGAGCACGCGGAAAATCTCGCTGTAGATACCCTCGAGAGACGGCGCGTGCACGGTGGCCTCGATGGCGTACACGGCGTCGAACGAGTTGTCGGGGAACGACATTTGCTGGAGCGGCAGTCAGCTCCGGTCCGCTCCCACGGAACAAGGGATTAGCACATACCATGAAGTCGCCTTTGGTGAACTTGAGCTTGTGAGAGAGACCCTCCTTCTCGGCATATCGTGTTGCGCGTTCAATCTGGTAATCGTTGTTGTTCAGGCCAACGACGTTGACGCCGGAGAACTTGACGATCTCTCTGGCGGGTCCTCCAACACCGCAGCCCACGTCGAGCACTCGCATGTTGTCGTTCAAACCCATCTTGTGAGCGAGATAGTGCTCGTGGCGGGCAATGGCTCGGTAGAAGTCCTCGCCGTAGGCAAAGCGGCAGAAGTGGAAACTTTGCCCCCACCCATACTCGTACAGGTCGGTGGCGAGGTTGTAGTAGTGTCTTGTGAGGGTGGCATACTCGTCACGACGAGCCTGGCAGAGGTTAGAAAAATAACGGCTGCGGTTGGGCGTGGACCTTTCTTACCTTGCGTGTCTCCTCGGTCTCGTCTGCGGCGGCTTTGTTGTCCCAGTGCTTGAAGTACTCGTCCACGGCGGCTTGCTGTGCAGCCCTGTCTTTCTTCAGCATGGCAGACATGCCACCTTTGACCTGGGAAGAGGTCCCGTGCATGGCCTTGTTGAATTCGGCATCGCGGGTGTGGTTCTCCTGTTCGAGGGCAGTGGGAGCCATTGTGGGAGAGTGGGACGGGTGAGAAGAAGAATTGAAGGCGAGGTGCAACGAAGTCGAAAAGGACAGTTTGCCTGTGAAGTAGTGGAGCAGTGAAGATAGAGCAGAACGCAGCCCTCTTAAGTAAGGAGTCGCAAAGGAGTCGCAAAGGAGAAAGAGTCGGTCAAATATGCTAATATGCTGTTCGGACTCAGGGCGATGTGATTGGCTGGACATGACAGGGTTGCATAATACGCGGCATACGCTTTTGACGCTACCAAATTCCGCCACCAGCTTGGCTTGCTCCGCTTCGTCACCTCGCCTCGCCCGTCGAACGCCCTCACATGCGCGACAAACCGCTGCTGCGCCCCGCCACCACCACGACGAGTCGCCCGCTGGGACCGAGAACCCGCCGCCTTCCTCTGTAGACAACGTACGACTGCTCGAAACAGCGCACGTCCGCGCTCTCCGCTCCGCCATGGCCACCGGGCAAATCAAGCAAGACCTGAACCGCTCGGGTTGGGAGACGACAGATTTTCCGTCCGTGTGCGAGCGCTGTCTGCCGGACAACCCCTACGTGCAGATGCTCAAGGAGGACTATGGTGCTGTAAGTGTCCATCTCGTCCGTGTGCCACAGCTGGATCCCAGCTAACACTCGTGCCCAGGAATGCAAAATATGCACGCGTCCTTTCACAATCTTCCGATGGAAAGCAGATCGTACCTCACGCCAGAAGCGTACCAACATCTGTCTGACATGCGCGCGGTTGAAGAACTGCTGTCAATGCTGCATGCTGGATCTATCGTTCGGTCTGCCCATCACCGTTCGCGATGCGGCCCTGAAGATGGTCGCTCCTGGTCCGCAGAGCGACATCAACAGACAGTACTACGCACAGGAGCACGAAAAAGAGATCGAGGAGGGTCGAGGAGCAGTCGAGGCCTACGAGAAGACGGACGAGAAGGCGCGCGAGCTTTTGAAGCGCCTGGCACAGAGCGAACCCTTTTACAAAAAGCAGCGGCGCATGGAGGCCGAGGGAAACGAAGGAACGCAAAAGGCACTTCCTGCGCCCAGGGGAGATGGAGAGACCAGCTCTGCCGTCGGACACGCTCCCGGACCCATACGAACAAGGGACACCAGGGGCCCAATCAACGGCCGTGGTGGCACGCGACCTGGGCGTGGTGGACGGCTGGGAGGAGGAGTGCCAGCAGCGCCGAGTCCCGACGACTGGCTGCCGCCAAAGGACCCCAATGTCGCGTCACTGTTCGTTACGGGTGTCGAGGACGACTTACCCCAGCACGAGATACAAACGCACTTCGCCCAGTACGGGCAACTTCGTTCCGTGGTATGTTCACACCGGGCACATTGTGCATACATAAACTACGTGAAAAGGAAAGATGCAGAAAGCGCAGCAGAGGCGCTCAAGGGCAAGGTGGTTATCAAAGGCTGTCCGATGAAAGTGACGTGGGGCAAGCCGAAGCAGTTGGACAGTCTCGATCAGAATGTTCGCATGATGTACGCAAAAGAAGGCAGACAGGCGGGCGGGATTGCCAGGCGGGCGCAAGCTGCCATTGAGGCGGCCCCCGACGGCAGCGTTGACAGTCTGGCTGCGATTGCTCCGCCGCCTGGGGCAGATGACGAGGTCAACTATGCCAGCCTGGCTGGCAACTGAATGTGTGTATTGTACTGTATTGCATTGGACGGCGTTCTCGGTGAGGGAAAAGGAAGGGTATCACAGTTTGTATTGGACGGGCAAATCTCAGGCCGAGCAGCATTTGGTTCCTGCTAGTGTATTTCCGTTTCCTTTTTTGATATCCTCATTGTTTCCGCGCTCGGTATGTTCGTGGATATTGAGCCCTGGTGGACGGGATTAGCGACTGCGAGGCACGGCGACTCGAAGACGTACTGTAGTTGGCATCGGCACCTGTGGCCTGGCCTTGGACCACGTTCTCCCTCAGAAACTTTGCAACCTCGTGTGCATGCGTGACTTGTTTCGTGTACTCATCGCTGTCGGTGGCCAGTCCCCGGTTGGATTCGAAGTGCTTGCGCGCTTCGAGGCGGGCGGCGGAGAGCATTCGCGTGTCTCCTAGCAAAAGGCGTGAGCTCCCAGACGGGCCGGTTAGCAGGGGGAGGGGGTGCGCGCACCTCGGAAGGCAATGTGCGCCGACCGCAAGAGGTTTCTGTAAGCTGCAAGGGCCATCTCGAGCGACATGTCCGGTGCGAGGGGTGGAATGGTCGATTGATGGCGACAAGGCACAAAGTAGACGACAAAAGTTCGCCGAGGCCAAACTTGACCGGCAGGGATCAGATAAATGCGGTCCCTGCAGCCGCCAGTCAGCCGCCAGCGAGCGAGCAGCTCTCCACGCCACGGCTCCACGGCTCCTCCACGGCTGGCTGTTTGTGACGTCGCAAGACACGCATTCTCTCCCCCTCCCTCTCTTCCCTGCCCATCCTCGCGCCGCGCGACCATGTCAAGGTGCCCTTGAGCTCACTCTGGCGCCTCCGGTGCGCTGACCCATCTCCCGCACATCACCATGGTTTCGTTCTGGCCCTTCAAGGTGCGCATGCCGACTGCAGCACCCAGCAGCACCCAGCAGCCCCGAGTTCCGCTAACCAGCCCACAGTCCAGCGAGGACGCCGCCTACTTCGAAAAGACCCTCTCGACCCTGACGGGCAAGATCCAACGCGCTGCCGCCCGCAATGATGCCATGCGGCAGCGCTCCCGCCGTGTTCGCGTCATGTGGACCCTCTGGGCTGGATTCGCATACATTTTCGCCGCTCTGTTCTGGTCGCTGGTCGTCGGATACAAGAACTGGGGCCGCACCGAGTACACTGCCGTTGCGGGCGGGCCTCTGCTGTATGCCTCTCTCTCTCTCTCTCTCTCTCTCTCTCTCTGGCCAGCATCCTGTGCGTGCGCCGCCGCTGACTGCTCCCAGCATCTACATGGTTCGCACCACCACCACCCGCCTCTACGACTGGCGCATCTCCAGCACCGATGCCTACATCAAGACTCTCTCCAAAGAACGCGACGGCACCATCGAACGCCTGAAGGAGTCCACCAAATACAACTCCACCCAGCAGCTGCTCGAGAAGTATGGCAGCCAGCCAAAACCGAAGAACCCCGCCTCGTCCCCGCCAGGCAAGAAACAACAAGACCCCCAAAAGCCCCCTGCCCCACCAGCGCCGCGGACAGGTATCGCCCCGCCGCCGACTGCGAACATACAGCGCCCACCCAGCCAGCGCCCAGGTGCGCCGCACGCGCCTGCACCCGCAGCTGCTCCATCCCAGCATCCTCCTGCTTCACCTCCTCCACCCCTACCCGACGCTCCAGGCGCCGAGTTCGCACCCAATGCCTTTACCGCTACTGAACTCACCAAGCAATACTCGTCTGCACCTGCACCCACCTTTACCCAAACCCACTGGTACGACCGCATCATGGATGCCCTGCTTGGCGAGGATGAGACTCAAGCGAAAAACCGCCTGGCTCTTGTCTGCTCTGAATGTCGCCTCGTGAACGGACAAGCACCACCTGGCGCCCGCACTCTTGAAGATGTTGGCCGCTGGCGATGCGGAGAATGCCGTGCCTGGAACGGCAAGGAGAAGGTCGAAGAGGTCGCCGTCTCTAAGCTTGTTCAAGGATGGGAAGAAGAGCGCAAGGCTCGGGACGAAGAGCTTGGCGGTACCCATGGCGGCATCGACTCCGGTGACATGGGAATCGAAGCTGATGCCGGAGATGAGGGCTCGGGAGTAGATGTTGTGGACGAGTCAATCACTGCCGAAGCGCCTATTAGGGAGCGTACGACCAGAAGCAAAAGCAAAGCGAGAGGGAAAAAATAGTGCAAGTGTCCTCCGGACTGTACCGAGACACAAATCACAACCATTGGTGCCATGCAAGTGCCGACGACACTAGCGATAAGGATGGCTGTTTAGTTTCAGTGCCTCATATACCTACATGAATCCATAGCGTTGTAGGACTCTAAGGGACGATTTTCTGAGCCGTTTTCTGTCTTGCTAATTCTTTTCAAATCCCTGACTGTCCCCTAACCATGATTGGACCATGCCTACATTTCGCACTTCCATCAAGAGGCAGGGCCCAGGTTTTTGAGAAATTGAGGAATGTAAGCAATAACGGTGCTGACCCGAATACACAGGATCGGGCGTGCTAGATCAGCCCAGTGTGTTGCGAGACCGAATGTTCTTCCACTGTTCTGACTAAGAGCTAACAATATGCGTCGGGATAACGTGGCATCCATCACTGGTACCAGTACGCCCAGTACGCCCTGCAGCCAGCATTATAATGTCCATATTGCCATCAAGAATCTTTTTTCCGATATCGCTATCTTGTATTCTCACTCTGATATCCTACCCATCTCTTTGAAATTCCCCAATTTTAACCATGATCCTCATCGTCGGCGCTGGTGTGGCCGGGGTTACCCTGGCACGATACCTGAAGGACAATGGCATACCTTTCCGCATCTTTGAGCAGCAGACCAGGTACAAGACTCAGGGCTTCGGCCTGACCCTTCGTGAGAATACGTGTAAGAAGCTTCTTCCGTTGCTGGGTCTAGAGGAGCAGGACTTCCGCACGCGTGTCGCTGTCGACCGCAAGCAAGGTCTGGTCAGCCCTTTCTTGGTCAACATTACCACCGGTGAGAAATTTGGTGCCGGGTCCTTCAAAGCAGGATATGCGACGCAAGATTTTCGTACGAACAGGGAACGCTTGAGAGAAACGATCGTGGGAGAAGTCAACGTGGAGTATGGGCACAAACTACAGTCATTCGCTTCCACTTCAGATGGGGTGGAAATCTTATTTGAGAACGGATTGAGAGTCAAAGGTGATATCTTGGTTGCAGCCGACGGGGTTCACTCTTCGATTCGGGAGAGACTACTCCCGCAATGTGTTCCTCAGGATTGGGATGGTGTCATGATAAATGGCTCATGTCGCTTTTCGCTGGACGATTGGAACGAGAAAATTAACCCCGAAATGGGAGGGTTTGCAGTGTATCCAGGGTTTGGAGAGCAGATGATACTTGCTTGTACAATTTACGATGCTAGCTGGGATCCGGTCTCTGGGTACGTCGATGTATCCTGGGGGTACTCAAGAAGGCGAAGAGGCGATCAAGATCCACTGTTCATAGCCTTTGCAGATCGTTCATTTGACAAGTTTCGCGTGGCAGAAGCGTTGTGGAAGGAAATCGAGACGTTGCCCAAGCATCTTATGGAGCCATTCAAGACCATCCACGGTGATATTCCTATCCGACGAGATCCCACCATTCATCATCAGTTGATCAGCTTACTCATACCGAAACAAGATTTGTTGGAAAAATTGACCGAGGAAAAGGTAGTTTTCATTGGCGATGCAGTGCATGACTGGAGTAATCATGCAGGTACTGCAGCAAATGCAGCCATACAGGATGCGCTCGCCTTGGGTGAGACCTTGTTGAGAGGGGGAAGATCGGACACTATTACGATGCGAGGTACCCAGAATGGCTCCGGAGTTACGAGAAAAATGGTGAAGATTTTCAGACATTACATCGACCCATGAAGGAATGGAGAAACATGCTAGATGGTCAGGTAGTGGACGCAGGAAGAGTTGGCATGAAGCTGTAGAGAAATTTTATTAGGAGAAACGACTTATTTCAATGTAATTTCTGACATCATTCATCAATAGAGAATTCGAAGGAATCCTGCATTGTCAGCATAATCGATCCTAAACATGCGGTGGTAGAAATTAGAACATAAAGCAACTCTTTTATAACACTTGTGATATCGATCTTCTACTATACAACACCGTATTTATACACCTGAAGCAACTGGTGCAAACACTGGTGATACTCGTCAATCCCTATACTAATCTACATTCCAGCGTTTGCCACAAAAGACAACAATTCCTACCCAGATAGTAGGTTGGTGTGATGAGAGAAACACAAAGAACATAAGCCGTGCTGCTACGAAAATGTTAAGCAGCCTTGTTAACAAAGTAACCAGGCCTCGGATTCCCTCCACAATACCTTATCTAAACACAAACCTGCTTCAAATCAGCGGCCGACGTAGAGCTAATTCTTGTTCTACAGGTTTCATGCTTGTGACAAAATTCAAACTTTCCAATCGGCGTAGGCCAGCTTATTGTGGGCCTACCGTATAGTTGCCGTATTGACCGTGCACACCACTATTGGTAGACGTATCTTGATCACCTACTTTGGCAACACTAGCGGTAGAGCCCATCGTAGCTTCGCCCATGGTGGACAAGTAGGGCGATTTATATGTGCGGTTGCTCATGGGCGCTGCACTATGGACTGGTGATAATGTTGTAGACTCTTCAAAGCCATCAAGGTCATACCTGTCAGAGTTCCATTCGTCCTCGACGATGCTGTCAAGAACGTTCGCGTTATTAGCGAAGAATTGTTTCGTGCTGTTCCCCGTAGACCGTTCATCACTGAGGTCTTTCGTAAATTGAGTATTTGTGTCTTTCTTCGAAGAGGCCTTGATGAAGGCGAAGGGATTGCCAAACTTGGAGCGGGTTTGCGATTGGCCTGCGGTTTCGTACTCACGCTTCTTCACCTCTGCCTTCCAGCGGCGCTTTTCCTCATTGGCATCTGCCCACGACTGGATTGCGGTAGGAAGCGAATCCTTGTAGCCTGATTTGATGATTGCCTGTGTCGTCATATGCTTCCCAGCGCGACGTCCGACATCCAAGGAAAGTGCTCCAGCCGACCATGCAGCCTTACCTATCCCAGAAGATACAAAAGCCTTAGTGAAAGTCATTGCAGCCGAGCCTATATTTTTGGCTGCCTCGTACGTATCGTGCTTGGCAGCTTCATATGTACCAGGGTATTGATAAGAGGGCAGGTTTGCCTTGTCACCCTCATGACAATGCGCCATATGGTGGTATAACACATCGTTGGACACATCTTCGTACTCTTCGCGGATAAGAGCAGCCAAATCCTCGTCCTCTTTGGCTGCTTTCAAAGTCCCAGAGCCCAACTCAAAATCGAACAGATTGTTCGGTGCAATATCAACCATGAAGTTACTACGGGGAGGAACTGCTTCTGTCTTTGATCGGCGCCGCGAATTGATCTCAGCTTGGGTCTGGATTCGTGCAACCGATGGCATGGGAGATACCGCAATAGGAGTTTGTAGTTTTGGAGCCGATCCCAGGGCGATACGCGTCTTATTCCCATCCTCGGACTGCGTCTTGGGTGTTCTAGGCGAGCTCATTCCATGGAAGCCCTGAGATTTTTCTACCTGTGATTCAATGGCTGTAGCTTCACCATGACGAGTGAACGTGTGGTTATTCAGAGGCTCTGTGCCCGCAGATGATACAACCGCCGGGAATGATCCACGTTCTGGAATTCCCATCTCCATGACGACAGACTCCTGGTTGGAGAGGTCGCGGACAGACTGCTTTGACTGATGGGAATTACTACCGACACAAGCCACAACCTTCTTAACCGAAGAGCCTACAAGTGGTACTGCCAGCGCATGAACAAGGTCTTCTGTCGGAGGCTCTTCTTGGGTTGGAACATCCTCGTTCACTGCAGTCAACTGATCAGGTAGAACGTCATGGGCTGAAGATTGATCGAATAAATCTGCGAGCCCAAAAGACAATGCGTTGTTCCAAAAATCGTTGTCGACATTTAATGGCGGCTGTTCCGTTAAACTAATCATGGGAGTGGGAGAGCGGAAGTCGACCGAGACCATGGATACGGGTGTCGATGTACGGGATAGCGAATCCACAATATTGACATTGTCAAATTTCTCCATCATCTTGGATTTAGCCACAGGATAGATCTGTTTATTAGCTGCGTTGTTGTTAGACATGGTAGCAGCGAGGTTGTTCGAAGAGTTGACAGGAGGAGACTCAAGAGACAATGGGAGGACGGCAGTGCTAGCTTCCACTGTGCGCCAGGACTCTGTGTTCATGGTCTCATGACCAATTGTATTCGCCTCCATGCTGAATTTGTTCTCCTGTTCGGTATTAATACTACAAGATAGGTCGTTTTCTATGACGAGCTCGAGGCTTACCTGTGTGCTCTTCTTCCACGAGCCTCTCCTTAATACTTTGATCTCGAGGGTTGTTTATTCTTATAGTAATTCCTGAATAGTCTCTCAAACGTATGCGGGCCACGGCTTGATCAGAGCCGGAAGGTTGAAAGTGGAAGGAGCAAAGGGTAGGGAAGCATATGTGATCGGACCCAAAGAACTTATAAGCGCTGCAGTAAGTGTGCACGAGCCTCAACTGTTAGCACATAACCTTAGGGAACTTTTCAAGTTAGTGTTGTTTATCAATAGTGTGGTGTGGTGATAAGGAAATTTCACTTCCACAGTCATAACCAGGTTGGATGTGCCTGAAAGGCTTCAACCACGATAAGTACGCCAACCATAGCAATAATCACATCCGTTGGTTATAACACAGACGCATAACCACACAACGGTGACCCGCCCATCGCAAACACTGCGGCCAAACCCCCTTGATGTTCAAATGAGATTTCTTTACAGCCAATACGTCGAGTAAACTGATTTTTTAACTCTGGATTGTAGGACCCTACTGCTTGCATAAACATCTTTCCTTTTCCGATCGTACAGCAAACGCACTTACTCGGATGCAGCAAGCTGTCGTACTTTAAAGTTAACACCACCGAGGCTATTTACTCTCTTTCTCCACGCTCCAGTACCCACAATCAGCATCACGAAACATACACCCTCCATCCATCGATAGATACATTGTACACCAGATACATTGTTATCAGTTTTTGTGACAGTCACAAGGCCAAAAATCTACCATAATAGACTCTCAATACCTGCCTGTACCCACAACCAACATTACGAATTATACACCCGCCATCCATCGATACATTGTATATCAACTACATTGTCATCAACTTTTCTGATCGCCACGAGGCCAACGATTGGTCTACCATACCAGACTCCCAATATCTGTTTACCGCCACGGACTCGATACTTCGTATCTGAGCAGTTTCGTCAGTGCCTACGACGTAACATTTGACCACTCCGCAGATATACACAAAAGTTCAACGTACAGCAAAGTCACAAAACATGACCGACAATCTCTCCCAGGCCTCCATCGTGAGTCAACTGCATGGCCCAACTAGCCGTCGCTTGCAATGGTCGGTAGAAACTCTTGAGCAGAGCATCAAGGGCGACAATGGTGCCAGCCTGCTCGAGATGATTCGCTCTCCATACTTCAAAGGTCTGGAGATCCTTCCATCTCCGATTACCGCCCCAAAACAACTGCAGTCTATCTCGGAACAATCACAGTCGAAGCCAGGACAGCCAGTTCCAGGTTTATTTGATACTGATTTTCCAACAATTCCCACTGTATTGCAGAGTACTCCGGCCGAGCCTCGCCTTTTTGACGCTTTGGGTCTGACCCCTTCGACGACGCCCAAAGAACTGCAGCATCAAAATGCGCCAAAGAGGAACACACCAAGCTGGCTAAGAAGAATGGAAATACTGGAGAACATCACAGACGGTGACCGGCAGAGACTATTGAAAGAGCGTCAGGAAGGATTCGAGAGAATACGCCAAGAATTGCACGAGCATGAGAGAATGAAGCCAATCCCACTGGATAAATCTTTCATTATTCTCCCCGGTCATCCAAATTGGCCCGCTATTATGGCAGCGAAGAAGGAAATGCAGCAAGAGAGGGAAAGGGAAAGGAACAGGAAGAAGCGGGCCCCGAGTGTCGATGAGGAAGACGATTCCCACGAGGAGACGCCAAACAAACGTCAGAAGAAGGTATGTTTTGGCGTGACCCGCAAGGAGATGATTGCTAATTCCAAGGAAGGAAGTTGAGGTGGTGCCAGCACAACAAGTGGTTCCGTCAGCATCCCCGACCCAGCCCCAGCCCCAGCCCCAGCCCGGGTCTCCTATCGTCCCGATGCAGACCATGCTTCCCGACGGATCAGGTCTTGAAACAAAAGAACAAGAGGGAGAAGTCGAAAGCCAGACCAACGAGCAACCCGCTACCCAACCAACTGAACGCCGGGTTACGCGAAGACCGAGGGCTCCAAAGGGTACTGTCCTACCCACTCGGCGTTCTCGAAGGCTGGCAGGTCAGCTGCCATAGAATGTTTAGGGTAGAACACATTTCCAAGAGGAGTTTTACTTGTATGGGCATGCGGAGTGTTATTCATTGGATTCAAGTTGTATTTTGTTATTCTAAAATCTCGTTCTGTACAAGAGGGTGAATTGTTAGGTGTTATACTGGAACTGGATGTACACTCGGAGCAAGTTTTGCAGATGCAACAATATTGAAGACAAGAAGGAAAAAAAATCGAGGATTCAATGTAGCAACAAGTCAGGTTTCTTTGAAATGTATTAACGTAAACTCTGATATGCAAAGTATCAAGACGTGGTAATCTCGCACGTGATCCAAGGTTGAGAGGGTATTCAATGATGAACCGCGTGCCCTAGGGGAGCCAAACCGAGACGCCAGACAATAAAGAACATGGTGGCAAAGTAATCACATGACGCTGCAGCACGAGTTTTGCTTCTTGGCTTGTGTGTAGAACATCTTGCTCGAGGCACTCAGGTCGTTGCTCTTGGCGACGAGCTGGTCCATCTTCTCTCCGCGCTCGAGCATGCTCTCCATGGTCTGATGCAGCACCTGCTTGGTGGCGTCGAGCTCGTGCTGGATCTTCAGGATCTTGTCGGCCTCTTGCGGGTTCTGGTATTGTGTGATGTAGTCCTTGAGCTCGGTGTAGGGTAACGAGTTGGGTGAGGCGGCGTTGATGGCAGACTGAGAGTGCTTGGTGGAGAACTCGTCGCAGAGCTTCTTGAGGACGCCGGTGACGACGAAGTCGGGGTACTCCTTGTTGGTGACGACGACGCCGCACAGCCCTCTAGAGTTGTTGTACGTGTGGATGAGGTAGTCTGGAATCTTGTCCTCCTCGATGGCCAAACGCTTGCCTGGCGGGGTCCTGTTGGCGGCTGTCTTGACAAAGAGGTTTAACTACGCAGCTGTCAGGTGGCTGTTGGTGCGGCGCGGGAGGGGGCCGAACGCACGAATTCCTGGATGCTGCCGCGGGTGAATCGGTTGAAGCTGCTCAGCTCGCGCTGGTGGGCCAGTTCGGTGGCTTCTCCTCCCTCCTGCGGTCGCCAGACCTGGGACGGGGTCAGTTGTTGCAAGCGTCGGGGGCGGTGAGGGGGACGCTTACACCCATGTACAGGACTTTCATGCTCATGATGGCTGGGAGGGGGTGTAGAGCTCAGGGGCGTCGGACCAAGGCGGGGGCACTGGATAGGCGTCGTGTAGTAGACAGGCGGGTGGTGTTGTTCGGTGGCAGCGTGGTATCTGGCCTGGGCGGCGTCATGACGGGCGCTGGCGGTTTCACGTGCAGCGGTGCGGTCCACTGGTGCGGCGGTGCGGCTGACGTAACCCAGGCGCCGCGCGGGGGCGGGGACGCCTGCACCACCCACTGCAGGGCTCCTTTCCCATCCGCCAGGAGGAAGAAAGACGGAAGCGAGAGGACAGAAAGAAGACAGACAGAGCAAAAGAGGGAGGGAGTTGTGTCTATACCACCTACGTACCTTCTACAGGCCACCTTCCCCGTCCGCCAAGAGCAAGAAAGAGCGAAGAGAGAGGGAAGAAAGAGCAAAGGAGAGAAAGAGTCGTGTCCATACCACCTAGATACCCTCCACACGCCACCTCCCTTGTCCGCCAAAAGGAAGAAAGAGTAAAAGAGAGAAAGCGTCATATCCATACCACCTAGATAACCCTCCACACGCCATGTCGCCCGCCATCGAGAACGCCCAGGCACAATGGCTGGAGCAGCTCGAGGCCATGCGCAAGGCAATCGCCGAATTGCACCTCCCGTCACACGACAAGGCACCACCTGCCTACGGAGACCATCTCGACCTTGACCTCGACCTTGATATTGACCATCTCTCCGGGACTGCGAGTGACGATGATCTCTGGGATGTACTCGGCGATGAGGACGGCGACGAGTACGGCAACGAGTCCGGCAGCGGCCACCCTGACGAACCCACCACCACCCTGTACGACCGGCGTTGGCTTCAGGGCAGGTGCAACGAGGTTGCGCGCAGCAGCTCTGGTCTGGATGCATCCGCCCTGGAAGAGCAGCTATCGGCAGTCCTAGCCAGCGACAGCAATGACGACGAGTTGCAGATGATGCTTGCCGACATCGTGGGCTATGAGCAGTTGGATCTGGTTACCGACCTCATCTCTCATCGACAAGAAATCACACACTCCCTCCGTGAACCATCCTCTAGGAATGGCCTCGTAGGCCGCTTGCAATCCAAAGCCGAGCGTGAAGAAGCACTCCGCCAACAGGACTGGCATCACAAGAATCAATCGCTCGCCGCCGCCGTTGACCGTACAGGCCCTCAGTATCCGCATGTGTACCGCACACATGAAGCTGGCAATAAGCTTTCGAGCCTTGGAAAAAAGTACGCGTTGCCTGTGGGTAGCACCCATATCGATGAGAAGCATTACGAAGAGCACATGATCCCTGCTGCCCGTGTCGGCACGCTGGGTGCCGGTCGGACGCTGGTTGAGATCAAAGACATGGATGGCCTGTGTCAGCGCACCTTCAAAGGTTACAAAGCGCTGAACCGTATGCAAAGCTTAGTGTACCCTGTCGCATATAACACGAGCGAAAACATGCTCATATGCGCCCCGACAGGTGCCGGTAAAACCGATGCTGCCATGCTTACAATATTGAACACTGTAGCCAAGAACGTGATACCAAATCCGATTGAGAATCCCCATGCCATTGACTTCACTGTCCTAGCTGAAGATTTCAAGATCATCTATGTGGCCCCCATGAAGGCGTTGGCTGCTGAAGTCACCGAGAAGCTGGGGAAGCGCCTGGCCTGGCTGGGCATCAAGGCACGTGAACTGACTGGAGATATGCATTTGACCAAAGCCGAGATTCTCGATACGCAGATTATCGTGACTACTCCTGAAAAATGGGACGTCGTTACAAGGAAGAGCACGGGTGATACTGAATTGGTGCAGAAGGTGCGCCTTCTCATCATCGATGAGGTGCACATGCTGCATGATGAACGAGGTGCCGTGCTCGAGAGTCTAGTTGCTAGAACCCAACGACAAGTTGAAAGCACCCAATCTCTAATCCGTATCGTCGGTCTTTCTGCTACCTTGCCCAACTACATCGATGTTGCCGATTTTCTTCGGGTCAACAAAATGGCTGGCATGTTCTACTTTGATGCGTCGTTCCGTCCGGTACCACTGGAACAGCACTTCATTGGTGCAAAAGGCAAGGCTGGAACTGTCAAATCAAGGGAAAACCTTGAGCAGGTAGCCTTTGACAAGGTTATGGACATGCTAAAGCTTGGACACCAGGTTATGGTTTTTGTTCATTCGCGCAAGGACACGGTGAAGACTGCCAGGACTCTTTTCGAAAAGGCTGTGGACGCGCAGTGCTCTGACCTTCTCGATCCGACCATGCATCCAAAGTACGAGAATGCCATGCGCGATATGAAGCAGTCCAAGGGTCGTGAACTACGCGAATTGCTCCCTAAAGGGATGGGCACACATCACGCTGGCATGCCTCGCTCCGATCGAAATCTCATTGAACGTCTTTTCGCAGAGGGCGTACTTAAAGTCCTGTGCTGCACAGCAACTCTGGCTTGGGGTGTAAACTTGCCGGCTGCTGCGGTTCTTATAAAAGGGACTCAAGTCTATGATGCGCAGCAAGGTCGCTTCACCGATCTCGGTATTCTTGATGTTCTACAGATATTTGGTCGTGCTGGTCGTCCCCAATTCCAGGACACTGGTATTGGCTTTATCTGTACAACGCAAGACAAACTCGACCACTACCTAAAAGCAGTGACAGAACAGCAACCCATTGAATCGAGATTCTCAGCCAAACTTGTTGATAATCTCAACGCTGAAATCTCCTTAGGTACAGTCACGACAGTACAAGAAGGTGTGCAGTGGCTAGGGTACTCCTACCTATTCGCTCGAATGCAGAAGAGCCCTCTGAACTATGGTATCGAGTGGGCAGAGATTCGAGACGATCCACAGCTCGTAATTCGCCGCCGAAAGCTCATTGTTGATGCAGCTCGCGTTTTACAGCAAAGCCAGATGATTGTCTTCAACGAAACCACAGGGGACCTCCGTGCTAAGGATGTGGGCCGCATAGCAAGCCAGTATTATGTGCAACAGTCCAGCATTGAGATTTTCAACACCATGATGAAGGCCCATGGATCCGAGGAAGACGCATTTGCTATGGTTAGCATGAGCGGAGAATTCGACCAGATTACATCTCGCGATACTGAGGAGAAGGAACTTTCATCCCTTATTGAGCATGAATATGCCTTTCACGACATCAAAGGCGGTATTGGTACGCCTCACGGTAAAACCAATGTGCTCTTACAGTCGTATATCTCCCGTGCAAGATTGGAAGATTTTACGTTGGTTTCCGATACAAACTACATCTCCCAGAATGCTGCGCGTATCGCACGTGCGTTGTTCATGATAGCACTCAATCGGCGATGGGGTTATCAGTGTCAAATCCTCTTGACACTATGCCAATCTATCGAACATCAAGTCCGATCTGATTTGCATCCGCTGCACCAGTTTGACCTTCCTCACCCGGTTTTACGCCAACTGGACTGGAAGTATACCTCGGTGGAAATGCTCCGAGACATGGATGCTACTGAAATAGGAGACTTGGTACACAACAAGAAGATGGGCAATGTCATCACTCGGCTATTGGATAACTTCCCTACTTTGAGCATCGAAAGCGAGATTGCCCCATTGAATCGAGATGTACTCCGCATTCGGCTTTGGCTGACCCCGGAATTCAAATGGAACGATCGCCATCATGGAACTTCAGAATCATTCTGGATCTGGGTGGAAAACTCCGAGACTTCCGAAATCTTTCACTATGAATTTTTCATCCTGTCACGCAAGAAGCTGTACGATGACCATGAGCTCAACTTTACCATTCCACTTTCAGATCCTCTGCCATCGCAAATATACGTACGGGCAATTTCAGACAGGTGGCTCGGTGCAGAGACCGTGCACCCTATCTCCTTCCAGCACCTCATCAGGCCTGATACCGAGAGTGTATATACCGATCTGCTCAATTTGCAGCCACTGCCAATCTCAGCCCTCAAAAATCCAATATTGGAGGAACTGTACGGGAAACGGTTTCAGTACTTCAATCCTATGCAGACTCAGATCTTCCATTGCTTATATCACACACCGGCAAATGTTCTGCTTGGTTCCCCTACTGGTAGTGGCAAAACAGTGGCCGCTGAACTTGCAATGTGGTGGGCTTTCCGCGAGAAACCGGGTTCGAAGGTTGTCTACATTGCTCCGATGAAGGCACTTGTCCGAGAACGTGTTCAAGACTGGGGCAAGCGCCTCGCTGGGCCTATGGGCCTGAAGCTCGTTGAGCTTACTGGAGACAATACGCCAGACACGCGCACCATTCAGGATGCAGATATAATCATCACGACTCCAGAAAAATGGGATGGGATTAGTCGAAGCTGGCAAACCCGTGGCTACGTTCGTAAAGTTAGCCTTGTGATCATTGATGAGATCCATCTACTTGGTGGAGATCGAGGCCCTATTCTTGAGATCATTGTCTCCAGGATGAACTACATTGCATCTCAAAGCAAAGGTTCAGTCCGACTTCTTGGCATGTCAACTGCTTGCGCCAATGCAACGGATCTTGGAAATTGGCTAGGCGTCAAAGAAGGATTGTTCAACTTCCGCCATTCGGTTCGTCCGGTACCCTTGGAAATCTACATTGACGGTTTCCCGGAACAACGTGGCTTCTGTCCTCTGATGCAGTCTATGAACCGCCCGACCTTCCTTGCCATCAAAGCACACTCCCCCGAAAAGCCGGTTATCGTTTTCGTAGCTTCACGTCGGCAGACTCGCCTCACTGCTCGCGATTTGATCAATTTCTGCGGCATGGAAGACAATCCTAGGCGGTTCCTGCACATGGATGAGGATGATCTAACCTTAAATCTGTCTCGCGTCAAAGACGATGCTTTACGGGAGGCGTTGAGCTTCGGTATCGGTCTCCATCATGCTGGTCTTGTGGAGTCTGACCGCCAACTCTCGGAAGAGCTTTTCGCCAACAACCAGATTCAGATTCTAGTCGCGACTAGTACCCTCGCCTGGGGTGTGAACTTACCTGCTCATCTTGTGGTTGTGAAAGGCACGCAATTTTTTGACGCGAAAACGGAGGGCTACAAGGACATGGATCTTACCGACGTTCTACAGATGCTCGGTCGAGCTGGCCGTCCCCAATTCGACTCCTCTGGTATAGCCCGCATATTTACGCAGGATGCAAAGAAGGACTTTTACAAGCACTTCCTGCATACAGGTTTCCCTGTCGAGTCCTCTCTGCACAAGGTATTGGACAACCATCTTGGGGCTGAGATCTCTGCCGGCACTGTAGCAACCAAACAAGATGCACTAGACTATCTGACCTGGACCTTCTTCTTCCGCCGCCTTCATAAAAACCCTTCTTTCTATGGTCTTGAAATCTCAGCCGAGGAGCACAACACTATCGCCGCCCAAACTATGGCCAACGACTACATGATCAATCTTGTCGAGGCCTCACTCAACGAACTCGCAGAATCATCTTGCATCGAGCTCCACGGAACCGGTGATATTGACCCCACACCGTTGGGAAAGATTATGAGTTACTACTACCTCAGCCATAAAACGATCCGATACCTCGCCAAACACGCAAAGCGTGACGCCTCTTTCGCTGATGTGCTTACCTGGGTGAGCTCAGCCAGTGAATACGATGAGATCCCCGTGCGTCACAACGAAGACCTCATCAACGAGGAGCTATCCAAAGCGCTCCCTCTCAAAGCAGAACATCACTTCCAACTCCCAATGTGGGACCCGCACGTCAAGGCTTTCCTCCTACTGCAAGCACACTTCTCGCGCGTAGATCTCCCGATATCAGATTACGTCGGCGATTTGAACAGTGTGCTTGATCAGAGCATACGCATCGCGCAGGCATCCATCGATGTCCTCACTGAACTCGGATATCTCTCTTCATGCGAGCAAATGGCAACGCTTCTCCAGGCTATCAAATCAGCACGCTGGCCATCTGACGGTCCGTTGTCCCTGTTCCCAGGTATAGATGTAGAGAAAGAGAAAGAGCGCATACAGCAAGCCAAAGCGGTGCCCAAGACACTCATCGAAGCGTCCACAGCGAGCAATGCTGTGCTCGAGAAGGCGGCACGCTTTGCAGGTGTGGCCAATGCTGCAGTTCGACGGTTCGTCGAGCCCGTAGCCCGCTTACCTGTGCTCAAACTCGATCTTGCCAACGTAACGGCTGTGGGTTTCACGCTCAACCTCACGAGACAGAATCCGGCAAGGAGTGGGCCAGGCGGCGTGCGTATATATGCGCCACGCTATCCGAAGCCACAGACAGAGGGCTACTTTGTGATTGTGTCCTATGCGGGAACGGATGAGATTATTGCGCTGAAGCGCTTGGGTTGGAACGAGTCTGGCGGAGTTGGAGGTGGGCGCGGCGCTGGTAAAAGAATCAACGCGGGTGGCGCGAAACTGCAAGGTTCAGCGAGAATCAGCCTTCCAAGGGACGCGCAAGGGAAGAAGGCCGACGTGATTGTGTTGAGCGATGCGTATCTGGGGATGAAGTGGAAACTTGAGGGTGTAGATGTGCCAAGCGCGCCGGAGGTAGAGGATGGGAAGGCCAAGGGAGACAAAGCGGGATGAATGTTGCTCAGGTTCACTCGGTGTGGCATCACTGCACAAGGATCACGTACAACAGTATTGGTAGCATACTAATGCGGATGTGTGAACATGTAAATATGAAAAAAGAAAAACAGACTTGGTGCATTGCATGCAGGCCTATTGCCTTGTGGGTATCTCGCTTTGAGCACGTGTGCGGTCTTCGACGCGCCCCAATGCAGTGTAAACGCCATATGTGAAATGCAAATCGGACCGAAGATGCATCCTCCGATTCCAAAGGCTCCATGCCTTTACTTTTGACCATGCCAGTGTGGCATTTGCGGGGTTGCCGCTGAATTCCATGCAACCAAACGCATTCGCCATACGCCTTAAAACTCCATCCCAATGCAAAGCCCACTGTATTTTGAAAATCGTGCACTTGGTGTAGCACAGCATCTTGCCATGCTCACGCTTCGAAGACGATAAAGTCGGCGCCTTCGATCGCGACCTCTTCATACTCAAAGACGATATAGTCAGTATGTGTGTCGTCGTCGTCATCGTCGTCATCGCAGTCATCATCGTCATCGTCGTCTTCATCGTCTTCCTCATCTTCCTCACTCTCATCCTCGTCTTCCCAATCGTCCTCATCATCTTCCTGGACCCTAGCATTATCATCGCACTGGTCCTCTTCATCTCCGCTTTGGACACGTGCGGTCGTTACTTTTGTGACTACGGCCGATTGACAATTGTCCTCGCTACCTTGGAGCTCTAGCACCTCTTCATCGGGGTCTTCCTGGTCGCAATCGCTCGAAGATGCATATTTTCCGCCGGCTTCGTATCGTGGCGACTTGCGCCAAAAGTAGTGCTGATCTCGGCCAGGCTCGAAGCTGGTCTCAGGGCGGAAGACCACGTTGCGGGCGGGCTTTTTCTGTGGCGAGCACGATACTGTCGGACTGGCCTCAATACTGTCCCAATATAGCTGGATAGCCTGAATGGCGGTCTTGACATCGACTGTGTTGTCACCCGAGCACCGAGGGGGCTGGTGATGGTGCTGCTCGTCGTGCTCTTGCTCATCCTGGGCGAGGCTCTCAAGCCAATGGATATCTCTAATCAAGGCCAACTTGCCAGCATACCAGGCCTGTAGGGTGGGGGAGTCGCGATCGGCGGCTTCCCAACGTTGCTTCACCATGCCGCCAGCATCTTCCAGCGCGACAGTAAGCACTTTCATATAGGTGCGGTGCATGTCTACTATGCAGACGGGACACCGCTCCATCTTCTCCTGCAGTGATGGATGCAAGGCGTGGCCGCAAGTGCTGGCTTTGCCGTGCTCCTCCTTGGTTCCCGTGGCGCGCTCCAGGTAGGATGCGATGTCGGCGAGCGGGGTGTCGGAAAGGTAGCCCGAGTCGCGCTTTGCAAGCCACGACTGGAAGTCGGCATACTCAGCAGCTGAGGGCAGGAGGCCCTGGTCTTTGGGCTTGAGCAGGGTGGTCTGAGCCTGGAAGCGGCGATACTGCTTGAGTTCGCGCGGGGTGAGGATGAGGCTCGCTGGGAGCGTGGTGGTGGGCGGAGGTGTGCGGGCGATCATGTTGGCGGATGTGCTGCTGGGGGTTGTCGGGTGGTAAGTGGTGGTAGTCGGGAGTCGAGTGGCGCTGCGGGTGGCTGTGGGTGGGAGAGCAGTCAGAGGCTCAGAGGCTGGCGGCTTTGTGCGGGTTGTGCGGTTTGCGCAGAATGGGTGAGAGTGAACAATAGGCGAGGGCCATAGTATCGCTTCTGTGCCTTCACCAAACGCAGGTCGACTCTGCCCTCGGCTGGCACGGCGGGGTGAAGTCGCGGACTTGAAGGGGAGCGGGGTGTCAGACTCCAGGGCTCGGATGCTGACGCGTGTTGGGCGGCGGGTGGGCGGCGGGTGGGCTGCTGTGCAGAGGGGCGAGGCAGGAGGAGAAATGCGAATTCTCCGGGTCGGATTGTGGGCGCGAGGACGAGGCAAAGTTCGGCGTTTGTGGGGAAAAGAGTCAGGCAGCACGGGCGGGGAGGTCGGGCGCGTTCGGCTGGAGTGGGGCCTCCAGACTGCGCGCGGTTATTGTGGTGTGTGTAGAGTTCCCAGGCCGCAACGCTGCAAGGCTGAACAAGGCAGCACTCTGTTGATGTATATATGTGTGTGAATACGTAGCCGCTGCTGCGACGCACATTCCTGGGCTGTGCTGCACAGTGCAGTGCCTACACGCGCCGGCCCTGGGCTGTTCGCGTTGACGTCACCTTGAAGCAATGCGTGAACGCCGCCAGGGACGCCAGACCAGTCACTGGCCGAGGCACGACCCGTGGACCTTGGAAGCCAGCCTGCTGCCAGACTGAAACACTCACACCTCGTCGTAGGCCAGCCTCGGGAGAACGGCATCGTCTGCAAGCCCTTGGTGTTTGGCCTCTGCAAGCCCTATCCGTCTCACCTAGCTGGCTCTTGAAACATTGCGCCATGCCCTGTCTGCGTCTTCTCGCTACAGCTTGACATCGCGCGCTACTCCGACTTGACACCATGTCTCTTGCTGTCTAGACGATATCCCCCACCCCCCACAGCGAGCAACATGCATCCCCGAATACCTCCAATCCGAGCCCCTTTGCTGCTGCTGTGCCTTCTGCTGCTGGTCAGCTGTGTCGTAGCATACAAGCCGCTCTCCGACAGCTTTCTCCGCGCCATTCCTGCTCCCGGCACCGAATTCGACGTCGACAATGCCACGGGCATTCTCGCGCCCCTCCTCATACCTCGAGTCCCTGGCACCCCTGGCCAGATAGCCGCCCAGCGCCACCTCGTCGATTATTTCCAACGCGAGCTCCCGAAATGGTCCATCACATGGCAGAACAGCACCCAGAAGACGCCCACGTCCAAGGGCAAAAAACTCCCCTTTTCGAACCTCATCATCAGGCGCGAGCCGCCATGGGTCCAGCCTGGTCAGACCAATTTTCTTACCCTGGTTGCCCACTATGATAGCAAGCTGAAGCCGGATGGCTTCATCGGCGCAACCGACAGCGCGGCACCCTGCGCAATGCTCATGTGGGCTGCCAAGGTGGTCGACGGCTACGCGCAGCAGATGTACGACGAGATGTCTGCATTGGGGGAAGGGGGGACCGTTGAGATGGATATGGGCATACAGATCCTGTTCCTCGACGGCGAAGAGGCATTCGATACTTGGACCGACACGGATTCCTTATACGGCTCAAGGTACCCATGTTCACTGCACCTTGACATGGACACTGCTAACAGCCACACCAGATCACTTTCCAATTTCTGGGTCAATTCTCCAAACCCCCATCCCAAAAGTTCTACAAATACGTAACGCCTCTTTCCCAAAGTACCTACCTCACCCCTCCCAGGTAAACCCATGGGTAGCTAACCTTGCATTCAGTATCCCTCTTCATGCTCCTAGATCTCCTCGGCTCGTCCTCGCCCTCTGTTCCCTCCTATTATACAACCACGCACTGGGCCTACCGTGCCTTCTCCGCCGTCGAATCACGCATGCGCTCTCTCAGCCTTCTCGAATCCTCCAATTCTATGCGTTTCCTTCCCGATGTCAACAAAACAATGGCATTTGGTGGTATATCGGACGACCATCTCCCCTTCATTTGGAGGGGCGTGGAAACGCTGCATGTGATACCACAGCCCTTCCCACGTGTCTGGCATACTGAAGAGGATGACGGAGCCCATTTGGACATGAAGGTCGTGCGCGACTGGGCGAGGATCGTAGCGGGATTTATGTTGGAATGGTTGGACATGATGGAGGTGTGGAATGGAGATGCAGAAGAAACCGGAGGTGGTGATGCACCGGTGCTGGCATGACCCCAACGATTCACACGAGACAATGCATGTGCTGGTCAGACATATCGCAGTCCGAAAAAAAAACTGAATTTCGCTTTCCTTATGTGACAGAAATCCTCATCTTTGCCTGACATGCATCGTGGTGCAATTTGACTCTACGGTGCCATCATACACATTCATGAGGTGGGGGGTAATCACAGGATGGCAGCGGAGCAAGATTAGGTGCTGCATTTGCTACCACCAGTCTGCAGCCACGATAAGATTTCTTCCAAGAAGTCATCGGGCTCACCGCTTGCAGCCCCAGGTCATCAGCGTTCGTAAATGACACCTGCTCCCCTTATCAGCTTTGATAGCGCGCCCATCCTAATACAAGGAGTCAGCGAGCACAGTGCGAGTTGCCTCTTTGCCACCACGATACTGCTGGGTCTGAGGACGGGTGACCGACAAGATCCAGCGACTACAGATGGGCATTAGCAGAGCCGACAGGGGTCGCCGAGGGGGACGTTGGCTCTGTGTAGTCCACACCCACAGAGCGTTTTGTCAGGTGTTCCAAGGTTGTGGACCAGTCGCGTGAAATGATGCGCATGGTAGGTGCCGGAAGCGGAAGGTGATGCAAGTTTACGAGATCTTCGAGGGCCCGGTGTTCATGGTCGGTAAATGGAGATTGGCAGCATGAGCGTGGTAGCTCCTCGGCGAACGATCCAAAGAACAAGGTCCATCAATATTAGGTACTGGAAGATAAGGTAAATAATGTGCGAGACAGACAGGTGTATTCGGCGACATGTGGCTGCGGGATTGCATGATGGACATGCACCTGTTATTGGTGGATCTTGGAGAGCGACGGGCCAAACGCAATTCCTCGCTCTTGTGTCTACATTCAGTATGCTCTTCTACTTGAAGCATGCATGCGTCCTATTTTGTTTTTTTCTTTCAATTCCAAGGCTTTTCATCCTTTTCATTTCCTTTTTTTAATGCGGATTATCGCAGTATCTGTTTGCATTGTCAATTCATGATTTTGCGTAGCCGTTTTGAGTGAATAGTATTGGGTATCAAGAAGGAGAATACTGCATTGGTTCATGATAGGCTATGAAGAGATATTGGACATGATGCATCGACGCAGCCGTACTCAAACCGTCTTTATTACCACCTTCGACTCGATGACTTTTCTGGTAAGCCAAATTGCCCCAAGGCGAGGTAGCGGTATCACTTACTCCCTTGAAGGTCTGCCGACACTTTCCCTTCTTGCGCAATCAAAGCTGCATCTGAGAGCCAATCAGCGCAAGTGCATACGATGTCAAGCAGCTTTCCATACTAGCAAACTTGAGTTGATATGTGTCGCCATCCTCGTGGGCGGTGACAGGATGCACCGGGAGCTTGTCCTCTGCGCTGGCTTTGAACCACCGTACGGGCTTGGGTGCAAAACTCCTGTCCTCTCTCGTCGGTCGTGCAAGAAGCCAATCGCCAGATCGCAACTGGCCATCCTTCAAGGTAACTAGACATGGAGAGGAAGCGTCAGCCGAGAGACATGTGCTTCATGCTCGGGCTTCCGTACACACAGCCGCGTCGGGACCCGTGGTGGCCTGGGCGCGGTCCTCGGCGGCAGGGCCGACTTTGGCAATAGGCGTGCCGTCGACCTCGATAGTGAAGGACGGGCTGAGGGTGTCCATGGTGGCTCTGTTCGCAAGTCGGAGAGACGGAATTGGCAAGAGGACCGCGAGTGCGGAGGGGATGTGGGAAGAGGAGTGCTTTCTCGGCGGCAGCTAGGGTGGGTATAGCAGGTGAAACGCTGAGGCCCTTGGGCATGAGGTGCAGGTATGTAGCTATGTAGTAGTCGTGCTTGGGGTCTGAGACAGGCTCTGCCTGCCCTGGGTACTGCGCATCTCATGGGCGCCAGTGAGCCAGTGAACGTTGTACAGCCCCAGAGCGCCCCCGGAGAGCCCCGGCGACGGACGGGACGAGCAAGCCACCGGCCGCGTGTATAGCTCCTACTCGCTTAGTTAGCCAGCAGATCTTCTTACCTCCCACAGGCTCCCAGATACTCATGCGGAGGCTAAGTGTAGAACTAGGCCCAAGATAGAATGCACATATACGTGTTCCACGAATCGTGCCCTGCTGCAAGGCGATGGTGTGCGAATTAATCTACCGACCCCGGCAGCGTAGATGCAGATCATGCGGCTAGCTACCAGCACTCGCTCCTCCATGGGTCCCAAGATAACCAAGCCGTTTCAAAAGCTTGTGGAAAGATGATCTTATTGTGATACGCGTGAGCTCCGCCATACCCGCCCATTGTGAGGCCGTGGCTTTGACTCGTGTGCTGTCGAATGACAAACTCGCCCATCGAGCAAATGAGCGAGGCTAAACCAACTCCCCGTGTCAGAGGTGCTATATTGCTCAAAATCCGAGGCAGTGTCCAGGGGTAAGATAAGCCTAGGACAAGCTTCCTGTTTGGAAACGCCCGCCAGGTACGAAGCGCCGGCTATGCACAGCGCATAGGCAGATAACAAACCAAACCCACTAGACTGCAGTGCACCCCGATCACACATGACCTATAGCTGGTGGCCAGCTGCCTGCATTGGGAAGGCAAATTGACAGCGTCGCCTTGGCTGTCTTGGATCCTCCACAACGACCGGTCGGGAAGGTTGTTGTTCGACATGTCAACCGCGAGGTCAGGCCGGCAAATCATATAAGTATGGACCCAAGTACTCCTCCTCGTGAACCATCCGCTCGCTGCAACTTCAATTCCTTACCTGCCACTCAATCACTCAAACCGGGAGCATTGTCAAGTCACCCCAGGAAGCCACACAATGGGTATCAAGTCGTTCGCCACCGCTGCCCTCGCGGCCACCGCTGCTGCTGCTCCTGCCATCCCTCCCACTGAGGCCGGTACATCGAGTATCAACATCGTCGGTGGAGAGGCTGCCGCTGCTGGAGACTTCCCCTTCATCGTCTCCCTGCAAGTGAGCGGCTCGCACTTCTGCGGTGGCTCCCTCCTCAACGCAAACACCGTCGTCACCGCAGGTCACTGCGGTGTGGCATACTCTGCTTCGCAGGTCTCTGTCCGCGCTGGGTCCTTGGTAGGTCATCCTGGATTTTGTCATTGTCAATAAATAGTAATCCTCTTTCAGAACAGGAACTCTGGCGGAACAGTTGTCAAGGTCTCGTCCATCAAGACCTACTCTGGTTTCAACCAGAACACCCTTGACGGCGATGTCTCCATCATCAAGCTGGCAACCTCCATTCCCACGAGCTCGACCATCAGCTACGCGACTTTGGCAGCTTCTGGCTCTGACCCCGCCTCTGGAGCTACTCTTACTGTTGCTGGATGGTAAGTTCGGTCTAATCACTATCAAGCGCAGGTGACTGACTCGCTACCAGGGGAACCACTTCTGAGGGCGGCTCTTCGCTTCCCACTGCCCTCCGCAAGGTCAGCGTCCCAGTTGTTGCCCGCACGACCTGTGCTTCGCAGTACAAGTCTATCAACCCCAGCTATCAGATCACGACCAACATGTTCTGTGCTGGTCTTTCCCAGGGTGGAAAGGACTCTTGCCAGGGTGACTCTGGAGGCCCCATTGTCGACTCGTCCAAGACCCTTGTTGGTCTCGTCTCCTGGGGAGAGGGCTGCGCTGAGCCCAATGCTCCTGGTGTTTACACCCGTGTCGGAGCTACTGCCGTCCGCAGCTTCATCACCTCCAACTCGTAAAAGTGTGGAAGATGTGATAGGGTCGAACAGGATTTTGGAATGTAATGAATGGGCTCCGATACAGTGATTGAGCGGCAGCGTATTTAATTGCTATTGATGAATTACGATGCATTGGTTTGCATATAGTTGAAAACAGGTTCGGCAAATGTCCATAATGCACGTGCCCTTTTCTCATCCATGGATCCCTTCTCACCTGTGACCCCTAACCCAACTGAATCTCCGACGTAACCATCAATTGCTTTGCACCGTGATGTTTCAAGTTATGAACAAGTCGGGGGGATTCTTCTAGTAACTACTTGGGTGATTCAGCGATTCGGTTACATCCTCGGAACCATCGTGCATACAACCAATACTAATATACAGGTATGCATAGCTACATGCAAAGGTGAACTTGCATTGGGTATGTCTATATAAATGCGACGATTTAGTAGTCGTATGTTGGAGTGCGTGGCCCTACCCTCGGTCCAGTTTTTAGTCACCCCATATCCGGAACTGCATATCGTCGACACGCAACTATCCACCTGAAACCATTGCCCCATACTACTATGTATATAACTTAGCTACACTAAACTTACCTGTATGTAATACATTCACAACAATGTCGCAGACGGTGCTTCCTATCACTCGGCTAATTGCCTCATTCAGTCTTATTACCTAGTCTTGGAAAAGCCAAGGACAATAGACCATTTGCAGCAGAGGTAGGTCAAATAAGGGCTGCAAACTTAGCTAGGTATGTATATACAGTCTTTAACAAGACTCGAAGATGTTTCACATATGAGGTTATGTGACATTGTCCGGTCAGTCGTTCAATATCGTCGTGAGGACCTAAACAGATTATTCCAACGCCAGTCAAAGGCAAATCAGATGCAAATAGAATATTTGTCACACAAAGGAGCAGCACCCTCTTTCTAATTGAACTTAAAATGGACGATATATTTATTGTATTTGCTGGGAGAAAAAAGTTATGGTCAGAAATTATTCTGGAAATAAAAATGTGGCTAAGCTGGGAACTAAGCTTAGGACCTTTTGCAGACTGATATTGCATGCAGATGCACGTTAGATGCAAAGCGAACGTCACTTCTCTGGATATGGAGAAAAAAATCTGGAGTTGCTGGGAATCGAACCCAGGACCTTTCGCAGACACGCAAGAATAATGCGAAGCGAACATTATACCCCTAAACCACAACCCCGTTGACTTGATGAGTAATCTAGCGCAGTAAAAAGTATATATTGCAAGAGTGTATTTGGCTATAGCATTTGAGAGTTGAATGAAATCCGTGCGTGGTCATATCTATCGGCTAACATACTTTAGTCCGTTCTCAAATGCATTGGCGTGTTCATTTTGTAATTCTCACAGTATGCCAAGGGTGGTTTCAATTGTGGGTCCCCCACAAATACCCGTGCGACACTGCGAAAGGCTGTGTGGTACCTTTTGTATAGATACAAAGTAATAAAAGATCTTACGCAGACATCTGTGGCGGATATGCGATTAAAAGCCTACCCTTGTAATACTGTACACTCGTGTTAGATAAGAAGTTGGATCTATAATTTAGCTCCACCTCCATTTATAAATCCCAGTAAGTTTTCATTACCCAACTCAATTCTTTGCAATACCATGAAACATATATGTACACACCTTTTATCCTCCTTGTATCAGTGAAATGGTTATCAATTCAATATGTGTGTCTAGATACTTTGATTAAAACATAATAAATATTGTAGCGATGGCTTGACAACGTAGGGCGTTAAATAAGTGTTAAACTGGCCTCCTGGGCTAGATCGCAAGGTGTGGCATTCAACAATTAAAATATTATGAAGTACATAGTAACACGCATAATTATTCTTTCAATGGTTGGTTTAGGTGAATGCTCTCCTGAAGAGAGATATGCGCATTTGTACAGGATGTCTTGATATTGGGACATGGAGCGTCCTGATTAAATACCGATCGGACTAGGAAATGTATCATTGACCAACACTGTCTGTTGACACCAGGGCCCGAAATACTTTTTTCTGACGCGTGGATGCTATAAGTTAATATGTTTGTATAAGGTCACACGACAACACGCATGTTTCAATATAAGCATTATACATGACGTCAATCGTAATATTGTATTTCCGAATTATCAGTATCTTTGACTAAGTAGCCATGGCTCGACATCAGTAGCCTGTCTTCTACCAATTGGAAATTGGATTATGAACAAGCCAACAGCTGCTTCCCATTGCTACATTCACTTTGTATTACATTACTGCTTCTTACTCGTCGTCTCCTCAGCGTGCTTCTGGAGCGGATGAGACGGGTTGTCACTCAGTCCAGACTTGGAATCCTCATTCGCCTGCTTGGTGCCTTGCGAGGGAGCGGCGCCCTGGTCATTGATGTTGGAGGCCGGGGCATCCTGCTGTTGAGCGCCAGACTGGTTCTCGGGCTCGGGGGATTGGCGACCGGCGTTAGGGGCAGACATTATGATCTGATATACTGTTAACTCCTAATAATAGACATTATTTATTGACAGAAAGCATACTGTATGTGTAGGTTTGGTTGGAGGAACTGCAGAACTGTCAACTCATGTGTTTACAGGAGTGGTGCGAGTACTGAGACTGGCAAACCACGGTGATAACCTGGCACAAGACTAGTACTTACAGGTCTGGAACTCTTTGGTGGTATTTCAGAAATTGCTCAAATGTCAATGAAACTTGCAGATAATGCGCGAAGCCCCGCGCTTTTCACCTATTGCCTGCCCCACGGCATACGTCATGTACAAACAGTCTTGGCGAAACCCACCAGATCAGATCGGGAGTTGCCTACGTCAACCTTCAATCAATATGTGCTGACAATTCTGCAGGATTTGGCTCATCAAGCATGCAAAAGACGCAATCTCCGCATTGATGGCCGCGTTCGTGTATATGCTAGGTTTTGAAACCCCCAGAAGGTCCACGGGTAGCAACTTAATGTGTGATACGGCCTTAAGTTCTGGAACCTAGCACGGCGCAATCGTAGCTGGTCATTGCTGACTTGGACAAACACGAGCCAATCAGACAAACCTATTTTTCTGTTTTCATATTGCATGCATGACTGAACCAAAAGCCTTTACACATCAATGCATGGCGAAGGAGGACGCGATAAGAACACTCTGATGAACAGGAATGCATGTCGGGTATCTATGTACTATACTCATGAGCCACCTGGAACTAATATAGAAGTACCACTCTTTTTTTTTTTTTCAATTCAGCTTCCCCATTTCTAGGTCTCCGTTTCCAGCCTCATCATCGTCATCCCACCCCTGCCCTTTGAGCCGCTTTCCTGACCACAGACCGATGGCTGTCATAAGACTTGCCAGCAGGAACCATCCCTCAAACCATCGTTCTGTAAAGGCTGGCTCGAGCGGCGCACCTAGCGCCTCAGATATTGCGCTTTTCATTTCTGCGGGCAAGTTGCTACGCAGCATGAGCGCGGAGCTTATCACATATGTTGCGGCGATCTGTGATAGAAGTAAGGCAAAATTGGCGCGTGCATGGTGAAGTACACCGGGAAGGACACGAGCAAAGAGAAAGAAGGTCTGGACGACGCTGTTGAAAGAGGCGAGAAGCATGATTCCGGAAAGCAGAAAGGAAATCGTACGGCTCCATGCCACACGATCTATGGTAGGGTCCCAATGCTTTGCCAGTATGGCGAGAAAGTTATTGATGGGGTCGGTATTGGAGAAACTCGTATTTGGCGATGAGAATCGCCTCAGGGTCGTGAAGGTGGTCGCTGTGATTCTGTAGAAACAATATATTGAGAAGAAAAGCGACACAAGATTAAGCAGACGGCCATGTATGGTGTGCGAGCGAAGCTGCATCTGCCGCCGGTTCTGAAGGACCGAAAGAGAGTTCTGCAGTGTGTCGCGCATCGTTTCGAGGCCCTGGATTTCGAGCTGTAAGGTATTGCGTTCTACGACTTCGGGATTCCCCCTCAGGCTGCCAACAACGCGGGTCACGAATCCATCCTGAGGGGTGTCTGACAACTTTCTTTGTACAGCACGCAGCCTGCTCGCCTTGGTCGCGAGCATGTCGTTGGTAGCATCAAGGCCGGCTTGTTTCCGGGCAATATCTGACTCGGTAACCTATCGATAGCTGTTAGCTTTCCCCACGTGTTTTGCGTTAATTCATGGATGCTACGACAGCCACGTACGAGACGGTACTTTGCACCAAACGTCTGCCAGAGCGAACTGACTGCGGCAAAACCGGCCAAGGAAGCCATGAGGCTTATGCCGATGACCCCGATCCGCTCCAAGCATCCTTCGCTAAACGTGTGGTCGTGAATATATGTCGCTTCGTGAAGGTAGGTTCCTAACAGTCCTCTTCCCAGGTACCAAAAGCCCGCAAGCCATCCGGCCAGGCCCGCAGCTTCCAGAAGCCATGCAAGCCTGCGCTGGCGTCTTTGCGACGTGCTCAAATTCCATCCCGACACGACCGAATGTATTATGAGTGCCGGGGTGAGAACGATGATCAGGAACAGCAACGACGGCAGGGTGACTTTGAGCGCCAACGTTCGTGTCGCACGGTTGACCGTGTTAGAGATTTCGCAGAGGATCAGCTCGACGAGGACGGTGGACAGCGCGATGTTGGTGGAGAAGGTGGCGCTGGCAAGGGAGCGCGCCGTCACGCGCAGCTTCTTGAAGATGGAGGTTCTCTCGTGCCAGGAGAAGCCGGGCAGCTGCGCTTCGTGGTGGCTCTTGTAGTGGCCGTGTCCCGAAAGCAGCGGGTATAGCTTATGCGACACGGCGACGGCGACAATGAAGAAGGTCGCCACGAACGGTAGAGCGGAAATGGCCATGGCGGACGGGCTTCGTCTCTTTACCCAGTCGGGGCTGCAGGCATCGCAGTCGTCCTGGAGCGGGAGCATTGAGTACAAGTGTACGTGGATGTTGTACAGGCAGTCGCGTCGCTGCCACTACGTCTGCTTTGGAAGGATACGTGCGCGGTAGGTAAATTCACCATGTGGGCTGGATCGCTGGGTCATGACAGTGTTCCCACAAGCCAACAGCCAAGCATGTCGCCGGAGCTCCTCTTAACGTTGGGGCTGTCAGAGGGAACGCGCGGAAGGTGTTTCGGGGAAGTCGCCAAGGCGTCCCACGCCATCGGCAATGAACGTCACTCAGGGCCGTGGCCGTCTTGCAGATCCGGGCCGGGCAGGCTGCTATCACGCATCGTGCGCCAGGGCCCTTCATGTTCAGGTGTATAGGCAGTAGTACTGTATGTAATGCCGTAAATTCATCACTCGAATTACGCTATCTATCCATGTCTTGCATTTCATAGCCTCATTAATTCATAGCCCCATTCATGTATGTCAATGATACACGAGTGGATTCTAGCTTCAAGGGCATTTCGCATAACGAGCCAGTACAGCTGTTGACCTTGCTAACCTTCCTGACCTTGTGTTGCTGGAGTGACTCTGCGTCACTCTTCCGTCCTCGGAGCCTTCTCGTCTTTCAACTCGGATTCCGTCTTGGATGACGACGACTCATCAGATGCAGACCGAAGATTCGTGATATCAGGTTCTACACCTTGCTCCAGACCGAGGCCGGCGGCTGAAGCACCTGTAGGAACGCCACCCTCGTCTTCGTCCTCACTGCTGCTCGAATCGGAAATCTCGGGACTGTCAAGGTTTTGCAGCTCGGGGCTCTTCATGACGATTCCAGGGCTTTTTAAGTTTTGATCTTCGATGGCCGCATCCAGATTGACAGGCGCAGTCTGGCTCTGGACCAGCGGACTTCCTCCACGCGGCCGATATCCGATAGCTGCAGCAACAGCAGCCGCCTCGTCCTCGGAAGCTTGCCGCGATTGAGGTCGTGACTCTTCGGTATATATATTGCGTGCGTCAGTGTCAATGAGGTTGCCGCTCTTCTCCAGTATATCTTTGTACGCATGTCTATTCGGGTCCAAAGCACGTTTGTTCCTTGCCTTGTCACGCTTTGATGAAGGGCGGACAACGATGACCGGTACTGGTGAGTGTTGTAGGCAATACTTCGAGACACTACCTGGAAGCAGTCCCTGGAAGCCACCCAGACTTCGGCCTCTGGTGCCGACTACGAGGATAGCTGGCTCGTATAAATTGATCTTCCTACCATCAGCCTGCGATATAAAAGTGCATGATGGGCCGACTCACCATATCATCGATAACCGTGTTGACTTTGCCCATGGCAAACTCCAAAATCAGGTTTATTGCCTTGTTCTCGTGGTTCTTCGCTTGGACAGACTTCATCAAAACCTCTGCCTCTGCGCGATACCGGCCTTTCTCGACACTCCTGTCGCTAGCGATAGTATCATCCTTCTCCACTACTCGTAGGCATACGACCTCGTCTCCATCGTCCACCAGCTCGTCGATCAACCACTGCAGCGCGTAGTCGGAATAGTCGTTGTCGTCACACCCGCAAAGGAACGTGCGTGATCGTTTCGTGTACTCGTAATCTTTGTGCTTCGCTATGAGCGTGAAAGAGGTTTCTTCGATAAAGTCGGCTGGCTTGTCAAATGTGTCGAATGATACACGGGGCTGGAATACTCTAAGGTGCTGTCAGTAGATGTACTATGCCGTCCGCCAACGGTTGGGGTACGGGATACCCGGCCATGGCGATCTCGTTGGGGTGGGAATGGAGCTTGTCGGGAAGACAAAAGGCAAAGGCAACGAATGGCAAAGGCAGGTACAGGAACGTGCCTTTTTGCTGGGGGGTTGTCTGCGTGGGCGATTGTAGCGAGCCAATACTTACGGCGGTGGAGGTGGTGACGATATTCGGCGTCTGGGTTGGCCACGACGCGGGCTGCCTCTAGGGCGCGCTGGGGTTGCATGGGTTTTGAACTGGATAGACGGGCGTCGCAACACGTCTTCTGCGTCTGCTCCCGCCGTGGGGAGCAGCAGTGGGCTCACCGTTTGGTGAGGCGTCGAGCTTCTGGCCGGTGCTGGAGAGCCATTCCGAGCCTGCGACGTGGGGGAAATGCCGCTCATCCTAGTATGGATCGAAAAGAGCACGAGTCCACGCGCGCCGACGAATGCAGAGCCAGACCAAGAATCCTTGCGTGCAATCGTGCGCTCCGATAAGTGACGATGCTGCTGTGTTCGTTTCCGCAACGCTTGGCGCGGGGTGTAATAGGCGGGGATCGTGCAATTAGCGACTGAGAGGGGCGCCGTGAAATTTGGCTGGGGAGGCTGGTTGTGGTGGTCCAACGGCGGAGCAATGGGACAGGCCGAGGATTCGCGAGAGCAGTGCGCTGGTGCAGTTGCTTCAGCGCTGGTCGTTCCATCTCGCGCGCCCAGTACGCCTGCTGCGCCGAGAGTTCCAAATGGACGGCTCGAGCGCGTGGAGCCATGGATGCGGGCATGCAGCCGACACGTGAACGCCTAGCTCCCGAGGCCCCGTCCCCCAGTCTGTCCGTGTCAGTGATTGTCGGTGAATGCCAGTGCATGTTAGTGCATGTCAGCGCGGGATGCTATGAACAACAAGAGAGGCTTATCGTGGGGGATGATCTTGTTTCTCGAACAACAATGAACACCTTCTCGGGATTCAGCAACGACAATTGGCACGTTGATAGCGACAATAGTGCAAAGATTCCACCCATCTATCTACGGAACCAAAACAGCGGCTATAACATCATCTACGACAACGACTTGAGCTCTCCCTCCTTCACTTTGCCCGCGCCGATCAGCTGTTTAACCTCATCTTGGTAAATCTGCTTGATTGCGTCCGCGCCCTTTGCACCGTTCAACTTAGCCGTGAGCGTAGCAATCTCCTCATTGTCAAGCTTGGCGATGATAACGTCAACATCGTTGAGGGCGCTGTCAATCTGAGAAGCCGGGGCGTCTCCAGCACTGTGGAAGTAATTGGCATCCTTGACAGCACCACGAATGACACGCTTGTTCTTCTTCGCGGCGTTCTTGGCTGCCTCCTTCGCCTTCTTGCCTTCAGCCTTTTGAGCCTTCTCAGCAGCTTCCTTCTCAGCTTGAAGTCTGGCCTCCTCTTCCTTGGCCTTGGCAGCCTCTTCGGCGACACGCTTCTGCTCTGCCTCCTTTTCCAGGCGACGCTTGTTCTTTTGGGCATTGGCCTGCTGACGGAAGAGCTTGATGCGTTCGTCGAGAGCTAGGCAGTCGTCCACCAGTTTCCTGAGACGCGCAGTGTCCTCGGTCTTCTTCTTGCGCCTGGCGTTCTGGTTCTTGCGCTCGACGTGGCGCTTCTGGTCACGGTTTTCGTTATCGTCGGGAACATCCTCGTCAAGATATTCAAAGGTTCGCCAGCTGTCGAAATTGTACATGAAATTGTAGAAGTTCTCGACCTCCTCCTGGCTGCTCTTCTCGTTGCCGAGCTTCGGCACCGGTTGCTTGTTCGAGAAACGGCCTTCAGCCTCAAAGACCTTGCCCCATAGTTTGTAGAAGTTGCCCTTCTTGCTCTCCGACTTGGTCGGCGGCTCCACGTCAGCGGCTTCATCGACAGAGTCGAACTGCCTCCTCTTGACAGGGTCGAGTAAGACCTCGGTTGCCTTCTGGATACACTTGAAGAATTGATCATCCTCGGTTCCTCCCTTGGCAGCCTTCTTGTCGGGGTGATGCTTCAGGACCTTCTTGCGGTGGGCGCGCTTGATCTGATCTTCAGTGGCGCGCCATCTGTACCTGGTAATGCCGAGAACAGCATAGTGGTCCTGGCCCTTCCAGTCCTTGGCCTCGCGTTGTAGCATCAGCGGGTCCTCTGGCTCGCTTATCTCGCCCTCGTCGTCATCCTCAATTTTCTTCACGTTCGCCTGGGCCTGGATGCGGTCGTCCTCGGAGAAGGTGCGCTTGTGTCGCTTCTACAGAACGGATGCACTTAGCATGTTGCAATACAGTATGGACAGGAGGAGGCTACGTACCCTGCGTGCATGAGCGAGAAAATGGGGACCGACGGGCTCGATGTTGCGGTCTGTTGCTTGGCCGAGCTGACCGATGGACTTGAAGTCCTTCTCAGCGGTCCAGCCCGCAGGCAGGACCGGAAGCGGAAGGTTGATCTGTACAGATGCCGACGCCATGTTGTTCGTAGCGGGGTGGGTGGAGGAAAAGCCTCTCGCGAAAGAATTATTAGTGTTTTGCCCGCACCAAAGAATCGAGCCCTTTCCCAACGCACTATTAGCGCCGGAATCCCTGCACCCCAGGAACGTCTCACCCACGGCTCGGTTTGGCTGTGCGCCGTGGACACCTGGAATCATGGCATTTGCATAGGTGTTATCAGGCCTAAATCTTCCTTTCCCTAAATTTGAACGTGTAATATATTGCAAACATGTTTCAGGGCTTCCAGGTAACCGAGAATGTCTTGATTCCTATTCACAGCTAACCAGAGACTCAAGCGCATCAAAGGCGCTCTGGACGCCCGCATTGCGGAAGAGCAGGCAAAGCAGCGCGCTTCCGCCCAAGCGACGCGGTCGCGATCGGGATCGACCCCGAAACGGTCGAGTTCGCGCAATCTGTCGCCTTCGAAGCGTCCACTCAAAGGCAAGGACGGCGACGGCTCGAGCAAGGCAGCCATCACGGGCAAGGGCCCCGATCCCTCAGAATTCGATCCGGAATTTGTCATAGGCGAAGATGATGACCAGCCAAGCCGAACAGGAACGCCGCGTCCAAAGGAAAAGGCGGCAGAGGATAGCGAGGCGGCAGGAGGAAGTGAAGACCAGGGAAAGGAGGAAGCAGGCAGGAGCGAGGGTGCTGAAGAGAAGGCATCACCTGTGCTTGAAATGTCCCCAGAAATCAAGGCACGGTTGCGGAAGCTCGACAAGCTGGAGCCCAAGTATTCTGGCAAGTGGACACCTTCCGCACTGCGCGTTTGTATCTGACTTGTACTACAGAGTTGCTTCGCTCCTATCGCATTGCACACGCTCGAGTTGGTCTTATCGAAGCCTTCGAATCATCTCTCCGCGAAAACACCCCACTGACGTCGATCAGCGAACCCGCCGCATTTGTTGAATACCTTGGTCAGTTGAATGTCAAGAGCGATATGTTGATGGAGGAGTTGAAGAGAGTTTCCAAGGAACGAGACGACGTGAACAAGAAGCTGGAAGAAGCGGAGGCAAAGGCAAAAGAAGTATCGGAAGAGATGGGGAAACTGCAGGCACAGGTAGCAGCAAACGAAGCATGCAAGGACGAGTCAACGGTCCAGTCAGACTCTGTGGCCCCATCATCCACTTCTAAATCCACTAAGGATACGGACACGACAGAAGACGACGAAGAGTTCTTCTCTTACGACAGCGAGCTGCCTAGACTGCAATCGCAGCTGAAGGAGAGCGAAGAAAAGGTGGAGAAGCTCGGGGAAGAGAATCAATCGTTGAAGAAAGAGCTTTCCGTGGCACAAGAATCAGCAGAGTCGTTTATGAGGAATCTTGAGACCACTACGAACGATTTCCTCACTTTCAAGGACCAATACACACGTGCGCAAAAAGAGAATGCCGAGCGGCAACAAGAACTCGATTCTACAATCATAGACTTGCAGAGCAAGCTTCAAGACGCCCAGATAAATTTGACAAAGCACAAAGATGATTACGTTGTCCAGGAAAAGACTCTGACAGAGCTCACCGACAAGCTGAATGCAACCTCCAAGGAATTAGAAGAGATGCACACTACTCAAGGCGAGCGGCTTGTGGAGAGTCACAGCCAAGAAGCCCTCGAGGCTGAAGTGAAACGACTGGAAGCCGAACTTGCGCAACTTCGCGATACCCAATCAAAAGCAGAAAAGCGAAATGAAACTATCAATGGCCTGGTGAACAAGTTACGCGACCAGCTCAAGGATGCCGAATCCAAAAGGGACAGCGCTTTGAAAGATTTAGAGCAAACCAGGAAAGAGCTTGAGACAGCATCAACTGGAAAGAAGACGAATTTGACCGAGGCATCTACGTCAACACCGACTCCTATCATCGAATCTGCGCCATCCTCCAAAAAGAAGAACAAGAAGAAGAAAAAGGGTGGTAAGGGCGGCGACGGGGCAAATGTGGAGAAGACACCAAGCGAGGCTGGCGATGCCCCTAGGCTTCTCAGTCCCAGCGCTGCCGAATTCTCGCCATCACAACTGGAAGACGCACAGAAAACTGTCGTGCAGCTTCAGTCTGATTTGGAAGCGAAGATTGCCGCAATCGAACGTCTAGAAAATGAGGTCCTGGAGAAAGGCAACTCCATTGAGACTTTGAAACAGAGACTGAAGGATGAAGAGGCCATGGCGGAGGAGATTGAGACCTTGAGGCTGGACTTGCTGCATTTTGGTTCTGAGCACACAGAGGCGAAGGACAAGGTCAAGCAATTGCAAACGGAGAAAGCAGCGTTGAAGGAAAGCCTCGCCACCCTAGAGAAGGAGATTTCGGAACTGCGCACCGGAAAATCTGCGCGAGAAAGCTCCGAACAACAGCAGAAAGCGCTGGCAGCAGAATTCGAAGAACTCAAAGTGAAGGCAGATTCATTGCAGACTGACTTATCGGTGGCCGAACAGCTCGCTGCATCGCGATTCAAAGAGCTCACAGATATGAGAGAAATTTTGCAGAAAGCGCAGCCAGAACTTAGCTCTTTACGCAAGGAGGTGACAGAATTGCGAAGCACCAGAGAAGAGCTCTCTGCCAAGTCTACGGAGTTACGTCGTCTGGAGGGTCGAGAAAAGGATCTGAGATCTGAGATTTCGACATATCGGTCCCAAATATCTGATAGAGACAGTGATATAAAGACACTGAACGATAAGATGAAGCAGGAAACGACCCAAAGACTTGCCCTGGAAGAGACGAATCGCAAGATCCAACGCGATCTTCAAAAATCGGAAAGTGATCGCAACGACGCCATGGATAGCCGCGAGAAGTTGGTGAAGGATCTTAGCAAGACACAGGAAGATCTGAAGAAAGCACGTAACACAATTCGAGACATGGAACAGGAGGTCGCCAAGCTGCAACGCGAAGCTGGCGGGCTTCGGGACGAGATCCAGCTCAAGTCTGCGCAGTATGCAAGTGCACAGGATCTTATGAACAGCATGCAGGATCAGACGCAGGAGATGGGTACACAGATGAAGGAGGTACGGGCTCGAGGTGAAAGTCTGGAAGAAGAGTTGGCAGACGCGCACCGACTACTCAGCGAGCGCAGCCGCGAAGCTGAGACGATGAGGCGACTGCTCGCGGATGCTCAAGGCCGAGCGGATGCACGCGTCAGGGAGATGCAGGAACGGCTGGACCTTGCCATTGAAGAGAGGGAACGGGCGGAAGAGCAGGCCAGCTCGTTCGGCCGGCGACGTGCACGTGAGCTGGAGGAGCTCAAACAAAAAGTTCGCGATGCAGAGCGGGCCGTCACACGGGCACAGGAAGACAAGGAGGATCTCGTCTCCTCGGAGAAGGAGCTCAGACGGCAGAGAGAAGACCTTGAACGACGGGCAGCGCAGGCCCACGAGGAAGCTGGCGAGGTGCGGGCAGCGCTCAGCCAGCTGCGCGACGCGCTGGACGAAAGCGAGAAGCAAGCGCGCGATCTGGAGAAAGAGAAGGCTGAGCTGCGGCGTGCATTTGACGAGACGCAAACGCGGCTCGAGAAGCTACAGAAATCGAGCAAGAGTATGTCGGACGAGCTCCGCACGCTGAAGACGCGGGGTGCGGATGCCACGGTGCAGTCGTCAAGGTCGTCGCTGGAATCGTCGCGATCACGCATTGCATCTCCGGCACCCAAGAGCGCAGCGTCCGGGCAGGCGGGAGAGGGCGCGGTGGACTATGTGTACTTGAAGAACGTGCTACTGCAGTTCCTGGAACAAAAGGACAAAAAGTACCAGCAGCAACTCATCCCCGTGCTGGGGATGCTGTTGCACTTTGACAAGTATGTACCTAGAAGCTTGGAAATGGTGAGATGCAATGGCTAACCGCAGGCAGGAAGGATGAGCAGCGATGGACGGCGGCCGTGTCGGCAAAGTAGCTGGAGTAGACAGTATACCAGAGGTGAAGGCAAGAACGAGGGAAAGGAAGAAGGAAGGAAGAGGGAAAGGAAGAAGGAAAGGAAGAAGGAAAGAACGAGGAAAAGCAAGGAAGGCAGGAAACAAGGAAGGCAGGAAGGCAGGAAGGAAAGGGACGGACGGTTGTATACTACATGTACCGGACTATCTACAGTATCTACAGTATCTACAGTATCTACAGTATCTACAGTATCTACAGTATCTACAGTATCTACAGTATCTACAGTATCTACAGTATCTACAGTATCTACAGTATCTACAGTATCTACAGTATCTACAGTATCGGTTGGGGGGCGCTTGGATGGGCAGTCTGCATGTATCCCGTAGTGTATGTGGGCAGGCAGTGGCAAGCGTGGCCCGGCCGCAAGCCAGGCGAAAACAGGTGTTTCAAGCGCGGCGTGATGGCATCATGGCCGTGGGCGGTGCGATGGAGCCCCCAGCCATCCGCGCCGCTGCGTCTTCGCAGCTCCCCAGCACCCAGCGCCCGAGGCTGCACGCAACGTGACTCGATTCTCCCGCCCCGTTCGCCAGCGCACACCCGGCGAGGCACCAGACAGACAGGGCTTTGAGCGCCTCGAGGGCTTTGAGCGCTTTGAGAGCACCGCACAGGCGCAGAGGGCGAACCCCGCCATCCCGCGACCAAGATTGGCCGAGCAAACGAGCGCTAGAAGCAATTCAAGTGCAGCGACGCATTACAGCGAGGGCTGCGCGCGCTGGCCTTGCCTCCCCGTCATACCCCCCCGAACAACCGCCCAGACGACCCAGACGACCCAGACGACCCAGACAACGACCCCGACGGCCCATGAGCCTGCGCCGTCCACGCGCCCGTTGACCGCATCGCAGCCACTCTCGACAGCCCCCCCAAACACCCCCGGACGGGCCTCGTTCGTTCGTTCGTTCGCAGCAGGCGCTTGCGGCGGGGAGAGACACGATGAACGGCGCCGACATCAAGAAGGCGGCCATCAACAAGGCGAAGCAGGTCGCGCAGGCCGCAAATGGCAGCGGGGGCAAGAAGCGCCGAAAGGGCCAGGACCTCAAGCCCATCATCACCACCGAGGCGCAGAAATCCCAGGACGCCTCCCCCGCCTCGGCCGGCTCCTTTCACTACAAGTGCGTGTCCCCTCCCCCAACACCTGCAGCCTGCCCCTTCCCGCTGACCAGACCAGTGTGCAGCAGCCCAACACGGCCCCGCTGGCCCACCACAAAATGTACGCGAACCAGCTGAGCCACTCGCCCTCGAGCTCGTCGTCGTCGGTCGACGAAGCCGAGAACACGGCCGACGAGGAGGACAGCGAGGACTACTGCAAGGGCGGCTACCACCCCGTCCAGGTCGGCGAGGAGTACAAGGACGGCAAGTACACGGTCGTGCGCAAGCTGGGCTGGGGCCACTTCTCCACCGTCTGGCTGTCCCGCGACAACACCACCGGCAAGCACGTCGCCCTCAAGGTCGTGCGCTCCGCCGCCCACTACACCGAGACCGCCCTCGACGAGATCAAGCTGCTGAAGAAGGTCGTCGACGCGAACAAGGACCACCCCGGCCGCGCCCACGTCGTCAGCCTGCTCGACTCGTTCAACCACAAGGGGCCCAATGGCATGCACGTCTGCATGGTCTTCGAGGTCCTGGGCGAAAACCTGCTAGGCCTGATCAAGCGCTGGAACCACCGCGGCATTCCCATGCCCCTCGTCAAGCAAATCACAAAGCAGGTCTTGCTGGGCCTCGACTATCTCCACCGCGAGTGCGGCATCATCCACACCGACCTGAAGCCCGAAAACGTCCTCATCGAGATTGGTGACGTCGAGCAAATCGTCAAGACATATGTCAAGGAAGACCCCAAGAAGGACAGCGAGCGGAGTAACCCGAATGGCCGCCGAAGACGCAGGACCCTCATCACCGGCAGCCAGCCGCTCCCCAGTCCCCTCAATGCCAGCTTCAGCCACGCCGACCTGGCCAGCTTCCCCGGCACCGCACAGAGCCTCAACAAGGTAGTGAGCGAAAACGCCGGCGCAGAGTCCTCTGCAAACAGCCTGCGCCCTCCCACCCAGGACGGTGCCTTGGGCACATCATCACCATCATCTACTCTGTCCATGTCGGAACGTCTTGGGCTCAAGCCTCCTGCAAGCGACGATGACGTACAAAAGCAGCGGGAAAAGACCGCGTAAGCCAAATATTGCATCTTATCTACGACATCTCAACTGACATGCTCGACAGTGATCTCCTAACCAAGGAAGTTTCCGGCATCAGCCTGGACAAATCAACTGGCAGTTCGTCTAAGAACGAAACTACGGCCGAAAAGATTGCCGAGGACGTGTCCTTCGAGACCATATCTGTCAAAATTGCAGATCTTGGCAACGCGTGCTGGGTTGGTCACCACTTTACCAACGATATCCAGACTCGGCAATACAGATCCCCAGAGGTCATCCTGGGTGGTAAATGGGGCGCGAGTACCGACGTATGGAGCATGGCAGCCATGGTATGGATCACTCGCTGCGAAGGCGTCTCTTCACCTGAACTAACACCTTACAGGTTTTCGAACTCATAACGGGTGATTATCTCTTTGACCCACAATCCGGCACCAAGTACGGCAAAGACGATGACCACATTGCACAAATCATCGAGCTTCTCGGCCCCTTTCCAAAAACCCTTTGCGTGTCCGGCAAATGGTCGCAAGAAATCTTCAATAGAAAGGGCGAGTTGCGTAACATTCACCGATTACGTCACTGGGCGCTTCCTGATGTGCTTCACGAAAAATATCACTTTTCAAGCGAGGAGAGTAAAAAGGTTGCTGACTTCCTCCTGCCGATGCTAGAATTGCTACCTGTGGACCGTGCGAATGCGGGGGGATGGCTGGTCATGATTTCTTGAAGGACACCAAGGGAATGGAAGGATTGGACTTGAACATTCCAGTGGGCAGTAAGGGCGAGGGGATTGAGGGGTGGGCGACGGAGGTGAAGAAGACGCGGTAGGCTGTTGGTTGGGGAAACACGGTGTAACATGGCCCCATTCATGAAGTAAGCTTAGCCACGCGATAGGCTTAGTCGAGCGTGTCAGGATACATGTGTGACGACGAAACGATCAATTGCATGGCGGTCTGTCTTTGCGGTACTTTTACTACGAGAGTTGTGTAGGTACACTGAGCATAGGCAAGAGGTTGCGACTTGTTACTTTCTTCGATTCATTGTTGGTAAAGGACGACTGTATGGCGTCTTGCTGCCCACTCGGGGTTCTTGCCACATGTTGATTTTATGGATAGCCGTGGCTAAACACCCCACCTTAGATTAGGAATGGGTTTCAATGTCAGTCGTTGGCGCAGATGTCAGAGTCAATTGTTAAAACTGTATGCTGAACTCGATACGGGTCGTTCGGTAGTTTATCGAGGGGTATAAACAGGTTGGCTCGACAACGCTCCGTCATAGCCATCAAATATCGGCGTGAGAAATAAGAGCGCAAATCGAAGTTTGCAGATTTGGCATCGTCACAAAAGTTTCTGAACAGTCCGGGCGTTTGCTGATAGGATCGATTCCTTCACTCATGTTCGTTCGTACAACGTGTAGTGAGAGAAGTGGGCATCAAACGGATCGCATGTGAAGGATGAAACCCGCTTCCTCTTTCACCAACCACATGCGTTAGTTGAGAGAAGTGGGCAACAAACGGATCACATGTGAAGGTAAAAGCCCGCTTTCTCCTTCGTCGACCACGTGGTGATATAAATACCTACCCTCGCCCCTACGCTGTCATACTTCACAAACTCTATCAGCGCTTGAACATCAACGACAGACACCAGATCAAAACAATCCAAATCGTACCTACCCAGGCTCAATCACTGATTTCGTCAACATGGGCAACTCTCACAAGAAGCCTGACCCTAACCCCCAGCTGCCTGGAGACTGTCCCACCATCTTCGAGTGCCACTGGAAGCGCTTTCAAGGTCAGTCATTTCTCTTATTGCAATCTTTCGCGATCTACTATGACATGATCTCACTTGGTCAATGGTCGACTACACTCGTCTCCATGGCATAGCTATGGCTAATATAGAGTAGTTTCCAAGCGCACCGTGCAAGACGCCTATGAGCAGGACCCAATGACCTTCCACATCCTTGCCTGCTTCCTCATTTTCATCTTCGCCGTCGGTATTGGTGTCACCTACTACCGTATGCGCCGTATCGAGAAGAATGTACGCTTGCTCAAGCAGGGCGGTGCTCACCACTTCAAGGAGGAGAAGGGACATATCGTGGCCTTCTCCGATAATGTCTAGAACCGACAGGTAGACAGACAAGAGCTCGGTAAGTTGCGCTGAGCCTTGCATAGTTATCAGCAGGTTAATTGTGCTTAGTGCGTTTGGTTCGCATACTCGCTTCCTGAACACCGGTTCTTGCACAGTGCAAGTTCATCGTCCCTTCTGGCATGCAGAGACTGTCATGATGGAGGTTATGCAGACATTTCGGGAAATCTGGGTTTTGCGGCAATGGCTTGAATGGCTGGCCAGATGCGAACAAACTTCGGGTGCTCAGTGATAAATGATCACACCTGAATGGACAAATACGACACACGGACTAGTCTCTATCATAATATCCATGGGATTTTCTTGAACATTGAATCTATGGCACACATGAAGTCATGACCTCCCATTGTTGCCTATCTGTCAACATGTCCTCGCAGATAGGCAGCAATCTTCTTTCCCCATACCACTTGTCTCTTGTATACGGTAATCTCAGGAACGTTGCCCTCTCCCAAGCCCTCTATCGCCTCTGCGAGTTGTTCTCCACTTCCTTCGTCGCGCAACTCCTTGATCGGATACGTGTACGTCTTGAAGGCAAAGACAAGGGCTTTAGTACTTGGCAATCGGTGTAGTGTCTGCCTTTCGCACCGCAACACGGTCTGGCTCATATCGATTTCTTCATCCTCTACACCCCCAGCATGCTCCTCCTCAGTCATGTGGTTTCCAGCGAGAACATGAAGGCGTGAGTGCGTAGTAATGCTCCAGTTATGACGTTTAATTATGCGACCAACAGGAAGTGATGCGAAGAAACGGTCCATTGACTTTTGTAGTTTGCTTTTATAACCGGGGACTGGGCCGTGTATGTCTGCCAGTGAGCGCCCAAGTTTGGACCGCGTATTGAAACCAGATGGGAAACAGGTTATGAAGCCTTCCAATCTATACTTGGTTCCTTCTTCTGCAGAGTAGTCTTTATCCCCAGCAGGTATAGGCAGCAGGAAGAGAAAATCGCAATCGACATTGGAACCGAGAAGTGAGAGAGCTGCATCGACGTCTTCCGGGACTAGCGGAAGTGTGAGACTCGTCACATTGTTGTAGAGACCAGCAGGCGTTATGGAAAACACAGTGGGGAAGCGGCGAGGAAGGTATGTGGAGGTCATCCATGAGTAAAATTCCAGTACTGAAGGTCCGGCGGCTGGACGATGCGCCAAAACGTCGTATTTGCTGTTTTCGATCAAGTTGGAGCGAATTTCAGTACGTGGCTTGTAGGTGTTGTCCATGGCAATCAATTCAGACATGTTAGCATTCTCGATGGCCATTGTAAGATTGTACTTGGATTTGTATGTCCGCAGCTTTATCGGCTGCTCGGTGGCGATGTCAAGTGTGGAAAGTGGATCTATAGAGTCGTATACATTCTTAGAGTATTCTTCTTTGGAATGGCTGGGAGAGACGAAGGAGTGCGTGTTACGCTGCAAGATGGGGTCATTTAATTCAATTCTGGATAGGACAAGCTGTGAATCTCTGCTAACTCACCCCGCCAGACCTTCTTCTTATAAATTGTTGTATAGCCAATGCTACGATACAAAAGAACACAAGGAACCACGAAGAAGAAACTTGAATCATGTTGAGGCGAAAGATGGTACCTGTCAAGGCTTTGGGGTTTTGCTGAGAAGGAATGTCGTGGTATCAGTGATATACGGCGTGCTTATCCAAATGTACCTGGGTCGGCGTGAACGCGTCTGGGGCGTGTATAGCGTGAGACTATAGATGCGGGAGTTGCAGAATGACAGCGAGATGAGAGGGGAGGTGTTTGCCCGTTGTGGTAAGCGGCGATTAAATGCGGGGACGATGCGACAAGTAGGTAGATAATTATACAAAAATGATGGGAATAACGACGCATGCATGAGCACTGAGGACAATCACTGCAATACAATCAATACTCAAAGTGGTGCGATATACATGTATACATGTACAAGTATAAATCTATGAAGATGCTTTCCTCGATTGTAATCATAACCAGTGCATCCCGCCTCCCACGGGCCCTATTCCGCATGCGAAGTCAGGTCGTGGGAAGATGGATGCGTCTCCTCCTGCATGCTTCGCCAGCGGGCGTGGGTAGAGGGTGTTCTGGAGGCACTGAGAGCACTGCTGGTGGGACTCTGTGGAGGGTGGCGGCGGCTCGCAAGACTGAACTTGCGGCGATGGCCACTGGGTCTCTCGGTGAGGCTGGGGGCACGGGGGCGGGCTTTGCCGCGCGCGCGACCACCAACCACGGGCACTTCATAGGCGATGGAGCGGACGATGTACAGTACGAGGTCGTAGATGACCAGGAAGACCCACGGCCCGATCATGACAAGGCCAAAGAAGAACTGCAGGGCGGTCAGAAGGCGGTTGTGATGCTGGATCAAGCAAAGCCTTACAAACATCCTCTTGAGCCATGTCTCGACCGACGCGTACTCGTCAGGGAGCAAGGAGAGCAGCCCCATGGCAGGCACAGCAGGCGGGAGGGGGAGAGACACACTGAAGGTCTGTTGGGGAAAGCGTAGGTACAGTAGATACAGCGTGCACTGGCCGAGTCCAGTCGGGAGCAGCGCCACGCAGCAAATCCACGCCGTCGCTCGCTCGGCCATCGCATCCCATGGCATCCCTGCAGCGTCCGGCGGTGGCGCAATGTGGCTCATGCCTGCCGTTGCTCGCGCTGCAGCGGAGCAGTGGAGCAGCGGAGCAGCAGCGGAGAGACGCCCTGGAGCGTGTGGCTGAAGCATCTACCTAAGTACCTAGGTACCTAGGTACCTGCCTGCCTACCTGCCTGCCTGTCTACCTGCCTGCCTGTCTACCTGCCTGCCTACCTGCCTACCTGTCTACCTGCCTGTCTACCTACCTGCCTGCCTACCTGCCTGCCTACCTACCCACCTAGGTACCTGCCTGCCTGCCTACCTGCCTGCCTACCCACCTACCCACCTACCCACCCACCTGCCTGCCTACCTACCTAGGTACCTGCCTGCCTGTCTACCTACCCACCTACCCACGCACCTGTTGTGATGAAGGATTGTTTCTATCTAGGTAGCGGAATCGCCCTATATAAACTAGCTTATAAGCACCTTTTAAATAATTAATAAAAGGAGTTCCTACTACTATAAGGGAAGCTACTCTCTAACAGTTCTCCTAATTAAAGATATAAATATTCTTATAGTAAATATATATAAAGAAAGTTTTTAGATATAATTAAAATATCCTCTATAATTTTATATACCTAGAATTATATAAACTATATTATTAGAACGCCACCTATAAATACTTATATTTTAATATAGTTTTAAATTTTATTTATTATTCTTCCTAGTACTAGAAGGGGAAGGGCTTTAATATATAAATTAATAAAATTATTTTAGGAAGTAATATGTTTAATTATAAAATTATTATTTAGGAATCTCTTATAAATAAAATAATAATATATTGCGATATACTTTAATCTCTAAGTAATCTTTTAATTATAAATTAATATTATAGCGACTTTATTATCAACTAATAATTTATATATAATTAAAATATTTATTTTATAAAGTAATTCGCTAAGGGCTTACTATATCTATACTAAATAAGTAACTATAAAGGAGACTACTATATATTTTAATTTTATAATGCTACGCGCTATAGTGGCCTATTATTTATATTATTATATTATAGTATTTCCTATTACCTTTTCTAAGTATCTAAAAAATAATTTTATATTATTAGGGTTAGTAGTAAATAAAGCGTTAAAATATATATTTATAATTAGCTATTTAGGAATATAGTTTTTTTTTTTTTTTTTAATGAGAAAATTGCTATTTGCAACTACCTAGTAATAAGGAAATAAGCTCTATATATTATATAACTAATAACTAGCTCTTAAATAGTGTTCTTTTCTTCTAATTTATACAACTACACTGTGGTTTAAACTTATACTACTATATAATTGCTAAGATAGTAGCTTTAGATATAAAGAATACTAAAGTATACTCTACTATCTAGTACCATTAAAATAAGATAATAGATACAAATAATAATCTAAATAAAATCTTTTAGTCCTAATAGATGCTAGGCAACACCTTATTATAACTAAGATTACTTTTTAGGATGTCTAATTTAATTTAGAAAGACTTAATAGTAATAGCTAGTCCTAATATCTAATATAATATATATTTTAATATTTTTGCAGCTTAGTTATATCTTATTATACTTCTACTCCTAAAATATTTTTCTTTACTTTTAAAACTTCTACTACTATTTCTGAATAACTAAAAAATAAATAAAATAATTAAACCATTCTTTAAAGGCTTTAGGGGTAAAAAGCTATTAAGATAGAATAATAAGATAGATACTATAGCCCTCTAAATAAAAAACGCCTAGTAAAGCTATAATTATATACTAAAAAGATAGTTTGTAATAATAATAAAATAGCCCTAATTCTAAAGCTTTTATTACTAGATACTAGATATAGACTTACTCTAGAACTTAGTAAGTTAAAATTTTAAAATTTATACTAGTGCTAGTGCTAGTGCTAATTTTAGTAAATATAGATTTTTAAAATAAATTTTATATTTTTTTATAGAATCTTAGGTCAAAATCATGGAAAATATACTAAAAAACAACAATTATTAGTTAACTAAGGATAAAGGTAACTAGAAGAGAAAGATAAATTTAAATAAAAATTTAAAAAATATTCTTAAGCCTTATAAAGAGGAAGCTTAGGTAAAGGGCGTAGTAAAGGTTTAAGAGCGTCTTATAAGTACGAAATAGTAGTTATTATAGTATCTAATTATACTAAATCTATTTTCTTTTAAAATAACTTTTTATATAATTAAATAAATCTTCTATATGTGCTTTATAACTGATCAAATAATCGCTTGTTGTATTAATTATTAGAACTTTCTGGAACCTGTGGGTCTCGATCGAGACCGGAGGAATATAGTTATTAAAGATTTTAATTTTAATATAGTTTAAACCTCTATATAAATAGTAAAGTATTTAAAAAGCTAATTTTAAATATAACTTACTAAAATTTAAATTATATAAACTAAGTATATTAATAGGATAACTAAGATCTAAGCGGGAAATAATTATTAAGAAATTTACTAATTTAATTATTAATTAAAAGAGACACTATCTTTTAATATTTACTACTATACTAAGAGAGGAGTATAAAAGAAATAAATTTATATTTAAAGGAGTTTTTTAGCTATTTAATTCTATTATTTTATAATATACTAGTACAGCTTTATAGTAAATCTTTTAGTAAAAGTAGAGGATATTATTTATATATTTAATTTTAAGGTCTAACAGAAGTTTCGGCCTACTTAAATCTTTAAATATAAATTATACCTTAATTTTAAATAAAAAGTTATTTATTAATTTTATTATTCTCGCTATAAGAACATTATCTATATAAATTTTAAATATTAATTTATTAGCTAAAAATACGCAGAGGTTAAAATCTATTAAGATCTGTAGATGGCTGCGGCACAGTATTAATCCCATATATAATTAGAGGCCCAGGGCGGGCTGTGTAATTATATAGTTATATAATCTAATTAGTATAATTAGTAGTCTTAGCGTACTAAGCATACTAAACAACTTATATATTAATTATTAAGCAAAAGCTAATTAGTGTGATTAGTTAATTAGTAGGACTAATTAACCTAAGTATATAAGAACCTGAGTTTCCTTTATGGATACTCGTGTTTAACCTATTTATTAATCTATTATTTAGATTCACTTAGGCCCCCTTATTAATTTAGTATTATTTATAATACTAATACTAACTACCTTATTAACCTACTTATATAATTAATAACCCTTCTCTCTCTATAAGTTGCTCCTGCCTAAGAACTAACTTTAATCTTTAAAATTAATTACCCTTATAATTATAATATCTTAAACACCCTTAATATAAGCGACTTTAATAATTTTACTCTATTTAATAATTCTAACAGCAAAGCTGTTAAACTGGACCTATATAATAGTAATTAACGCAAACTTAAAATATAGTTATTCTAACTTAACTTATACTTCTACTATATTAATAAGGATATAAAAGATAAGAATAAAGTTATCTTTACTATTATATATATAAGAGGTAAACTAGCCAACTAGATTTAGCCGTATATTAAAGTATACCTTTTAGTAGAAAACTAAGAAGGAGACCAGATTAATTAACTTATTAAAAACTATAGTACTTTTTATACTTAAATTAAACAACTCTTTAATTTAACTAATAAAAAGTCTTACGCTAAAGAAACTATCTAATATCTTTAATAAACGCACTTAGTAGCTAAATATACTATAAAGTTTAAATACTATATTATATAAATCTAATAGAACGACGATTCCCTACATAAAATATATAAATAAGGTCTTAAGAAATCCATATATAAAGAACTTCTACGCAGTAGAGCCGCGATTAATATAATATAAGAACTTTATAATAAAATTATTAAAATTAATGCAGAATGGCACGAATTACATTAAAAATATAAGAATTATAGAAAATTTTAATCTACGTATAGTAAGTTAAGCGGACGAACCAGTTACCGTATAACTACTATTAAATAATAAATTATAAACGACCCCTACGGCTACTAGCCAATAAAACTAGATAATATAATAATAAGAAAAAAGAAAAAGAAAACTAGAATATATAATAAAGCCTCTAAAAATACTAATAAACTAAATAGACTTAAGCGCGTCTTTAGTAAACCTTATAAAGGGACTTTATTTAATTAAAAGAAATAACGCACTTATTTTAACTATAATAAATTAAGTTATATTACTAGGAACTGTAGATCTAAGAATAAGGTTATTAGATAGTTAAATATAATTACTATTATTAATAATTAGGACAACAAAGATAAATAGGTTATTATAAATAGTATAAGTAATATAGACCTAAACAAATACTTAGACTTAGATAATTTACAGCTTTATAAGGATCTGTATAAAAAACCTATTAATAACTTTAAACTTATATAAGCGCAAGCACTTACGCTATATTCTTAAATTAAACTAATTAATATTATAGAGTACCTTAATAAACTTACGCAAACAGAACCTCTAAAAGAAGAATTCTAACTATAGAATAGAGATCTTCCTAAAGAATTAATTCTATATCTAAATAATTAGTAACTTAAATATGTTAGTAAAGCTAACATTAAATAGGGATAAGAGAAGTACTAATAACAGTTAAAAAAGAAAGTCTATAAAAATAAAAAAGAAACCTATAAACTAAATTATATATTAGACTACTAAAACCCCAAATATATATATATTAACTGGAAACTATACAATTATAACTAGTATATTATTTACTATAAGGCTAAGGAAGAATATTAGTTCTCTTTTAAATAGCCTTACTACTAATAGGAATAGTTTAACTGCCTAATTAATAATTATAAAATATATTTCTAGGATAAGCGAACTTAATAATATTTTCTAAAGTACCTTAAAGGAGAAAATATAATAATAACCCTTATTATTAACAGTATATATATATAAGAACATTAGTAAATATTCTTATATAAGGATTACTAGAAGTATATAAAAACTAAAACTATATTTAAATTTAGTAAAGATAAATAGCTTAATATAATAGAGGTAAGTAAATCCTTTAAATATAAATAAGTAGGTAAGAAAGGTAAGCAGTCTTTTTTAGGTTAATAAGTAGACTTAGTAGAGCCGTAATAGAACTAAATACGCTAATAATTAACTAAATATCTTTTATTAAGCTACTAGTAATGCTTAATAAAAGAATATAGATTAAGGCTTTACTAGATTCGGGAGCCTAAAAAAACTTTATATTAAAAAAGACTATTTAATAAGCCAGACTCTATAAATAATTTAAAGAAATTCCCTTAGCTATCTATATTGCGAATAGACACTAATTACTAGAATAATTAAATATATAATATAAAGTTACAACAACACTCAAGATCTATAAGTACTAGAAGAGGATTACCTTAGACGTCTTAGATATAAATTAATATAACTTAATTCTAGATATCCCCTAGCTACGAAAGTATAATCTATAAATATATTAGAGAAAGAAAGAGCTTTTAATAAAAAACTATAAATATATATTATAGTTAGAACCTGCGTATTATACGACGCTAATAATAGATAAGAGTATAATTAATAATTTAAACTTATAATAGAAAATTAATAAACTAGAATTAATTTTAGTAAACGCTAGTAGGCACCACCAGGTTAAGAAGTATAAAAAGGAGAAACGCATAACTTATAATATCCTTAATAAATATAAAGAATAGAGTTATTTATTTTAGGAAGAGGAAGGAAAAATAAATCTACTTAAATATTAATCCTAAGATTATATAATTAACCTAAAAGAAGGGAAAACGCCACTCTTTAGATTACTATATAATAAGTTAGGAAAAGAACTCTAATAGGAAAAGGACTTTATTAAGAAGAACTTTAATAAAGAATATATATAAAAATTAAAGTTACCTGCAGTAAATCCATTTATATTTATACTTAAGAAAAACGGAGAACTATAACTATATATTAATTACTAAGCACTTAATAATACTATAATTAAAAATAGATACCTGTTACTAAATATTATAAAATTATAAGATAGACTCTTAAGAGCTAAAATATTTACAGCTATAAACTTAAAAGACGGATACCACCTTATTAGAATAAAAGAAAGTAAAGAATAGAAGACAGCGTTTAGATCGCGATATAGCCTATTTAAATATATAGTTATACTATTTAGACTAACTAACGCACTAGTAATATTCTAAGAATTAATTAATAACACGCTAAGAAACTACCTTAATATCTTTATAATTACCTACTTAGATAATATCCTTATATACTTAAAAAATAAGTAAGAACACGTAGAATATATTAAAATTATATTAAAAGCTTTATAAAAAGTATACCTAAAGATTAAACTAAAAAAATATAAATTCTATATTATAGAACTAGAGTTCCTAAAATATATTATTAATACAAAAGGCTTTAGTATAAGTCTAAAAAAGGTTAAAACTATATAAGCATAGCCAATTCTAAAAACTATAAAAGATATATAAGAATTCCTAGAGTTTTATAGATTTAACAGACAGTTTATTAAGGATTACTTTAAAATTACTATACCCTTAATAACGCTAACTAAGAAGGATATAATATTTAAGTAAATAAAGTAATATAATTAAGCTTTTAAACAGCTAGTATAAATAAGTATTAGTATACTAGTCCTAGTTACTTTTAAAAGCGATAAACTACTACGCATAAAAATTAATATAAGTAACTTAGCTATTAGAGTATATATAAAATAAAAAAGAAATAGATAATAGCACCCTATTACTTACTATTTATATAAATTTATTAATATAGAAATACGCTATAATATCTATAATAAAGAATTATACGCTATTATTAAAGCACTTAAGCACTAGAGAACCTATGTATATAAATGTTTAAAACTTATAATCTTTATAAATTATAAGAACTTATTATAATTTATAATAATAAAAAAATTAACACTGCGATAAGCGCGATAGTTAAAAACCCTTAGATAGTATAAATTTAAGATTCTATATATACTAGGAAAGGAAAATAGACAAGTAAATACTCTTAGTAGAAAAAAAGATCTTATAAGAAATAAAATTAAAATATATTTAGTAATCTTTAAAGAAAATATAAATAGATTACTAGAACCTATAGTAGAACTTAATTAACTAATAATAGTTACTAAAGATGTACTAAAAGAATAATAAGAGGAGGTAATATAATAATATTATAATAACCCTCTTTATAGACATCCCAGAATTAGTAAGATAATAGAACTAATCTAATAGAACTATAATTTTAAAGAAATTAAGGAAGTTATAATTAACTATATTAGGAAGTGCGTAGACTATTAAAAAAATAAGTATATAATATATTTAAAGTATAAAGAAATGTAAGTTATTAAAATATCTATAGTACTATAGGAAGACATTACTATAGATTTTATTATTAAACTTTTAGAATCTATAGACCTAGCTATAGAAGTTAAGTATAATATAATATTAATTATTATAGATAGATTTACGAAGTACGCTAAAATAATACCCTATAAAAAGAAATATATTATAAACTAGTTAGAATATCTTATACTTAATAGGCTTATAAAACACTATAGTATACTAAGAATAATTATTAGCAATAGAGATAAACTCTTTATATTAAATTATTAGATAATACTTATAGCACTTATTAGAATAAAATAAAAACTATTAATAGCTTATTACCTATAAACAGACGGATAAATAGAATATACTAATTAAATTATAAAAATATACCTACGTATCTACTATAATAAGAAGAAAGATAATTAGGTTTTATTATTACCTTTAGTATAAATAGTATACAATAATAAAGAATTAGTAATAACTAGAATTATATTATACTATGTAAACTATAGAAAACATTTATATCTCTTTAATTAAGTTTTACTAATAGTTATTAACACAACAGAAGCAGAGAAAACTATAGAAATTATAAAATAAATATATAAAGAATTATAAAAAAACTTTAAAAAGTTTTAATAATAAATAATTTTCTATATTAATAAGAAACGAAAAACGGCACCTTAGCTAAAAAAGGGAATAAAGTATACTTACTTATAAAGAATCTTCGCATATAAAAGAAGAAATATAAGAAACTAGATTATATTAAGGTTAAACTATTTTTTATTTCTAAATAAATATTACTAGTAAACTATAAGTTAGAACTATCGCTAGATATAAAAATATACTTAGTATTTTATATATTATTATTGGAACTAGCAAACTTAGAAATACTAATTTAAATTACCTTCTATTACTAAGCCGAAGAAGAAAATAAGTTTAAAGTAGAATATATCTTAAATATATAATATAGCTTAGAATAAAGAAATAATAAGTACTTTATTAAGTAGAAAGGGTATTCTAATAGCGAAAATATATAAGAGCTAGAAGGAAACCTAAGTAATTATTAATAAAAGATAAAAGAATATTATAATAGGATAACGCCACTACTACGAAGAAGAATATAAAATATACCTATATATTAGAGGAAGGAATTATAGGAGTAGAGAAATATAAATTCTAAAATTTATTAAATAAACCCTTAAACGCACCCTATATTATAGAAGATAATAAAAGATTTAAAGGAGCTTCTATAGCTACTAAAATAAGATTAGATACCTTTATAGTTTCTATCTTTTTAATATTCCTCTTTTTTATAGAAATCGCGTTAGTAGCCTTATAATTTAATAAATCTATTTACTAATAGAGATAGTCCTTATAAGTATATACTACTTATAACTCCTCGAGCGTAATTTTTAAGTCTTAAAAGTGGTTTCCTGCACTTCCCTTAATTTTTAAATTTATACCTTTAACTTCTCTTTTTTAGCTAATAAACGCTTAAACTCTAACTTAGAAATATAAATATTGTAACACTACTTGAGCCGTATATAGGCACTATATTTTCTAGAATAAATATAAACTTTATAAATATAATTATACTTTACGCATATAGAATACTTCTTTACTATAGTTTTATTAAAAGATTTAATAAACTTAATAAGTAAATAATAATAAGTGGTATTAGAGGTAGATAGATATTTAGGTATAATATAAATTAAGCTAATACTACTTATAATATAGGGCGAAGCCTAATTATAATTAATTATAGAATTATATTACCTGATCCGAGGATAGATCCTAAGAGGAGGAGGATAATATTAAAATTTATAAATAGCTGCGGTATAGTATTAATTTTATATATAATTAGAGGCCTAGGGCGGGCTATATAATTATATAGTTATATAATCTAATTAGTGTAATTAGTAGTCTTAGCGCACTAAGCATACTAAGTAATTTATATACTAATTACTAAGTAAAGACTAATTAGTGTAATTAGTTAATTAGTAGGACTAATTAACTTAAGTATATAGAAACCCGAGTTTCCTTTATAGATACTCGTATTTAACCTATTTATTAATCTATTGTTTAGATTCACTTAGGCCCCCTTATTAATTTAGTATTATTTATAATATTAATACTAACTACCCTATTAACCCACTTATATAATTAATAACCCTTCTCCCTCTATAAGTTGCTCTTGCCCGAGAACTAACCTTAATCTCTAGGATTAGCTACCCTCGTGGTTATAACAAAATCTACTTAATAAAAATATATTTTATCTATTAGGAAATTCTTAAGTACTTTATATTATTCTCTACCTAATTATTTAAGCCTATATAAGGTCTTAAGAAGTTAAAGGACAGAATTATTTTATTTTATATTAAATAAGTAGCGTGTATAAATAATAATATTTAATAATTTATTTAAGTAAGTAAAATTAAAGTTAATTTAATATAGTATCTAATTTCGTAGTAACGCGATAAAGAGGATAAGTCTAAGGAATTTATATTTTACTACTAAAGAATATATACTTTAAAAATTAATTTCTGGGCACTAAAAGAATCCTTATATTATAAGCTTTACTTTTTATTTTATAATTTCTCCTTATTTATTTCTCTTTATATTAAATACTTATTTTATACTAATAAGCTTTACGTCCTATAAAATATTATTCTTATACTCTAATTTTTAAATATAATTATTAATATAGTTCTAGATTTCTTTTATAACGGCTTTATATTATTTTAGTACTCTTATTATTTTAGTAAAGGATATAGGAGTATCGCTATTAATATATACTATACCCCTAAATATTACTACTATTATAATATCTAATTTATTTAAAATTTTAGTTTAAAAAGCTAGCGCTGAATCTGCCACCTTTTTTTATTTTTTTAATATTAAATTATAGTAAGTAGGCGGGCAGATAGTATAGTTAAAGTATATAATTATTTTTAATTATAATATTATTAAATTGCTGCTTTATAAAAATTATAAAACTAAGATTTTAGGCTGCGCTATAGAATAATAAAATTATAATAATATAGTTAAAACTTAGAGCCTATCTATTTTTAAATTTTTTAATACTAAATTTTTAAATCTAAGTTATCTATTTCTCTACAGGCTAGTTACAGGGAATAAACTAAAAAATAAGTTAGAGAATAAGCTAAAGAATAAAGATATATTCAATATTATTTTAAATTTAGTAGTATTCTACTCTATAGGTAACTGCGCTAAAAATAAAAGTATTATAAAATTTTTTTATTTTTTAGATTTGCTGGCAGGATATTACTAGAATAAATTTTTAAAATTATACGCACTATAATTAGAAGGTAAATTTTAGGGGCTAGAATTTAGTAAGAAATCTTTTATAATTATAAAAAAGAAGGGCGAAGCGTAAAATATAGTCTAGAATTAAAAATAAATATCCCTAGATTCTATAATAACGCTTTAGGAAGGTATAAAAATTTAAATAATTATTAGAATAGGTATAGTAATAAGCAGGTCTCTAATAAATAATAAGATTAATTTCTATCTAAGCTTTTATCCCTTTTAGCTTCTTTTTTTATATACTATATATTAGAATAGGTATAGCAGCGAGCAGGTCTCCTATAAATAATAAAATTAATTTCTATTTAAGCCCCTATCCCCTTTAGCTTCCTTTTTTATATACTATACTAGCGCGGCGCTAGCACTTAAATAGAGTATAAGTAGTTTTAAATACTAAAAAAATATTCTTCTTATAATTATTCCCTCCCTTTATATAGATATCTCGGCTATAAAGGATTAAGTTTATATTATAGCGTTAGATAGAATAATTAAAAATATTATTAATATACTTTTATTATAAGCTCTTACTATTATATATATTAAAGTTTTAGCACTATAGGTACATAATTATATCTTTTTTATTTATAAGTATACCTGCTACGCTGCTACCGCGCCTATATAAATATTTTTATTTATTTTAAACTTTTTTATCTCTTTACCTCTCTTATATTAGAAGAGAGAGGTCTTTTATTTCTTTTATAATATTAATTATCTTTTTTTTAGTATATATCTATTTCTATATTATTACTATATTAATAGGGCTATAGATTCTTAAGTCTATAATATATTATTTTATATATCCCTATTACTACGCCTTTACTTATATTATATATAGATTCTAATTACTTAGTAATATATTTTCTATTAAAAACTTCTTTTTTTATTATTTCTACTGTTTAAAGTAGATCCTCTATAACTTATATACTTACTATAATATTAATAGTATTATACGCTATAGGCACTACTTTAGCCTATATAAATATTATAATTTAATATTTTAAAAGTTTATCTTTTAAGTTAATAATCTCCTCTATAGCTATAAGCGCTTTACTAATATTATAAATTTTACTTCTATTTAAGTTAAAGCACTCGTAACTATTATCTATAAGTATATTTAAGATATTAACTTCTTTATTTAAAAGACTACTAAAAAGGGACTTTATAAATACTTAACTACTATAGAGGCAGCGCTATTTTAAGTAATTATAATTAAGTACTTTACTACTGTAGTAGAGGGTTATCTAGACATTTTAAGATAATTAATATATAAACTTATTAATTACTGCGCCTTTATATTAATATTATATAATATAGTTTATTATTTTTTAATATACTTAATACGTGGTCCCCTACTTTTATTTTTAAGTTTAAAGAGGAGAATAAGCTAATCCTTAAAAAAATAAAAAATTTTAAAATATTTTTAATAAAAAGAATAAGCCGCAGCCCGCCCTTAAAACCCCTATAAATTAAAAATATATATATAGCGCTACACTTGTCCCTAATATTATTAAGCCTAATATTATATAGGATCCCCCTACTACCTCCGCTAATTATATAACTTTTATATATTATTATAATACTAATTAAGGTTTCTAGAACCCTCCTTAAAGGGGTCCTACTAAAAATAGAATTTAAGTTAAAGTATTTATTAAAAATACTAAGTAGCCTATTCTAGCCGCTATATAAATACTATTAATATATTAATATTCTATTATACTCTTATCTAGTTCTAAAATTACCTTTTTAAATATTAGTATAAGTCCTTCTTCTAGTATACTTCTTATAACTACTTATAGCGCCGCTATTATACTCTCTTTATACTTTTATATCTTTTTATTAATATTTAAAGTTTTTAATACTATTATAACTCCCGCTCCTAACCTTAATTATAATAAAAAGATATTTATATTTTATTTATCCTATACTATAACTCCTGTTATTAATAAAAATTTAGAGGAAAAGTTTAATAACTTACTATAAAATTCTTTTACTCTAAGTTTATATTTTTATAATATATTAATATTAGCTATTACTTATTTTCCTATTACTTCCCTTAAAATTAAATATAAAAAATATAATTATTTCTCTAATAGTAGCAGTTCCTAAGGTAGTATAATAATTAAAAAGCTTTATAGTAGCGCCACGAAGGCGCCTTTTAATTATAATAGTATTAATTACTATAATTATAATTATAGTAATTATAATTAAAAGATCTTAATAATTATTTTATCTTTAATTTAGGCTCTACGCCTTCCCTTTAGTATTTACTCCTCTATAAAATAATATTAGTATACTCTTATAGCGCGGCTTAATTAATATTAATAATATTAATTACTTTAACTTTCTTCTTTTTAATTTTATAAACTATAATATTAGATTTTTATTAATATCTTCCTTTAGGACCTATTAATTATATTTCTTATTCTATCCCTTCTATTTTATTAAGTATTAAAGAATACCCTTTACTTTTCTTTTATCTAATAGTATTTTAACTTTATAGTATTTTTTTATCGCGACGCTTTTATTAGTTCTTATAAATTTTAAATTTATAATTTTTTTACTATCCCTTAATTTATAGGGCTTTAATAAGGAGATATAAAATACTAAATAAATTTTAAAGCCTTTAAGTAAAATTAATTTATAAGCTTATTTTCCTATTAACTCCTTTATAGAAAAAGGGCTAATATATTAGGGGAATAACTTCTTATTTAAATAGAGGGCTTTTAAATTTCTTATAAAAAGTAATATTAGATCCCTTTTAAGAAGAGTTAAGGCTAGTAATATTTATTATAGTACTATTTTTATATTTTTATAGCATATTATTAGTATAGTTCTATTACTTCTCTATTCTTAGCTAAGACTTAAAAGTATACTATTATAGCTAGGACTTTGCTAAACACTATTAATTTATAATTTAAGTATAAATAAAACCTATAGTAGGTAAAGAATAGAGATAATTTTATAGTTATATTTTTTAAATTATTATAAGTAAATTCTATAATTAGGAGTAGCTATAGCTAATTTTATTAATCTTTATAAATATAAATATATAGATACTACTCTAAAATCTAGTTTTATTATTCTATCTATTTATTAGTCTAGAGGTAGAAAGTAATACTAAAATAATACTTTACCTTTACTGTAAAGTAGAATTCTAATTAAAATATTAATATAAAGATAGAACCCCTATCTAATATAATATCTATAGGGATTCTAAAGTACCTTACTATTTCTTTTAAGAATAATTAAGCTATTTAGCTAGTCTCTAAAATTTTAATAATAAAAATATACTAGGCTATTTTAATATATTTATCTACTATTATTTAAATAGTATTAACTACCTCTCCCTTATTTTTACTTAAGGGGAAATTAGTAATAAAATTTATTATTAGTTCCTACTAGGGCCCCTAAAATATTAATAATAATATTAATTTACCTATAGAGCGCTATCTAGGTATTTTTATCTATATATATACTGCGTATAAGTTAATATATTCTTTTATAAAGGTATTTAGGTTCAGCTAGTAATATAGCCTACTAATAAATTTTAAAATTTAGGCTTTACTAAAGTGTCCTGCTAGTAGGTTATTATAATAATACTATAAAATCTTTACCTTTAATATAGGCTCTTTTAGTATAAAGACTCTTTTACTATAATATAATATACCCTTAAAATCTATTTTTTACTATAATAATTATCTACCCCTACCACGCTTAGTAGGCACTAGAATAGTAATATTATACTATTTTTATAATATAAATAGATTATCCTTTTAAGCCTATTTAATATAGTAGAATAGGCTTTTCTCTATTAAAATATAGACTTTTTAATCTTTTATAGTCTCTTTAGCCTATCGCCTAGATAGCCTTTTAAGTACTAAAATAATATTAACTTTAATTATAATATCTAGCCTTTAGCTAATCTATAATATTTTTTTCATATTATAATATTATAATAATAATATATTATTAGTACTAATCTCTATAAAGACTACTAGAAGGTCTTATAGAGTAAGTAGTATATTTTATTTTAGTAGTCCCTTTATATTATTATTATCTACTAATTAATATAATAGCCTATTTATAGGGTTTATTTTTTCTATCCTATACTTTATTTTAAAGTTATATACTACTAAGAAGGTAACCTATTTTATTTATTTTTATAATAGAGCTTTTACCCCTATAAATCCTCTTAAATTATTATAATTAGTAAGGACTTTTAGGGTATACACTAGGCCTTTAATATAGTAATATTAATATTATATAGCCTTTATAATAGCGTATAATTCTAAGTTATAGGTATAGTAGTTCCCTTCTATAGGGGTTAACTTTTTTAATTAAAAGGTAATTAGATGCTAATTACTAATAAAAAATTTTTATAAAAATACCCCTATTAGACTTTAAATAGAGGTATCTATTTCTAATTAAAAAGATAAAGTAAAATTATAATATTATAAAAGAGGCGTAATCGTAAAGATATTACTAAATTAAAATTTTATTCTCTTTATTATATCTATTTATAGAAAATACTCCTTCTAACTTTTCCTTTTAGGCTTCTTTAATATATCTATAAGGGACTTTATAATTTAGGAGAAGCCTTAAATAAACCTATAATAGAAGTTAGTAAATCTAATAAAAACTTATATATCTTTAATAGAGCAGTGTTATGACTACGAGGGTAGCTAGTCCTAGAGGTTAAGATTAGTTCTCAGGCAGGAATAACTTACAAAGAGAGAAGGATTATTAACTACGTAAATAAGTTAATAAAGTAGTTGGTATTAGTATTACAAATAATACTAAATTAATAAGAAGGCCTAAGTAAATCTAAATAATAGATTAATAAATAGGTTAAACATAAGTATCTAGTAGGATACTTAAGTCTTTATATATATAACTAGTCCTATAAATCCTATTATCCTATAAGTCCCAAAATCCTATAAGTCTTAAAATCCTATAAGTCCTAAAATTTTATATTCGCATATAACTATATTTTATTAGTTTCTATATCTTTACTTATTTTATAAGTCCTAAAATTCTATACGGGACTTTAATCCGTGCGTTATATATAATAGTTAGAACTAGTATTAATTATATATTCTAAGTAATCTAAGATCTAGTAGCTAGAAGTAGAAGTAATTATAATAATAAGCTTCTATCCTACTTTATATAAATTATAATATTATCTCCCTCCTTTCTATCCTTATATTCTTATAAGTGCACTAAAATCCCGTTCTACCCAGTTCTATTATTATTAAGCTAATTATCTTAAGAAGGACGCTATTTATATTATAATTACTTATATATACTATATTAAGAAGTTATTACCTTATTATTTATTATTCTTATATAAGAAGTGTACAAACTGCGTAAAGTTTAATATTTAGAAATATAAACTGGAGGAAGTGCCTTTACCTAATTATTTTAAAATTAATTAAAAAATAGAGCGTTTAAAAAAGTTAAAAGTAGAAGAAGAGGCAAAATTACGTATTAAAAAGGAGTTAATAAAAACTGCTTTACTGCGTATATAGTAGGCTTATAAAAAGATAAGCTATCTATAAAAGTAGTATAAGCTTCTTTAATAAAAAGAATAAGAATTATTTAATAAAGGAATATTAACTATAAATAAGTTAGAGCGCTTAAAAGTATAAAAGGAGTTAGCATTAATAGTTACTTTTATTAATCTATAGGCTGCTTTAGAAGCTAAGATAGTTAACTAGTCTTTTATTTAGGGGTCCCTTAGTCCTCTTACTAGCGCCTAAGTATATTATTTTTAAAAGTGTATATATAATAAGTTATATTTATTTCTCTTTAACCTTTACTGCAGGAATTAGCTAATTATTAGTTTATAGTTTTTTAGGTTTTTAACTAGTTTTTAGGTGTTTTCGCTATTAGGATATCCTTTCTATTTAATAAGAAATTCTTTTATTTTTTAACACTAATTATATCGCATATTAAGTATCTTTTTAACTTTAAATTCCGTTTCTTCCTTAGCTTAGTAATAGAAGGTAGTTTAAACTAGCATTTTTAGGTTTACTAATTCTAATAATAATATATAAAATACTAAGTATATCTTTGTATCTGGCGATAGTTCTAACTTATAATTTACTAGTAATATTTGTTTAGAAATGAAAAATAGTTTAACCTTAATATAATCTAGTTTCTTATATTTCTTCTTCTATATATAAAAATTTTTTATAAATAAGTATACTTTATCCCCCTTTTTTAGCTAAGGTGCCGTTTTTCGTTTCTTATTAATATAGGAAATTATTTATTATTAAAACTTCTTAAAGTTTTCTCGTAATTCTTTATATATTTATTTTATAATTTCTATAGTTTTCTCTACTTCTGTTGTGTTAATAACTATTAGTAAAACTTAATTAAAGAGATATAAATATTTTCTATAATTTACGTAGTATAATATAATTCCAGTTATTGCTAATTCTTTATTATTATATATTATTTATACTAAGGGTAGTAATAAAACCTAATTATCTTTCTTCTTATTATAGTAGATGCGTAGGTATATTTTTATAGTCTAATTAGTATGTTCTATTTATCTATCTATTTATAGGTAATAAGCTATTAATAGCTTTCGTTTTATCCTAATAAGTATTATAAGTATTATTTAGTAATTTAATATAAAGAGTTTATCTCTATCGCTGATAATTATCCTTAGTATACTGTAGTATCTTATAAATCTATTAAGTATAAGATATCTTAGCTAGTCTACAGTATATTCCTTCTTATAGGGTATTATTTTAGCGTACTTTATAAATTTATTTATAATAATTAATATTGCGTTATACTTAACTTCTATAGCCGGGTTTGTAAATTCTAGTAATTTAATAATAAAATCTATAATAATATCTTCCTATAGTGCTATAGGTATTTTAATAGTTTATATTTCTCTATACTTTAAATATATTATATACTTATTCCTTTAGCAGTCTATATACTTCCTAATATAAATAGTTACAGCTTTCTTAATTTCTTTAAAGTTATAGTTCTATTAGATTAGTTCTATTATCTTACTAATTCTGGGATATCTATAAAAAAGGTTATTATAGTATTATTATATTACTTCCTTTTATTGTTCCTTTAGTACATCCTTAGTAACTATTATTAATTAATTAAGTTCTACTATAAGTCCTAGCGATCTATTCTTATTTTCTTTAAAAATTACTAAATATATCTTAACCTTGTCTCTTATAAAATTTTTTCTTCTACTAAAAGTATCTGCTTATCTATTCTCTTTTCCTAGTATATATAGGATTTTAAATTTATACTATCTAAAGGCTTCTAATTATCGCGCTTATTATAATATTAATTCTTTTATTATTATAAATTATAATAGGTTTTTATAGTCTATAAAGATCGTGAGTTCTAAGCATCTATATATATAGATTCTCTAGTATTTAAGTGCTTTAATAATAGTATATAATTCTTTATTATAGATATTATAGCGTGTTTCTGCGTTAATAAACTTATAAGAGTAGTAAGTAATAGAGTACTATTATCTATTTCTTTCTTATTTTATATATGCTTTAATAGCCAAGTCACTTATATTAGTCTTTATATATAGTAGTTTATCGCTTTTAAAAGCAACTAGGACTAGTGCGCTAATACTTACTTATATTAATTATTTAAAAGCTTAATTATATTATTCTATTTATTTAAATATTATATCCTTCTTAGTTAGTGCTGTTAAGGATATAATAATTTTAGAGTAATTCTTAATAAATTATCTATTAAATCCGTAAAATTCTAGGAATTCTTATACGTCTCTTATAGTTTTTAGGATTAACTATATTTATATAGTTTTAATTTTATCTAGGCTTATGCTAAAGCCTTTTATATTAATAATATATTCTAAGAACTCTAGTTCTGTAATATAGAATTTGCATTTTTCTAGTTTAATCCTTAAATAGGCTTTCTATAAAGCTTTTAATATAATTTTAATATACTTTATATGTTCTTACTTATTTTCTAAGTATATAAGGATATTATCTAAGTAGATAATTACAAAGATATTAAGGTAGTTTCTAAGCATATTATTAATTAATTCCTGGAATATTACTAGTGTATTAATTAGTTTAAATAGTATAACTATATACTTAAATAGGCTATATTACGATCTAAACGCTATCTTCTATTCTTTACCTTTTTTTATTCTAATAAAGTAGTATCTATCTTTTAAGTTTATAGCTATAAATATCTTAGCTCTTAAAAGTCTATCTTATAATTCTAATATATTTGGTAACGGGTATCTATTCTTAATTATAATATTATTAAGTATTTAATAGTTAATATATAGTCGTAGTTCTCTATTTTTCTTAAGTATAAATATAAATAGACTTACTATAGGTGACTTTAATTCTTATATATATCCTTTATTAAGGTTCTTCTTAATAAAGTCCTTTTCTTATTAGAGTTCTTTTCCTAACTTATTATATAATAGTTTAAAGGGTAGCGTTTTCCCTTCTTCTAGGTTAATTATATAATTCTAGGGTTAATACTTAAATAGGTTTACTTTTCCTTCCTCTTTCTAAAATAAATAACTCTATTCTTTATATTTATTAGGAATATTATAAGTTATATATTTCTCCTTTTTATACTTCTTAATTTAGTAGTGCCTACTAGTATCTACTAAAAGTAATTCTAGTTTATTAACTTTCTATTACGAGTTTAAATTATTGATTATACTCTTATTTACTATTAGTATTATATAATATATAAGTTCTAACTATAGTATATATTTATAGTTTTTTATTAAAAGCTTTCTCTTTCCTTAATATATCTATAGGTTATGCTTTTATAGCTAGGGGATACTTAAGATTAAGTTATATTAATTTATATTTAAAATATTTAAAGTAATTTTCTCCTAGTACTTATAGATCCTAAGTATTATTGTAACCTTAAATTATATATTTAATTATCCTGGTAATTGGCGTTTATTTATAATATAGATAGTTAAAGAGGTTTTTTTAAATTATTTTTTAAGTCTAGCTTTTTAAATAGTCTTTTTTAAAATAAAGTTCTCTTAGGCTCCCGAATCTAGTAAAGTTTTAATTTATATTCTTTTATTAAGCGTTACTAGTAGCTTAATAAGTAATACCTAATTAATTACTAGTATATTTAATTCCATTATAGCTCTACTAAGTCCGCTTATTAGTTTAAAAAAGACTACTTACCTTTCTTACCTACTTACTTATATTTAAAGAGTTTACTTGCCTCTATTATATTAAGCTATTTATTTTTACTAAATCTAAATATAGTCTTAGTTCTTATATACTTTTAATAATTCTTATATAAGTATATCTGCTAATGTTTTTATATATATATACTATTAATAATAAGTGTTATTATTATATTTTCTCCTTTAAGGTATTTTAGAAAGTATTATCGAGTTCGCTTATCTTAGAGATATATATTATAATTATTAATTAGGTAGTTAAACTATTCCTATTAATAGTAAAGCTATTTAGAGAGAAACTAATATTCTTTTTTAGCCCTATAGTAGATAGTATACTAGTTATAGTTATATAGTTTCCAGTTAATATATATGTGTTTGGGGTTTTAGTAGTCTAATATATAATCTAGTTTATAGGTTTCTTTTTCGTTTTTATAGACTTTTTACTTTAACTATTATTAGTATCTTTTTTATCTCTATTTAATATTAGTTTTATTAATATACCTAAGTTGCTAATTATCTAGGTATAGGATTAATCTTTTAAGAAGATTTATATTTTATAATTAAAATTCTTCTTCTAGAGGTTCTTGTTACGGCCACTGCGCTGCAACAGGGACAGGAAGGTCCTAACCAAGACAGAGTTGACTAATGGGACCTGGTGGAGTGTACCAGGCCGGATGACTCCAATATAAATAAGAAATACTAGGAGTATAACTTAAAAGCAGAGTATAATATAAATATATAGGATTATATAATTAAGGCTTTATAAACCTAATAAAATAGAATCTATAGAGCTAGGCTCTATAGCTCTATAATTCTATAAAGTATAAAGCTATAGAGCCCACAGAGTTAGTTTATACTTATAGGTATATAACAGTAATTATTTATTTTAGATAGTCCTTATTATTAATTTTTAATTTAGTTCTACTGTCCCTTGCTTTTATAGTAAAGATTACTATTAAGTATTTAGTAATAATAATCTTATTATATTAATTAATATTTAATCTATATAATTTATACTTACCCGTCCGCTCCTCCTAACTTACTATATTCTAAATAAGTACACTCTTAGTTCACGGGACTATAAAGTATACCCTATAATATTTTAACAATTGTATTCTAAGGACACACCACTAGTATATACTAAGTTATAGTTAAATAATGGCCCTAACTACCCCAGCGCCTATTATATCTAGTTTATTAAACCCTACGGATTAGATCTAGATAAAAGAATATATTATATTTTTAAATAAGGAAAGGAATACGCAGAAAGAAGTATATAAATAACTATATAAGTAAGTTAAGGCGCTATTAGTGGAAAAGGAAAAAGAAGCCAATAATATTTTAAAAAATAAATTAAAAAATAGAACTTTAGATAACTAATTAATTATTAAAACTAGCTAAGCCTAAGAAATTTAATAGAATTAGGAGTAAGTTAAGGGGATTCCTAGCTAGTATAGCCTTATATACTAACCTTAACTAAGGCTACCTAGAAAATAATAAGTTAAAGGTCACTTATATTACCACTTATTTTATTAAAAAAGCAATAGATTAGTTTAATAGCTACCTAATAAACTATTAAAATAATAATATAGATAACTAAAAAATTAAAACTATATTAATTTTCGGCGATTACAACTACTTTGTATAGAAACTTAGGAGGATGTTTAATAATATTAATATAGAACGCATAGCGGAATAAAAGCTATTAAAGTTATAATAAATTAAATTTATAGCAGCTTATATATTAACGTTTAAATAGTTAGCTAATAAGGTCTAGGACTAGGGAGAATAAGATCTAATAACTAGATTCTATAAAAGACTTAAGTTAAATATCTAATATAAAATAATTAGAATAAAGAAGCCGATAACTCTATTAGCCCTAATTAAATAAGTAGTTTAAATTAATAATAAACTATTCCTTTAGAAATAAGATAATAAAGGAGGGAATAGGTATAGAGTAAATAGTTATACTAAGAAAAATTATAATTATAGAGATCCTATAATATTAGATACTAATAAAGAAGGTAAAAAATTATAAAAAAAGGATGCTAAGAAAGATAGGCAGTATAAAGAAGGCGCCTATTTTAGTTATAATAAAAAAGGCTATATAGCTAGGAACTACTTAAGTAGAAACTAAAATTCTGCTAATAAAGGTTTAAGAAAGAATACTAAGGATAAATCTAATAGATAAAAGGAGAAGCTGGCTAGTAATAAAAAGTATTAAGCCTTATATTAGGCTAAGTACTTAAATAATATATATACTAGCTATATAAAAAGTAAAAAGGATATAGAATATTAATTTAGGGAGAAACTAGCCGCTATAAAAGAAAGAACACTCTAATAATTAGTAGAAGAATAAAATATATAAATCCTAAAAGTCCTTAAGGCACTAATAAGTAATTTAGAGGAAAAATTAAAAAGTAACTTAAAGGAAGAGCTAAAAAGTAAATTTAATAAATTTATAGATACACCCTCCTAGTCTATATTTAAGAATAAAAAACCCTTTTCCTTATCGCTTACTTAAGAAAAACTAGTATCCTTAATAAAGAATATAAAGTTTAGGAAAACGGAGTTTCTTTAACTTATAGGACTAGCCTAAGAAATAACTATACTAGTATACTTTTTTAAGGTAAAAAGGATAGTTGGGGAATAGAAATTTTATAAGAAGGGATTACTACTAAAGTCTATATATAAAATATATAAGGACTAAAAGGTAAAATACCTATAAAATATTAAGTTTACCTACTTTACTTGCTAAATAGAATAAAATATAGTCCTAGTTGATAAAATGCCCACAGTTAATAAATAAAAAGTAGTGGTAAATAAAATAAAATAGGTAGATAAAGTATACACGCCTAGAATTTTAGTAAAATATTAAATATTAATCTCTAATAAATAGGAAGCTAAAGGAATCTAAAAGGTTTAGGGTAATAATCCTTATATATCCCTAACTTATTCTATATACTATAAGCTAGTATAGGTATTATATATTACGCTAGAATATTTAATGTACTAAGAACCTAAAAAAATATTAGGTATACTTAGTATAAGTAGCTAAGGACTCGTATATAGATATAATCCTTTAGGAAAATGTTTATAGATAGTATCTATTTAAAAAATATAATAGATATCTTATTATAAAACTAGGCCTACTACTACTAATAGAATGTATTATAAGATAATAATAGTATAAGTATCTAGAAAATAAGTATCTAAAGTATATAAATAAGAAAATCCAGACGAAACACTAGCCTAAAGGGAAGGAAGCCCTTAAGGGAATATAGGGACTATATATAATAATTTAAGTAAAGTATTATAAATAACCTATTAAAGTAATAATTAATAGCAGAGTAATTAAGAATTTTATTTTAAAGAAGTTTATAGAGCAGTAAAAGCTCCCGTATATAAATAAAGTAGAAAAACGAACCCTATATAATATAAAAGGATTCTTATTTATAGAATAAATACACCTCGAAATAAAGCCAGAAACCTTTACTATAAATAGGTTAATTATTAATAATTTAGTAATAGACTTAGCAGCGATTAACGACTAATAGAAAGTAATCCTAAAAATATTATAGTTAAATTAAGTTAATCCGATTATCTGGTGAGACACTAAGATAATTAAGTATTTAAAGAGGTTGGCCGCGTTTACTAAGAATAAGTAATAAATCCCTAAAGACTATTATAAATATAAAGAGATATTCTATAAACTAAAAGGGTATCTGCCTAAATATGTAAAATAGGATTATAAAATTAATCTTAAACTAGAAAAATAATTAATCTAAAATAGGGTTTACAAGACAACGGAAGCGGAAGGGGATATTATTAAAAGGTATATTAAGATAAACTTAAAAAGGAAGTATATCTAGCCTTTTTACTTATTAGCGGCATATAGAGTAATCTTTACTAATAAAAAGGATAACTTAGAACCCTGTTTCTATATAGATTTCTAAAAAATAAATAATATAACTATTAAGGATCAATACCCTCTACCTAAAATTAATAAATTATAAGATAAACTAAAGTCAGCTAAGATCTTTATTAAACTAGATATAAAAAATGTATATTATTAGATTAGGATAAAAGAAGGTAAGAAATAGAAAATAGTATTTAGAACTAAATTTAAACTCTTTAAATACCTAGTTATACCTTTTAGATTATCTAATACGCCAGCGGTTTTCTAATAATAAATTAATACTATACTAAGAGAATGCCTAGGAGAGTACACTATAGTGTACCTAAATAATATCATTATCTACTCTAATAAGGAGGAAGATTACTTAAAGTATATATAAGAAGTGCTCTAAAGAATTAAAGAGATAAAGCTCTATCTTAAACTAAAAAAGTATAAGTTTTATATAAAGAAAATAACCTACCTAGGGTTTATAATTAAACTAGGGAAACTCAACATTAAACCTACTAAAGTATAAAAGATTTAGGATTAGGGTTAGCTAAAGAAACTATTAGATATTTAATCCTTTATAAGATTTTATAACTACTATTAAAAGTTTATACCCTAATAGTTAGAAATAACCCAGCCACTTATAAATCTCACTAAGAAAGATGTCCCTTTTAAATAAATAAAAGAATACTAAGAAGTAATATAAAAGCTTAAAAAGGAATTCTTAAAATTCCCTATACTATAGACCTTTAACCTAACAAAGCCTATATTCCTAAAAACTAATATATTAGACTACGTAGTAGGCGCATGCCTTATACAGCGGGATTTAAAGGATAATATAAAATATCCTATAGAATACTATTCCTAGAAAATAATATCTGTGAAGCTTAACTATCCTATCTATAATTAAAAATTACTAATAATAATAGATACCTTTAAGGTTTAGTAAACCTACCTGTAAGGCGTAAGGTTCTAAATATTAGTATTTTTAAATTATAAGAACCTTACAGAATTTATAAAGAACTAGACCTTAAGTCTAAGATAAATAAGATAGGTTTAGTAATTATTAATATTTAATTTTAAGATTATCTATATCTAAGGAATAGAGAACTTATAAGTTAATATATTAAGCTAGAGACTAGATCTATAAAGGAAGGCTGTAGTCTCTAGAGCGCTGCTATAATTTAATATAAATAATATAATAATTTATAATACGCCAAAACTTGCAATAACCCTAAAATTAGGATCTAATAAATAGATAAAATAGATTCGAAAAGAAATAGTAGTAAGTAATAAAGGTATTAATTACCTGCCTAATAAATCCACCTATAAGGACGAAATATATAAGATTTTTAGATAAATTTTTATCCTAGTAAAAATCTAATAAAAATTTATATAAAGATTCTATAAATCGCTGGCCTACAGCCACTAAGGCATTAAATAGACCCTAGAAAGATTTATATAAGAATACTACTTCCTATAAGTAAGATAAATAATTATTAAAGTCTTATAGGACTGTGCTAATTATTACAGAAATAAACTAGAATACTATACGTCTTATAGATAACTACAGCTAATAGAGATTTTAGAACGGCTATAGGGTATAGTTACTATAGATTTTATTATATAACTGCCGAAATCCCAAGACCTAGAAAATAAGATTGAGTATAATAAAATAATAGTTATTATTAATAAAACTACTAAGTATAATTACTTCGTACTATATAAAGAAACTAATAAGGCGGAATATATAGTGTTCTAATTCTTATTAATAGTGATAGCCTAACACGGGATACCAGATAAAATTATTACTAATAGAGATATTAGGTTTACTTTAAAGCTATAATAAACTATAATAAGCTTAATAGGTATTAAGCATAGCATGTCTACGGTATACTATTTATAGATAGATAGATAAACTGAATAAATAAATTAAATAATAGAATAGTATCTCAGATATTACTTAAACTACTAATAGAATAATTAAGTAGGCCTATTACTAATGGCCCAGTTAGTATATAATAGCTTATAATATAATGCGATAGAAGTAATACTATTCTTTATAAATTATAAGTTTAACCTAACGGCTTACTAAGCTCCTAAAATAATAAAGTCCTAAAGTTTAGATAGCGAAGTATGGGCAAAAGAAATTAAGGAAAATTATAATTAATTATAATAAAATATAGTTTTCCTATATACTAAAATAGGGAAATACTATAATCGGAAATATAAGACTCTACTAGTACTAGAGAAGAGGAAGAAAATCTAATTATTATAAAAAAATATTGCTAGTAAAAGACCTTCGAATAAGTTAGACTACTTAAAAATTGGACTATATAAAATTATAAAATAAATTACTCCAGTTACCTTTAAGTTACGGCTATTAAGTAACATAAAGATTTACTTAATATTTTATATAATATTATTAGAGAAAGCACCCTAAAATATATAATTAGTAGTTTATAAAATAGAAACCTATAGCGATTAATAAGAAGAATAGGAAGTAATAAAAATTATAAGTTATAGATTTATAAATAAGAAAGACTACTATAAAGTAGTATAAAAAGGAGAAGATAAAAAAGGAAACCTATAGAATAATATATAAGAGCTAAAAGAAAACCTTAACTATTTTAAATTATTAGAGGAGTTCCAGCTAAACTAATTTTATAAAGGAAATTTAGTAACAGCAGACTTAGGTTAAAAACGCCTAACTAGAACTTAAGAGGACTACTAATACTAATAAAGGTATAAGCATTACCTAGAGCGCTTACTAAAAAATCCTCCTTAAGGCTATTCTACTAGCCTACAGCCCTTAGTTCCACTTCCTTATAATCTAGTTCTACTTTTAAGATAGCAGATTAATTATCCTTCTATTTATTAAAAAGTTGTTTCTGCTAATAAAGCTAATATAACTAAGTATAAATAATAAATAGCTTCTTAGTAATAGCAGTAACTTTATTAAAAATACACTTTTATTTCTTCTCCGCTGTATTAAGTTTAGCTTAAATTTTAGCTTATAAGTAATTAATAAATTGCACTAGAAATAGTAAGCCTAAGGATTTAGAATATTAATAGAGTTATACTATTTAAAACTAATATCCCGTTTACGTTATAAAAATTATAAATATTAGAGTATAAACAGAGTTTATAAACTAGCCTTTGCAGGGTATTATAAGGAGAAATAATATAAAAAAGATTATATTTAATATAGCGAGAGCAAGGTATCGTGATAAAATTATAATAATTTATTTTATTAGCTAACGCATATTATTTAAATATTTTATAAAAAGGTATAAAGGGCTATAATTATTTTATATATAATAGGGCCTGCCTTACTAATATAGTAAAACCCTATATTTTAGATAATCTTTAGGCTGAAGACTTAGAAAGGGAGGTAGTATTATAGTTATTATACTATAATAAGAATAGAAAGGTCCTAATTAAGATAGAGTTAATTAATAGAACTTAGTAGAGTATACTGGACTAAATAACTCTAATATAGATAAGGAATACTAGGAGTATAACTTAAAAGTAGAGTATAATATAAATATGTAGAATTATGTAACTAAGGCTCTATAAACCCGATAAAATAAAACCTATAGAGCTAGACTCTATAGCTCTATAATTTTATAAAATATAAAGCTATGGAGTTTATAGAGCTAGTTTATACTTATAGGTATATAATAGTAACTATTCGTCTTAGATAGTCCTTATTATTAATCCTTAATTTAATTCTATTATCCCTTACTTCTGCAGTGAAGATTACTATTAAGTATTTAGTAATAATAATCTTATTATATTAATTAACGTTCAACCTATATAACTTATACTTACCCGTCCACTCCTCCTAACTTACTATACCCTAAATGAGCACACCCTCGGTCTACAGGACTATAGAGTATACTCCGTGACAGTTCTGTTTGCGTAAGTTTATTAAGGTATTCTATAATATTAATTAGTTTAGTTTAAGGATATAGCGTAGGTGCTTACGCTTATACAGGTTTAAAGTTATTAATAGGTTTTTTATATAAATCCTTATAAAGCTATAAATCGTCTAAGTCTAAGTATTTATTTAGGTCTATATTACTTATACTATCTATAATAACCTATTTATCTTTATTATCCTAATTATTAATAATAGTAATTATATTTAACTATCTAATGACCTTATTCTTAAATCTATAGTTTTTAGTAATATAACTTAGTTTATTATAGTTAAAATAAGTGTATTATTCCTTTTAATTAAATAGAGTCCCTCTTTAAGATTTACTAAAGGCGCGCTTAAGTCTGTTTAGTCTATTAGTATTTTTAAAGGCTTTATTATATATTCTAGTTTTCTTCTTCTCCTTCTTTACTATTATATTATCTAGTTCTATTAGCTGGTAGCCGTAGGGGTCGTTTATAATTTATTATTTAATAGTAGTTATATAGTAACTAGTTTATCCGCTTAACTTACTATACATAGATTAGAATTTCTTATAATTTTTATATTTCTAGTATAATTTGTGCTATTCTATATTAATCTTAATAATTTTATTATAAAGTTTTTATATTATATTAATTGCGGCTCTACTGCGTAGGAATTCTTTATATATAGATTTTTTAAGACCTTGCTTATATATTTTATATAGGGAATTATTATTTTATTAGGTTTATATAGTATAGTATTTAAACTTTACAGTGTATTCGACTACTAAGTGTATTTATTAAAGGCGTTAAATAGCTTCTTTAGTGTAAGACTTTTTATTAATTAAACTAAAAAATTATTTAATTTAAGTATAGAAGGTACTATAGTCTTTAATAAGTTAGTTAATTTAGTCTTCTTCTTAGTTTTCCGCTAAAAAGTATACTTTAATATATAGCTAAATCCAGTAGGCTAGTTTACCTCTTATATATATAGTAGTAAAGATAACTTTGTCCTTATCTTCTATATTCTTGTTAATATAGTAAAAGTATAGATTAAGTTAGAATAATTATATCTTAAGTTTATATTAATTACTATTATATAAGTCCGGTTTAGCAGCTTTACTATTAGAATTATTAAATAAGATAAGGTTATTAAAGTCGCTTATATTAAGGGTATTTAAGATATTATAACCACGAGGATAGCTAGTCCTAGAGGTTAAAATTAGTTTTTAGGCAGGAGTAACTTATAGAAAAAGAAGAATTATTAACTATATAAATAGGTTAATAGGGTAGTCAGTATTAGTATTATAAATAATACTAAATTAATAAAGAGGCCTAAGTAAATCTAAATAATAGATTAATAAATAGGTTAAACACGAGTATCTAGTAGGATACTTAAGTCTCTATATATATAACTAGTCTTATAAGTCCTATTGTCCTATAAGTCCTAAAATCCTATAAGTTCTAAAATCCTATAAGTCTTAAAATCCTATATTCGCATATAACTGTGCCTTATTAGCTTTTATATTTTTACTTATTCTATAAGTCCTAAAATCTTATACGGGACTTTGGTCTGTGCGTTATATATAATAGTTAGGACTAGTATTAGTTATATATTCTAAGTAACCTAGGATCCGGCGGCTAAGAGTAGAAGTGGTTATAATAATAAGCTCCTGCCCCACTTCGCGCGAATTATAATAAGTAGATTTCTAGTTACTTTTAAATTATTTTAACTTTACTTAAGTTTATCTATACGCTGTTATAATGTATAATAAACCCTAGGAATTTAACTTAAGTAGTATTAAAAATATATTTTTTTAACTTAATATATAGGCAGTACTATTATAGTTATAATAGAATTTTAATTACTTAGTTCTAATAGTTTTTATTATCCCTAGTAAAGATAAGGATATCATCTAAATATATTATATAAAAAATATTAATATATTTTACTAAAGCTTTATTAATATAAGCTTAAAATATAGTAGGGGCGTTAGTTAATCTAAAAAGTATAATAGTATATTTAAAGTATCTATAGCGTATATAAAACGCTGTCTTCTACTTATTACTATACTAGATTTAGATTTAATAATAGGTATTTTTTAAATTTAGCTTTATAAAGCTCTTTAACCCTAATAGTTTATTTAAAGTCTTATTAATAAGGGGTAGAATTAACTAATTCTTTTTAATAATCTTATTTAAATCTCTATAATTTATATATAGTCTAAGGGTTCTATCCTTTTTAAGGATAAATAGAATAGGCGCTTCTATAGGACTAGTACTCTTTTAAATTTATTCTATATACTTTACTTTTATTATATAATCGCAGAGCTCTCCTAATTCTATAATTAATAGGTTATATAATAAATTAAAAGATACTATCTTTTCTTCCTCTATTTCTATAATATAATTAGCTTTTTAATATAGGTCTATTATTATAGTAGCGCTATTATTTACTAAATCTATAAACTATTTTAATTATAAAGAGAGACTTCTTTCTATAAATTTTTTAAAACTACTAATTATAACTATTAAGGCGAAGACCTCTAGTTAATCCCCTATAGTAGATAAGAATATAGGGGTGTCCTTAATCTAGTATATAGTAGTATTAATACCCTAATACTATATTATTATTATATAGTTTAAAATTATATACCTTTATTAGAGCTCTAATAATTCTACTAAAATAGAATTAAATATATCTACTACTTTATAAGCTACTATATAAAAGTAGTTCTCTATTCCTTAAGAGTTTATAATAGATATAGTTATATAGTATATCTATATACTCCTTATAGTTTAGGAGTTAAATAGGTGTAACTATATTATTATACCTTTAAGGACTATCGCTAGATCTAATTAAATTACTAAATACTTATTAATTATATTTATATTTATTACAGAATCTAGGCGAAGTTAGTATACTATTAATTTATTTATTTTATATTAGATTATCCCTTATATATAAAAACCTATTTAAAATTTCTTTAGTAGTCTGAGTATAGTCTCTAGGTTTTACTATTTTTTATTTTTATAATATTTACTCCTATTATTAGCACTATTTAGGCGGGGTAATTATATTTTATTTAATAATCTTTTTCTTAGTATTTTATTTTTCTATAATATTAGTAGGTATCTTTTTAAGTATTACTTTAAGTAGTGTAACGGGACAGCAATAGTATACCTATAAAATAATTTTAAAATAATAAAGGTGCGCGTAATAAAGTATTATCTTAATTAATAGGGGTTTTAGCGCTAGGGTATTATAAGAGTATAATTAGTGCTTAACTACTTTATTAATTATTCTCTAATATAATTATATATTCTACTAGTTCCCTCCGCGTCTAGGGAAGTTATTATAATTTATAATTATAATTTAAATTTTTAGGTGCAGTTTACTATAGAGATATATAATAAAATATTTTTATTTATAGAGGGGGTTTATCTAATTTTCTAATATAGCTAAATAAGTTATAAACTTATTTACTAATTATCTTTCCCTTTATATTGCCCTTTAGTATTATATTATTATTTATAGCTTTCTATTAATAAGACTCTTAATTTAATTTAGTAGAAATATTATTATCTATTACTCATCTAGTATTTTACTAGTATTTTTACTTTCTCTTTATAGCTATAGCTAACGCAGAGTAACCTTTAATAATTATAAAATAAATATAATATATTAGTCCTTAATAATAAATATTTAAGGATTTAAGCGGAATATAATCTTTAATTTTATTTTAAAGTTATTAAACTTTCTAATATTCTACCCCTTAAAAATAAAAATAAGTTTAATTTTTAGTTCCTACTAAGGGTACGCTAGGGTTATATTACTTAAGTATTACTATTAAGTAATTTATTTATTCTTTATTATAATAGTGTTAATAATAATATTAGCTACTAAAGGTTTATTCTAGATTTTTTATAGGCCCTTTATTACTATTTATTATTTATGTCCTTTAATTTCTACTTTAAGTTTTTATATTTCTTTTAATACTATTAATTTATCGCGCTATTACTTAAGTATTACTAGTTTTACTATAGTAGGGTCTAGTTTTTCTTTATTTAAGTCTTTTTATATTAAAGGATGCAGGTTATTCTCTATTATTAAAAAGGTTAAAAATAATAATATATCCCCTTCTTTTTATAAGTCTAATATAGCAACAGCGCTTTGGAGTTATATTTTAGAAATTACTAAGTTATTATTTTATAATATAAAAAGAGAAATTAAAATTATTAAAATAGATATAGTAGTAAGCAGGTTTTCTATAAATAATAAAATTAATTTTTATTTAAGCCCCTATTCCCTCTAGTTTCTTTTTTTATATACTACGCTAGCGCGGCGCTAGCGCTTAAATAGAGTATAAGTGGCCTTAGACACTGGGAGGGTATCCTCCTTATACTACGCTAACGCGGTGCTAGCGCTTAAATAAAGTATAAGCGGCCTTAAATACTAAAAAGATATTCTTCTTATAACTATTCTCTTCCTTTATATAGACGCCTTAGCTATAGAGAATTAGGTTTATATTATAATATTAAATAGAATAATTAGAAATATTATTAGTATACTCTTATTATAAGCTCTTATTATTATATATATTAAAATTCTAGCGCTATAAGTATATAATTATATTTTTTTATTTATAAGCGCACTTACTGTGTCGCTATTACACCTATATAAATAATTTTATTTATTTTAGATCTTTTTATTTCCTTACTTTTCTTACGCTAAAAAAGAGAGATCTTTTATTTTTTATAATATTAATTATCTTCTTTTTTAATATATACCTATCTCTACACTATTACTATATTAATAGAGTTATAGATTCTTAAGCTTATAATATATTATTTTATATATCTTTATTACTACGCCTTCGCTTATATTATATATAAATTTTAATTATTTAATAATACGCTCTTTACTAAAAACTTCTCTTTTTTATTATTTTTATTATTTAAAGCAGATCTTCTATAACTTATATATTTATTATAATATTAATAATATTATATACTGTAGACGCTGCTTTAGCCCATATAAATATTATAACTTAGTATTTTAAAAGTTTATTTTTGTTACGATCTGAGTTTTAGTACAAAGCTATCGCATCTTATACCTGTTAGCAGCTTACTATAGGGTTAGCAATTTTTATAATTACGCGCTGTGCCGCATAACTATGCTATAATTATATAGTTATATAAGTACTCTATAATAAGCACCTCGTATCCATACTTAACACTTTACTACTTAGTAGAAAGCGCTCTATAAAGAGCGCTTAATAAAGAGTATTTAATAAAGAGTAGTTTTTAGAAATTACTCGCCAGCGAGCAGAGCTAATATAAAATATATAAGAACTTAAAGTATTAACTCTAATACCTCGTGTTTAATCCTATTTATTAATCTATTATTTGGATTTACTCAGGCCCCCTTATTAATTTAGTATTATATATAATACTAATACTAACTACCCTATTAACCTGCTTACGCAGTTAATAACCCTTCTCCCTTTATAAATTACTTCTACCTAAGAACTAACCTTAACTTCTAGAATTAATTACTCTTATAGTTATAATATCTTAAACACCCTTAATATAAGCGACTTTAATAACTTTACTTTATTTAATAATCCTAATAGCAAAGCTGTTAAATTAGACCTATATAATAGTAATTAATGTAAACTTAAGATATAGCTACTCTAACTTAATTTATACTTCTACTATGTCTATAAGGATATAGAAGATAAAGACAAAATTATCTTTACCGCTATATATATAAGAGGTAAACTAGTTAACTAGATTTAATTATATATTAAAGTATATCTTTTAGCGGAAAACTAAGAAGGAAACTAAATTAACTAATTTATTAAAAATTATAATACCTTCTATATATAAATTAAATAACTCTTTAATTTAGCTAATAAGAAGTCTTACGCTAAAGAAGTTATTTAATACCTTTAATAAATATACTTAGTAGTCGAGTATACTGCAAAGTTTAAATACTACGCTATATAAACTAGATAGAATAATAATTCCTTATATAAAATATATAAGTAAGGTCTTAAGAAATCTATATATAAAGAACTCCTACGCAGTGGAGCCGCGATTAATATAATATAAGAATTTTATAACGAAACTATTAGGATTAATATAGAATAGTATAAATTACACTAAAAATATAAAAATTATAAAAAATTTTAATTTATATATAGTAAGTTAAGCGGACGAACTAATTATTATATAACTACTACTAAATAATAGGTTACAAACAACCTTTACGGCTACCAGCCGATAGAACTGGATAATATAATAATAAAGAAGGAGGAGAAGAAAACTAGAATATATAATAGAACTTTAAGAAATACTAATAGACTAAATAAATTTAAGCGCGTCTTTAGTAAACCTTAAAAAAAACCCTGTTTAATTAAAAGGAGTAACGCACTTATTTTAACTATAATAAATTAAGTTATATTACTAGGAACTGCAGATCTAAGAATAAGATTATTAAATAGTTAAATATAATTATTATTACTAATAACTAGGATAACGAAGATAAATGGGTTATTACTAATAGAATAAGTGATATAGACCTAAATAAATACTTAGATTTAGATAATTTATAACTTTATAAGGATCTGTACGAGAAACTAATTAATAACTTTAAACCTATATAATTATAAGCACCTATACTACATCCTTAAATTAAATTAATTAATATTATAGAGTATTTTAATAAACTCACGCAAACAGAATCTCTAGAAGAAAAATTCTAACTATAAAATATAAATTTTCCTAAAGAATTAATCCCACACCTAAATAATTAGCGACTTAAGTATATTAGTAAAGCTAATATTAAATAGGGATAAAAAAGATACTAATAATAGTTAAAGTAAAAAGTCTATAAAAATAAGAAAGAAACCTATAAATTGAATTATATACTAGACTACTAAAACCCCAAATATATATATATTAATTAGAAACTATACAACTATAATTAATATATTATTTACTATAGGGCTAAAAAAAATATTAATTCCCCTTTAAGTAGCTTTGCTGCCGATAGGAATAGTTTAACTACCTAATTAATAACTATAATATATATCTTTAGAATAAGTAAACTTAATAATACTTTCTAAGATATTTTAAAGGAGAAAATATAATAATAATACTTATTATTAATAGTATATATATATAAGAACATTGGCAGATATACTTATATAAGAATTACTAGAAGTATACGAGAACTAAAGTTATATTTAGATTTAGTAAAAATAAATAGCTTAATATAATAGAAGTAAGTGAACCCTTTAGATATAAATAAGTAGGCAAAAAAGATAAGTAGTCTTTTTTAGGCTAATAAGCAGACTCAGTAGAGCCGCAATAGAATTAAATACATTAGTAATTAACTAAGTATTACTTATTAAGCTACTAGTAACACTTAATAAAAAAATATAAATTAAAGCTTTACTAGATTTAGGAGCCTAAGGGAACTTTATTTTAAAAAAGACCGTTTAAAGAGCTGGACTTAAAAAATAATTTAAAAAAACCCCTTTAACTATCTATATTATAAATAGATACTAATTACCAGGATAATTAAATATATAACTTAAGGTTACGACAACACTTAGAATTTATAAATATTGAAAGAGGATTACCTTAAATATCTTAAATATAAATTAGTATAACTTAATCTTAAGTATCCCTGGCTATAAAAGCATAACCTATAAATATATTAAAAAAAGAGAGAGCTTTTAATAAAAAACTATAAATATATACTATAATTAAAACCTGCGTATTATATAATACTAATAGTAGATAAGAGCATAATTAATAATTTAAACTTATAATAAAAAGTTAATAAACTAGAATTAACTTTAGTAGACGCTAGCAGGCACTACTAGGTTAAAAAGTATAAAAAGGAGAAATATACAACTTATAATATCCTTAATAAATATAAAGAATAAAGTTATTTATTTTAGGAAGAGGAAGAAAAAGCAAACCTACCTAAGTATTAACTCTAAAATTATATAATTAACCTAGAAGAAGGGAAAATGCCACCCTTTAAATTATTATATAATAAGTTAGGAAAAGAACTCTAATAAGAAAAGGACTTTATTAAAAAGAACCTTAATAAAGGATATATATAAGAATTAAAGTTACCTATAGTAAGTCTATTTATATTTATATTTAAGAAAAACGGAGAATCATAACTATATATTAATTATTAAGTACTTAATAATATTATAATTAAAAATAGATACCTATTACCAAACATTATAGAATTATAAGATAGACTTTTAAGAGCTAAGATATTTATAGTTATAAATTTAAAAAATGGATACTACCTTATTAAAATAAAAGAAGGTAAAAAATAGAAAACAGTATTTAAATTATAATACAGCCTATTTAAGTATATAATTATACTATTTAGACTAACTAACGCACCAGCAATATTCTAAGAATTAATTAATAATACGCTAAGGAACTACCTTAACATCTTTATAATTATCTACTTAAACGACATCCTTATATACTTAGAAAATAAGTAAGAATACGTAGAGTATATTAAAATTATATTAGAAGCTTTATAGAAAGCCTATTTAAAAATTAAACTGGAAAAATGTAAATTCTATATTATAAAACTAGAATTCCTAAAATATATTATTAATATAAAAGGCTTTAGTATAAGCCTAGATAAAATTAAAATTATATAAGTATAGCTAATCCTAAAAACTATAGGAGATATACAAGAATTCCTAGGATTTTATAGATTTAATAGACAATTTATTAAGGATTACTCTAAGATTATTATACCCTTAATAACACTAATTAAGAAGGATATAGTATTTAAATAGATAAAATAATATAATTAAGCTTTTAAACAGCTAGTATAAGTAAGTATTAGTATACTAGTCCTAGTTGCTTTTAAAAGTAATAAACTATTATATATAGAGACTAATATAAGCGACTTGGCTATTAAAGTATATATAAAATAAAAAAGAGATAGATAATAGCACCCTATTACTTACTACTTTTATAAGTTTATTAACGCAGAAACACGCTATAATATCTATAATAAAGAATTATATATTATTATTAAAGCACTTAAGCACTAGAAAATCTATATATATAAATACTTAGAACTTATAATCTTTATAAATTATAAGAACCTGTTACAGTTTATAATAATAAAAGAATTAACACTATAATAAGTATAATAGTCAAAAGCCCTTAAATAGTATAAATTTAAGATCTTATATATACTAGGAAAAGAGAATAAATAAGTAGATACTCTTAATAAAAGAAAAGATCTTGTAAGAAATAAAGTTAAGATATACTTAATAATTCTTAAAGAAAATAAAGATAGATCGCTAGGACCTATAATAAAACTTAACTAATTAATAATAGTTACTAAAAATGTACTAAAGGAATAATAAGAGGAGGTAATATAATAATATTATAATAACCCTTTCTACGGGCATCTTAGAATCAGTAAGATAATAGAATTAATCTAATAAAATTATAATTTTAAAGGAATTAAAAAAGCTATAATTAATTATATTAAAAAGTGCGCAGACTGCTAGAGGAATAAATATATAATATATCTAAAGTATAGAGAAATATAAGCTATTAAAATACCTATAGCACTATAGAAAGATATCGCTATAGATTTTATTATAGAACTACTAGGATCTACGGACCCAGTAATGAAAGTTAAATATAATATAATATTAATTATTATAAATAAATTTATAAAATACGCTAAGATAATACCCTATAAAAAGGAATATACTATAGACTAGCTAGACTACCTTATACTTAATAGACTTATAAAATACTATAATATACTAAAGACAATCATCAGCAATAGAGATAAACTCTTTATATTAAACTACTAAATAACACTTATAGCACTTATTAAAATAAGACGAAAGCTATTAATAGCTTATTATCTATAAATAGACGGACAAATAAAACATACTAACTAAACTATAAAAATATACCTACGCATCTACTATAATAAGAAAAAAGATAATTAAATTTTATTATTATCTTTAGCATAAATAGCATATAATAATAAAGAATTAGTAATAACTAGAATTACACTATACTATATAAACTACAGAAAATATCTACATCTCTTTAATTAAATTTTACTAATAGTTATTAATACAGCAGAAGCAGAGAAAACTATAGAAATTATAAAATAAATATATAAAGAATTATAAAAAAATTTTAAAAAGTCTTAACAATAAATAATCTCTTATATTAATAAGAAATAAAAAACAGCACCTTAGCTAAAGAAGGGGGATAAAATATACTTATTTATAAAAAATCTTCGTACACAGAAAAAGAAATATAAAAAACTAGATTATATTAAGGTTAAACTATTTTTTATTTCTAAACAGATATTACTAGTAAATTATAAATTAGAACTACCGCCAGATGCAAAGATATATCTAGTATTTTATATATTATTATTAGAACTAGTAGACCTAGAAATACTAGTTTAAACTACTTTCTATTACCAAGCTGAGGAAAAAAATAAGTTTAAAGTAGAATATATCTTAGATATATAACATAGCTTAAGATAAAGAAATAATAAATACCTTATTAAGTAGAAAGGATATTCTAATAGCGAAAATATATAGGAGCTGGAAAAGAACCTAAGTAACTATTAATAAAAATTAAAGGAATACTATAACAGAATAACGCTATTACTATAGAAAAGGGCATAAAAACATACTTAGGCACTTAAGGAAGGAACTAAAACTAATAAGAAATTATTTAATAAGTTTAAGGTTGCCTATATTATAGGTAAATAATCTATTAAGATATCTACTGCAGGATAAGCTAATAATATTATATTTATTATTTTACCTTTCGCCTCTATATCCGCAGTAAGATATAAGATTTTTTTATAAGTATACTTTTTAGCTTAAGCTAATATTTTTTTATCTTTTAATAACTTAGTAATAATTAATACTAACTCCTTTTTATCCTTTTTAACCTTCTTTTTATACTCTTTACAAGTCTTGTTAAGAGATATCTATAATATATTAATATAAAAATAACTCTAGCAAATATATTTAGTATATTTTAAATTTAAATCTGGTATGATATAACACTCGCGGTTTTTAGTATTATAATTAAAATAAGGAGATTCTGCGATAATATTAGTTTAAAGGATTTTATTATAAAGATAAAGCTTATGAATAGTAGATTTAGCAGATATATTAACCTATATATTTAAGCGTATACTATAGGGTAAACGCTTATATAAGATAGGCAAATATAATTATATAATTTAAGGATAAATTAGTTAAAGGGAGGGAATAATATTATAATTTAAGTTTTAATATAAGGCTGCCGCGTCTTATACCTATTAGTAGCTTACTATAGAGTTAATAATTCTTATAATTACATATTGTGCCGTATAACTATACCGTAATTATATAGTTATATAAGTACTTTATAATAAGCATCTTATATCTATGCTTAGTACTCTACTACTTAATAAAAAGTATTTTATAAAAAGCGCTTAATAGAGAGCGCTTAGTAAAGAGTAATTCTTAAAAACTGCTTGCTAGCGAGTAGAGCTAATATAAAATATATAAGAACTTAAAGTATTAATTTTAATATTTTATATTTAATCCTGGTTATTAATCTATTGTTTAAATTTACTTAGACCCCTTGTTAATTTAGTATTATATATAATACTAATACTAACTACCCTATTGACCCGCTTACGCAGTTAATAATCCTTCTCCCTCTGTAAGTTACTCCTGCCCGAGAACCAACCTTAACCTCTAAGACTAGCTACCCTCGTGGTCATAACAATTTTTTAGGTTAATAACTTTTTTATAGTTATAAGTTTTTTACTAGCGCTATAAATTCTACTTCTATTTAAATTAAAGTACTCGCGACCACTACCTATAAATATATTTAAAATATTAACTTCTTTATTTAGAAGACTGCTAAAAAGAGACTTTATAAATATTTAATTATTATAAAGATAGTATTATTTTAAATAACTATAATTAAGTATTTTACTATTATAATAGAGGGTTATCTAGATATTTTAAGATAATTAATATATAAACTTATTAATTACTATGCCTTCACACTAATATTATATAATATAGTTTATTACTTTTTAATATACTTAATATATAGTCCCCTACTCCTATTTTTAAGCCTAAAGAGGAGAACGAGCTAATTCTTTAAAAAAATAAAAAATTTTAAAATATTTTTAATAAAGAAAATAAGCCGCAGCCTATCCTTAAAATCTTTATAAATTAAAAATATATATATAGCGCTGCACTTATCCCTAATACTATTAAATTTAATATTATATAAAATCCCCTATTACCTTTACTAGTTATATAACTTCTATATATTATTATAATATTAATTAAGGTCCTTAGGACCCTTCTTAGAGGAGTCCTACTAAAAATAGAATTTAAATTAAAATACTTATTAAGAATATTAAATAATTTATTTTAATTATTATATAAATACTGCTAACGCGCTAGCGCCCTATTATATTTTTATTTAATTTTAAAGCTACCTCTTTAAGTATTAATATAAATTCTTTTTTTAGTATATCTTTTATAGCTACTTATAGCGCCGCTATTATATTCTCTTTATACTCTTATATTTCTTTATTAATATTTAAAATTTTTAATACTATTATAACTCCCACTTCTAACCCTAATTATAATAAGGAAATATTTATACTTCGCTTATTTTATACTATAACTTCTATTATTAATCAAAATTTAAAGAAAAAGTTTAATAACTTATTATAAAATTCCTTTACTTTAGGTCCGCGTTCTTACGGCACGTTAATATTAATTATTATTTATTTTTTTATTACTCCCCTAAAATTAAGTATAAAAAATATAATTGCTCTCTTAATAGTAATAGTTTTTAAAATAATATAATAATTAAAAAATTTTATAGTAGCGCTGCGAAGGTGCCCTTTAATTATAATAATATTAATTATTATAGTTATAGCTATAGTAGCCGTAGTTAAAAGTTTTTAATAATTATTTTATTTTTAATTTAGGCTCTACGCCCTCCCTTTAGTATTTACTCTTTTATAAAGTAATATTAATACGCCCTTATAGCGCGGCTTAATTAGTTTTAATAATACTAACTACTTTAACTTTCTTTTTTTAATTTTATAAACTATAATATTAGTTTCTTATTAATATTTTCTTTTAAAATCTATTAATTATATTTCTTATTCCATCCCTTCTATTTTATTAAATACTAGAGAATGCCCTTTGCTTTTCTTTTATTTAATAGTATTTTAACTTTATAGTATTTCTTTATTATAACGCTTTTATTAGTCCTTATAAGTTTGAAATTTATAATTTCTTTACTATCCCTTAATTTATAAGGTTTTAGTAAAAAGATATAAAATACTAAATAGATTTTAAAGCCTTTAAGTAAAATTAGCTTATAAACTTATTTTCTTATTAACTCTTTTATAAAAAAAGGTTAATATATTAAGGAAATAACTTCTTATTTAAATAAAGGGCTTTTAGGTTTTTTATAGAGAGTAATACTAGATCCCCTTTTAAGAAGAGTTAGGGCTAGTAATATTTATTATAATATTATTTTTATATTTCTATAGCGCGCCGCTAGTATAGTTTTATTATTTTTTTATTTTTAGTTAGGGCTTAAAAGTATATTATTATAATTAAAACCTTATTAAACGCTATTAATTTATAGTCTAAGTATAGGTAGAACCTATAGTAGATAAAGAATGGAGATAGTCCTATTATTATATTTTTTAAATTATTATAAGTAAATTCTATAATTAGGAATAATTATAGCTAATTCTATTAGTCTTTATAAATATAAATATATAGATACTATTTTAAGGTCTAGTTTTATTATTTTATTTATTTATTAATTTAGGAGTAGAAAGTAGTGTTAAAGTAACGCTTTATCTTTACTATAAAATAGAATTCTAATTAGAATATTAAGATAAAAATAGGACCCCTATCTAATATAATACTTATAAAAATTCTAAAGTATCTTACTATCTCTTTTAAGAATAATTAAGCTATTTAACTAGTCTTTAAAATTTTAATAGTAGGGATATATTAGACTATCTTAATATATTTATTTATTATTATTTAAATAATATTAACTATCTCTCTTTTATTCTTATTAAAGGAGAGACTAGTAATAAAGTTTATTATTAGCTCCTACTAGAGCCCTTAAAATATTAATAATAATATTAGTTTATTTATAGGGCACTATCTAGGCGTCTTTATTTATATATATATTATATATAAGTTAATATATTCTTTTATAGAGGTATTTAAATTTAGCTAGTAGTATAGCCTACTAATAAGTTTTAAAATTTAAGCTTTACTAAAGTGCCCTATTAATAAGTTATTATAATAATATTATAAAATCTTTACTTTTAATATAGGCTCTTTTAATATAAAGACCCTTTTACTATAATATAGTATATCTTTAGAGTCTATTTTTTATTATAATAATTACCTGCCCCTACCGCGCTTAGTAAATACTAAAGTAATAATATTATATTATTTTTATAATATAAATAGGTTATCCTTTCAAATTTATTTAATATAGTGGAGTAGGCTTCTTTCTATTAGGGTATAAATTTTTTGATTTTTTATAATTTCTTTAGCCTATTGCCTAGACAGCCTTTTAAGTACTAAAATAATATTAATTTTAATTATAATATTTAATTTTTAGCTAATTTATAGTATTCTTTTAATACTATAATATTATAATAGCGATGTATTGTTAGTACTAGTTTTTATAAAAATAATTAAAAGGCTTTATAGAATAGATAATATATCCTACTTTAGTAATCCCTTTATATTATTATTACCTACTAGTTAATATAATAGCCTATTTATAGGGTTTCTTTTTTCTGCCCTATACTTTATTTTAAAATTATATACTATTAGAAAGGTAATCTATTCTACTTATTTTTATAATAGAGCTTTTACCCCTATAAATCCTTTTAAATTATTATAATTAATAAGGACTTCTAAAGTATATATTAGGTCTTTAATATAGTGGCGCTAATATTATATAACCTCTATAATAGTATATAGCTCTAAGTTATAAATATAATAATTCTTTTTTATAGGGGTTAATTTTTTTAACTAAAAGATAATTAGATACTAATTACTAATAAAAAACTTCTATAAGAATACTCCTATTAGGCCTTAAATAGAGATATTTATCTTTAATTAAAAGGGTAGAATAGAATTATAGTGCTATAAAAAAGGCATAGTTATAAAAGTATTATTAAGTTAAAGCTTCGCCCTTTCTATTATATTTATTTATAAAAAATACTTCTCTTAGCTCTCCCTTTTAAACTTCTTTAATATATTTATAAGGGGCTTTATAATTTAGGAGAAGTCTTAAATAAACCTATAATAAAAGTTAGTAAACCTAATAAAAATTTATATATTCTTAATAGAGCAAATTTCTAGCCACTTTTAAATTACTTTAACTTTATTTAAGTCTATCTATACGCTGTCGTGGCGCACAATGAATTCTAAAAATTTAATTTAAGTAGTATTAAAAATATATTTTTTAAATTAATGTATAGGCAGTACTATTATAGTTATAATAAAACTTTAATTACTTAGTTCTAATAGTCTTTATTATTTTTAGTAAAGATAAGGATGTTATCTAAATATATTATATAAAAAATATTAGTATATTCTGCTAAAGCTTTATTAATATAAATTTAAAATATAGTAGGGGCGTTAGTTAGTCTAAAAGGTATAATAGTATATTTAAAGTATTTATAATATATATAAAACGCTATCTTCCACTCGTTACTACGCTAAATTTAGATTTAATAATAAATATTTTTTAAATCTAGCTTTATAAAGCTTTTTAATTTTAATAGTCTATTTAAAGTTTTACTAATAAGAGGTAGAGCTAATTAATTCTTTTTAGTAATTTTATTTAAACTTTTATAATTTATATATAGCTTAAGGATTTTATTCTTTTTAAAAATAAATAAAATAGGCGCTTCTATAGAACTAATACTCTTTTAAATTTATTTTATATACTTTATTTTTATTATATAGTCGCGGAGCTCTTCTAATTTTATAATTAATAAATTATATAGTAGACTAAAAGGTACTATCTTTTCTTTTTTTATTTTTATAATATAATTAGTTTTTTAGTATAGGTCTATTGCTGCGGCAGCGCTATTATTTATTAAATTTATAAATTATTTTAATTATAAAGGAAGACTTCTTTTTATAAATTTTTTAAAATTACTAACTATAGCTATTAAGGCGAAGACCTTTAATTAATCCCTTATAATAAATAAGAATATAGGGGTATTTTTAATTTAATACGTAATAGTATTAATACCCTAATACTATATTATTATTATATAGTTTAAAACTATATACCCCTATTAGAGCCCTAATAGTTTTACTAGAATAGAGTTAAATATATCTACTACCTTATAAATTATTATATAAAGGTGGCGCTTTATTCCTTAAGAGTTTATAGTAAATATAGTTATATAGTATACTTATATATTCTTTAAAATTTAGGAGTTAGGTAGGCATAATTATATTACTACGCCTTTAGAGACTATTATTAAGTCTAATTAAATTACTAAGTATTTATTAATTATATTTATATCTACTATAGAATTTAGGCGAAGTTAGTATACTATTAATTTACTTATTTTATATTAGATTATCCCTTATACGCGAAAATCTATTTAGAGTTTTTTTAATAGTTTAGGTATAGCCTCTAGGTTCTATTATTTTTTATTTTTATAATATTTATTTTTATTACTGGCGTTATTTAGGCAGAGTAATTATATTTTACTTAATAATTTTTTTTAATATTTTATTTTTTTATAATGTTAGCAGGTATCTTTTTAAGCATTATTTTAAGTAGTATAATAGGACAGCAGTAGTGCGCTTATAAAATAATTTTAGAATAATAAAGGTATATATAATAGGGTACTATTTTAATTAGTAGGGGTCTTAACGCTAGGACGCTATAAGAGTATAATTAATATTTAGCTATTTTATTAATTATTCTTTAATATAGTTATATATTTTACCAGTTCCCTATATATCTAGGGGAAGTTATTATAGTTTATAATTATAATTTAAGTTTTTAAGTATAATTTATTATAGAGGTGTATAATAAGATGCTTTTATTTATCAAGAGGATTTATTTAATTTTCTAATATAGCTAAGTAAATTATAAACTTATTTATTAATTATTCTTTCCTTTATATTACCCTTTAGTACTATATTATTATTTATAGCTCTCTATTAATAAGACTCTTAATTTAGTTTAGTAGAAATACTATTATTTATTATTAATTTAGTATTTTACTAGTATTTTTACTTTCCCTTTATAATTATAGCTAATATAGAGTAATCTTTAATAATTATAGAGTAAATATAATATATTAATCCTTAGTAGTAAATACTTAAGGATTTAAGCGGAATATAATTTTTAATTTTATTTTAAAGTTATTAAACTTCTTAATACTTTACCCCTTAAAGGTAGAAATAAGTTTAATTTTTAGTCCCTATTTAAAGTGCACTAGAACTATATTACTTAAGTATTATTACTAGATAATTTATTTATTCTTTATTATAATAATACTAATAATAATATTAGCTACTAAAAATTTATTCTAAATTCTTTATAGGCTCTCTATTACTATTTATTATTTATATCCTTTAATTTCTATTTTAAGTCTTTATATTTTCTTTAATACTACTAATTTATTATACTATTACTTAAGTATTGCTAATTTTATTATAATAGAGTTTAGTTCTTCTTTATTTAGATCTTTTTATATTAAAGGATGCAGGTTATCCTCTATTATTAAAAAAATTAAAAATAATAATATATCTTTTTTTTATAGGTCTAATATGGCGGCGGCGCTTTTAAAATTATATTTTAAAAATTATTAAGCCGCTATTCTATAAAGTAGAGAGAGAAATTAAAATTATTAAAATAAATATAGTAGTAAGTAGGTCTTTAATAAATAATAAAATTAATTTTTATTTAAGCCCCTATCCTCTTTAACTTTCTTTTTTATATACTACGCTAGCGCGGCGCTAGCGCTTAGATAGAGTATAAGTAGCCTTAGACACTGGGAGGGTATCCTCCTTATAATAACTTTAATATTATAATTATAATTTATAAATATCCCTTCCTCTACACAGTATAATAGCTTTATTTCTAGGATTTATACCTCTATAGAGATATATATAAAAGCCTTAATACTAAATAAATATAAGTGCTTAATTATAGGCTATTTTATAAATAATCTTTTATAAAGAGTATATTTTAGGGCGTCTAAAGAATGCGGGATAATATTAAAAATAAAATAGATAGTAATAATAGCTTTAGTCTATAAAAATAATAACTTATTAAAATATAATATAAAGCGCGCTATTTAGAAGAGTATTCTATTATATTATTTAGCTATTTCTATTAATTTATAAGAATAGGGCGACACGGTATTATAGATAATATCCTTATTAGAAAGGAACTACTAAAGAGTTTTTATTATATATTTATTATTATTATCTAGTTTAAAATAGTAGAATATACTAGCTAAATTAATATACTTTAATTTTAGGGCCCTAAATTATCTACTTAAGAAATTTATAAAATCTATTACTATTTATACCGCGTCAGATTTCTTTTTTAAAAATCTAATTTATAAAAATTTTATAGTATTATCTATAAAAGAGATATAATACTATTTATTAGTTAGACTTTTCTAAAAAAATTTCTAAATAGGTTTAAATAAATAACTTTTAATAATAAGGATATTTTTGCGCGCGTTTACAGTTTATATATAGAATAGGAGTATATAGATTTAAATAATTTATAAGTATTATAATTAAAATTAAATAGTCTAGAGGGAACAAGATTTCTATTATAATATATATACTATAGGTTTTAGATTAAGCAGTATTTTATTATAGTATAAAATTTCTTAAAGCTAAAAAATAGCACTTTTACGCTATACTTTAGTAGTAAAGAATTTTAAGCTATTAAAAGTAGGGTAGAATTTAACTAATTATTTAAGGGATAGATTAGCGGAGTCGTTCTCTATATAATATTATTACTAGAATTCTATTATCTCTTACTTATAATAGTTATATTATACTATATATTTTAAAGGCTAGACTAAAGAGGCGATTCCTTAGTCTATATTTATATAATTTTATTTATATATCGTGCTTACAGTAAATTCTTATTATTTTATAAAAGGAAGAGGTTGTCTTTTTTAGTATATAAATTATAGGACTTTTAAATATAGGCCTAAGAAAATAATCTTATATTATATAATTTACTATTATAAAGGGCATTAATTAATTTAATAATTTAATTAAATCTATTAAGGAGATAGCAGCGAAGGCGGATTATTTTAATATTTTAAATTAATAATTAAATACCTTTAGTAATAGTAATTATTTCTTTACTAGATTATAAAGTTATAAAATTATTAATATATTTAGATATGTGCCTTAAAGCACTAGTATTAAATAATTATATAAAAGGATTAGAATAGCTAGGCCTACTAATAAAAATAGTATATATATTTATTTTAAAATAAAAGTATTTTCTATTTATATTAATAGTGGCAGTAAAAGAGATAGTAGTAAATATATTTATTTTTATTATATTATTAAAATAGTTATTAGAATTAATTACCTTTATATTATTTACCTTCTACTTTTTTATTAAATTCTGTTTAGAATTCCTTCCCTTTTCTTTAGAAATAGCTTTAAAATTCTATTATTACTTTTCTTTATATTTATGTAGCTTATTACAGTTCGTATATATATATTTAATAAATATAAGGTTGTATTTTTAGTATTATATATATTTTATAACTAAATTTACTTAATTTTATACTATAATCTAGTGGGCAGTATAAGTAGTACTATTTATATTATTTAATAAATATTTTTTGCTAATATCTAGGATCTTAGGCTTAATATTCTAAAAGACTATAATATTATAAATAAATAAATTATTAATTATATTATTTATTATTTCTAGTAAAATTGCTAGGAAGAATAAGCCCTTAATTTTATTAAAATTAAATATATTTCTTATCGCGATAGTAACTACTTAAGTAAATAATATAGTATACTTTGCTATTTAAGTCTATTATTAATAAAATTTATCTAAGTATATGCGAAGATTATCCCTATTTTTATATTATAAATTAGTAAGGCTATAAAATAATATAATAAAAGAATTTTCTATATCGCGATTAAATTAGCTTATAAGGTATACCTAAGCCGCGACTAAGAATTTATATATTATAATAATTATAATATAATTATTATAAACTAAGGAGAAAATTATAATGATAATTTTATTATTTTTAATCTTTTAGTCCTCTAATACTGCAGTACGTATAATAGTATTCTTAATATTAGTAGAAAAAGCAGGTTTTAACTTCTTCTTTAAAATAATAAATTAAAGGCTTATATAGCAAAATATAATAGTTTAAATAAAATAATATTTAGAGAAGTTATCTTTTTAAATAAAAAGCTTAAGTAGTAATACTAAGTTAAACTTAAATTAAAAGATAAAATTTATAGTATAGTAGATATTATAGCTATATTTAGAAGGAATAATAAAAAATTATAATACTAAATAAAAAATTTAGTATAAATATTTAAAAATTTTAGCGGGTTAATAACTAGTATAATACTTAGAACTGCCTAGTATAGAGCCACTAAATAGTATAATAGATATAATAGAATTCTCTATAATTATATTTAGGTATATATAATAGTATAATTAGGTGGCAGCAGTAAAAGCTGTAAATATAAATATAATATAATAAGTAAATAAAATAATAAATTTAATATAAGAATCGTATTTAGCGTATATAAATTATTTAAAAATAGATATAAAAAGAGATATAGTAGGTATAGTGCTACTATTAGGCTTATAACCTATTATAATAAAGAATTATTTCTATCTAAGTGGCGGAATCACTCTATATAAACTAGCTCATAAGCACCTTCCGAATGACCAATGGAAGGAGCTCCCACCACCATGAGGGAAGCTGCTCTCCAACAGCACCTACCTACCCACCTGCCTGCCTACCTACCCACCTAGGTACCTGCCTGCCTGTCTACCTACCCACCTACCCACCTACCTGCCCACCTACCTACCTACCCATCCATCTACCCACCTACCTACCTACCTACCTACCTACCTACCTACCCGCCTGCTCACATAGGTACCGGTCCCTGCCGGTACCTGCCTACAGCAGGCTGCAGGCTGCAGGCTGCAGCCATGAGCTCCCCGCGCCCACCTGCCTCCAGCGCCAGCGCCAGTGCCTCCTCACCAACCAAAACTTACCCCAGAGCCCGGCCAGCCCAAGCGCTCAACACTTCTTCGTCATCCTGGCCATCACCGCCCCAATCATGTCTGCGCCGTTGAGCATCCAACCAGCCAAACGGGCCCAACCAGTCCATGCCTACCCACTGCTGTCCTGGTGTCACCAGACACCCATGCATCTTCTTCAGCTTCCCCGCAAAGCGTTTCGTCGTTGACCTGGAGCCATCCCGCTCGACCTGGTCCACATTTCACCACCACCTGCCGAGCCCGTAGAGCCCCAATCGTATCCTACCCACGTGTGTCTGTCCACGTTGGAGCCTGGTGAGCCCACAAGGCCCGCGAATCAGCTTTGCCGGCCAATCAGCCTCATCACCACGCCGCCGCCCTCAGCATCAGCCTACCTCCATCTTGTCACGTCGCATCTCATCGTTGCTGTACGACGCCTTCGCTGCCCTCGCCACCTTCTCCCCAGCTCCGACTTCTCCGACACGACATGGAAGACGTCACCTTCTTGGACCAAGATGCTGCCACCGCTTTCGACATGCCCGCCATCCTAATGGTGCTGTTGCCTGATGGTTCCGTCACCCACATTTCCCACATCAACCCTTTCAGACTGCTCGACAAGTGCCCGCTCTTGTTTCATGCATTCGAGTCTCGCGAGTCAGGCCATTTGCAGCAAGCCAACATAGAGGTAAGAAGCCGTCAAAGCAGCTCTGCACCTGCTCACCGACGGTAAGGCTACATCACGCGCCGCTGTCATCTCACTGCTCCGCTTCCTGTACACCGGCACCTACCTCATCAATCAGGAAGAGTGCATGGGGCTGCTCCTCCCGCACGCTGAGGTCTTCAAAATCGCCGAGGATTGTGCGTAACCACAAAGTACAAAGCGGACATGTCTCCTTTGCTATGCACTTGATATCCTTCACAACTAGCAGAGACACAGCGCTTGGTACATCCCCGCTTCTTTTTTGATTGCCGCTGACTTGATACCCGCTTTACTAGTCCATGTTCCCGAACTGCAGGTTCAAGCCTATGTCAACTTCAATCGAGATGCTGAGTTCTCATGTTGTAGCGCCATACCGCCACCAGACATGTGTGCCACGATTGGCTTCGTCTACCAGTATCTCGGTGATGCAAATTCCGAAGAGCATCGGTCTCTGCTGGATACATTGCTCAATTACTGTGTCTCTGTCTTCACATACCAGTCGCTTGGTATGCGAGAAGACTTTCGCACGACTGTGTTTGAAAACGCAATTTTCCATCAAGACTTGTGCAAGACCAGCCTGAGGCGGGGCTTTGATGCTGATGGAGCCTCAGACATTATGCAATTGCCGGTTTGCCACCCTATTCCACATTCTCAAGCTCTTTTATCGAAGCAGGCACTCGGCGAATTCCAATACGAATTATGGATGGAGGGAGGGCCTTCTCCTGAAACTGATCATTTCGGAAGTAACGTTAACTCTCCCAAGAAGCGTAAACCATCCCATGGAGCTTTTACCCTCGTCCACAGACCCAAGACCACTGATGGAATAGTCACATATGTCTCTGGCGAAAGTGATTCGGATAGCTCGGGCGAGGAGCGCATCCTTGTACACAGACCCAGGAAGCCTCTTGGTGGGCTCGAATTTTTCAGTGATGAAAGTGAATTCGAAAGCTTCAGCGACCAGGAAGGGTACCACTTGATCCGTCGTTCTGAATCTGGGCATACAGACAACTCGGTGTCTCGTAATTTTTCGGCCTCCAGCGATCCATTGAGCTCTCCCGCCGCATGTGACCCCTCTTCAGTTCTAGACAAGACGAAAGACAAAGGCGAGCCTAGGGATCACTTGGGCTCCGACAGCGATTGGGACCTCATCTAGTGCAGATCAGCGGTTTATGGTTTCGAGTTATTAAAACGGCGTTTGTTTCGGACAAAATTCTTGATGTGGGAATACGAGGCCCATTAAGAAACAAGGTACCTACGCCGTACAACACCATTGGGTTACCTCAAGGTAGCCTTCCGACGAGTATGTGCCGAATCGCATCACGTGCAATCATGTTTCCCAACGTCAGAAGCCTTTACTTTGTACCTGAGTAACTCAAGATCAGTCAGAGTGATAGCGGCGGTATGCCCTTTTCTACTATACTTACTTCAGTATGACAAAAGGGGGTAAAGTGCAATGGGGTAAATTCTCAAAGTCAAAGTCGGGTTGTAGGAGACTATGATTGGCTGTACAACAGAAATCACGAAAGACGATTGTGAATGAACTTTGATTCTGCATACGCCTGTTCGAAGGACTTGTAAGGCAATCGGACAACAATTCATATACAACTTCCCTCTACCTCAGCTGTGCTGTTCTTGAAGAAACCATTTAGGAATCCACCTCCATCACAAAGCAAAGCCTTGACAAATGCTTTGCTTACAATATCCGCACCTGCTGGGCTCGTATGCGTATGGTCATTCGGAAACAACGCGTCAACACTTGCCTTCCCCATGGCCTCCCAAATGTTGGCCGTGTACTGGCCATGGTCTACGAACATGGCGCTACTTCCTATTTTACTCGCAGCATCCCTACTATACGTTGTAAATCTGCTTGGAGTATACGAGCAAGTTCCTGACTCGCAGATGTTGTTAGGCGTCGGAGAAGAAACTATGACTTTGGCTCCCTTTGCCACGATTGCCTTGCCTGCATTGACGAGGTACGCGGGATATGTAAGCACGGTGACGGTTTGCCCGTTGTAAGTAGACGTGCACGTTTCGTTGCCAGCACCCGGACAGGGCGTGCGTCCATTGTCAGTGGGTTTGAGGCTGCCACCGTCGTTGTGTCCGAACTCGATGACGACGACATCATTCGGCTGAACAAGAGAGGCTATCTCGTCGAAACGACCCTCGACAGTAAATGAGCGGGCGCTGCGACCGCTGATGGCTTTGTTGACCACGGAAACGCTGAGCGAATAGGGAAGGTACACGCCCCAACCTAGAGTGTCAATTCGATATATTACGGACGGGACAGGGAACTACCTTGAATATTAGTGCTCTGTTTCGCCATAGTGGAGTCCCCGGCCAAGTAGACGGTCTGCGCTCGTTTATCATTTGAGGCGTTGGTTACGAAAACAGCGTAGCCAATCACAGTAAATAGTTTGAAGAGTGGCAACATATTTTCCCTTGTTGATGTGTGGATGGAAAGACCTTTGGAAGAGGAGGAAAAAGATCGTAATCTTATCAATAGATGTTTTCATGCTCTATTTGGCCCAGGAAGCATAATCAGCAGTATCCGGAAAATAGCCCGTCTACATTGTACAGTGCAGTGCATATTAAGCCATTGCTTACCCAATATTTCCGTTTATATTGGTATTTAGGCCCTTGGCATCGAAACTGGTGGTCATTCACGAAATGAACCCATATTAATATGATCGGCTCTGCACTGTCGGGACAATTTCAAGCGAGCAACGCACCACCACGGGTCTTGACGAAAAATCGCTTGCCTTCGTTTTCGCATCTTCCATGACAGCAGACTCAGGGTTTTGGCCATGATAGATCGTTGTACCGATTCAAGCGAGACTAACTGACAGCAGGTAAGTGCCACTGATCTCCAGTTGCAAGATCAGCTTGGAGCTTGGAGTCTTGACACCAGTTGAGATGTGCTGTTAGATGCTTCGAATCGACCCACATGTTGTTATGTAACCGAGACGCGGCAATTGGGGTCGGGGTTAGAGTTTAGGCATAATAAAGGATTCATTCGGATGGTATACAACAAGAAGTGCAATAGGGAAATCTTGCTCAAGGAAGTTGATAGTGATGACAGTGTCCCGCGCTATGCAAGTGCCCTTCTCAAAAAAAAAAAAAAAAAAAAAAAAAAGGGACAAATAAAATACCAAGGCCAAACAACCCAGTTCACAGACGGGGACGGGACGTGCATGTGGCTGACCCATCCGAGCACAACGCGCGAAGATGCGTCAGAATGCGTCAGAACTTGACATACCTATCAAATGCATCCCCGCTGCGCATCAGATAATTCACTCCGATCTGACGGTCTGCCATGTTGACGCTCACGAAAACGTCTTGTACTCGTTTCTTTTCCTCAACGTCGCCACTTTCTTTGCACTTTGTTGTAAGCGGGAGCCAATTATCGGTTCCCAATTCAACGCCTGGATCCATACCTTCCTCTAGCTTGATGCACTGCAGCGCGACCATCGCGGCCCCGTACGAGTCCCAGACCCCTTCGCGGCGTCGACAATTCATCAAGATGACGATGGCGCGACGGCGAAGAACAGGGTCGCGGCAACGGCAAGCCGTAACGAACAGTGGAACGATAGGTGAAAGTTCAAACGATGGGGAAAAAGAAGGCGGTTTTCGTTTGGATGCTGATGGTAATGTGAAATCGACTGGACTTGTAGTAACAGGAACTGCAGTAGGTGAAGCATTGGAGAAGAAAGTTGTGCTTGAGGAGCCAGGAGGTGAGGGAACAGGTGGCGTGGCAGGGTTCGGGGCAATCGAACGGTGTCTCGACGATGGCGGCTGTGGCGTGGGATTACGCGATGATGGTGGTGTTGATGCCTCGGGCGACTGTGGCAGAATGTTGGCTGTGAGGATAGGGAGTGTTTCTGCCAAATCGACAATCGTCTTGAAAGAATCCCTGAACATATCCCATACCATCTCTGTTCGTAATCCAGTACCTGCAGCCATGATGATACGGGTCATTATGAACGACATCTTCAATAGCGTATTGCCAGCGTATATCTTGGGATCGCCCTGCTCGTTTGGTGGCATGTTTCTCTGGTATGAATCAAACGCTCTCTCCCAGGGATCAAATAACGTTACAATCTGAGTATAGATACGCAGCCAAACAGGGTTGTCAGTAGCATTGGGGTTTATGTTGGCTATGCCAGACACCCACATCATGCATCTCATTAGCCCTACGAGATCGTTTCTCGCGCACGAAGTCCTGCTGTATACGTCTGGTATTTGCGGAATGTCTGGAGGATTATCGAATCCATATTCGTAAGGTGAGGTATTGTCGGAGAAAGTCATGGCTTGCAAATCAAACCGATAAAGGACGTTGCCAATTGACTCTTGGGATTCTGTTTGTACGTCTGGTGCGACACCACGCTTGTGCTGGTTTAGTATAAGCAGACCGTTTCGTAAATGCATGTTTGCAGCCCTATAGTTGCCTGCTAGATTTTCGTAGCAGGTGAATATGATACATGCTATCAGTACTTTCTCAACGTCAACCCTGCCTTGGCTGTGTGCTCTAAGTAGTTCGTTTGAATACTTCACCGCCTGCATGTACTGCACGAATGCAAAGTCATTTGATTTGCTGGTGAAGACAGGCGAAGTGTTTTCGAATCGTTCATGCATAGTACTCAAGGCCAATATCCCATGTTTTATCGCAGGTTCAACATGGCTCAATTGCATAATTTTCTGACTCCAGAGATCAGAATCGAAGAACTCTGTCCATTTTGGAAGCGTATGGGTCTGGAAATAATAGAAAGAGCGATTTTCCATTGCATCCGGTGAGAGACTTCGTTCAGGAGGCCTGGGTATGCAAGACGATGCAGGTTTTTGGGGGACGACTAAAAACGCCGAGTTCCTAAACGAAGCAGCAGCCGAAGGAGAATCATGTCGCGCTGTGTGGACGTGTTTGTATCCCTCGCACTTGCGACCAGTTTTGGTGCAGCGCAGACACTCTGGTTTTGTTTCGTCGCATTTCACTCGACGAGTCCTACGTACGAGTCAACCTTGGACTTTCTTTGCATCAGAATGGGGTGTAGGAGGCTTACCTGCAAGTCTCACAGCCAGTCTTCACTCGCAATTTGTGCTGACGTTCGAGCTGACGCAGCTGGTGTTCGTCCATTGCCAACAGAAGGTATCCTTCAGATGTCACAGATATACAGTAGTAGTGTATAGTTCCTCATGCGACTCATGATGTGTTAATAAGTTAATACATCCAAATATGGTGTCTGCTTGGCGTCTGTCAGCGGAGGGATCGAGGGGGAACCTGTGTGGTCCATGCTTATTAGCAGCCCCGCCAGGTTTTGCCTCGCATAATTGGCATAACTTGATTCGAAAGTGGCGGGCCGAATGATGGCCTCTGCATCAGCGGAGCAGAAGAGATGAGATAAGCCAGCTGAATCCTTCGTGTATTGCCGGCTTCGTGTAACGAATGTACCTGACAGAGCTTAGCCACATGACTCGTAACTAAAGTCAGCCCGCAGGAATCTTCAGGTGTGTCGTTCAATCTCCGTACTAAAGCTCTCTTAAGTAGGTGTTGCGCATATCTTATAGCATGCTTGGATCGTGACGGTTGTAAACATGATGTATGCTACCTCTTGCAAAGTCTAGTCCTGTATTCACACGGTAGTCTTACCTGATGCGATTCATTCAATGGCAGAAGCTTCCAGCTTGAAGCCAGCTTTAAAAAAGAACGTGACGAACTGTCTGGCATCTAAACATCACGTGAGAAGCTGTTGTTCACGGGTCCGTCCGGGCTGGGTTTGGTAGAGACAACCCGATCGCTGCGACTCGTTGGAAAATGAGGATGCTGCAGAAGTCTACGCTCAGGCGCAACGCAACATTCATTAGTCCGAGGGACGGATGGATATTTATAATTATCTGTCAAATCTTAGAGTTGGTGTCATACCTGCAAGATTGGTTCGATCTGGCCCAATGGACGCCCACGTTTCAGACCGATGTCGCATACCCTGTTTGTTCCTTCCACTCTCGTATGCCGAAAGGTGTAATGAGACCCTCTCTTAACCTCTTTAAAACTGGCGATAAACACCTTTGAATGATGAGTGGCGACTGCGTGCGCGGATCCTGGGGGTTTCAAAGGAAGGCGCGAATATGGCATAGGCACAATCATTGGAAGCGGAAGAGAAAGTGTTGTATGTATTGTAGGAGGTTTGTGGGAGGGATTGAGTAATATCGTATAGCAGCAGGTCTCAGGCAGACCCTAGTGGCGAAACGGTATGAATAAATTGCTGTAGAGAAGGGTTATCAGCTCGGAGGCAGGGTGACTCTTTTCATGTTGATACTCCTGACCACTTTTTCAAGTGCCTCCTAAGATCGTGAGAAGGGTCTAGATTTATCAACACCCTGCGACGGTGTGTATGACCAAGTGGCATGAACCAACAGAATATTGTGTGGATACCTTACCAGATAAACTCTTAATACAGCTAAACGTGAGGTTCTGCAATGGTTTGTAGTAAGCTTCATGCACATCAAGCTGTGTACACCTTTCTTTCTCTGTACCTCTGCCTCTTTAGTTGCGACCTTCGGTCCCTCGAGGCGCTCGTAACCACGGAAAAACTTAATAATCTTATAAAAGCATACCGTCAGTTTGCTTGTGTAAAAAAGTGGGGTTGCTCCAAATCAGCCATCGGTGTAGACGATACGGTATTATTGTAATGACACCGAGACAGAAATACGTACTCAATATTAACACGTATAAGATCGAGTTGATCCTGAGATCGAAAGGTATGTTAGCTACATTCATGGTCCTTGTTCGGACACCGTGCTTGGAGATAGTGATGGGATCGATGCAATGCAACCGACAGCATGCGGGACACTGAAAGGGAATAATATTTTTGGTCTTTGAGCTCTGATGGATCACACGAAAACGAGGTCACCAATTTGTTTACCAGGATGTAGTGACTTTTATGTACACGAGCTTTCCTGATCGCTATCCGAAAGTGTGAATGGTAACCACGAGATGAGCCTATTTAGGCAGGTATAGCATTGATTGGCATTAGGTGGTACCAGTCCAAGCCACGTTGTTTACAATTACCCAACAGTAGCTATCATGTAGCCTGCGCCACAACAATTTATCGTTCACAATACAATAGGAGCTAGCCAAACCCTGCTCGTGTGTTCTATATGATTCCCTAAAGATTTGTACATTTATAGTGACCCGTGCCCTGCTCTGTCCATACCTCCATTTTGAAGGCGTTTATATAATCCTGGACGTCGTTCCTAACACCCAAGGAACATTCCCGCCCAAGAGGATAATTCGATGCTATGCAAGTGTGCTTTACACGACGAAAGGTAGACAAGAACGCCGAGGGAGCTCGAGATCCGGAATGCGTATGAGCTCCGTATGCAAAAGAAAAGAAATTCTAAACAAAGATTGGTATCAGTCCTGCCGAAACCCCAAGAAGGATTTATTATGTATGAGCTGCAAGTGTCGTCTCGATGCCTGTTATAATTGAAAATGCACGTGAAAGGGCGCTTAAACAACGTCGACAAGAATGCGATACGAAGAGAGCGACAAAAGAAACCGATTAGCCAGGGCGCCTAAAAGCTTCCACGGCGAGTGTAGGTGTTTCGACGTGTTTATTAGAAGGAACACCTTCGTTTTTGCGTCGATCAAAAAAGTTTTGGCATTCGTGCGAGATAAATGTCCACTCGGCGAGGGCTCGACCGGCGTAACGACTGGATGTTGCAGCGGATCCCATGGGCTGTGAACTGAGGACCGAATTAATATTGATGCCTTTTCCTTGAAGGAGCATCTGTGCTGGTAGTGGCAGACGGGGTGGATTGAGACGCATGTTTTGATACGTGCCAAAACGCTTATCCACCCATTCCAATGAAAATCGAAAGCTATAACTGCGGTGTGTTGGTTGTGGAGGAGGAGGGGGTAGGGTAGTGTTATCCGTAGTCTTCGACTGGGGCGCCGAATCGGACGTATTGTTGTTGGATGCAGCATTACTACTCAACTTTGAGTTCTCTCTCTCTTTTTTAGGCATGTCACTGCCTTTAGATTTTGTAACTTGTTTCGGGGCAGCACCCATGAAACTACGTAGAATATTCCATCGCCCTTTTGTTGCGCTTTCATCTGGAAAATCCTGAGAATCAATTGAAGCAGATGATAACGGACGCTCGGGTGAAGTTTTTGAGGACGCTGAGACTCTTCTCGCCGCGGGTGATTGAACGACGCCGTCAAAGGAGAGGAATGGTTGAGTATTGGTGACAATAGGATTGTCGTTGCGTATAATCAAAAAACGTCGACCGGGTGCGGGGTTGCAAGCTTGTGTTGAAGGCGGAAGAACTTGCTTACGCTCTGCTTGCTCGCGGAGCCAAAGGTAGTGGGACCAGACTGCACGCAGACGATCACTCAAAGCTTTCATGATATTCCTAACAAAATGGTTAGCATAAAACATGCTGACGAGAATCCATACATACACTTCAATGGTTGAGTCCCCCCCGTCAAAGCGAGCAACCCTCCAGCACAGTATGCGCATATAGTAAGCACGGACCATTGGACACCAGTGATTGAATCTGCTCTCGAAAAACTCCGGTTCAAGGAGAAAATCGAGACAAAGGCTCTGTTTGCGATGCTCGTCCGAGACAATGACTGACCACGTACTGTACAGGAAAGCGAATAGCTTGATCTCCGTGGCAGTATTATGACTCGAGGCCATTAGTTTGCAAACCGACATCCAGAATGGCCAATCCAAAACCGAATGCTCATCGTCCAAAGTCTGTTCGTAGCGCGCCAGAATTATGAAAGCTTCCTCAAGGAAGTCACAAAGAGTGTAACAAGCATTGTTGTCGTATATGGATACTCTTCGAGCTGCCGCCTTGAGCAAAGAGGTGAAACTGTCCGCAAATATATGTCTAGCGGGAGCAATGTGAGAATTACGTTCCGAAAGGAAATCGCGAAGTAACATAATGAGCCGATTTTCGGCCATTTGTCTGGTAGCGTTCGCCGGAGGTATAGGCACGGTGGAGGCCGATGCGTCTGGATCCCCTAAAACATCGTCAAATGTAATCGCAGATGCACTGCCCGAACCCTCTTCAGGCTGCTGAGGAGTGGCGTGACGGTTTATTGTTGCGTCCAGATTCACTAAGATTTGACTATGCACCATTATTAAACCCGGAGCACATATGCGTTGTGCACTCGTTGGAGACTCTGGAAGGAAATCCGAGATAAGTACGTGGTAGTGTTTCACAAAAACGTAAAACAGATCGCTCTCAGCGCCGGACCAACGCTTGACCCAGGCTCCATACCAGTCTAAGTTGGCGGTACCAAGCGGCATGACCGCTGAGGTGCGCAGCGTACGCGACATGGTAGTTAGAGATTTGAATCTTAACGAATGCAGCGTTGGTGGGAATGCGGAGATGATGTGCTCAGATACGTCGTCCAGCTGATCTAGCTTTGTGAGACCTGATTCCTCTAATACTCGCCTCATCATGTCATGTGAGGGGGTCCAAAGCCGGACCATAATATCAGCAACTCCAGGGCAGAAGCAGAATGCATATGCGCAAGTCTTACCGCAAAACGTGACCAAACTGGCTGCTGCATTTCGAAGAGCCATTTTGTCGATCACAAAGGCCATTTGTGAAAGCAGGTTTTGTGTGAAGATGTTGCGAACATTGTGATGAACTGATTCAGCGAGAAAATCAGAGGATGAGGATGAGGCAGAGCCCGCGGATTTGGTAGTCGTAGTAGAAGCAGTCTCGATACGATCTGCAAGGGCACAGAATGGTGACGGCGACAGTCTCCACTCTGGACGTTCCATAATTCCCGCAATACCTTCCAGAATGGCGGGGCGATCGGTTCCAGAGATTGACTGATTGTTCCGTCCAGAAAGCAGCTCCAATAGACCAGTCCACCAACCATTTAAGATATTAGCCCGTCGATCGAGATCCTCAGGCCGTAGCTTTTGGTTCGAGGGATGCGTGACATAGGAACGGAGAAATGGTAGAAGTGTAGTGCGCACAACATTGGCTTTGAAAGCAATCGACTTATGCTGAAACCTGTGAAAAGTATTAGCTTGGTAAATCGGAGGATGGATGCCTCTTACTTGCGGAGGTCACCCTCGAGCGTCCGGAACACGGTCCAGAGCTCATCCTTCTTGCGCGGCTCCGTCTTGACGCCTTTGAGCTTGTCGGGAGAGATGGTCTGCGGTAGAGGAGGAATGTGGACCGGACTGGTTGGGGATCGCACATAAGAAGGGAGCTTATCGGTAGAGAAGGATTTCGGGAGTGGAGGTACAGGAGGCTCGTTTGCAGTCGCAGGCGGAACAGGTTCTGTAGATGAGGCAGTGAAGAAACCGCTGAGTCTTTTATTTTTCTTGGTGAGAAGGCGACTTTTGTGGGTGGAGGGGCTATTGGTGGTGTCCTGGGGTGATCTCGACTCTTCAGGAATGCTGGCCGTCACTGTCAGTCCTTTCCGCTTGCTGGCCTCGACACTGATCGAATTTTTGCGCGACTCGCCCTCCTTCACAGGGTCCACCGTCTCTTTGCTGGGGGAGGACGACCTTGACCCGACAAAGCTCTTCCTCCGCAGGCGCGTCAACGAACGCACCGGGGAAATGGCACTCGAATTCTCAGAACGCTTCAGGCTGCTGCTGCGGGTGCGCTCGGACTTGCGCTCCTTGGACGGTTCGCGGCTCTTGCTGGAGAAGGGCAGGAACCTCGACGAACGGCGCGAGTTGTTGGGTCTCAACTGAGGCATTTCTGGCATGGCCTCCCCGTGCGACGCTTCCTCGTCCGGGCTGGTGCCATCCGAAGACGTGTACGACTCATCCGGGCTGATGCCTGTTTTCAGCTCTTCTTCGGATATGGTCCCCTTCAGCTCCAGCAGGTGCGGATCGTCCAGATCCTTCACCTTTGGGAAGTAGGTGTAGCTAGCAGCTTTCGGAAGCTGGGCCCTCTCTGGCTGGGGCTCGGGTGGCGGCGGTAGGGCGTCGGAGACGGCGCGGGTGCGGCCTCGGAGGGCGTTGGAGAGCAGGTCATGGCCGCGTTGGACCGGGGCAACTGCGTGCATGGTGAAGGTCAGGGTGGACAGGTGGGTGGGCAGGTGGGTGGACAGGGAAGACGGCGTGAGGGCTGCTTCCCTACGAGCGTCCTCGTAGTCTTTGTGCGGGAGTCTCTAAGGGCTCATGTTTCCCGGCAGTTTGGAGTGCTGCGGGCGGTGGGCTATGGGGGATAGCGAGGGGATAGCGAGCGGAAGTCTCTGTAGGAGACGAAGTGGTTGGTTGGGGCGGAGACGTCAGCGGGGCGTGTAGGCTGAGGGAGGGTCGAAAGGTAGGGTAGGTGTCGGGTGCAACAGCGTGGGAGGAGACAGCGAGCGTGGGCGGGACGGGCAAGGAAGCAAGGTAGCGACCGACGGGAGCTTGGGACGGAGACACAGATTCTGAGCACTAAGAGAGGCGGAGCGGTTTGCGATGGAGCGTTGACGCTCGACGTCGGTAAAATTGGCGCTGTCGCAGATGCGAAGAAGCCGCGCGAGCTAGACTAGGGTGATACCAAGTTTATCTTGGGTGGCTTCGCCTACGGCGATCACGGCTGAGGGCCCAAGTCCGCGCGTGTCGGTCGGGGGATTTCCATCTGGCCTGCGGCTATGCCCAAATCCCATCATGCGCATCGCGGGCGCCTGCCGCCTCTACACAAGGACGCGGCGTGTGACGGCAGACAGGCCCAGGTGCCCAGGTGTCCAGGTGGCCTGGCATGCCGTGCATCCAGCGCTGGAGAACATGGCTCGTGCGATATGCCAGTGGCCTAGCGGAAGTGGCCCTGGAAGCGGAGCCACCTTGGTGCTGGTCTTTGCATCCAGTTAATCTCGAACGTGTTTGGAGCCTGGCAATGCATGCAACGGTGCGAGCATTCACTTGCATGACGTATGCGCGCGAGCAGCCTGTCGTATACAGCTGTCGTACACAGCAGTCGTACGTATACAGCAGTCGTATACAGCAGACCAGGCACCCGTCCATGTAGCTGTGGACACCGTTGTCTGCCATGTGGCTAGCACGGTACGCGGTACACGGTACACGGTACAATCCATGGGTGCAGTGGAGTGGGTAGTATTGGGTAGTGCGGCTACGGACCTCCTCCCTCTTCGTGCAACAGCGGCGTTGGGGCTCGGCGTGGGGCGTGCCAGCCTTGTAGCACTATACGTGTGTGCCCTCACCAGACCGTGCAAAACCAGCTCTACATGCACCCGATATACCCGAGACTGATTACCGCTGGATGAGCACCGGAGCCCTCAGCGGCATGCATGAGTTCGACCCGTCACCCAGGCGCGCCAATCTCTTGCACAGGTACCCGTCCGTCGCGCATGCACTTCAGACCTCACCTTGCCCACTGCTGGGCATGGCGGCCAACAACAATACATAATAGAGTCACAAATGCACCATGCTCTGGTAATCGCAGCCGCCCCAGCAGCTCGCCAATCCGCCCGCCCGCCCGCCCGGGCACCTGCAAATATATCATCACGTGATGCGTTTTGCGCGCCGATTCAAACACTAGAGATATGGACCACTGGTTCACGCTTTCTGGATGCAGCTGTATTGCCCGATAATGACACACCCGACTATTTTGTACACGTTGATCCTACCCGCTGGCCTCCTAATGAGCAGCGGGGGTCGCCTCTTCCTCCTCCTCGAACCAGTCTTCCTCGACTGGGGCCGCACCCGACTCTGACGATGTCGTGCCCTCAAGCTCCACCTGCTGCGTCTCGTACGCCTGCAGGTCGTTCGCAAGGTCGCTCTCTTCGGGGGACGCTGGGGCCTTGGGGAGAGTGAACTTCTGGACGTGACCCTCGGCGTCGGATGCCTTGACCTGGGGCACCTTGTAGTTCTTAAGCTCGCGGAGGTACAGGTCCTGCACAAGATCGGCTGAGGAGCGCCAATTGCATCAGTAGAGCCGCTTTGCATGCTGGGAAAGATGATATACCTTGTCGGACGGCTGTCGGGACGATGAAGGTGCGGCGAGCGACCAAGGCGGGTTGCTGCCGGGCGACGCGAGCGAGCGTCTGGCGCTGCGTTGAGTCAGTAGAGGCCCCGAGCCAGACTGCTGGTCTCACCCACCGAAGCCCTGATGGATTGCGCGAACATGGTGTCGGAGGTGTGGATGGAGCTGTAGGGGAGCTTCGGAGAGGTGAAGTCGTCGGCTGTTTTTCTCAGGGAAGAGCCCTTCCCAAAATGGATTGGTGCGCCTATGGCTAGCGTCACGTGTGTATCATGTCAGCACAAGCGCGGCTGCCTTGTCGCAAACGCACTTGTTCTCTCTCTTTCTCTTGACAGGCTTCCATTCCTCACCCACCCTCGCCGTCACGACAAGCCTCCACTCTCCGAGCACTGTGGTGGTCTCTCCCTCGAGCAACATCGTTCCAAGGACTTGGGTACCCTACGTGGTTTCAGGGAGATCCGATCGAGGCCAGTAGCACCTAAAACTCCCACTCAACCCAGCCCAGGGATGTCGCTCGTTCCTACGTCCACGCCTGCGTTCGCGCCCGATGGCCGCCAGCTGTCGCCTGGCGAAGTTTGGGAAGAGGAGGCGCCTGTCGTAAAGAAGGAGCAGGAGTGGCGAGAGGATCTGAATGTGCTCCTCATTTGCCCGGACTGTCGAGAGGTACCTCCGAATCTCGTCGAGAACTTCTCCCGAGGTGATACTGTGTGTGGTGATTGTGGACGGGTTCTTTCGGAAAAAAACTTAGACTTCCGCTCCGAGTGGCGTACTTTCTCCAACGACGACCAGGGCAACGACGACCCCTCTCGTATTGGAGAAGCAGCCAACCCGCTCCTTCATGGCTCTCAGCTTCACACAGAAATCGCATTCGGCGATGCAAGCAATCGCCATCGTGAACTTTCCCGTGCCCAGAACAAGTCCAATGCTGATAAGACGAACAAATCTTTGTCTGCCGCCTATGCTTCCATCAGCACGCTCTGCGAACAAAACTCCATGAATAAGACAATCGCAGAGTCTGCAAAGTTGATGTACAAGATGACCGACGACGAGAAGCTGTTCAAGGGCAAATCGCAAGATGCCGTCATCGCAGGATGCATCTTCATTGCTTGTCGCCAACACGGTTACGGTCGATCATTTCGCGAGATCTACAAGCTCACACGTATCTCTAAAAAGGAGATTGGCCGAACGTTCAAAATTCTAGACGCATTCATTGGCAAGAAGAAGAAAGAGCAAGCAGGTGCTAAGGCAGCGGGCAACGGTGCTGTGATCAACGCAAACAACTTCAATCTAACCAAAGCCACCACAGCATCCGAGCTCATCGGTCGAGCCTGTTCGCGTCTGCATATTGGCAAGCTGGAGATGATTGCGAAAGAGTGTGCAAGCAAGGTCAACCAGCTTGGAGTGGCTGCTGGGCGCTCTCCTTTGTCCATTACAGGAGCTGTGCTATACCTTGTGTCACACCTGATGGGCACACCGAAAACCCCCAAGGAGATCGGTGCGGTTGTTGATGTCTCAGACGGTACTATTCGCACCGCCTACAAGCTCATGTACGCTCGCCTAGATGACATCGTCGAGACCGCTTGGATTGAGAAGGGTGGCGACAAGTCTCGTGTGCCTGTGGCCTAGGTTATCGACGGGATGCTGTGGGTAATGTGCTACATTTAAACCCATATTCTCAAGGTTTGGGAGACTGTTTTTGCGGACCCGGTTGTGGTCGTGTCTGGTTTCTTTACATCGGAGTTGGGGTCTTTGCATTTGCATTTGCGATGGCGTAAGGTCCGCACACTTTTCCCGGTTTGCGTTTACGGAGGGTCTACTTTGTCTCTAAATTGTCTCTCTCGATACCCCTCGCACACACTGTGCGCCACTATAAAAAAACGCTTGATTTATAGTATAGAAGTGCGCCACACAGGCAAAGTAACAATTATCACATTTGTCTCTACAACCCTTGTGCCTCTGCCATGTAACAAACACCGCTTTGGTGATCAAGAGATATTACTTTGCTCTCACTGAGAGGTAAAGTGGTTGGGGCAAGGCGGGTAACACGGAAATCGCGTACACATTTCCCCTTGAATTTGGTGCGAAGTGGGCTTGTTGAGAGGTATGTAATATTCAAACTCTTATATCCTAGTAGTTACCTTAATCTTATCTATCCGACTGTGCTTGTGGTTCGAAGGATGCCATGTTCGCAAAACATTATCCTATTTATAATGGCACGTCTTTCAATTGGCCTCGTTTGTTAGCTACGTATGAGCTACCCTTGCAGCACTGCTGTGGCTGACTGGCTACTGCCTTCCCAGCAATTCTCGATCCAGGTCATATTGCTCGCACACTAGTCATGGTTAAGTGGACTTCCAATGCTTATTTCAATATTGTAATTGTTGATCAGACCTAGTCCAAGTAGGCTTCCCAACACAAGTGTTTTGGTCATGATGCGCTTGAGCGATCTACACTCAACTCCAATTAGCATAATGACAATGTTCCATTGTCGTGTTCTTCAATGGTCTATGTGATGAAGAATAGCGCGTTATATAGGCTTTAGTTTGAGAGGCAGAATTGGTTGGCCATGTATTAATGCAGCACCTTCCCCACCATTGCTCTGTTCCCATGTCTATTGTTGACGCAGGTGCAGATGTAGTGAGCAATTGACAGGTGCTATGGGGGTAGTTATATAGTGGTTCCGCCATCTTACCTGATTCTGTGTACACCACCGTCACCATGGTTCGTGTGTCTTCCCTTTCTGGAGCACTCGTTCTCTTGTCTACTTCCCATCTCACTTTTGGGGCCAGCAATGTTGTCTGGAAGAACCACTGTGACTATGATCTCTTTTTCTGGGTTGTAGGTACTGGAGGGACTGAGCGCGACGATGCCTACACTCGCGTTCCTGCTCGGAGTCAGTTCGTTGACAGCATGAAAGAAATAAGTGGCTCGGGCACAGCCATCAAGATTCGAGATGTTCCCTACTACACTGTGGCACCTGCTGGCATCTTGCAGCTAGAGTATTTCGTCGACCATGTGCAAAACAAGGTATTCTACGATTCCAGCATCATCAACTGCGATATTAATGCAGGAGCCCGGAGCCCTTGGTACTGCCCCTTTGCACATGGGGGCGTTAATTTGCACGTTCCTGAAAAACGAGAGCCGCTGTTCGAGTGCAAAGATGCCTACTGCAGGCTGGGAGGTCGCTGCGACCGGGAAACGTACTTGATACCTGGAGGCTGGAAGGGCGAGCCGACTTTATCATGTGGTATCGGTATCGACATCGTCTTCGAGACATGTGTCGAAATCTCCGCGGAAAGGACGTGGGAGAACGGTAAGCCTGGCCCAGCACCAGTCCACTCACCTCCTCCTCCTCCTCCTCCACCGCCACCTCCTCCGCATCCGCCTCCTCCACCGCCACCTCCACCGCCACCTCCACCAGCAGCAGAACCATGGCAGCCGTCACCTCCCGCACCACCCCCTCCAGCCCCAACGCCCGTGACACCAAGCTTCGTCACCGTCACAGAGGTAGTCACTCGACTCCCGGTGCACAGCGGCTACCCAACCACGTATCCAGCCCCGCCAGGATTTCCAGAGGGGACAGTCTGCTTCGACCCAAAATGCTGGTGTCATGGAACCTACAGCGACCCTAAGGCAGGACGAGCCAACTGTAGGGAGATGGAGGGTGCATTCGAGTGCTACTATTCGGGGGACTGTGATACCTGGTTCGACGGCGGACGACAGGGAAAGAAGGGCGGTGGTTTGATTTAGGTGTGCATCTTTTGGACGGCAACATGTGCAGCAGAGGCGTGGACATGGGCCGGCAAAGTCTATTATATTGATGCTCCGGCGTGGTGTGGGCCGGCGTGGCTGGACTGCTCGACTGGGCTGGGAGGGAGGGCTGGACTGGAGCCAGGACGTGATTCACCACGGCACAGGTCGACGAGAACGAAGACGGTGTTCGGTGCTAGGCTGGGCATCTGCTGACTCGGGCGCAGGGTGAAGGACCCCTATTGGCCCGGTTTGGGGCACGCGCAGGGTCCAAAGCCTGCGGCGTGGCGTGGCGGCAGCTCGTCCGTGTCGTGTTGTGTAAAGGAATCAAGGTCTCTCTCGCAGCCAGGCCGTCGTTGCTTCGCGGGGCTGCTGGCATTGTTTTTTTCCTCTCTCGCCCACGGCTCACGCACGCTCAGATTGCACGGCGGCAGCAGTCTAGTTCCACACGGCGAGCCATTGTGCACCCAGCCGCTTCGACCATCTGGCGCGTCCGGACGCTCGCAACTCCGCAGCACGGCTCAACTCCTGAAGCCATTTAGCCCTGCCAGCTGCTGCAAGCTCCAGACCGCCCGTTCCGTTGCGCCCTCCCGCCATTGACCGTCGCCATGGCCGTAGGCAAATACCAGCCCCTCACCCTGACGCCCATCAACTTCTCCCTCACCGAGGGCACGTCCATCCCGGCGCCCGCAGACACACCTCCCGACACGCCGCGCCCGCCCACGCCTGGGAAGGGCCCGCTTTCGTCGCACCCAACTCCAAAGTCTGCCTTCTTCCCTCACCACGAAGCCACGCCGCCGGACAAGGACTCGTCCTCGTCGAACCTCGTGCAGACGGCCACCAACGACGCCTCCAGCACCGTCTCTCCCTCTAGCCCGTCGAGCAGACGCCCGTCCTCGGTGCGCAAGTTCCTGGGGCTGCGCCCGCTCTCGTCGCACGACGGCCTCTATCCAGACAGGCCGGGCTCGCCGGCCACCATCGCCAGCCAGCCAAGCTTGAGACGGAAGAAGAGCAGCGGCTGGTTCGGCAAGAGCAAGAGGCAGAGCTCCTTCGTCATCGGCTCGCTGCCCGAAGGCAAGGAGAGCGGCACGGCGCAGGCGAACGGCACCAAGCCCAGGCCTGCCTCGCCGCCGGCGCAGAAAAAGGGCCCGCCGCCGCCGGCGCTGCCAGAGCTCAAGTCGTTCGGCGTCAGCTCGGACCTGGGGGCAGACGACATGTTCAAGGGCATAAACTGAAGAGGGGGAGGATGTTACGATGGATTCTGACGGACCGAGTTTTAATGACGCTTGTTGATTACTTTTGTGCATGTTTACAGCATGCATGTGCTGGGTGGGTACGGTCGCGACTTCTACCAGCCTGTGGATATTTCTTTTTGATTGCATTGCACACGATACCCCCAGTCGGAGGATGGGCGATGGGAAACCCGGAGGCAGAAGCGTCCTCGGTGGACACGAGAGGGCAGAGAGCAGACTGGGGAGGGCCGAGGGCTCCAGCACTGCGAAGTACCGTTCCCTGTTTGCATCCCCACACGCCATCTGCCGCCTTCTATGTATCTTCTTCCGCTGCCGGAGACAGCTCCGAGCGCATTATATCTGACACATTTTCTCCTTTGTCGCCATCACTCTCGCCTTGGGCCCTTGGCTGTGCATTATTGATTGTGTTTTGCCATATGACGTGGACGACCCAATCAGCGCCCTGGCCGTTGCCGGGGCGCTAGCCACCAAATCGGCGCCCACAACAAACAAGACCCTCATCACCACCCGGGCACCCACCTGCACCAGTGCACCCCATCCACGCCCGCCCTGCAGCCGAACCTCCACCGCATCCCGCAGCCCCCGTGCCTTCTGCACTCTCACTCACCGCGACGCCCTTTCCCCATGGCCAACGAGCCGGGTCTCTTCTCCGTCCGCCGCCAGGTACGACTGTGTGCACCTCCTCTGCCGCCCAGAGCCCGCTAACCGTGCCCGCGCAGACGCTGGCGCCCATGAACACGAACCTCACATCCATCCCCATGCCTTCGTCCGCCATGAAGCGCTCGAGCTCCATCAATAATGCCATGCAGCAGGCCGGCGCGCCTTTTGCCGCAAACCACGCCCGGTCCCAGTCCGGCTCCAGGATGTCGCTGGCGCCCGGCCGCCCGAGCCAGCCCATCTTTCAGCGCTCATCCTCCGGCACCAACCTCGCCGAGCAGGGCTTCCAGTCCGTCCACCGCAACTCCACCAGCAACATGTTCGCCACAGGCAACACAGGAGGCAGGAAGAGCTTCGCCCCGGGCGCCTCCATCTTCACAACCCCCGCCCCCGCCCCGAACTTCCAGCAAGAGTCGCAGCGGAGGAGCAGCGTATTCAAGTCGCGCGCCTCGCACGTGTCCGGCCAGAATGGCATTAAGCAGTCGTTCTTCCAGATGGCACCCCAGCCCGCTACCCTGCCAAACGACCCGCGCCGCCTCAAGGATGCCAGCACGCGAAGGCAATTTGCAGATGAGCTGCTGGAGTACCTGACCCAAAACAACTTTGAAATGGAAGCCAAGCACACCCTCTCGCCAAAGTGCATGACTTCACCCACACAAAAGGACTTTGATTGCATGTTCAAATGGCTCTACCACCGCATCGACCCCTCGTACAAGTTCCAGGGAAAGGTGGACCAGGAAGCCCCCATACTGCTGAAACAACTGCGCTATCCTTGGGAAAAGGGCATCTTGAAGTCTCAACTTGCTTCTGTCGGTGGTAACAACTGGCCGACTTTCCTCGGGATGCTGCATTGGATGATGCAGTTGTCAAAGATGATCAACGCGTACGAGCAGGGCTCTTACGACGATGCCTGTTTTGCCGCCGGCCACGACGTTTCCGGAGACAGGATAATCTTCGACTTCCTTTCCGACGCCTACCAGACGTGGTTGACCGCAGAGGAGCCTGACGATGGAGAAGATGAGGATGAAGCACTGCGCAAGTCAATTGAGCCTCACATTCATGCCATGGCACGACGCTTTGACGAGGCCAACGCACAACATGTCGAGGAGGTCAAGCTCTTAGAAGCTGAGCACAAGGCGCTTCAAGACCAGATCGATAAATTATCCGAAGCGGGCCCCCGTATTCAGGAGCTCACCGCCCAGATCAAGACTTTAGAGGAAGACCGCACCAAATTCGAGTCTTACAACGCCAACCTAGGACAGAGGATGCAGAAGTACGCCGACCGGAGCAATCTTCTCCAGGAAGAGATGGAGAAGATAGAAGCTGAGCTGGAATCCACGGACAAGGAGCGCCACGACTTGCAAGCCATCATAGATGGCCGCGGGATGACCATCGCCGATATAGATCGCATGTCTTCTGAAAAGGAACGCCTGGACACTTCTCTCCAAACAGCCTCAACGCGTGTTGAGGAATCCAAGAAACGCGTCGCAGAAAAAGAACTTGCCGCCTCTCGTAAAGTAGACGAGCTCGAGCACACGATTGAACGCTTCAACAACCTCGGTTACCAAATCGGCGTTATTCCATCCACAGCCGTTAACGCTAAAGGAGTAGAGTACGAACTCGTTCTCACCATCAACGACGGGCCCAACTTCTCAGGTAGTCAGATGGGCTCGTCTGCCAGAGAGGCATCAGATCGGCTGCTCGCAGATTCTGGCACCGGCTACTCACCACATCACCTGCTCAACCTCGACCTTCGTGGCACTGTCAAATCTAACATTCTTGCTCTCCGCAAGGAAATCGCAGAACGCCGCAATGCAGCGCTCGAGGCAGATATGAGCAATCATGACATGCTCGATAAGGTCAAAGAGGCCATCGACGATAAGCAAGCCGAAGTTGAAGCACTAGGCCATCGGGTTGCACAGGCAGAAGAAGAACTTGAGAAGCTACGAGAAATCACTTCAACCCAAAAGACTTCTTCGGATGCGCAGATCGAGAAGATGGAGAAGGAACTGGGTCGCATGCGCAGCGGACTCGGGGAGTCGGTTCAGCTTATGGTACAGCGCGAAATGGCTGTGAATATCGAGTGAGTTCCAACGTGGGGATTGAAAAGGCCGTAGCTAACGAGCGTGAAAGATATGAACAACTCCAACTTCGCGCCAACACGCTGCGAGAAGAGCTGCACACTGAGATCGAGCGCATGCTCGACGATATTGTGCGCTTTAAACTGCACATCCAAAAGTCGCTCGAGGAGTACGAACAATTTATCGCTGACGAGGTCGAGCGAAGCTGTGAGGAAGAAGATCAGCTTGGGGATGTCGAGGACGTGGACGAGGCGTAAATCGCGCACAGCACATACTCAAGAGTAATGACGATCAATAACGTTGAATTGGGTAATGATCATGAGGGATGGGGTGAGGCGTTTCGGGGTTCTGGGATCGCTGTTCAAATCTGACATGCCTGGGCGGAGTGAATTGGATGGGAATTGGCTAAGCGGCTTGTTTGTCTACCTGCGAATGATACCTCGTCTTGCACTTCTTCTTGTCTATATAGGTTGGATCTGGAATACATATGCTGTCTACTTTGAGCAAAGATTTTTCACAATGCGTAGTCAGCCCAAAGATTACCGGGTTCTGACAGTGCGCAATCTGCCCTTTCACCATGTAACTGGAGGCAGCACACAACACGGCAGGACTTTGGCGGGGCACTTGTACATACATAGGTTGCATGCTTTCATTCAAATCGTTCTACATGAAGATTGTCGTCACACATGTTTGTACACGTAGAAGTGCATGTCCATGAAATCATAATACTGCCATAATCCGCCACTGTACTACCCATTCTAGTTTAACAGAACACACTAGAACCTATATATACGTCTTCACCACTGGTGTAGAGACACTGTAGCTTGTCGTCTCGGCCGAAGTGTCCTATTTCTTGGCCTTGTTGTTCGGTGGGCGCCCACTGAGGATGTCGACGTACTCCTTCAAGTCCATCCAGAATTCCTTCTTTGGTCGTCGTCGATGCCAGTCAGTCTCCTATAGCTTGTCAACATGCTGCAACTCAAAGCGGGTAGAAATCACCACGTACCTTCTTCTCAATCGCTTCCATGGGTGAAAACAACACCTTTGCCCCCTTGATACCGATGACAACCGTGCTCATGGTATCGTCGTCAATATCATCTGGATCCATGCCTGCAAATTGCTCAATGTGTTCCATGCTTCGGAATGCGAACCGCACCGCCCTCACGCGGTCCATCGGACTCGGTATCGTTCCTTGTTGGAAATGCCCGGGTACTCCATGCCGGGATTCGAACTTGCCCTTCCCAGCCTCGGCGATCATGTCGGCAATGATTTGCACAGAGTACGTCTTTGAAGCCTTTTCATTGACGAGGATAACCTTACCGGCACGATTCTGACCCTTATCCTTGACGAAGGCCTCACGCAGGGCATCGATGTCGTGATCCAGCATCTTAAGCGAAATGCCGTCTTCTGGAGTATAAACTGCAAACGCACCGATGGAAAGACCTGCAATGGTGGCTATGTATCCAGACTCTCCGCCTTGTGTTTCGACAACGAAAACACGACGACGCGAGGCGGAGGCGGACTGGCGACAAGCATCGCAGTATTGGATGAGCGCATTGAGGCAGGTGTCTGAGCCGATGGAGTACTCTGTTCCAGGGACGTTGTTGGATATTGTCGCAGGTAGAACAACCATGGGAATCTTGAAGGACTTGTAGTGCTCCCTACCTTTGCGGAGCTCGCTGACAGCGGTGAAAGCCTCAAAACCGCCCACGACAAACAGAGCCTCGATCTTGTATTCCTTGAAGACATATGCAACCGTCTCCAGGTCCTCACTTGGAAGACCACGGTTTGTGCCAATTTCTGACCCGCCCTTGTTTGCCCAGGTTTCAGCATCCAGCCAGTCAATGTCGCGAACTGCCCCGAGAGGTTTATCTGAGTGATGTCGAATGAGTCCAGGGAAGCCATTGTGAAGAGCAACAGGTGTATGGCCGCGTGCCAGACAGTAGGCAACTGCAGCACGCGTCGCAGCGTTCATGCCACCTGCAGGAGCACCGACGTGAATGATACCAACACGCATACGTTTTTCTTGCGGTAGCTTCAGATTTGGCTGCTCTGAGGCTGTGGTGATCTGGTACGACTTGAAGTATTCGGAAAACTCGGCATCGCGTAGGTCCATGGCCGTCTTGAAGTCCTTCCTTTCAATCGCCTCGGCGACCTTCTTTGTCTGCGCAACTGCTTCTAGTAGCGGACGGCGTACGATTTTGTTCTCAATCATGCAAATCACGGGTGAAGGTGTTTCAGGGGTGGCTTCCAGGACGGCTTTGACAGCCTCAACACCCTGCAGGGTGGAAAGCATGCGATCGTATGCAGCAGGCTGTCCTCCTCGCTGAACGTGCCCTAATGTAGTGACGCGAGTATCCAAGCCAGCTTCGGAAAGAATCTCCTTGATCTGGTGTGGGGTAATCTTGTTGAGGTGTTCGTCGATGGCGCCTTCGGCAACGATGACAATGGTCTTCCGCTTGCCCATGGCACGATGCTTTCTGATGATGTTGAGCATGCTCCCTTCCCAACCCTCTTTCGCAGGCTGCTCCGGGATGAAGATGAAGTCACTGCCGGTGGCCACACCAGCCATAAGCGTGAGCCAGCCGCAATGCCTCCCCATGGTCTCGACGACGAAGGCACGCTGGTGGCTTGTGGCTGTCGTGTCGACAGAATCAATTGCTTCGCAGATCCTGGCGAGGGAGCTGTAGCAGCCAATGGTGGCATCCGTCATGCTAAGGTCATTGTCGATGGAGCCGACGAGACCGACAATGTTGAGGTGCTTGAAGGGGGCGACTTGGTCTTCGGTGAGCTCCTTCCTCTGTACCAACTCTTCCAGCAGGCTGGGCCACTCGTCGCGGAACCTATCTGCTCCGGTAAGACTGCCGTCACCACCGCAGATGACGAGGGCGTCGATGCCCTTGATGATCATGTTTTTGGCAGCGGTTCTCCGGCCGTCCCGTTGCATGAACTCCATGCATCGTGCCTAGCAATAGGTCAGTAGGGGCCAGGGCGTGACAGTGGGAACGCGACGACGTACGGTTCCGATCAGGGTGCCGCCCTCGGAGAGGAAACCTCGCACATCCTCCCACTTCATCTCCTTGATCATGTCCCCTCCCTTGACAAGGCCGTCGTAGCCCTCGTAGATGGCGTAGGCCTCGCAATTGCTGTGCAGGGCCATGCGGACGACGGCGCGCACGCTTCCGTTCATGCCCGGGGCGTCACCCCCGGAAGTCATGACGCCAATTCTCCTCTTCTTGCCCTCGAGGGGCTTGGGGACGCCTGCGGGTGCCATTGTGGGTATGGGCAGAAGATGGTGTGGTGGTGAAAGTAGCAAAGGCTGCGGGATGCAGCTTCCTGGGTCGGGAACCGATCAATGGAGGGCGTGTTGGTGGACTGGGGCTCTGTGAGCAAGCGTGGAAGACAGCAAAGTGCAGCACGTACAGAGCCGGGGGTCGCAGCGAATGGGGTCGAGGTCGAGTGTTGGCGGGGAGGCTCAGACGGGTCTCCGCAGATTGTTGGGAGGGGTGAAGCTGAAGGTCAGCTCCGAGTTAAGTAGCAGTAGTGGATGGACGAGGGGTGACAATGGCGAGGGCGTGAGGAGACAGTCGCGGGATCACGATATCAGCAGGCAGCGCGAGTCGAATAAGACTCTGCACGATAAGGTACTTCCCTCCGACAGCTTGCAATGACGTGGGGTTGCGAAAAACAAAGCTCCCTGGTCCCACTTGACCAACCCGCCGGCGGCGGGGCAGGTCTCTCGTACGCGGGCCGACCGACTGCGCTCACCACCTCACGCCACGAACGAGCACGGCAGGACGACAGGACGATAGGACGACAGGACGACAGGACGACAGCACGGCAGGACGACAGGACGACAGCACCGCAGCACCGCAGCACCGCAGCGCCGCTGGCGGACTGAGGAGAGCTCTGCCACCGACCACACACAGAGTGTCATAGTCCATGTCTCCTCCAGATTCCAGTGCAGCAGCCTGTTCGGAAGTCTCCGGCCTGCACGTGATGTGATGTCTTGCACACCTGGGCACCTGGGCACCTAGATGGGTTTAGGGTTCTGGAAAAAGTAGCAGCAGAGTAGGCAGCTCTGACTAGATGGAAATAGTCGGAGGGCACCTGGATAACATGTGCTGCTGGTGGAGAGCTACGAAATGCCTGGATGCCATGTTTTGGGGGATCCATGGATGCTGGAGATTCACGAGGCAACTGCCATCCGCCAACTGCCATCAGCTAACAGTCCAGCTCCGGGCCCGGGCCTGGGCAGGCTAGCAGCGTCCACGTGATGGCTTGCGTCCCGGGTCAGCTGACCAGCCAGGTGCCCAGGTGCCCAGGTGCAGTTGCCCGGGTGATTTATGGAACCTGCCTTGCGTTGAAACCTTGCAAGGTCCCAACGTTCCATGGTACTTGCAGTCGGAGAAATCCTGCAACGGCAGCCCCACAACCCGCCCGCTGATACTCCTGTGCACCGTCGGGATCACCGGGCGGTCGAACATGGCACCCAACACTGTGTCACACGACATTCATTGTACTAGTCTTGAACCGTACCGCCTCGAGCTCCTCCACTGACCTATCCACAACAAGACACAGACAGACCATGTAGCTCGATTCCTCTCATCGAAAGAACAGATCCTCCACCTCCACTGCAACTCTTCCTGCCTTCCCCTCAGCGCCATGCCGACACCCGCCATGACTTCGCCCATCTTCCCACTCCCCCATGATATCGTCGATTCCCGTCAGCCATTCGTGTGCATCCTCGTCGCCTTCATCCATGACCTCCCGAGTTCGATCAGGCTTCAAATCATAAATAACCTTGCTGTTCAAATCGCCCAAGAATCCTCCAATTGTCTTCTCCAACACAATGTTTCCTAGGGGATCCGCAATTCTCACAGCCATATAAGGCTTTCGACGCGCTGCGACGATCCGCGCCTGCGCCGCAAGTCGCGATAGTGTGGGTGTATACCCAGCGGTAAGCTGTGCCACTTGGTGGTAGCTACCGAACGATTCAGATGAAGGGAAGCAATCACAGAGTCGGTTCGCTCAACCGGCACGGTGCTAAGGAACTGCTTCAGCGAGTATGTGGATTCTGCGTCCGAACTGCTCGCAATCAGTGGCGGATGCCCTTCGAGGTTTGCACTGATCAAAGTCAGCATTACCCGTTCCACCTCATCGGTATCATGGAAATCCGACGTACCTGAATCTCTGTCCCAACGCTGTAGATCGTGGTATTGCCGTAAAAAATGACATGTCTGACCGTAGGAGCGCATTGCCGAGCGGTTTACAAAGTGCTTGGATGATACCTTGGGGATCATGAGGAGCACGGATCCGTTGCAGAGCAGGCAATCTGCCCTCTTTGATACTGGTAGCAAGCACTTTTGTCGCAAGACAAGCAACCGGTTCATCGTCCGGGGGTGGGAACGCGTGTTCACTTTTCACGCCGGGAGGAGGTACGAGGGAAAGTGGTGGGCTTGCTTGTGATCTCAATTCCCAATGCATCTTCTTCAACGTTTGCGACCGGAAAGTCGGGGTGCGAGAACCTGTACACGTGATGGGAGCTGTGTGTTGAGATAGAGAGAAGCTTTCTAGAAGAGGCGTCTGAGATGACAAGAAGTTAGCCAAGACATCCAAGTCGCACACTTCGAGGTCAACTAGAACCAGGCTCTTGAGCGAAAGTATGATGGGAGATGACGATAAGCGCTCAAGGCCCTTGTCGCTAATGCCAGGGAGGTTCTCAAGCCGCAGAGATTGCAAATTAAGTGGGAGCGAGCTCAGAGCTAGATTCGGAAAGGAGGAAGCCGAGAGCCCGGACAAGGACAGGTGACAGAGCCCCGGTAGTTTTCTTATAGTGCCAATAACAGCTCTATACGTCAGGTCGATTGCGGGTCGAGCAGATTCTTGACTTATGGCAAGCGTCGAGAGACTGGCATGGTTAGAGTTGAGTTCGAGAAATCTCTCCATGGGGTCGCAAGCTGCGTGATAGTAGGCTTGAACAGAGTCTGCCTCGTTGTCGTCTTCCTCCACATGAGCATTTGCCAAAACCCATGCCTGTTCTTTCAATCCAGTTCTAGTTGACAATGCATGCGACAGGCGATTAAATGAATGCGTGAATGGTACGTGGAACCCAACCAGCCGTTCCAGGTTCGGACACGCCATTACCAGCGATGCTACCAAGTTGACAATCTCTTCTCTCTCGATGGACGCATTCAAGTAAAGTGCCTGGAAGTCAGGTATGTGTACTTCGAGTACCATGTTTGCAACAGCCCTACGCTCGCGAAGCGTTCTCCGGAGTAATTTCAATCGGCTTGTACCCGCGACTCGAACCTTTGGCAGCCTGCAGCTTGAATCGTCGCCGAGGACTCGAACTCTGCTATACCTTTGTGCAAGAATCAGTCGGTTATGTAAAATTACAGCACTCCAGTACATGCCAGAGGCAAATACGACAACGGGAAAGAAAGAAGACATACATTTGAAGGGTGGTTGCTCGATCCCATGCCCGGCTGGTCAACGAAAGACTGCGAAGGTCTCTTAGATAACATGCCGGACAAGGCTGGTTTTGTGAAAAGTAGATCAACTCCAACTGTGTCAAAATACAGTCATACACGCTTCGAGGGAGTTGCTCGAAAATGCGACGTGGGAACAAAGCCTCGTTTGGCGTGCGCCTCCAAATTGAATTTCTCTTGTAGCGTTCCAACTCCCACGGGGTTTTCGTGAGCCGCGGCATCTCGTAGGCGTGATGCACGGGCGGCGCCATGACGGCGGACGCTCTGCGAAAGGCGAACGACTGTTCTATTCGAATGCCGTCGAGTTTTGCAGCATGTGGTTGGTAGAAGCAATCTGCGTTGCCCGTCATTGTAGCAGGTGATGGTCGGGATTGCTGCCTGCTTAGCGCATCAGAATAGCGTCCACTTTAGATACACGATGATGATGTTCACAGTCCACGGTTCATAGTGGAAGGTGAAAGGCAAAAAGTGAGCGGCTTAATGCCATTCAGCAGACTGATCAGGCAGGGAATCTCATGGATTCGTGGTCCAGAAATACGAGATTGTTGGGTAGACTTGCCATTCAAGCGCGTGATGGGAAGGAAGGTGCGATCTCGAGGCATTCGGCTGCAACATGGTCGATGGGGCAATGGGGCAGCGGGCAGTAGGTGTGCTGCTCGGGCTCATGGGAAACGCAGTCTTTGAAAGGTGTTGTTGAAAAAAGACAGGATGGTCATTATTACTCGGAGAAGGAAGAAGGAGGTTAAGAAAGAGTCTGTGATGGCGATATGATAGCCCTCCATTTCAAAGAAACATGCCGGAAGGCTACCGCAGGCAAGACCGGCCTACAGGAACCCAAAACCGATTCAGGGTCTACCCAGTCGATCGCCGCCTCCAATCAAGCTTGCGGACCCCAGAACTGCAGCAAACGCAAAGCCAATGGACAGGGCGCGGCCGGGTCAGGCTAATGTCAGAGGCAGAGGATAGCGGTTCACCATGTGCAAAGTGCGGAGCCGTGGTCAAGCCCGCTACGCAAGTCGTCGCCGATGAGCCATCTTGTCATTCCGTTGTCCCATTGTCCTATTGTCCCGTGGTCTCCTGCAGCAGCGCATGGAGGAGCTAGGATGCAGAGACTGAGGTACGGCGCTGTCGTGGTGATGGTTGCGCGCTATTGTAACACGGTTATTTTTCAGATGTATGAGGGGGGAACCCTGCGCAACACGCAGGTACTCATGGCGTCAATGAGTGAGGTCGGAGGCTTGGGCGGGCTGAGCTGAGCCGAACGAGATTGGCGAGGAGGACGTGGGGATGGCCTGCCGATCCTACGGCATCCCATAGGCCCATAGGGAATAGTGCTTGAGCCTGGAACGTGCATATGCCTAGTGTGTTGAGCATCATCATAATAACTTTGGGATCATATTTAAGATTCATCATGATAGCGACAACAATGCAGTAGTACACCTATAGCGTTTGTCTTCAAAGAAAAAAACAACTGGAAACCCCCTTCCCCTTTGTCTTTCGTATCAAGCCAAGTGGCGCCCGGGCGCAGCCTTGGTCAGGTGGCGCATTTGACAGCTCGCAGTACAACAACGCGACGTTGGTCATCCCACCCCAGAAAAACAAAAACAACTTGCACCTGAAATTGCTCATGGCCATAAGGTCGCGCCGCAGGGCACAGTCCCTCCCTTCCTTTTGCCGTGCTGTCTCCAGGATGCTCCCTCCCTGCATGCGTGTCGGTGGCTTCGACCACCAGAGCTCCAGGTACGAAACATGTCGTGCCTCGATGATGCGATAGCCTAGCACAAAAGCCGGTGCCACAGGCTGTACCTCGTGTCAGGCACCAGATATTGGTGCATCCATGTCCCAATGGTTACTTCGTGGCCCCTCGCAACGTCCAGACCAGCTACAAGCTTTGGAATACTCGTGTTGGCCCAATTACGACAGACAGATCACGCAAAGAGTAAAAGATGAGGAGGTACCTTTCGCCTGGGATTCGAGTACGAGTACAACATATCCTCGAAGAGCAGACCAACGGACCTTCCTAAAGCAGGTAGGTGGGTGACATCCCCAAACAAGAGCGGACCGCGGACCGCACATCGAGCAGTGGTCATTTCTTCCGTTAAAGAAAGCTCCTTTTCTTACCATGTTCTTCCCCAACACACAACCACGCAATGGCCTTTCGAACAACCCATTGCTGCCTCACCACGTCGCCGACAAGTTGGAGCAATGTTCGCAAAAGCAAGTCAAAAGCGGCACCTTGTCGCGCACTGAATTTCTTCTTCTGTTGATTGGTATGACTACAAGTTTTACATGGGATGGAAAAAAGAATCGGTAAACGCTAAAAAAAAATTACAGCTCACAGCCGCTGTGTTGACAGAGGCTTGTCCCGTCCAGCCAGATCACTGACAGCTGACAATCATTGCGCACGCTGACCGAGCCATCGTACAACCCCTCTACTCCTCCTCTGGCCAGACGTTATATCCAAATGTGTCCTTCATATTGACGAAACGCGTGTGACGCCCCTTGGCAACACTCTGGACCGCTTCAAAATCCTCGTCGCTGAGTTCGGGAATCAACCAGTTGCTCTCAATGCGCTTAGGCGTTGAGCTCTTTGGGAGAACGACATAACCCCTGCGAAGACCCCAAGCGAGCAATACCTGAGCAAGATCATGTCCGCTCCTCTTTGCGACTTCGTTGAGCGTCTTGTTCTCCCGTACCGTCTCGCCGGTCGTCGGGACCTGGTTCTGGCTGCCCAGGGGCGAATATGCCTCGGGGATGATGTCATTCTTGAAACAGAATTGGACGAGTTCTTCGTTCGGAAGGAACGGATGGCATTCAATCTGGTTGACCATGGGCTTGACATTGGCGTACGAGAGTGTCTTTTTGAGGCCGTCGATTGTCCAATTCGACGTGCCGATAGCCTTCGTCTTGCCCGACTGGTAGAGCTCTTCTACCGCCCGCCATGAAGGTTCCAAATTGTTCGTCAAATCCTTCTTCAGAATATATTTGCCATCGGCGCCAATCTTGGGCATGCGGTTGTCGTCACTCTCTACGGCGAATGGCCAATGCAAGAGGAAGAGGTCGATGTAATCCATGCGGAGCTTCTCCAAGGAATTGTTGAAGCTCCACTTGATCTGATCCGGTTCCATTAGGTGAGGCCACACCTTGGTACAAATGAAGATATCTGAGCGTTTGACCGAAGGGTTCGCCTTGAGGAAATCGTGTACAGCGTCTCCCACTTCGGCTTCATTCTGGTAAAACCAGGCACAGTCCAGGTGCCTATATCCGGTGCTCAATGCCTGCGTGACGGCCTTGTACGTCTCTCCAGTAGCGCCTTCGTTGGCAAAGGTTCCAAACCCAACAGCCGGAATAGTAACGCCATTGGAGAGCTTGTACGTCTTTGTGTTTGCGAGAGGTGCCATGCCGATGGTTTGCTAATGCGCAGTGTGTTTGTGTGTATGCGTGTTAATAGGGAGAGGTAGATGAGCGTGCTAGGTATGTGTCTGGGGTTTTGCTCAAGCTAATGATTGTTCAGTCGTAATGATGATATGCCGGGCTCCCGCGCGGGGTCGATGCAAAGTCACATATATCCTTAACCAAGGCTCCAGCGGAAATCCGAACTTTCACGCCATAACATCACTCTCGGGCTCACCGCATGCTCTTCCACGGCCGGCTCCGGATATTGTTCGTCCCAGTATACAATCTCTGCTGCGCCAAAATTGATCATCTCCATAAAACATCATCCAACAGTTTCATCGACGAGCAGTTTCCTGGCAGTACTTGCTAAAGCATTACATCATTACAGTGGACCTCGGTGGACCCTTCGTCTAGTGACCATCTGATGCCAGCCAGCGATACTCAACGATGATTCGTGAAGCGTAGGAAATCTTTCTCGGAATCCGGCAACGCCTGGCGTTACTGGCCTTGCCTTGCCCATTCTGGGGTAACATGGCGTAGTGATGCTACGGGCATCGCAGCTTTGCCGACTCTTCCACATGATTAGGGCTTTCGTCGGCTGGCAGCAAGACGTCAAGTGCGATCAGCAGGGACGGACCGCCAGAAAAGTGGGCCTTTCAGAATTAGGCCGAACACTCGGCGAACCCATGCACCACTACCTTTCGTATACCCACTTTTCGGCAAATTTTCCCCAAGGGTGTCACCAATGCGGCTCTTCGCTTGAAATGCACACTGTCAGCGTACATCGATGCGTGTTGTATTCGGCGATACATCGCGGCGATTGCCGTTCTTTAGGTAGGTATGACCTTTCAATTAGTGTATGCATCCTGGGGCAGCGCTTGAGCTGTTGTGCAAAAGCCCGTGCAACGATTTTCCCTGTCATGAATACGAGAAGCATAGCGGTGAGTGTGGATAATGTGGTGGGGTATAGTCGCATGAAGCTGGCATTACATTGAGCAGTGGTGATAGCAGTTGTGGACCTCTACTAAGCTTTGTGGCAAGTAATTCTGCCACGTTCAATAACAGCACCCATTTTTACCCGCTTTTCGGGCATGACGAATGTATGGCACCTAGTCTGTTGGTATTAGCTCGACCTTGGAGCGATAAGGGTTCTTCAGAAGCGGCAACCGAGCGGCGAAGCGCTGAGCACAAACCATGGCTCCGGTCAGAGCGATGTGCTGCGTCATGATGCTTGGGCTGTGGAGTACCTTAGTGGAGTCCAATCGTGGTTTCAGGATTGAAAGTATGGAGCTTATCGGAAGGGTACGGGCAAGGCAGCGGCCGAAAGAACAGCCCAAGACTGCAACTAGAATCTTTAAACGGCGTTACGTCGTAAGGAGTGATGATGGCTGACATCACTTATATACCCATCCCTCCGCATTCAGAAGGGGTATCATTTCCACCCTCAGACTCCCCAACCTCTGCAAGTAGCCTCCATCTCCCAGGACTCCTTAGCAGTTCCCTTTACTTCTATCCAGTCTTGATACCCCAAGTTCCCCAAGGCTATCACCATGCCTGCCTTCGACGACTCTGATTTCGGGGTCGATGGACCCGTCGCTCCTGTCAAGACCAATGGCGGCACCAATGAAGCTACCAATGGCTCCTCGTACAAGGAAACCCTCAGCATTCCAGCTGATGGCAATGGGCAAGGGCACAACTCCATCGAAGTTCCTGCAACCCGCTCTTCAATCTCAGATGCGTCTGCCTATATGCACAATCTCTCCTTGTCACCCAGCATGAGGGATCGCCGCGGATCCCGCAACTCTTTCGGTACCTCTCTTCCTATCCCTCGCTCCAAGCGTCAGTCGAGGTTGTCCAGCGTACATTATGCCGAAGATGGAAAGCCTACACGTCCTGGTATGCCCCCAATCCAGCCTACGCGAGACATCTTGGCTGCGCAGGTTCAGGATCTCAGCAGCGAGAAAGTAAAGGCAGCCAAGGATATGGCATTCGTCTTTGACATTGATGGTGTCCTTGTTCATGGTGATCGTTTGATCCCCGAGGGCAAGCGTGTCCTTGAGATTCTGAACGGTGACAATGAGCTCGGTATCAAGATCCCACACATCTTTCTCACGAACGGATCTGGAAAGGTCGAAACCCAGCGTGTCGCGCAGCTCAGCAAGATTCTGCACAACCCAATCTCCACCGAACAGTTCATCCAGTCGCACACTCCCATGCGTGCTCTGGCTGAGTACTACAAGACTGTCCTTGTCGTTGGTGGTGAAGGTTACAAGTGTCGCGAGGTTGCTGAAGAGTACGGTTTCCAAGATATCGTGGTTCCCAATGATATCATCGCATGGGATACCACCATCGCCCCCTACCGCGTCTTCACCGAGGAGGAGCGCAAGACCAGCCGACCGCGCGACTTCTCCAAGACCAACATTGATGCCATCATGGTCTTCTCCGACAGCCGCGACTACGCTACTGACATGCAAATCATCATGGATCTCCTGCAGTCCGAGGATGGTCGCTTTGGCACCAGAGCCAAGGATCCCGTGTCCCAGCGCATTCCAATCTACTTCTCCCAGGGAGATTTACTCTGCCCTACAGAGCACCCCTATCCTCGCATGTCTCAAGGTGCCTTCCGCATTGGCCTCGAAGCCATGTACAAGGCCCTTACCGGCGTAGACCTGGAGCGTGTAGTGTACGGCAAGCCCGAGCTTGCCACCTACAAGTACGCCGACGAAGTCATCGCATCCTGGATGGAGACGATCCACAGCGACGAGAAGCTGCCTAAGAACATCTACATGATCGGTGACAACCCCGCCTCTGACATCATTGGTGGTAACATGTACGGTTGGAACACGTGCTTGGTTCGCACGGGCGTGTACCAGGGCGAGGGCAATGACAAGGAGAACCCTGCAAGCTTCGGCGTGTTCATCAACGTGCTAGAGGCGGTGCAGACGGCTATCAAGAAGGAGCTTGGTCAGGACTTTAGGTTCCAGTTTGACGAGTCGATCAATCCGGTGTTGGGTAACGGTGGTGTATCAGCTATTGAGTAAGCGACTATGGCTCAAGTGCTGAGTCGGGTTGTTGTTGTTATTGACGACATGATATGGCATACCTCTGGCGTTCGGGTTATGAGCTTTTAATTACTTATTTATTATGCATAGCTTGCCTGAACACATGAACAGCTGTGCTGCTTAGATCAGACGATTTCCATATGAACAAGATACCAAAAGCATTTCTTACTTCCCCCATACAATCCCCAATTTATGTGGTTATGATGTAATGCTAACGAAGAGTGAACGCGTGGATAACGACGATCACATGTAAAATGGATATGTACATAGCTACACATTTGAACGTACTTGTGAACGATCCAATATTGTGTCACAATGACTAGCCCGATGGATTGATTAGTTTTAGAAATCTTTGGGACTGGCTACTTTTGCAACGCGTGTCGATTGCAGCGAACGTCGAGAGACAGAGAGATCGATGTCATTGTGGATAGACGACGATCCTATGGCTTCACACCCCGCTACGTTCGAAGCAACCTCCAAAGTTCTCGGCAATGTTTCCTCACCGTTACTGGTAGGCGCACCATGACGTATAATACTCCGCTCACAGTAGACACACTTGCTTAAGCCTGCCGCGACGAAATTACCAAAGGTAAAAAGGTTAGTTAGCTCTTGGCAATTTGGCTTTTCCAAGATCTTGGGCCGATTTTAATCCATGAGCATCGATGTCCTGCTGATCGGTGTTCCAGCAGCATGAAGCCAGTCGCAGAGATCTGATGCGATCCGCAGCTTTCTTGGAATGCGCGCTTCTTTCTTGTTGGGCATCGTTCGCGACGTTCGCTCAAGTGAGCAAGAGTCGATCAAGCATTGCCATGTTCTTCTTCTCTTCTGCTATCTTGTCTTGGGCCGAAATTTTCTGATTTACGGAGTGGTACTTCATTAATACAAGGTCGGAAAAGTGTTCCTTGGTGAATTCCATAGCGAGCTGGGCATCGGCGAATTCCTCTTCCTTGATCAGTTGTTGTGCTGTTGCTAGACACATTCGCACCAGGAACTTCTGCCTACTCTGCTTCAACATAGTGGCCCCGATGATGCTATCTGGATGTTTTATAAGTGCAAGTGCTGGCTGCGGGTCAGGCTGAGTGGGATGGCAGAGGCACAGCATTGCTTGAACAACGGGTTTCCAGGACAGCAGCCATGACTGGGTAGATAGTGCAAATTTCTCATACAGTTCAGTTGTGCAAGGAATCTGGGTGTTGGCAACGATTTGATTGACAAGACGGCCGCCAACGACTTGGAGGCTTTTGAGCCATGGTCCAGTCGCGGGTGACTCGTCTGCCCTCACCAGACGATATGCTTGTAAGAACATGGTAAAGGCCTCGTCGCGGGTGTGCGCCGACACGACCATTTGCTTCAGCAGTTGCGATTTAAACTCGGCCTCTTGGGCTGCAGTCAGGACGACGCCGTGCTCACTCTTGTATGAGTACCACCGCCACAATGGGGCCTGGTTTCCCTCTGCTAGCAGCATAGGGACGAGCTTATGCACGAGGCTTTCTCCTGGGAGGCCACTAGAAGTCATGGGGATGGCCATGAAGTCTTTGGATGTCTCTGCCCCGCTCGTGCGCAGCCACTCGGCGATGATGGACGCAGGCATTCTGCCGGGGTTCGACGGCGACACTCGGTTCGGCTTGCTCTGTGTCTTGCGTAGCACGTGGATGCATAGGCTGGCTTTGGCAACATCGGCTGTACCGAGGGCGACATGGTCGAGGAACCAGGCGAGAGGGTCTTTCAGAACGTCTGCGGCAGCCGAGTCGGATGCTCTGCGCTGGGGGCGCCTTGCAAACAGGGGATTGGAGAGGATGGAGCCGATATGGTCGGCGGCCGAGTCGTACGAGGAGGGCACGCGCCTGGGGTGCTCTAGGCGGGCGAGCTCGGTGGTGGTGGTGGGAAGGGGGCGCTCGGAGGGCGCGGCGGGATGTTCGCGGTCCAGGTGGGAGCGGAACGAGGTGGTGAGCAGGTTGAGGAGCTGCTGGCTCTCGCGCGGGGTCAAGGGCAGCTGGGGGTGCATCTTGGAGGCCAGCGAGCCGAAGGCACGGCGGGCGGCGTGGGCCTGCATGGCGAGGCGGGCGGGCGCGGGCGGGCGCGGAAGGGGAGGGGAGGGGGAAGGGGGAAGGGGAAGGGGGAGGGTGGTGCTTGGTGCTGGGTGCTGATTGCTGGGTGCTGGGCGCTGGGTGCTGGGTGTGCCGACCCCGGGGGCGCTGTGTGTAGTGTGCAGCGTGCAGTGTGCAGTGTGCTGTGTGCTGTGTGCCGGCCCCGGGGGTGCTGGGTGCTGGGCGCTGGGCGCTGGGCGCTGGGTAGTCTACTGGCTGCTGGGTACTGGCTGCTGTGTGCCTGGTGCTGTGTGCTGGGCTGCTGTGTGCTGGGCGTTGGATGCCCCAGCTGCCCACTCCAGTGCCCAGCTGAGCCTTGCCCGTCCCGTGCCCAGCACCACGCGGCACGTGACGGGCTCAGCCTTGATCGCAAGCAGCCTGCGCATAGCCAGCACGCGCCGCCTTGCACATCTCACACCCTCTTCACCGCGCATGCCATCCCCTCACTCGTAGACTCGACTCTGCGCAAAAGCCCCGCGCCTGCCTGTTCCGCCCGCCAGCGCGCCAAGCGTTTGCTGCTTCTTTTAGTGCACCCTCCACCCACTCCCTAACGACATCATCTCCCACCCGCACATCTCTTGTCCTCGCCCACTTTTACAGAGGCACACACACACACAACACCACATGTCTGACATACAGTCTCGGCCTGCGCGCGGCAGGAGCACCGCCCGCGGCGGCAGAGGAGGAGGCCATGGGTCGCGCGGCCCACGCCCAAGCAAACAGACAAACGGCGACGGCGCCGTCGACACATGGGCAGACCAGGGCGAGCTGGGTGAGCTCAAGAAGCGATACTCATCCCAATTGAGCACCCTGAAGGAGCTCTTCCCCGATTGGGCCGACGTCGACCTGGTCTTTGCCCTCCAGGACTCGGACGGCGACCTTGCGTCGACCATCGAAAAGATCACAGAAGGTGAGCGCCTCCGCCTGCTAACCATCCAACCTACGCTGCTCGTGTCCTTGCTGACCCCTCTCACCAGGCCATGTCTCGCAGTTCGCCGAGGTCAAGAAGGCCAACGACCGATCCCGCTCAAAGGTCAAGGACACGACCGCCGCAACTGAAACCGCCCCGCCGCCGCGGGGAACCAGCACCCGTGTCCGTGGAGGCGACAGTATTCGTGGTCGTGGACGTGGCACAGACCGTGGACGGGGAGGATATCGTGGCAGTCGCGGCGGGGCCGCAGCTACAAATGGTACCCGTGCTGGCGGCGCTGCCGAACCAACCTCAGTTCCGACCGCCGAGTCCAATGCCTGGAATCTTCCTGCCGCCACCAGCGAAGCCAAAGAAGATGCACAGTCCAAACCCATCGATGCTCCGGCTGTCGCCAAGCCTGAGCCGCCCAAACCAGCCGCCCCTGCTGCAAAGACCTGGGCCAGTATGTTCGCGCCCGTCCCTAAGCCTGCAGTCCCGAAGCCGGTCGTGAAGCCAGCACCGCCTCCAGAAGAGCCCACCCCAGCCTCCGCAGAGCCATCGGTCCCAGAAGTTGCACAAGAGCCTGCAGCCGAAGCAGAACAGCTGTCCGTTCCAGATGAAAATATCGAAGAAACCCCAGTCGTAGCCGAAGACTCGTCCAAGACAACCAACGACAAGGAGGAAGCTGCTGCGCCCGAGCTTACTCTCACACCTTCCAAAGACGAATTAACAAAGGAGAACATCGAGCATATACCTGATGTTTCGCACGGTCCGGCCACAGAGACCGTTGCTAGCACCGTTGCTAGCTCCAAGGACATCGGGAGTCTTGCGAGCGTGGCGACACCTTTGAGCACCGGAGGACAGGCACCAATCGGGCGCCCCGGCATTGGAGGATATCAGACCACTGCACTCAAAGCCACCACGGCCACCCCTCGTAGTACTAGTTTCCAGAGGAGAATTCTGGAACAACAAGAGGCAGTTGTCATGCCCGGAAACCATGCTGTAAACCAGGCAGCAGTGCAATTCGGAAGCTTAGGTCTGAACGGGGATGTCGATGCGGATAATCTTGACGTTGATGAGGATAGAGAAGATGCTGAGACCCGGACTCAACCCCCGCAGCATTCGCCAGTTGCACAGCCTAGGGCAGCTCTTCCTCCTGCTCCTCGACAGGCCCCTCCTGCCGAGTCCCAGCCGCAGGAGTCAACGCCCAAGCAGGCTCCTGGATTGCCTCCGGTTCCCCAGCAACAGCCGCTGTCACAACAGTCACCTTCAAACCCTCTCGCCGCGCAGGCAATGCAGAACCAAGGTTCACAAAGCCAACAGCCATACAACCAGTTCGGTCGCTATGGACAGGCTGAAGCTGCGGCACCCCCGCAAAAGCCTTACGATCCATTCGGTCAGCAGGCACCGCAAACGAACCAGTACGACTACCCCGGCCAACAAAATCAACAGCAAGTATCTCAGGCTCAGGTTGGCGGGTTTTCATCTGCTCCCGAGGCTTTTGGGTCCCAATACCCCACTTCCGAGCAGCAACGCTCTGCAGCATACCAGCAATATTATGGCAGCTATGCTCAGCAGGGCACACCTAGCCAGCAAGAAGCTGGAGTCGCCCAGCAGCGTACTGGCAGCGCGTTTGGATCTGGGCCTAATGATTCGTCTTTCTCTCAGGGCCAGTCGCAATCGCACTCACGCTACAACGAGTCCCAAAACAGCGGACACAATACACCCAATCCGACCTTGAGCGGCCAACACCCAAGTGGACCTGCATCACAGCAGCAGGGCCAGCATATGCAGCAACCCCATGGTCAGCCAGGGCACGCGGGCAACTACCCATATACTCACCCGTATTATGCAAACAATCCGTACTACGCCAACTACGCTAGCCAATACGGAGCCTACGGCCAAGGCTACGGTAATTTTGGCAAGAACATGTACGGACAATCCCATCACTACGGCGGCATGCCCCCTCAAGGATCGTTTGACCAACATTCATCTTCTCCCGCCAATGTTGGTGCTTTCGGTGGCTCTTCCATTCACGGCCGTGACTCTGGATTGGGTGGAGGATTGGGTGGCGATTATGGAAGGTCGGTGTCCGGAGCTGGCCAGAATCAGCACAATGCCACAGCAGGATCTGGCGCCTTTAGCGGGCTTCCTGAGTCATATCGACAGCCTCAAGGGGGCTACAGTGGCCAAACTTCATATGGCCAGCAGCAGCTCGGTCAGCAAGGACCCAGTGAAGATTCACTGAAGCCTTTCAGCGACAGCAAGAGCGGTGGACCTAGTCCTTCTGCTCTTGGAGCCCAACCCGGACGTCCAGGATCTGCTACCAACAACCCTCAAAGCCAGGGCAGCCAAGGTGGTCTCCCGCAGCAGCAGGGTTTTGGCGGCTATCCCGGCCATCTTGGCCAGGGTAACCAGTATGGCGGCCTCGGTGGATTGGGACACCAGGGTGCCGGTAGCCACCAAAACAACTTTGGACAGTACGGTGGATTTGGTGGTGGATACGGATCGTACAGCCGCGGTGGTTGGGGTACGAACTATCAGCAGCATTAGAGATGCCCTTTACAACCCATCATAATGAGTTGAAATTGGAGAATGGCATGCTAGCTGCTCTTTGGCACCCAACGGCGTAGCTTGACGTGGGAAAGGGTTACCATGTAGTATCACCTCTTTCCCTTTACCTCTTTTCTCCTCACTCTGTCTGCATGTCTGATTGATTAACGGCTTTAAAAGCGGCCTAACTTGTATTATGATGGGAAAGTCTTGTTCATTTTTTTTGCTCTACTCTGGAATCACTGGCTTTGCGACTGCATCCTCTCACTCTTCTGGATCGGATCAGATATGGCGTTATCACTGCCTGTTTTGCGTCTTGGTTTGAGCAAGGGAGGGTCACTTCATAAGCATCGATGCAAAAAACTCCTCATTGCTTGGTTTTGTTTTTTGGTTCGGTTCAGGTCACGGGTGGGAAATGTTTTAACACCAGTATATGAATAGCTGGGATATGGAGTTTGCACTGGGCGGCAAGGGGTGGGTGGGAAGTGCAATGAAAGTGTCTGAACGGGGATGCGCTTCTCCTGGTTGCTTTGTGATGGTGACAAGTGATGTGATGGTCCCATGGCTTGACAACAACCTACTCTCACCGCATGCCCCACTTTCATTTTCATCTGTTGATAACTTGTGATGTTCGACATAGGCATATGATTGGTTAAGTTCACTATTCGGTACGTGAGGTCAGTAATATACTGCCAGAGTGACTTAGAATTGGAGATAGAGACAACAAGCCAGACATTCGAGGTTTGAATCCATGGGCGTATGGCTAGCGTCATATGTCACCTTTCTGCATGGCCGTCTAGATTACCTGGAAATTCCTAACGATATCTATCAGTGAACTGTCATACGTCACATGGCTAATCATGAAGAATATAGCGTGTGCGACGTTCTGTTGCGATACAACCTTTGGGTGGGTTTACACGGCCTTGATCGTAGGTGTGGGTCATGTTTCGACTGTACATACCTGCGTATCCGCTATACGGTACAGCGATGTTGACCCAATTGAGTAAATCAGTTCACGATACTATTGTGATCCACATTAGGAGAATCGTCTAGTCGTCTGGCGATTCGGATAGCATCCAAATGATTGGAGCTAGGAAGCATACCTGCATGCAGGTACAAGCTATTACCGGCTAGCGTTACCCACGCTGATGCACACACTGCACCCGGGTGCATTGCATTGCAATTATTTGCAAGAAACGATAAGATGATGTGGGTCTGGTGTGCTGTATGGAATTGTCAGTGTTAATCACATCACTCGGTGAGGAATGCGCATAGCAGAATCTGCATGCAGAACATGTCGCCATGATGAAACCCGATCTCGGCATCGACTGATCATCACGTGCTCAGCATCCATGTCGGAACCAGTCCTCGGAGCCTAGTCACGCAGAAAGACGCACTGCCTAGCTTCTGCTGACACTATTTCACCGCCATAGATACTCTTTCGAGAGGTTGAAGACTCATGCACAAACGTCATCCTGGCTAGATCCACGCTACGCCCACTCGGCAGACGCAACGGCGAAGCTACTGCATGTTGCAGAGCGGAACTGGGCTACATGGAGAATAGGCCATCGGACCGGTGTAAGTCGGGGAATTGAAAAAAAGATTCAGCTTATCGGTACCACGGCGGTCAGAGCGAGGAAGGGTTCAAAGGGACCAAGGCCCGATTGCGCAGGGCGTTCTGGCCCATTTTTTGGATGTCAAGTGGTAATCGAAGTTGCTGTAGCAAATTGTCAAGGTTTCGTTGTATGGGAGGCGGAATTCCAAGTTGCGCTTTTAGTGTGAGTACAGAGTACCTGGATGGGCGATGCGGTATTGACTGGAATCCAAGTGCATTTCCCTCACAAGAACTCAACACCTCAACACCTGAATTGTGTGACAGCGTTATCAAGCGAGATCACATGTTCAAAGGATTGTGTCCTTAAATACAATAGATATGGCTGAATCAACTTCACCACTGCTACGTCTTCCATTGGAGATCAGGCTTATCATCTACGAGTATTTACTATTCCCTTCGCAATTACCCTCATCCTCACATGCAACATCGGTTGCAAATCTTCTGCCGGACTTTCATACCTACCATTTCGATGACACAAATATAAATGATGCGATCTTCACGCTTGCTGTTCGGACGATGGACCCATACGCAGGCGCACAAAGTTCGCGCAGTTGGAAACGCAGATCGACGTACCACGTCCGCACAGGTGAGTTCTGTTCCTCCACCAATCTCCATGTTTGCGCGCGTTCCTGATTGAATCTGTTTCCCAAATATGAAGGCATAATAACAGGCACATCAGGCCCCTTCCTCACCACCACCACCCCAACTACATACCGCGTTCTCCTCTCGCCATACACCGCGCATCTACGTCATACGATACCTTCTCTTCTGGCACTGAACCACCAAATTCATGCCGAGGCCGCCAAGGTGCTTTATTCTACTTACACGTTCAACTTTCATACTAGCATTGAGGCCGCTGTGCCTTTCTTTAGTGATTTGACGCCTGTTGCCCGTGCCTCAATACGGCAACTTGCGCTTACGAAGAAGGGTCTGCCATACACGAAGGAATTCGATCGCTCGGAATGGGCCGCCCTCTGTACCTATCTATCCCAAAACCTCTGCTTGTCCAGCCTCGATCTATCCGTTGCTGCAGGCAAGCCCGGTGACGATGGGTGGGACAACGTGGCGCCTATCTCGAAGGAGGCATTCGAGCTGATGCAAAGGATGAGGAAGGATTGGGGTAGTACTGTTGGCGGTGCGGATTTGACATGGGTGGAGCAAATGTTTGAGGTGAAAGGATTGCGAAAGATGAACGTCAAGGCTTTGGTGGAGCACTGTCCTGGAGCGGTGAGCGAGATGATGGCTTTTTGGATTGCATTTGGTAAGAGCGTTGAAGGCGGATTTGGGGAGTGGGTTAGGAGTATCATGATCGATGGCGCGGCCTAGCTACCAAGACCACAATGTCCTACATTGGACCTAGTATCTAAGTCATGGAAGATTGATCACCAACTCCCAATATCTACTGGCTTGTGCACAACGAGCCCAGTAAGCAAATCGTCACTGGATATGCATTGGGACGGCATGGTCTCTGACCGGGCGCTGGGTGAGAGGCAGAAGGAAGCTGGCTGCCTGGTGGCCTGGTGACATCAAAGCGAGATTACAGCGGCGTACAAAGATCAACAAACGCTCGCTGAGATGTGTAGGGCAAGGTGGCTGTTGGACAATGTATCTGCCTTGCCCCTGAAAGATGGACGCGGAGTCACACTCTACTCCAAGGTGCCGGATGACGACGGTCAAGGGACGCGGAATGTTCTAGCGCTACGACGGTATTGTCATGTCGTCTCTCCAAATCTGCTCCTGACAATGTTGAAACGAAGAGGTTGGCTAATGACGAAAGCGAAGTTCAGGCAGCCGAGTTTGAGGCACGCTTATAGGGTGGGATAGAGTTGGGTTTGGACGCGCGTTTGGTCGATAGCGCCGAATTTTAAGGCAAGTACATAAGTGTTGGTGAAGTGGTGTCTGGGTGTCTTGGTGTGGGTGCACTCGGCTCGGTTATTAGGTGCGTAAGTATGGCAAGACGACGGCACACAGCTGCCTAATGCAGTCAGTGCATCACAGTGAGGGACCCGTGGACCCGTGGACCCGTGGACCTGCGGACACAGGTGGCGGAAATTCGAATGCGCTGCATGCGCCCGTACGAGCCTCGAGGTCTGCTTCTCTACCAGAAGTTTTCCCAAACACCCATGTAGACTCATGCGACATGGGCGGTTTTGCGGCCCTTTGCAGGGTCCGCGTGGTACGGCAGCAGGGTTTCTACCCCAGGAAAGACGCAAATCTCCCGGTCGTTGGACCGTAGTCGATGGCTTCTTGCGGCTCGCAGCATGCACAGCCGGCGGCATATATTGGACGGCTATGCGGGGAGATTAGATGCCCCGGACAAAATAAATGAGGACTATGGGGTAGAGGGTTCGAGAAGTGTTCGCGTGGTGCTTCCATGCATGCAGGCGGAGCCGAGGCCGGAGCACATATGAATTTTGATAAGGTTCCGAGGATGGCGGTTTCCATGGGAAGGAGTCTGGAGGGCTTTAGGCGGAAGGGAGAGGGAGGCGTCATGTTGAGCTGGTGGCAGGCTGGGGCGCCACTGTGCCGGGGGCTCCGCGTCAGCGAGTTGTGGTGAGGCTGTGGGTGGGCGGTACAGCACGATAGTCTGGGTACTGTGTGTATTCTCACGGCGAGGTAGAAACAAACAGCAAAGCGTGCCACGACGACCCCACCGCGACGAGGCGTAGCTGGTCGAAGGGGCTCGCGGGAATGTACCAGAACACCCCTGGGGCCGTGCAGGAGTTGCCTCCTTGGGCGAGGCGGGCTCCGAGTGTGAAACGCTGTTGGCCCGCCCACCCAAGGGAGTGTGGGGCGGCGTTCGCGGCCTCCACCCACGCCAGCACGCCAGCACGCCGCGTCTGCCGGCGCTGGGGGAGCAGGGCGACGCAGGGCAGGCGGAGGCAGGCCGTCCAGCGACAGCGCGCAGGCAGCTCGTCGCCGTCGCGGGCCAGGCGCTCCAGCGAGCAGAAACGGCCCAGGCGGCGGTTTGAAGGTGCGTTACAGCTCGACGATCAGGTCGCAGGCCCGTGCGCGATCGGGGAAGGAGCGTGCCCCAAATTAGATTAAGCGGCCTTGCCGTAAGGGACAAAGCGGCAGCTGCGCCCCTGTCGCTCCACGGCCTGCCGCCTGGCATAAAGGCCACCGTGTCTACTCGACTCGCCGCTTATCATCCACCATTCTCCTCCCCTCTGCCTAGATGCACTAGCACTCACTGCATCGACAACATCCACACTAGACGGGGATGGACTCTCTTTGCTACTCGTCTTCTTCTTCGCTCTCGCACACAACCTCAGACATGATGGCCTCGCTGACCCCGCCGCCCACCATGGACCCCGCAACCACAACCATCAAGATGGAAGACCTCCATCAGCCCTCCTTCACATCCACCCCGCCCCCCTCACACGAGCTCGGCCCCTCGAGCCCCGCGCCCCACCACCACGACGGCAAGCCCGTCAAGAAGCGCAAGTCGTGGGGGCAGGTGCTCCCCGAGCCCAAGACGAACCTGCCCCCACGGAAACGCGCAAAGACCGAGGACGAGAAGGAGCAGCGCCGCATCGAGCGTGTCAAGCGAAACCGCCTGGCCGCACACAACTCTCGCGAGCGCAAGCGGCAAGAGTACGAGCTCCTGCAGGCCGAAAAGGACCAGATGGAGCAGGATCTCATCGCCGCCCGGCGCCAGATCGCCCAGATGACCACCGAGCTCAAGGCCTACCGCCAGAAGTACCCCGGTCAGGTCCCAGAAGCCCCCCTCGACGTCCACGTCGACACCACCCCCGCCTCGGACTACACCCCTGACACGGTCAACCCAGCCAAGACCACCTCGTCCACTGGCTTCCCCAGCCCAGACTCCATGACCATGGACAGCTTCGATTCCCCGCGTGATTCTTCATGCGCCCCCGAGACACCCAACTTCAGCGAGCCCGCCGTTGACTTCGACCAGACACGATATCCTGCAGAGATATTGTGCGACCTGCAGTGTCGGTCGACTTCAGCGCCCACGGCCTCCCTGTCGGCGACTTGGGCTTTCCTCTCGCTTTTCAACCTCACGCTGCCATGGACAAGCAGCCTATTGACGATCTTTTCGACTTCGACCAGTTCACCAACAATGAAATGGGAACTGCTACGGGCCTTGTTGACCATGACCCCTTCTTCACTCCCGGCCTCTTTGATGGCACCCACTCTCCCGACTTTGACCTTTCTGACCACCTTGATGCAAAGCACTTCGACTTGCAGACAGCCTCTGGCGCAGCCCTTGCTAGCGACGAGGCTCTCGCAGCGTAGTGCTACCATCGGGAAGGTCGCTCGGTCATCCGACGGACTGCGGCGGGCCAGCCTAGATGGCGGCTTGAAAAGGCGTTCACGGTCACACTATGGTTCTAGACAATCACTTCGGAGGCGTCAAGGTTCTGGGGCACTAAGGAGCGGGGTTTTTCGATTACTGGATGGCGTTGGGTCATGAACTGATTTCTCCCGGGATTGGACCTGGACGTGTTTGACTACTGTAAAACAGACAGTTGTCGATGGGGTTGGTGGGCGACACGGCTGGAAAGGACCAAGGGCTGGCTCTTTCATGAATAGCAAATCAACCACACACACTTCACATCACTATGATCTTCTATTGCTTTGCTGTGACACGTTCGTTGACTTGCCCCTGATCAATCTAATTTGTGCTCCTCACTTTCCCTACCGTCCCTGCTGCATGTTTTTCTCAGCTCAGGTGGGCTACTGGGTGCCGTGTCTCGCTTGTTGCGGTGTGGTCCCGCATTTTGCTCGCGTCAGATCAGCCACACGGATCCTTCGCTCAGCCTGGCTTGCCTTGGATGATGTAAGGGAGCATCGTGTTTGTTTCTAATCATAGTTCGTGCGGCACCTGGGTAGTGGAGAAGCATCACTCTTTGCAGTTGTACCGCATGGAACGTTCCATGCTTCGTAACTTGGGTCGTATAGCACGAGAGGGTCGTATAGCACGAGAATAGAGTAGGAAATCATCATTCATTCGTTCATGGATATCGCTATTCATACGGATAGTTTCATTCCTTGCTGCCCCTCCAGCCTTGTCGCACCCAGCCTTACTTGCACTAATTGGCAAAGACTCAGACCATCCTCCCTCAAAAGGCTTCGACCGCGTTTACGACTTGGTGACCTGGTCAACGATGGGAGGCTTGTTCCCATCGTTGGAATGTGCGCCTTGGTTTTGGCCTGCGGAACCGCCGCCCGAGGCGTTCATGCCCTCAAGGGCCGCACCCTTCTCGATTTCGGGCATGGGAGCGACCTTCTGGGCGTGCTTGAGCGTAGTCTAACTCGGTCAGCAAAGTAGAATGGTGGAGGGTTCCATGCATAGAAGACGTGATTGGATAAATAGAGGTAAACTCACATCTCCAGAAGCGCCATGGACGAGGTTCTCGCCTGCCTCAATGGGGCCGTTGTCGCTGGATCCGTCACCGTTGCGGGGCATGTTGATGGTTGTCTGGAGTTTGGAGGGATGAAGAAGAGTTGCTGTTGCTATTGCGCTGCAACTCTATCCTTTGCAGAGCTTTCTTATAGCTCGTGTGTTGAGCAGCAATTGGGTGACGTCAGTATGATGCCAGAGAGCCGCACTGATCAGATAGTACGGACCCACAAGGTTTCCGCGATATTGACCGGATGGAAATTCGGACATGGTGATGAGTTGTTGGAGCGGGGCACGTAGTTCGCATGATCGCGTGCCATGGTTGCTGGTGCCATGTCCATCGGATCTCAGACCTGGTGAGCTTGGCTTTGGTCGGATGCATCATCAAGACGTGCATCGGTGCCCTAATGTTCATTATACATGAAGACTTGGAAGAACCATCTTCTGCCTGTGTATTACATATAGCTTCCAGTGGACTGGTAGCTGATTGTGCTCCCACCGGGGTACTTTAGGATGGTAATACCATAGCCGCGATGTTTGCAGAAACAGGTCTATTTTCGATCAATTCTGCCATGACGAGTCCTGTACCAGGCGCCTGGCATATTCCCCACGCACCGTGCCCACCTGCGAGGAACACGCCGCCCTCGCTTCCTTTGCGTGTCTTCAAATCACCCCCGAGCTTGCTGTCTGGTATACGGCACACTAGTGGACGGCCGCTTGCCGTTACTGGTCTGAAACACTACGATCCCGGTCAACCCAATCACCTCCGGGATTTCTAGCAAATACTACTTACCAAAGACTCTCTCAAGATTTCCATCTCCTTCCCTTCTACCGTACCGATCATCTCTGCAGCACATTTTCTCATCTGCTCCATGGCATCTGGGTTGACCTTGACGTCTTCTGGTCGCTCGGGCAAAGGAATCATTGTACTGTTCAGGCCCGCAAGATACAATTCCCCTCCCACCCGTGAGAATAGTTCCGGTGAGAATCCAATGTCGTCTGTCGCGAAGAGGGCATGGCAGGTGTCGGAACCTTCTTGGTCTGGGGGTGGGTTGTAGAAGGGATTGCGTACAAGGAGAGAGTGCCCGGCGAGCGAGGAGATGGGTATCCGGGTCGTGGATTTTGGGAAGAGAGAGGCGAAGACGCGGGGGGACCAGGCGCCCGAGGTGATGACCAGACGGGTACACGGTACTATTATTTACGTGCATCAGAACCATACAGTGGGTTAGACAGGCGATGTGACTGACATTCTGTCTCGATTCCCTGTTTGGAAATGCGTACCCCGTTGAGCTGATTGTGGGCATCTCTAGATACGGATATTGGTCTCACCGGATGGTGGAGTTGGACACCGTTCTCAGTACACTGTTGGAGCAGCCACCGGCAAAATCTCAGGGGGTCACTTCCGTCTGTCAGTTCGCTTCTGTGGGGGGTTGCAGCATAGGACTCACATCTGGGCCACGGTCCCCTCCTGACTGATGACTTCCAGACCTTCCTTGGGCCTCAACCACACGGGTCCTTGCTGGCCAATGACCCTGTCTTCCCTGGCTGCCTGAGCTCGACTGGTCCCGTCAGCCAGCCAATCCTCCCCACTGCCACCGACGGCCGACTCGGTGTCCTGGCTCAAGGAGATTCCTGTGCTGGCTGCGTACCCCCAGTTCCTTCGGCCGTCGTGTGCATGGGCAAGGTGCTTGTGGAGCTTGAACGAGAGGGTACCGAGAGAAGCACTGGACGGAGCAAACCAGTCGGCGGCCAGGAAGCCGCCGGCGAAGCCACTCGCGCAGCAGAACAGGTCGGCGCTCGAGTCGACCAGATGGATGCTCTGTGGCTCCGTCCTGCCGCTCGTCGACAGATAATATGCAGTGCACAGGCCGACGATGCCCGCTCCGACAATGACCGTGTCGCCTGCCCTCCCTGTGTTCATCGTTCTGGGTCGTCGGCGCGCGGGGCAAAGAGGGGCGGCCTTCTGCCCCCTCGACCGCAGCGCGACCCGGCCGTGAATTTATAGCAGAGCACCGCAGCCCAGCCGTTGCTCTGTTGCTTCGACGCCAGCATCGTCTGACCCGCTGTGTCTTGTGAACGCGGGTGCGTTTGGTGCTGGGGGGGGGGGGGAAGGGCCATGCATGCACAAGACATCGTACGAGACGACCGTTGCGGCTGCCCGCGATTCGCTTGCGGCACCTGTGAGCCTTCTCCGGAACACGCCTGGCTAGCCCTCTTGGGGGCGGTGGCCTGACTTCTGGACTGACAGGCCACTCTGGAGCCATCTTCCGTCATGCGCCGACATATGCTGTGCTGTAGGTATGTACCTACCGGTACTTTACTCTACAGTGCAGCGGCAGATGTGAGCCAGACATGTGCGGGTCCTTGTTTTCGCCTCTGCAACACATACAGTACAACAAAGAATACCAACCCTCGCCAACACCCTGCTACGCCTTGCACTGGCTGCCCGACTGTCCAAAGCCACCGTCCAAATGCTATGCAATGTCACCTGGGCACCATGCCCCTCCCGTGCTCAACCGCCCAAGCTCCTGTTCATGAGACGGATCCATGTCTCCACCTCCTCAACCATCTCCCGATTAACACCAGCCTGCTCAATCACGATACCACCCCCATCATCATCGCTGCCCGCATCGTATACAACGTAGTCTGGACCGTCACCGTGCTTGTTCGTCTTCGGTGGAGCCACGGCTTTGGCCGAGACGTCATGGAAACAAGGAACAGATCCAAAGGGCTCGTCGAAAGAAGCTGCATCGGGCTCAGAATCCATAGCTGTAGTGGTTGGCACATCAGCTTCCTCGACTTCCTCCATGCTGGCCTCTGCATCATCTAGAGCTAGACCTTCTTCACCAGAAACATTGTAAAGGGGAATTGGGAACCCGCTTTCCGTGTCCAGCGTCCTGGTACGCTCGTAGCCGTTAGCACCAACCCCGATCAACATGTCGGAATGGCTCGATCGGCTTTCGCGCTGGATACATGGTGCTGAAGGACAGGTCACCATGATATTTGGAGGCGAGATATCACCGAGAGGAACCTTGGTACCAGGAATCGGCGTCGGTGGCGGACTGGCCTCGGCGACCATGTCACAGGGAGCAAGGTAAGGGCTTGCCTTTGTAGAATTGTTGACAATCGTCTCTTGCAGAAACAACCTCTGAAGTGGAGCAGGTGAGTCTGCTACCGTACCGAATACACTATCTTCCACTACAGGCGAAATACTCGGGACCATCGGGGTGGTGTTGCGACTTGTTGGCGGAACACTAATAGGTGATGAATGATGGACCCTGAGGCTGGAGGATCCAGACGTCGTACGTGTCATGGATCCAAACATAGGCTCGTCCACTGGAGAGGTCTCGAAGTTGAGCGAGACGGAAGGAGTCTCTCTGACCTAAACGTCATTCGTGTAAGCAAGTGAAATTACTAGACGTGGAACTGTTACTCACCGGCGTCTGAGGAGATTCTGACTTTGCAGGTTCCTCTTCGCTCTTCTTGGAGCTGCTGTGACTTGAACGAAGGCTGCGCAAGGACTTCATACCTCGCAGTGATCCTAGAAGACGGTGGCGTCGGGAAGGGGACTCCTTGTCGGACGGGCATGTGTGGTCTCTATTCCGCAAGACACCAATGTCATCGACCGACGAGCAGATTGTCTTGGGAGGAGTGATAATGAGCTTTTTGGGGTTATGCCTTCGAATAGCACTATGCAAGTGAGCGAATAGCAATGCGTTAGACGAGAAGGCTATACTCAGGAGAAGCCAACCCACAGTCCATGTCGTCGTGAGAAGAATAGAGACCGGAGAGACCTTTTTTGGTCCGGACGGCCAGGCGATGGAGTGCCATGCTGGCTTCACTGCTTCAACAGTCCCACGGATATGTAGCAGTATCAGTGGCGAGGGAGCACAGTGGAGAACATGGAGAGGAGCTCTCGAGAGTCAAAGTTGCAGGCATACTTTTGTTTGGCAACAGGCTGGCTGCGCTTGCATCTGTCACGACGGGGAATGGCAACAGCAAACGCCCGTAGGAGCAGCCACGAGGAGGCATGAAGGTCCTGGACCTCACTTCTGTTGACTTCGTTCGCATACAGCGTAGTGCACCCGGCGAGGCATTGCCTTCTCGTTGCGCCTCCCCGTGGCTGCGACGAGGCTAGGGCCACACGGTCCGACAACGGGCGAGACGAAGGCAGGTAACACGCTACAGGCGCTATCCCCGCCCAATGCGCGCTTCGAGAAAGGGAAGTTGGGGGTGAAGTTGGGTCACACGTGACGTGTTGGGATGGATGGATGATGGCCGGGGATGCATAGACCAGGGATGAGATTTTGGTCCGAGCTCCAGTCGCGTTCGCAGCTTGGGCGCATCCCAATCAACCTGCATCATCCATCCTCCCATTGCGCGCTCGTCTTCATCTCCACCCGCAGCACCTGCACATTCGCACTCACCCACGAGCCCTTTGCGCCTGCCAAGGCTCGCTTCCCATTTGCAATGGCGCGCGGCCGGCCTTCGCGCGCAGCCGCCCGTCGCAGCACGCCCGCGACACCCATTCACTTCGACGACGACGACGAGATGGACGACGTGGTCGAGGCCCCCGAGTCGCGCGCTGAGACGCCTGCCGAAGAGGAAGAGGCTGGCACGCCTGCGCCAGAGTCAGACGAGGAAGAGAAAGCAGCCTCGGAACGCTCCGCTACGCCGGTTGTCCAGGTGCCGCGCAAGAAGCGCCTGGGTCGCCCGCCCAAGAACCGCCCGCCGGACTGGAACGTGGTTCCTGACGACGGTTCCCAATCCGGCACCCCTGTGAAGCGCAAGCGCGGTCGCCCTGCCGGTGGAGGCTTCCGAGGTCGCCCTAGAGGCGGCCCCATGCAGGCTACTCGAGTGGCCATTGACAAGGAGGGCACCATGATGGATGTGGTAAACGACGAAGTCGATCTCCCCGAGGATCCCCAGGGCGAGGCCAAGGTCGACAAACTGGGCAACTTGCAACACGGCCGCGACTACCGTGTGCGTGTCTTCACCATCAGCGGTCGGGGCGAGAGGCTCTACATGTTGTCCACCGAGCCTGCGCGATGCTGTGGTTTCCGCGACAGCTACCTGTTCTTCACCAAGCACATGAAGCTCCACAAGATCATCATAGATGATGCTGAAAAGAGGGATCTGATCGATCGCGACATCATCCCCCATTCCTACAAGGGTCGGGCTATCGGTGTTGTCACGGCTCGCTCCGTCTTTCGCGAATTCGGGGCACGCATCATCATCGGCGGTAAGAAAGTCATTGACGACTACTACGAGACCGACGCGCGAGAGCGGGGTGATGTCGAGGGCGACCTGGCAGAGCCAAACGACAAGCTGCCGCCGCCTGGCGAACCCTACAACAAAAACCAATATGTCGCCTGGCATGGCGCCAGCAGCGTCTATCATACTGGAGCTCCCAGTGTGCCTACTGCCAATGGCAAGCCGGTGCCAGGAAAGCGCAAGGTCAACATCACTTCCGCCAATTGGCAGTTTGAGCATTCTAGCTCGGCTAGGTAGGTGAAAAACTTGGGTCCAACAGAATGATTTCACGTCATACTAACTGTACATAGTCGGTTCAACTCGAGTCTTTCTGCATTGCGAAAAGCGAACCTGCAAGGCATCTACGACCCACACACAAACTTGATGTGTTATCCCAGGACAACGCAACCTACCCATGCTAAGTGGGAAGAAGTCCCTCAGGAAGAGAGTGATGTGCCTCCACTGGTGCGCAAACACTACTTTGTCGTTGATACACACGTGCAGAAACCGCCTTATGCCAGTCTAGGACTGCCAGGTCCCGATGCCGATTTTCTTGATGTGGGTACCAATGGACTTCCTGATCTGGAGGACGATGACATCCAATCTATGACGCTTGAGGCACGGGAGAATTATCTGCAAGCGAAGGAGGACGAGATGTGGTGGAAGAATCAGTTCCATTCAGAAGCGGTGGACGGTGCTAGGCCAACACTGAAGATAGGGTTTACAGGCGTACCGGTATAATTGGGGTCATGATGAGAGGGGTGTTTGTTTAGTTGTTCGATACCAAATTACCAACACAGGATGGCGTATGTAAGATACATCCTTCGACATGACAGATGCTGCACGCTGACGGCGTGCCTATCCCTAGCATCCTTAGTTTCTTATCCTATTTCCCGGTTTAACTACGAATGAAATGCCTCGTCCCCATATATTCAGTGCCCACCATGTCTATATTGGGATGTTACTCTGTGCCACCCCTCTACTGGTTTCTTTGTCCGTTTGATTACGTTATTCTCCTGGCTTTCCTGTCACTTCTTTAGTATACGAGTCGACCACGCGCATGCACGCCACTTACTCTAAGCAACAAAGCTCAATGCACGAGGTTACAGCCACTCGCCGGATAGACTGAATTTGGGGAGGGTCTCGAGAACCCGCGAGACAAAGGCCAAGTCACCGATAACATGGCTCCATGAAGGCCATGGCTCCGAGTATTAACATGATACAACTGTTCTGCTCTCAAATTTGGAATACACCTCGCAACACGATGCCGCTGGGTCAGTTTGCAAACCAAACGCAGGCCAATTGCACAGCACCTCTCCTTGATCTGGCCTCATTCTCGAAAACCGGTGGATGCAAGTATCCGTGTGAACAATATACTACAACACATCGCTGACAGGTACTCCAGATACGGCCGGAAGATATTGTGGGCTTGGATCTTTTGAGGATGGGACAACATGTTGTTTTCCCTGTCCAATCCAGGATTGGCTCTACCCTCCAGGTATTGTTTCTCTCCTGGCATATGCTGCACATGCTGAGGTACTATCTAGATTGGAAATCTCATCTCCGTGTTCCAAATTATCTTTCGATATTCTCAGTAACACTCTGCTTATTTTTATTGCTATCTTTTGCTTTGCTGCCACCGGAGACCACACATCGGCACTATCTTTCTGTGGGGCTCTTGTTCCCTGTCCTCTTCATATCGCTTTCTTTCTCTATTCCCGTAACAACAGATCCCAACATGTGCTACGACGCCATCACACCGCATGACATGAAATCCTCTCTGTCGTGTGCGTGGACCGGCTCCCTAGTCACCCTTGGTGGTGTGGGTAGTGTTGTCTGGGTTTTGCTACGAAGCTTGTGGCTACACATCCGGATCTTCTGGGACCGCGATCCTGGAGAGATCTTCAAAATTGGAAGTATCGTTATTGGTACCGTGTTACCATTGGTGTATTTGATTGCGGTGCTTTCCGTCACAGGATTCAGCTATCGCATGGGGCAGACCTGTCTACCCAACCACGAGCATGCCATTGTTACTTTCTGGATCTGGCTCGTCATATTTGCTGTTCTCGCGTTCGTTTTGCAGACATTCACCTCGGGGTACTGCTTTTATGTCTACGTCCGCTCGCTACGGCGAGTGCAGCGCGAATCGGCAATCGACTCGTTCGAGAGGGGCGAAGTCCGCCGAAAATCCGAAACGTGGACGAACGTAAGAAAGCTGTTCTTACTACAATGGAGAAATATCCTGGTCAGTGTTTTCGTGATTATTGGAAGCATTAGTTTCTTTATTGTGTTTTGGACCCAGGACTCGAAGCTGGGTAGGGTGTTCAACGACCCGAACAACATCAAGCCGGTGAAGACATGGATCATTTGTCAGACACTTTCCAGGGGCGATAAAGAAGAATGTCGTAAATATGTCAAAAATTTTACGGTAAATCAGGCTGCGGTGCTGGTCTCGCTCATCTTGGCATCTGTAAGTCGACTTCCCCAACTTTGGATATGGACTTGGCAATTACAGGAATCGATGCTGACGTTAGTAAGCTCGTCGGAATCTCTATATTCATCTTGCTCTTTCGAACCACGATGCTTCACGCCTGGATCTCTCTTATCCGGCGCTTCTACCAGTCCACTCGACACCGTGTTCTCCACCGTGGCCGCCCACCCACACCACAGCTCACAACTCTTGAGAATGCAGACAAATATATGCCTACCAGATCCTCTGATAAACGTGTCTCGGTATTTACCACCGAGGTACGGTCCAGGTCCAATTTTTCGGAGGAGCGAAATGCGGGAGTTGCAGTAGAGACGAGGAGGATTGTAGGCACAGAACTGGATAATGTTTCCCGGGTGGAAAAGCGTCCAACTTATGAGAGAGTGACTAGCGAAACAGGGTTGCTGATACCACCAAATATTACCCGATACAATACTGAGCTTTGGGAAAGTGAAATGTCGCAGGACACGTCTCGCGCAAGGACTCCGGAAGAAAACGACTCACCTCTGATATCTTCAGCACATCCAAATATTCAGTTTTCGAAGTATCGACTCTCACAGATTCAACCCGACTCCTTGTCTGGCGCTCCTCGTTCATATGTACCTTCGCGTGAGGCACCAATTCCACCGCCACGCCACCCGTCTGTGAAGGTGCGACCGATCGAGAGACCTGCGAACGCATCAAACGTAGTAGATAAAGGATCTGACATCAATTCAGCTGAAAAAAATGGGTTCAGTTTCCAGCGGACTAAGAGCAATAAGGTTCGTGGGCGTATCAGTGCACCAGTGCCGCAGAGCTTTGTGCATATTAATGGAGCATTTGTAGAACAGGATGGAAGGAGAGAGGGCCCAGGCATAAACGATGGGAAATAGTATAGGGAAAGAATTTGAAGAAACATATTTGGGTTTCGCGTTTCTTGCAATATCATGTATTCGTCAAGTCACCTTGGGATGAACATTGGTCCTACAGATGAGCGCAGCACGTTTTCACCTTGATCGCGAAATGGCTCAATGTTCGCGCGTTTCTTCTCTCGCAGCCCACAATATTCCTCTCGTCACGATCCCCATGAACCATTGGTCGTTGTACGCATCCTCAAAATGCCCTAATGCAATATATGCACATTTTCCACCGTCAATTTCCTGGCACCACGCCAACGGATGGTTTTCCCCATGATTCCCCCTCCAAAACTCTTCGTATCACCCCTCAACAAAACGTTTAAATTTTGGTTCTTGGCTGGATGCGACTTGAAGTTGTACCATTCGTCCATCCACTTCGCCGGTGGATCTTCCTCACACATGATAGGATGTGTAGGATCTGATATGATGAGAGATCCAGTTTCGGGCTCAGGGTGCATATCGAAGTGTGCGCCAATTAACCTTTCGTACCACTCGGATGAGAGCATACCTACGAGTGATAGTACAAAGTTAGCTTGAAATACACGTTGTACTTCTACTCATCGTTGTGTTGCTTCTGAATAATTGAATAATTCTTGGTCTTATTCTCACCGGCTGCAGCTCCGTGAATGGCAAAAACACCACCACCTGCCATCACATAGTTCTTCAATGTATCCAGCTGAGAGAAGGTGAGGAATTCGCCAGAGGTTTGAAGCAAAATAACGATTTGGAATTGGGATAGACTTTTATCTGTGAAGAAGGCTTCTGCATCTTCACTGGTTGTGACGTCAAAGGGCCCCGTTGTAGTTAACACCGTGGCGATGGCGGCTATACCGGCGGAGATCGAGTCGTGACGGTACCCAGCCGTCTTGCTAAAGACAAGAGCTTTTCTGGGAAATGATACGACCATGTTGAAGGTCTACGTTTGCTTCTTGTGGCTTCTTTCAAGGAGCTGAAGAGTTTCAAAATGCCATGCTGGACATCATGTCACAGTACTTGGGATTTTGCCCCACACATCCGCTTTGTCACCACCAATAGAATCGAGCTGCGCTTTTTATTTCCAGTTTTCCCTCAATGACAAAACATTCCGTGGGACGTCACTGGATACGTAGCCATGTTATGGAAGAATGCATGTAGATACAAGCGGCAATACTGCGTAGTATCTCACAAGAACAGTGGCAACTAAATGTACCAGGGTCGAGCGTCTTAGTTCACTCTTATATGCTTGCACTGATTGATCTTTTATCTACACTAAAGGCAATGACCCGCTCAGCGACAATAAGGTCCGCTTATACTCCCTTGAACTCTAGTAATCTCACCTCTTCCGTATTCCAATCATATCCGCCACCCATCCTTTCTTTTTGCAAGCTTAGCAATCCAACGCTCTCAGAACATTACAATGGAAAATGGACAGTGCAAGCCAAACGCTGAAGTGCTGCAGCTGGCGCTTCGTAGCGCTTGGAAATCTTTCGCTCAAAGTCTCCGGCAGACGTATAATAAAAACAAAGAAAGCGAAAAGCGAACATACTGACGAAGATAGCACGCATGTGAAATCAAACAGAAATGACCCCGAACGCCAGAATGTATGTTCATGAAAGTGCAAGACTCCTTCCCATGGTATCGTAGATGACCGTGTCCCTGAAATGCCGAAATGCAGTTGCGCCGCTCAATCGTTGAGACCTCGAAAGAAATTCTTTACTGAAACATCCACTGGCAGTGGCAGGCGTCAGACGGATCTGACCTCTTTCCCGTATCCCGTACCGTTCGCTTCTCCGATGCTTCTTGACCTGCTGAAGGTGGAGGCGGACCCGGAGATGCACCAAAAAATCAAACATGCTCGGATCCGATTCTTGAAGACGAACAATGACGCTTCCACCATTGCTGCCAGATGCTGGTGCAATCTGTCCGTTGTCAAGTAATTGCATCTTCTGACAGTACGGTTGTTCTGCTCCAGGAAGACGTCGTTCTTCGATCTTAACGATCCGTGGGTACGGGAAAGGAAACCGGAAGCTCGAGCCATCCTGACGATTGTAGAGAGTCCTTCGCGAAGGGGGTGAAGTAGGAGAAGCCGATTCACCTCCAGAGGCAAAGATTGTGGCAGTTGGCGTCATCAACTCAACAAATGGATCGGAGGTGTTGGGTGTCGGAGAGGTAGTCATGGTAGCAGCCGTGGAATTGTTTGAGACATAAATATATCCTTCGATATATGTCGCATTCCATATGCAATACCAAGGGTTATCGCCGGGTTGGACCTGGAATCGGTGGCGGAAGGATGGTTTGTTCGAGTCGTCGTCCCGCTTCCGAACGCCTTGGCCGGCAATAAACTCTTCCGACTGCAGTACGACAACCTTGTCATACCGAGTCGAGAAATGCCACGCAGGTCCGTAACCTTTGTAGTCTAAATCGTTAACGAGTTGCAGTGGTGCTGGGGGTACAACAGGTGCTTGGAGACCATATTGTATGCTTCCATCTGGAGGCATCCAGGTCTGCAAAGAGGCCTCGTAACCTTCGGTCGTGTAGTTGACAATGACTTGCAGAGGAGCAAAAGACATCTTACAAGACCAAGCTGAGTACTGGTTTCCAACCAGAAGGCAACCAGGACTGCTTTCCTGAGCATAGCCCAAAGGTAGCGAGAACTGGCCTGTAGGCAATGGAGGAAGGGAGCTTGGCGTCGCGATTGGTGTCGCTCCGAAGAGCGTGTTACCAGTGACTTGGAATTCGCTGCCATCGTTAGCTTGGACACATCAGCCAGTTTATAGGCACTTACGGTTTTTCGTGGGGTGGCGAGTGAGATTCCTTATCTTCTGATGATTTGTCTTTGTTCTTGGTAAGAAAGGTTCCAATCGCAGCGCCAATGACGACAGCGAATATGAGCAGCAGCACCAGTAAAACCAAAGCGACGGTAACAGGTACCTTGCCCCAGAGTCGCTTGGAACGCCAGTTTGCTTTCTTGATACTGGGCTCCTGTTCACACTTCTCCACGATGGGAGATTCCTCGGTAGTCAAAAGTGAGGCCGACTCGGATGTAGTTGCTGGTCTGGGTGCCACATTGCCGGTCTGGGTTTCGGGCCGCTGTTGTGGCAGCAAAGCGGGTGCGACAGGAGCCAACGGAGAGACGGGAGAGACGGGAGATGGCGGTGCCAGTGGCTCCGCATCTGGCGGAAGGGTATTATTACTACTCGGGGCAGCCATGGGGTTCAATCTCTGTTCAATGGGGGTTGCACTCGCTTCGGCAGCCATTGAGGCCTTGGTGGGTCCTTCCTCTGGATATCGCGAGTATGGCGGGAGCTGTTCCGTGTGTCCAAAGGGACCGAGAATGTCTTGCTCTTCTCCATCGGGCCCGATCTGCCTGTGAAAGCTCGTATTGATGCCAGGGAAGCCGACGGGGATGCCTGTCTGAGCGACTGGAACGGGCGGGTCGTCCTCGACTACGTTCTGCGGGTACATGGCATACGGATGGCTGGGTTCGGTTTGAGGAGGTGGCGATGCAGACGGCTGCGGGGCTTGCCTGGTGGAGGTGGTGGAGATGCTGGCATTGCGGGCCATTGTGTTCTGCTGGTACATGGCGTAGGGGTGGCTGGGGCCCGTGCCAAACGGCGCGTCCGAGTTGGCCATGGTCGCAAAAGAGGCGGTGGAGCTGAAAGATTCGCGGTGGTGCGAGGGCGTCGCCTGCGAACTGGGCCTTCGCTGATGGGCATCACGCTGGTGGTCCGGGCCGTAAGGCACCTTTGCTATACTGTTGCGCGTCGCCATCCTCCGCAGGTCGGTTCCCTCGGCGTGCTTGGGCAGGGCAGGTGGCGGGCGGAAGGGGTCGTACTCGTGGTGGGACAGAGGGTCGTCGTGGCGACGCGGCTCCTGGGGGGCGGGGCGGAAGCCATCCGAGACGGACGGCATGAAGTCATCCTCGTCCGGGTCCACGGCGTACTCGTCGTCGAACACATCGGGATTCTGCGGCGGCGGCTTGTTGCCCTCTTTGCTGTTGCGTCGGTCCATCGCGTCGTCCCTCGACAGCCCGGGCGGCCGCCAGTGGATGCCAAGGGCGTGCGTGCACTCGGTGAGCGCAGTGCGCGCGGTCGAGACGGTCGCTGGGGGGCGTGGGCGGCGGGATGCAGTCGTGGGTGGTGGGCGTCGTGGGTGTCGGGTGTGGGAGAGGCGCTGGCTCTGGCGCTGGCTCTGGCGCTGGCTCTGGCGCTGGCTCTGGCTCTGGCACTCGAACAGGCTTGAGACGGGAGGCATTAGCCCGCCGTGAAGCCGGTAGAGTGCTGCGCTAGCCAGGGGTGAGTGATGCCCCGTCGGTTTCAGCACCGCACGCCCTCAACAGCCTCGCACCGCCTCGAGAAAGGCCCTTCCTCCGCCCGCGAGGCCAATGAAGTCATGCCCTCCGCATGCCTGCTGCCCTGCAGTCGCCCTCCCGACTCTGCTCCTGCAGCGCCGCCCTCTGGAAGGCAGACCGTGTAGAGCATTTAGCCAGCGTCACGGCAGATCGCCCTCTCTCCCCTGGCTCAATATCGAGCCCACCTTCCCACCTCAGCCGGCTTTTCCCGCATTAATATCGACCTGCCCACGTCTTCACTGCGGCGCCCCTCCGGCTCGAACCCAGCTGGAATCTGGCTCGTGATTTCTTGCCTTTCAAGGTTGCAGGTGCGAGTAGCTGTGCGTTCAAAATGTGCTCAGTGTCCGGAAAGTTCCATGGATAGATCCTTTGAACATGGGCTCGTGGCACAGAGACTTTGCCGTGTGTGGAATGTGCGCGTTCAAGTGCACATGTAGATAAGGGCGTGCTCCAGGGCTCCAGCTCCAGGGAGGGCTGCCCAGTGGTCACGAGACCATGAGTGTATAATGGTCACGAGACCACGGGTGTACAATGGTCACGAGACCAAAAGTCCACCTGGGCATGTACAATGGTCACGAGACCACGGGTTGCCTGTGGACCTTCTCAAGTCATCATCCGAGAAACAGGGCAGGCCGGGCGTTTCGGTGTCCTGTAGCATCATCCAAATGGCATCTGTGTTGTGTTGGAACGAATCCATGGACCATGTAATCGTGCGTCTACCGTGAGGTAGCAGGTGTTGGGGTCAGCGTTGTTTATCTAGGAACCACCATGCAAGCCATCTGATAGGCGACCAAAGCTGCATGAACGGGAGCACACAGTCGTTAACCGTGCAGGCATGTGGCTGCAGCAGGATAGACACTGGGCCACGGCTGGAGTGGGATGCTGTAAAGATCATCTGCTTGCCAGGATGCAGCTGGAGTCGGATACCGATGGCGGACCGTCAACAGCACTTGTTGCAGCAGCAGCGGGTTAGGGTTAGATTAGGGTTAGGGTTCGGCGGGCGGTGGCCATCCGGGTTGGGGGTTGGGGCTGGACAGACGACAAGTTCAAGAGTCGGATACCGATGGTCGCACGCCGTGAGTTGCAAAACTACCACAGGAGGGAGAGCCAGGCCAACAGGCCGCCACGGTTAGCGTGGCGGCAAGTTGAGGCATGGGAAGGGCAGGGCAGGTCGGACATTGCACAGCAAAGCACGGCAAAGCACAGCACAAGATGGTCTACGCGGTATGTAGATCAACGGCATGCTCTGCATGGTAGATGCGAGGACGTTGGTGTTGCAGTGTTGCAGTGTGGACGTGCAGCGGCGTTCCTGGACTAGGCCGTAGCGGGACAGCGCGCACTCGCCCTGCAGCAGCAGACGCGAGCCACGTCCGATGGGTGCCAGGAGAGCGATAACCAGCGCCGCACGGTCCGAATTCGGGGGCAGGTCCTAGGGTTCTAGTGAGCACGCCGAGCCAGAGAACAAAAAAATCCAAAAGGGGGAAGAGGAGGAACAATATCAAGTTCGGCGTTGATAGTCCCCCGCGGCTTGGGCCAGTGGCACCCCACCAAAAAACCATCAGCAGTAAGAATTCGGCGTTTGTTGAGAAGCACAGAATCCGCACACACAAGAAGCGTCACATCCACTCCATACAACCCGCACCAACCCAGCTTAAAACGGTTCCTGTCAGGCCTAGAGGAGCAGCAGGCTCGGTTGTTGCCACTTCCAGAGATCGCCGCTACCAGACCGCAATTTGCTTCCTCGCGAGTCGCGACATAGTTCTAGTCCTTGCTACTACTTAACCAGCGGTGTACCCCGCCAGCACACGCCTCTCCTCCAGTCCTGCCCACCACTTTGCCTCTTCATATCCTCCTGCAATACCTTCAACCATGGCTTCCCGCCCTACCAATATCGGCATCAAGGCCATCGAGCTGTACTTCCCCAGCCAGGCAAGTAGCCGCCCGCGCCTGGAGGGGTCGTAGCATGTAGCATGTAGCATGTAGCAACCCCCACCGCTGCTGCTGTTGCTGCTGCTGCTGCTACTACTACGACTACTACTACTTGTCGTGTCTCGAAACCTAGTCCTAACAGACAGCAGTGTGTCGACCAGGCCGAGCTTGAAAAGTTCGATGGCGTCTCCCAAGGAAAGTACACCATTGGCCTCGGCCAGACCAGGATGTCTTTCTGCGACGACCGCGAAGGTACGCCCCCTGTCCACGTCAACATGCGAGCACTCGAGCTGATGAACCCCGCCCAGACATGTACTCGCTCGCCCTGACCACCGTCTCCTCGCTGTTCAAGAAGTACAACATCGATCCCAAGTCCATTGGCCGCCTCGAGGTTGGCACCGAGACCCTGCTCGACAAGTCCAAATCCGTCAAGTCGGTCCTCATGCAGCTCTTCGAGGAGTCGGGTAACTTCAACGTCGAGGGCATAGACACAGTCAATGCATGCTACGGCGGCACCAATGCCTTGTTCAACAGCGTCAACTGGATCGAGTCGTCGGGATGGGACGGTCGTGACGCAGTCGTCGTGGCTGGCGACATTGCCTTGTACAAGAAGGGCAACGCCCGTCCCACGGGCGGAGCCGGCTGTGTGGCTATGCTCATCGGCCCTGACGCTCCCGTCGTCATGGACCCGGGCCTTCGCGGCAGCTACATCACCCACGCTTACGATTTCTACAAGCCCGATTTGACTAGCGAATACCCTGTCGTCGACGGTCACTTCTCCATCCGCTGCTATACCGAGGCCGTCGATGCTTGCTACAAGGCGTACAATGCTCGCGAGCAGACGCTCAAGAGCCAGCAGGCCAACGGCATTAACGGCCATCCCCAGGACCTTGAGACCCCATTGGACCGCTTCGACTACATGTGCTTCCACGCGCCTACCTGCAAACTCGTAGCCAAGTCGTACGCCCGCCTTTTGTACAACGACTTCCTGGCAAACCCCTCCAACCCCATCTTCGCTGAGGTGCCAGCCGAACTTCGGGACCTTGACTACGCCGCGTCCATAACGGACAAGGCCGTCGAGAAGACCTTCATGGGTCTTGCCAAGAAGCGTTTCAATGCTCGTGTCCAGCCTAGCATCGAGGTCCCCACCATGTGCGGAAACATGTACTGCGGTAGTGTTTACGGTAGCTTGTGCTCTCTCCTTTCCAACCTCGATGGCGAGAACTCCACCGGTAAAAGGGTTGCCCTGTTCAGCTACGGTAGCGGTCTTGCTTCCTCCATGTTTTCGTTCAAGATCAGGGGAAGCATCACCGATCTCCAGAAGAACCTTGATGTCAAGAACCGCCTTGAGAACCGCCGCGTTGTCGCCCCTGAAGTATACGACGAGGTAAGCTTGATCCATTGACTTCGCCGCTTCCGCTAACCAACCATATTACAGATGTGCAACCTCCGTGAGCGTGCCCACCTGAAGAAGGACTACAAGCCTGAAGGCAAGGTCGACGACCTTTTCCCTGGCACCTACTACCTCACTGGAATTGATAGCATGTTCCGACGAACATATGCAGTCAAGCAGTAAATCTTGCAATTTTGCTTCTTTGGTCCGCTGCATGTGAGCATTTGCAGGAGTCTGTGTTCATGATTCGGCTTATATCGTTCGCTGCAAGATCTGTATACCCTTTGGTGGCTTTCAGAGCTCCTTGCGAACAACGACGTAAGGATGGTGACGGCTAGACGATTTGACGTTTGGTACAGCCGGTACGGGAGGATATAATGATGGGTTTCGGGATATGGGATACGGGATACGGGATACGGGATATAGATGGCTGCTGTCATCTTGCTGCATTTAATAGATGCCTCTACGGCTTGCAATGGAAAAATTTCCCTCAGTTAACATGCGGTATCTTCCTGTGACAAGTACCCATAACGCCATGTCCCATGCTTATAGTTGCATTTGAGATGTATCGGTCATTCCAGTATACCGTCGACTTCGCCTGGTAATCGTTTCACTCTTCGCTGCTCCCAATTCTCAAGGTCCTTCGCCTGCAATCGCTGCACGAGCATTAGCACTCGCCGCCCACGTGTTTCGATTTCCACAGTAGACAGAGCAATAAGTCTACTCACGTAATATTCATCCTTCATGTTCACCTTCCTCCTGTCTTGTCCTAGTCCCATGGCCTGCTCATGCGTGATTTGCTGGTTTTTGCGGTCGTAGCGCTCGTAGCGAAGGGCAGTGGCGGGTGTCAGAAGGAACGAGCCAGCGACGATTGTGGTGACGAAGGGGAGTCCGAAGAGGAGAAATGGGTGTTTGGTCAGGGCTTTGCGGTATTTGGCGGCAAGGGAGTTAGGCAGCGTGGCAGCGAAGGATTTTGAGGCGAAGGGCGCCATGACGAGCACTGTGTGTGAACACGACGTGCAACTGATCACTCACTCGATGGGCGGGTCGGCAACTGGAGCATTTGGAGGAACAACTAGCTTGCCCCCAAACCTTGGCATCGTCACGGGACTAGGCGACGCATGGCGCGTCTTTTGAACGCTTCTGGTAGTCGCGCGCGAGGTCATTTATGGGCGCACACCAGTCCACCCACACCTTCGCACTTTCCCACCTCTGCGCGACGCTCTATTGCAGCCTTCAGCTCGCCGTGTTTCTCTACGACAGGTAGCAGGCGAGGTAAACTGCATCGAAACATCCCATGCCTGAGCAGTCCTTGCGGGATATGAGCTTCCAGTGAAACTCCGCCATGGCCCGCAGAGGCGGGGGTTCGACACAGCGGCAGACGCTCCAAGTTCCCAATGGCCCCCCACCACCGTCTACCATCCCCGCTCAAATCGTCCAAGGTGCGGCACACGTCCGGGCGCAGCAGAACGCCATCAATAAACAACCCTTCATCGAGCTGGTGAAAGAGTTCCTATCAAACCCAGTCTTGGAAGATCCAGACTCGGTATGCATCGCCTTCATTCTCGCCATCACCGAGGGCGGAATAGACCCGTTCTTCAAGGAAGACCCATTCGCCTCCAAGCATCTTCAGGAGCAGGGTACTCAGTGCATCGCTGCTCTCATCATCATATTCCAACAAAAGTCGTATTTGCTATTCGCCCATATCCACCCTGACGAGGAACACGGAACTCCACAGCCTCCAGTCATCATCTGGCTGTTCTCCAAGCTTATGGGATTGTTGATGCAGCAAGCGCTCCTCGAAATCCATGCGATTGTTCTTGAGCTGCTGCGTACGTGTCTTGAATCATTTATCCAGTCTTCCAGCAAGGCATGGCAAGCCCAGTCGATCTTCCAGCTGTATCGATCATGTATTGAGGGTGCGTGCGCCTTTCCTGCCAACTGACTGCACGCTAAACCATCTCACAGGTATCCTTGATGCGGCTGAACTGCCAGAAGACTTCACCAAACCCTTTTTGTCGTCTTTCAGGATCATTCTACCCTCTTCGGAGAGCATTGGGGCAATCTGGCCTGACAGTCAGCAACTTGTTGCACTGCCCCAAGGCCTGCAGAGAACAATTTCGTCTCCAGTCAATGCGTCGTATATTGGGTTTCGTCTCCTTGGGATCCTTGTTGAGAGTTGCTTTGCTTTGCCGCAGAGCGTCGCAAGCTATTCTGCTTTTGAGACCTTGCGACCATGGGCCTTGAGTAGTTGCCTGGATCTGTGGAGCAGCTTCACTAGCTGGACAGCTGGCACCCAGCGAGAAACCCTCGATGACGACATGGAATCATCCTATTTGCAATCACTAAGCATGCTCGCTCTACCAAGTGCAGATAAAGAGCAGTCTTGGTCTTCAAATGTGATGACCCTCTTTACTACTGGACTACTAGATGCTATACGAACTTGCTCCTTACGGCCCTTTTCTCAAGCAAACCAAGCTCGTTTGGCATACGTTTTGATTCGATTGCAGAGCATACTTCCAGACGTTGAAGATGGTACGACAGAAAAGTCCAGGTGTGTGAAGGCGTTCCTGATCAAACATCAAATTCTAATTGTGCCAAGACTTGTTTACAGTGACCGCGGCTCCTATCATCAATCGAAGCTCACGATTTCGGTCAGAGATAGCATGTTGCCAGAGATTTCTCGAATTTGCTACGACGTCACACACTTTAAAGCGTTACAGAAAGACCTTCGAGTATGTGTGGTACCCCGAGTCCGCTTTTTGATTGCAGGCTACGGAACTCTTTCCATCGTCTGCTCTGTTTCACTAACTATAAATAGCTTGCGATATGCCTTTGGACCATATCTGATAGCTGGCCAGCTGCGATCCAAGAACTTCGGGTTCGCTTGTGTTCGGAGGTGGCGCATCCGTTCGAAAACGATGAACTCAACGAAGTATCGATTGCTGTGGTTAATTCTTTCCGTGCAAAGCACAAGTCAAACGAAGAACCACCTGCGAAGCGCCGACGTACAGCACTTGAACACAGCGACAGCCAGTTCAACGTTGTCAATCATCTGGTAATGATCCTCAATGGTAGTTCCTCAGATTCTCCTGTGCTGCATCTCAAGGACCTCCACGTTTTGATTCAGTAAGTGGACTTCTTTACACTCCTGCTGGGCCGGAATGGCACTGACAACCCTAGATCTGTTTATGCCCAATTTCCCGAAGATCCGCAAGCTTCAGAAGATAAACAGTGTGAAATGCTGGCAGCCATTGGCAGGGTCGCTTGTGCAGGCTCAGCGTGCTTGGATTTGGTTAACGTTGACGAAGTCAGTTGGAAATCTGCAACTTGTGCACTGTGCGACACACCAGGCTCCTTAATACACGAGTCAGCACTTCATTGGAATCACCAGATTCTTGGAGAAATGTGGAAAGACATCGTTGCTGGGCTGATCGCGATAACCCAAGAAGAAAAATTTCAGCATTCGTCTCGGCCACGAGTTCTGATGGCTGTCGCTATCGGACGGATCTTTAATCACATTTCTGATGCCGAGTACCTCAGCCTAGAGGTGAGCCCTCTGGGTGAATGGCTCTTGAAATCAATGCAGAGGTCTTTACGTGAATTGAGAATAGCAGCTTCTCGATCGCTGATGACCTTTCTTCGAGACGACATCCCTCGGAATGTCCGTGATAAAAATCGCAGGGCGACAATGCAGTTTCTGGCCGAGCTCACTAGGCGCAACGTTCCGGCTCAACAGGAGACATTGATCATGGCATACGGTCAAGCAGCACGAACTTGCAGTGGAGAAGAGCTTCACATCATCTTAGGGCAGCTGGTACGTAACATGTTTGATTATCGATCTCTACTCTCCAATGCATAGTTCAAGGGTAGGGATAACGCAACTATGCACCGGCCTATACAAACCTGATGTCTTGCTCCGCCCAAATACCGGGACAACATGGGGCTAAAAGAACAAGGTTGCCTTGTAAAATTAAACATCCTATTTCGGCCGATACTGACTCTTGTTTTTACTTTTAGGTAGAATATCTGGGCCACACAAATACTGTCATCTACGGAGCAGCATTCAACGAGCTCTGTTCTCTAGCTGACGACCTATGCACGTCCCCTCAGGAACTGCTGCGCCCGTATTGGAAGACAATTGGTTTTTCGATTGTGAATGATTTGCATACAAATCCACAAAAGGCTAAATTGGTTGTAGAATTGATTGGCGAAATCTCATATGTTAATCAGTTGTTGATTTTGATACACGAGGATGTTTTGCCAGTCCTTGTACTCAACAAAAGGACGGATATCCTGCAACGAATTGCGAACGCGAAGAAAACTTCGATCGAAGAGATATGCCTACAACCCCGCACCCACCTTGCCCGAATCATTGCCCTACTGCTGTGTCAGCCTGGTGCAGATGTTGAAAATCGGGCCATGGATACTTTGATAGCAGTTGCACCGGGCTTGGGACACACTGGACAAAAGCTCCATGATCTAATTCAACTGGACGCCGCCGCTATGGCTAGCGAAATTTTCAAATTGGCGGCGGACAGGGATGCGAATGAGAAGGGACTGGTAAGTGCATGCCGTATATACCATATGTCTCTGACGATCACAGTTCTATGAGGGGATAAGGCGTTTGGCTGCGCTAGACGACGTTAAAAGCGACCTTGAGTTCAAAAAACAGAAAGACGGAAAACGCAAAACCCCAATGAGAAAGAAAACGAAAGACCTCGTAGAGAGTTTCATCCTCAAACATGTCCTCGGAGTGATGGCCGACTTCACGAACCCAATAGAAAACCAACTAGGTAATCATCACCTAAGCGAACGGAGGCGATGTGTCGGAGCAATCAAAGAGCTCATTTTGTTCGCACGAGAAGATTCGTGTCATGCTCTCACTCAGGTCAGTCACGGATCTCTATTCTTTCACCTCATAGATACCAAGTTCGAAAATGCCAAAGCATGATGTTCACTTGGCTTATGGCCTGTACTTTCACCCCAGCGTTGTCTATTCATAATCAATATATGTATATTGCTGACCGATGACCAATTTTTATAGATTCGAGCCTGTCTCCAATCTGCTATGGCTGATCCTCATCTTTGTGATCAAGCCTTTGATGTTTGGTCGCTTCTCCTCGTGGCGCTCGAGGATGCTCATCTGGGGCTCTTGCTTGGCCAGACTTTCGCTTTAATTGTACACAACTGGTCGTCCTTCTCCGAAGAGACTCGTTTCAAGGCCAGCACCGCTCTAGAACTTCTTCGATCAAAACATAACCAGCTGTTACAAAGTCATATTGGGCAGTTGGCTTCGTTGTCTTCCATCCCAATGTTAGCCAAGTTGGAGGCAGAAATAGCTCGATTGAAAGCTAGAAAGGATCCCGTCACGCTTTTAAACCACCTCAGCGAGCGATGCAATGACGAAAACTCGGTAGTGGTGCAACACGCTCTGAAAGAGCTCGTTCTTTTCCTAGAAGAACATCAAAAGATTCTCCACCAGTCTGCTATCAGTCAGAAACCGTTACCTGCACTGATCACTTTAAGTCGGTCTTTACTCGATATCTGCGTGCGGTTTCCTGGTCATCATACCGAATTACGAAGCCTCTGCGCTCAATGCCTAGGCCTTGTAGGCGGCCTTGATCCTTACCGCGTCGAAATAGTGCGAGAAAAGAAGCAAGTTCTTGTTCTTCACAACTTTGAACAGGCTGCAGAGGTGATTCAATTTGTCGCATTTATGCTAGAAGAGATTCTTGTTAAGGTTTTCCTCTCAACTACAAACGCCAGGTCCCAAGGCTGGTTAGCATGGTTAATGCAGGAATTGTGTGCGCTCTGTGGGTTCAACAATATAACAGAATCAGGTCGGGCTTCGCAGTCTACCCCTGCTTCCCAGCGCTGGAACGAGTTCACAGAGCCCGTTCAAAAGGTGTTGACGCCTTTCTTGGACTCCAAATATAGGTTCACAACCAACGAAGAAGTTCCAGCAGCACAATATCCTATCTTCAGCCTCCGAATAAGCCATTCTGCTTGGCTCCGCACCTTTACATATGATGTTCTACAAAAAGCTAAGGTACAAAATGCGAAGATGTTTTTCCCTACCATAGGCAGGGTGGCCAGACGAGAAGACCTCTCCATCGCATCATTCATTCTACCATATGCCATTCTCAGCGTTATCGTGGGGGGATGAAACAGACGTTCGTAATGTTGGGCTCGAGCTTCTGACTATTTTACAAAACGACCTGCAAAAGCTTGATCATGCTGATGTGATGAACGTCAAACAATGCAGCGAGGTACGTAGCGTTTCGCTGTTATGATCCTTTTGACTAGCTGATTATGTATAGAATGTCTTCCAGATACTGGATTACCTTTCTTTATGGTTGCAAGAGAAAAGAAAAGCTATGTCTGACGCGCGTCTTATGGCTGGTAAAACTGGTCGAGGAATCTCGGAAGTCGAGGAGATCGAAGCGATCAAGCAATTCAGTGCCGTGGAACAATTACTGCAACTAATTCCAGCAAAGGTGATATCCAAGAGAGCGGTGGAATGCGGCTCATATGCACGCGCGCTGTTCCATTGGGAGCAGTATTATCGGGAAGAGCAATGCAAAGCTGATACGTCGGGTGAAGATTTTGTCCAGGATGAGATGCTGCAGCACCTCCAACATATATATGCACAGATCGATGAACCGGACAGCATAGAAGGTATATCCGCACATTTGCTTGTTCTAAACCCAGAGCAGCAGATCATGGAGCACAGGAAAGCTGGACGGTGGACAGCTGCCCAAACCTGGTATGAACTCGCTCTTGCAGAAAAACCCAACGACCCGGAAACGCAAGTCAATCTTTTGACCTGCTTGAAAGAATCTGGTCAATATGGTAGGCGCAAATGGTTGAAAAGTGATGGCTAGTGTCTAATCAGTGCCTATAGATGCGATCCTGAACTACATTGACGGATTCCATGCTTCACAATTTGTCTCTTCGAACACTTTGCCCTTTGCGGTAGAGGCAGCGTGGTCAACGGGAAAATGGGACCAACTGGAACGAATCTTGACCAAAGCCCCAGGACAATTTGCAGCCTCTTCTGCAGATTTCAATGTCGGCATTGGTAAAGCTTTGATTGCATTACGTTATGGCAAAGCGAACAGCTTCAAACAGACGGTGGACGAGCTACGAGTAACCTTGGCGAACGGGTTGTCGCCATCCATCACTGCATCATTGCACAATTCTCACGATCATCTTGTTAAGCTACACACACTTTATGAGCTTGAAGCTATCAGTGGTCTCTCAGATCATACGCAAGGCCGAGATATCCTCTTCGAGAATTTAGAAAGGCGGTTGGACCTCCTCGGCGCATACACGTCTGACAAACAGTACTTGCTTGGGATTCGACGAGCCGTCATGCACCTGTCACAGTACGTTTGTAGGTATACTACCAATGGTTATAAATTAATGAAGTGCAGGTTCGAATTCAATAAGCTCGACATAGCTTCCGCGTGGCTAACGACAGCGCGATTAGCGCGGAAAGGAGATTTTGCGTCGGCAGCGTTTAATTCTATCATGCATGCCGCACAGTTAGGAGACGATGCCTCCAAGATCGAATATTCCAAAATGCTTTGGAGGGAGGGGCATCACCGCAAAGCCATACAGAACCTTCGGGGCGCCCTCGCTACCAATTCGTTCGCAACGAGAGATATGCCACCTATAGACGTCAGCGTCTCGGTATCTACAACTACCAATGGTGACCTTCTGCAATCAGCGAATAGAGTAAAGTGTCATGCTCAGCTATTACTTGCCAAATGGCTAGATAGGGCAGGGCAGACTCAAAGTCTTGTGCTTAAAGAAGAATACGCCAAAGGGATCATGACCTTTCCAAAGTGGGACAAGGGGCATTACTACCTCGGCAGGTATTATCTCAAGCTATATGAAACAGAAAAAGCACTACCAGTTGCCAAACAAGCAAGCAATTTCTTAGCTGGAGAACTAACAAAGTTGGTCATCGAAAACTATATTCGATCCACTGTATATGGGTCTAAGTACTATTACCAAACTATCCCAAAGATTCTCACTCTTTGGTTGGATATGGGCATGGAAATGATGAATTCGCAGTCCAGGGTACAAAAGGACAAGGACCTCCATCAACACAGGGTGAAGCATCTCGAACATATCAATGCCTATGTCAAGCGGTATGCGAGCGAACGCATGCCTGCCTACCCATGGTTTACTGCATTCCCACAAATCATCACCCGAATCAGTCACCCGAATAAGAGTGTCTGGGACGTCCTCCAACTCATCATTATTAAGGTCACTGCGCAGTACCCACAACAATCCTTGTGGGGTCTTCTAGCTGTCCAGAACTCTCAACAAGATGACCGACGTGCCAGAGGGGGTGGCATACTCCAGAAACTCCGAGTAAGTACCAACTACTTCACCGAACGAAGTTCTGGAAACCCCCTTCCATAGAATAGCCCGGATCGCAAACAGCCTGAAAATGGTTGTTTGAGGTTTTGTTACAATTCATAACAATATGTCAAGATTCCAGCGGTAACACGGCACCTACAACCTGCTAACTAAATATAGGATCACTCTAAGCGCAAAAACGGGGTCATCGAGCTCAAGAGCTTGATCACACATGGTCAACGTCTCGCCGATGCTCTGCTTTCAGCCTGTGACACCCCGGTTGAGCAAAGAATCTCACATGTGAGTCTGTCCAAAGACTTGCGCTTCAACACGAAACTTGCACCCTGTGCTCTGGTTGTACCTATCGAATCCACAATGACCCCTATCCTACCTTCCACCAACGACAGTCGACTGATCCGTGCGCACAACCCCTTCCCGTCAGACGTTGTCACGATAGCCGAATTCAAAGACGATGTTCTTGTCTTGTCTTCGTTACAGCGCCCCCGCAAAATTACCGTGCGCGGCTCTGACGGACGCTCATATGGCCTTCTCTGCAAACCAAAAGATGATCTTCGCAAAGACCAGCGTCTAATGGAATTCAACGCCATGATCAATCGCGCTTTGACGAAAAATATTGAGGCCAGCAAGCGTCGACTTTACATCAAAACGTATGGTGTCACACCACTCAACGAGGAGTGCGGGACCATCGAATGGGTCGAGGGCCTGAAGCCGATGCGCGACATTATTATCCGTCTTTATCGCCAAAAGCGCATCAGCATCGACTATCAAGAAATCCGTATGCTGTTAAATGAAGCATGTGCAGACCCTAAAAACACTCACATATTCACGCACAGGATACTTGCAAAATTCCAGCCTGTGCTGCATCAGTGGTTCGTTGAGTCATTTCCTGAGCCTGAAGCTTGGTTTGCCGCAAGATTGCGATACACTAGGTCCTGCGCTGTCATGAGTATCGTGGGTCATGTGCTCGGTCTAGGCGACCGTCATGGCGAAAATGTCCTCCTCGAAGAAGGTAACGGCGGAACTTTCCATGTTGATTTCAACTGCCTTTTCGATAAAGGTCTCACCTTTGAAAAGCCTGAGCTAGTGCCATTTCGACTGACGCACAACATGGTCAACGCCATGGGTCCTGCGGGGATTGAAGGCCCTTTCCGCAAGACGGCCGAGCTAACATACTCGTTGTTGCGTCAGCATGAAGATGCACTAATCACAATCCTTGAAACATTTGTGCACGATCCAACTGCAGACTTTCTGGGTGGTAAAAAAAGAGAAGAATACCAGGTGTTCCCGAGAGCCCACAAGAAGTTTTGGAGATCGTGAAAGGGAAGTTAGGTGGATTTGTTAGGGGTGAAAGTGTTCCATTGAGTGTAGAGGGCTATGTCGACAGTCTAATCCGGCAGGCGACAGATCCCATGAATTTGGCGGCAATGTATATTGGGTGGTGTGCGTTCTTTTAGCGGGTGTGGTCACACGGTGGCGTAACGGGAGAATCTGGTAACTACGTTTTTTTTGTTCAATTGCCGTCGTGAGGCCCTGGGCAGAGCATTCCGGCACTAGACAATAGCAGACCAAATAAGAACTCGATTTGAAGCCTATCCAATTTCAAATGTCTTTGTCACTGTTATTTCCTTTCTTGAATTTCGGCACTGTTTCTTCTGCGTCGCGCCACAAATTTAATTTGCACATCCCACGTCTTTCCTGGCTCGTCTTTTGTGTGTATCTTCAATGTTTCTTGCCATTTTGGTGACTCCACCTCAAGTTCCCACCCTGGAAATCGTTCGCTTGCTTCTTTGAAAAGCTCTCTGAACGATTGAGCATTATGTCGGTAAAAGCTCTCTTTCTTCCCTTTAGACTCAAACATATAGTCGCCAGGTTTAGTGAAACCCATGAAGCGCCCCGCAATCAATGGATCCGGTCCTCTATCCACGAGCGACAGCATTGCAATCAGAGCCTCACGCTGTTTCTCCCAACCCCAGAGGTGGATCACGCTGGCAGTCCATATGATGTCGATATTATCTATCAATGTTGTGAGGGGGGTATTGTCGTCAAAGATGTCAGCTTGTAACAACCTTCCGCTAAATACAGGCTTATCACGGAACAGTGCATAGCCTACGTCGAAGAATTCCGGGGAAATATCCGCACCAAAGAGGGAAGTTGGGGGAGCTCCGTCTGAAGCCAGTTGTCGCAGTTCTTGGCCTATGCAGCAGCCCAGGTCAAGAAAGGTGGCACCGCGGATGATGCGAGAAAGAATTTCAGAATAAGCAGGCGAACGAACTGTTTGAATGTCCAGAAAACGGTAATGCCCTAAGCACGGATAGGGATACTAAAAGCAAACGTGAGCCGATAGAATAATGAGGCAGTAACGCGTACCGTTTCTAAAGCTTTGGCTCTCTTTGCAACTGTGAGCATGACAATGCGGTCGTGCAGTTTCGGTGTATCACTCACGACTCCATTGATATGATCCATGAGCTCTTTAGAAGAAATGCCAGAGTACTCCTCAAGCAAATTCCGAGCACGCTCTGGGACTTCGAGCAATCGAGCATCTTTGATCCAGTCGACTGGATAGCCAAAAGGTTTAAGATCATCCATTGATATGTACTGTTCTGGATTGTGTATTCGTAGGCCGTGGCGATCCCAGCGACTCTGGCTACTTCAGCGAGGTTGTTGTCATATCAATCGACCGTGGTACCGGATATATAACACTTTTCTATTAATGGCGTGGTAAGCGAACCTTCCTTTTCGAATTACCGGGCAAGGCGGGTTCTGACCTCAGAAATCAGCAATGTAACCCACAAGTCAACTAAGACCACAGCGCAAAGCTGGCGCCACGTATGCATCGGTAAAGCGGCGCACATGGTCTACTCTCCGCAGGCAATTGTGATTGTTTATAGGTGGGGCAGTTTCTCGAGGAAGCACGAGCCGAGACTAGTATGACCGGCTATTGGTGGCCAACCAATCTATTTATCACGGCACAACAGGCCGTCTATGACGAACATCAATCGAAAATCTGAAAAGGTGGAACTTCCTAATAGAGAAGCTTGAAGGCGGTCTACCAGAGCTTGTCGTTTACTGAAGAATGTGTCCCGGACAAATCATAGTTTGACTCTGAACGCCCAACATTGCTGCACTGGGTTTGCTCTCGACCGAGCGAGTATTGGTACAAGGCCAGGCTGATGTATCCACGTTGTTCGGCGATGATGAATAAAACTAGTGATCGAGGTTATTTATTAACCCTGCTGTTCGTCTTTAAATCAAGTAGAAGAAAACTAAGTCTGCTTGACGTTCCTCCTCAGGACTAGCTCCTATCTGGCGTTGTGTGGCGCTCGCCTGAGATCCTTTGTCTGTTGTTCAAGCTGGTTCAGCCACTTTAGGATGTTCCGCGCCTAGAGTTCCCCTAACCCCAGTGTGATAGGCTTGGCAACATCTGTGACTTTGTGATGGCTATTGAGACCTATTTTTGGTCTCAATAAGAGAATAAGTTGCCCTCGCTAGTTTATACATACATTACTGCTACTATTTTGATGTTAAAACGTACCTACCAACCTCCAAATACGCTCAAAGAAATTTCATCATCTCATAATGTCGCTCTCAAATATCCTACCGCCATGGTGGCAGCGACGTTCGCAACAAACATATGTCACTATCCAAGAGGAAGAAGGTGAAAAACTACCGCTGACTGACCACGAGTGGACATCTTCCCACACTCAGGAAGCTGTCCCCTGGTATCGCCGATCTCAGACCTTCGTATACATCCTGGTGTGCCTAATCATCACTGAGAATCTTTTCCTGTTTACCAACTCCATGTTTCTTCTGAAGAACGAGGCCTTTCCAGTTTGTAAGCTTCATGCAATTTTCATTTTTGCAGCGAACCGCGCTCCCCCATATAAAAGCTAACGGGAGGTATAGTCCCATTAGAGAAAGTGATGACTTTGAAGAACATGTCGTTTGAACAGGGTGTCACTAAGGAATCAAATGCTCTTTGGGAAGACGTAGTCCCAGGCCACACGGGCTGGGTGCAGTTTAATCATCCAGAGAGACTAGGTTTGGCACCAGGATTCCCCTCCAACGACTCGAGCAAACCGCATGACAATGTTTATATCGTTACTTGGGCGCACCAACATCATTGTTTGAAAGTCATACGCAGGGCGTTCTGGGAACTCGTATACAAAGGCAATGAAAGTCCACTGTACGGTGCAGACACCTTTGGCAACCAACGACCTACCACCAGTAAAGCATCCTTTCAAGCAACGGTCCCCCATTTGATGCATTGCTTCGACTACTTGCGCCAGACGGTAGCTTGCCAGGCTGACTTGACGGTCGAACCTGTTGATCCTACGCTCGACGAGATTGATATCGATGGATATCATGTAATGCACCAGTGCAAATCTAAAGTAGGTGGATTTCTATGGATGTTCCACTTTGAGGTAAATCATTGATGAACCTAGTCCTACGTCGCCAAATGGCTCTTAGATCATGCTCCGCCCAGGGAATTCAAACCCTATTTTGAGGACCAAGAACCATTCACGACAAAAAATCTATTGTATTCACCAGGAATGATGCCATAGCTGGGGTTCTTTCTTAGATAGAAGCAATCGTTACATGACTACAACTACTATCCGCGCTTTAATGATCTCATGGCCCTACTTGACGTTGCCAATATTCCTAAGACTATGCAAGAGTGCTCGAACTGGCTCAAGGAAACACACTAGCCAATGCACTACCGTATTCGGCGTAGGACAACTTCATCTTCTCGATATCGTAATCGTTCCAATAACCCCCGCCTGCAACCCCACCGGTACTCTTCCAGTTGTTGAACTTTGTCTTTGCTGCTGTTGGTGTGGTTCCATAACTCGGTTTCGAATCGTTTGTAACCCTTCGAAATTAAATTAGCCATTTCTTCTTTCGAACCATATACTCTCCGAACTTACCAAACCAGCGGCACGACCTTCAGGCCCAGCCTGTTTGCCCAGCTAGATGGATCGTTACCTGCACCACCATCGTAGCACTGCAGGTACGCACGGTCGAGCAGCAAGTTAGGTTCCGACAAACCTTGGTTAACTTGTGTCCGCAACGAAATCCAGAAATTGATGTTCGTATACGGAGCAATCGTGTACTTATAACCGAGTTTTCCTAGCATCTTCGCAAATGAAACAGTGGAGGCGACATCGTACAAACTCTCATCGTCATTGTTCACAGCGTCCAATCCCCAAGCCTCCTTCAGCGTGGCAAAGTTTCTTGCCAAAGGTGTATCTGTACCTGAACCAGGCTTAGCCATCAGGTCTTTGACGTGTTGAGAGTTCATGCATATCTCGACACGGTCAACGGACGAGCCTGCAGCCTTGAAACCTTTCACTTTTGCAGCTAGTGCATCACCGCCAACATAAGCACCACCAGAGGCGACGACAACATCAGACGATCCGGGCGTGTTGGAGTAGTACTTGATGCTGCCGTCATCGAGAATACCGATGCCGAAGACTTGGTGCCAATAAGTCAGCCCAGGCAGGTACAGTCTGAACTGTTTTACGCCAACATGTACAAACGACATATATATAGTCTTTAGATGTCACTTACTCACGAGTGTTGTAAAGGAGGAGGTGGTCAATGCCGTCGTGTTGGATTTTAGCACTGTGATGCAAAATAAGCGTGTCAGTTGTATTCGGAGCAGTATGACCAGACTAGGCAACAAATGCTACAAAATCTATTCAAAAGCCAGAGGCAGCTAGAATAGTCATTATATATGGGCAGTGAGCGTACCGTCTTTGAAGAGGTAAATGGTGCGGATGTTTGAGCTGGCAGTGGGTACAGCGAACGCGATGGTAGCAATAAGGTGCAAAAGCAAGACTATGGGCAAGGCGAAAAAGCTCATCTTGAACAACATGTGCTGCTGATTCACTGCTTGTAGTCGACATATGTAGGAACATTTTCGTCAAGAGAGAACAGTGCAGGTGAAGATGGACCGATGATTGTTCCGAGCGCCGATGCAGGTTTCTCTATAGTCAACGACCCCACATTTTGATCTACAGAATGAGAGGGGCAATGGTTCGATTGACCACAATTGAGCTTCCTATTATGGGCTTGTACATGACCTCTTAGGAATTTAGATTGCCGGCTAAAGCCTTGTTCTCATATTGACGTTACAGTTTAACGGATTTTAACCCGGGCAGCACCGTGAACAGCCTCATATGTTTTGCGCAAGACGGATAGAATTTTTTTGTGTGGTAAGAGACTTTATTCAAGTAATAACGAACATGGAAGATGGAAAAGAGTCCTCGACAGTAGTCGTGACGGGCTGTCTCCTCAATTCTTATCTTTGCGCGGGGCTGGAAGAGAGTTAGTTCTTTGCGGTGTTTCTGCGACAACAAACAAGAAAACATGCATGCAAAGACAGCACGTGCGAGAAGTTTCTACTGCTTGAACCGCCTACCTGCAAGATCTTGTTGAGCGTCCTTGAGCAGGAAACTAGGCGTGGTCAGCACTCTCACTTGGCCCTGACCACTACAACACTTACTTATACCACCAGACAGTCGGGCCCACGGTCCCCAGATGCCACAAGCTGTGCGCATCCAGCATACCCATCCACGGCGGGAAATCCAGCAGCTCCAAGCTCATGGCCAGGATGATCCAGGCGACAATGAAGCCCGGCCACATGGCCCATACCCTCCCCATTCTCCTGTACTGCACAAAACTAAAGCCGCCCCACAGTAGGTTTTGTATGACGCCGACTGCGACGTTGGCGGCCATGTTGTACGTGTAGTCCCACTTCCAGAGGGTGAGATAGGTGACGTGCATGGCGTAAAGGATCACGCAGACGGTGGTCCAGACTCGCAAGACGCTCTGTCTCATGGGTTCGCTCCGCTCGAGGCGAAAGATGCGGATTGCAGCCATGTACATGCCGTACAGAACCTGGGCGCCAGCAGCAAAATAATCGAGCTTCTCGGTTAGATTGAAATCCCTCGTGTGGAAGATGATGCTGAACATCCAGCTCACGAGGCCGAAGTAGCCGAAGGCGAGGTAGTATTTGCGCAGCGGGTAGGAAGGCGGTATCTTGTCGCGGATCTGGTGCATGCCCCAGCCGTGGGCCAGGTAGTTGAACAGCGAGAAGATGACGCTGAAAGGCTCTTGCATGCCAAGGAAGCGGTAGAAAGGCCATTTCCCATGGAACTGATACACAGGCTGCATGTAGGGCGGGTCACGGGCGAGGCGAAGGTCGGTCACGACGTGTTGGCAGGTGTAGTCGCATTCGGCGGGGCAGTCCCAGAGGAGCAGGCGACGGTGAAGGGCTGTGAAGATGAGCGTTCTGCACGAGCTTCCTGCATGAGCAGAGATGGATTGGAGCAGCCCGTACGTATCGGCGTGGGGTCATTGCCGCAGTTTGCTTTCTGGCAGATCTGTGAAGCGTGTTAGCGTGCACATGCAAGCTGCGTTGGGGTGGAGAAGCCGATGCACACCTGCAAACAATCCCTGAATTCATGAAGACGGTCGCCGAGAGAGGCATGCGCTGCGCCAGCCAGCGAAAAAAGAAGCACAGCCGTCTGCCATGCGTGACCGCTGCCGCTGCGGAGCTTCATTGTAGCCGTGGTTGTGTCGTGCAACAACAAAAGGGTCTCCCGCCTAATCGATAGTGCCTGGGAGTGCCAAGTCGGCGTCGTCGCCGCCGCCGCAAGTGTTACGCTATGAGATGCCAGGGGACTCGTTGCTCAGCAGCGAAAAGCGAAAAAAAAGGAAATATCAAAATTGTGCTCCGTATTGGAGCCTCGGTTTTGGACGGGTAGGGGATCGAACCCTAGACCTCCCGCAGGCTAAATGCAAAGCGGGCGCTCTACCACTGAGCTACACGCCCATGTATCAGAGGTTTCAACTGCTTCTCGATGGAAGCTTGCCAAAATTAACGGTATTACATACGCTTCACTCTTTTGCACAGAGCACCATCTCGAGGTCTCCAGTGTCCATGCCACGTCCCCACTCCTCACACTAGACTTAGCCGGGATTCAGAGAGTGGGATCGGGGATTTCGGGTTTTCCCAAAGGCGACAAGAAGGAAGCCTGCTTGGACAAGTGGTGCACCCTGTTTGCACTATGGCAGTTGCGATATCGCTAAAAGCACAGAGGTGCTATCGCGAGTGTAGGACTTGGATCTACATCAATTAGAATCCGGTTTCAATCGATTCCCCGAAGATACCATTGCCGTGGAGAATGTGGCCGGGCTAGATCAGCTCGCGCTCTGGGCGTTTGCCGAGTTGTCAGGTTCGATTCCGTCCATGCTGCGTTGTATGGGTACTATAGGATGTCGATGGGAGCGACTAGTCTCGTCCACACCCCTGTCGCCTACCACCACCAGGTGTTCCTAGGTATCCGGCCCGGATACATAGCTGCACATCAGCTTCAATCACAGCAATGATCATGCCTCTCAGAGTCGATATGAATCTCATGTCCATCTACGAGCTGTGTCTCCAGCTGTTCGATGCTTGTTGGCCGGGCACCTGTGCAACCAAGCTGTCACGTGCACCACTTACCTAATTCTCGCTTAATTCTCGCTTAGTCACGCGCACAGCACAAGTGCCCAAACTCTCATACTCGCGCCACGGCCACGATTACGACTCCGACCACGACCACGACAACAACGTCCCACTAAGACACCATGGCGGACACCGAATACGCAAGTGACCATGTCCTGGTTGTGTTATGTATTCTGACCCTGGAGATTAGGATGCCACCGCGGCTGCCGAGCTCAAGAAGAAGCGCACTTTCCGCACCTACTCCTACCGAGGCGTTTCCCTCGAGCAGCTCCTTGACCTCTCCTCTGAGGAGCTGCGCGATGTCATGCACGCGCGTGTCCGCCGGCGCATGAACCGGGGTCTGAAGCGCAAGCCCATGGGGTAAATACTCCCGTTTGTTGCGAATTCCTTCAATTGCAACGCTGACAGCAACAAGCCTCATCAAGAAGCTCCGCAACGCAAAGGCCGCCGCCCCGCCCAACGAGAAGCCCGCTGCAGTCAAGACCCACCTCCGTGATATGATCGTTGTCCCCGAGATGATCGGCAGTGTCGTGGCCGTATACAGCGGAAAGGAGTTCAACCAGGTCGAGATCAAGCCCGAGATGGTCGGCCACTACCTTGCCGAGTTCTCCATCTCATAGTAGGTCATCCTGAAGTCATGCTCTGCGGCCAAGGACTAATTCTTGCAGCCGCCCTGTCAAGCACGGTCGCCCCGGTATTGGAGCTACCCACAGCTCTCGTTTCATTCCTCTCAAGTAAGCGCCGGAACGAGCAACGTTGGCGGCTGGAAGCGGTGTTCAGGTCACGGATTACATGCATCTTTTCGTGTGGCATGGCCCAAGGTTCCTGGCAGATACGCCAGGCAAATAGGCCTGGTAGATGAATCATGAATTTACCATACTCTTGTCAACTCGTGAATATGTCACCATGCTGCCATAGTCACATAGTCAGAGCAGTCGAGTCATGGTTGACACAGCACATAGGAACTGGTTACTTGCCAGTTCATGGTCAGTCCGTGCATAACCGGCACGACTTGCCCAATTCAAATCAAACAGTATTTGCCCGGCACCATGTAGGACTACTTTTGTGGGAAAACATGATCGCTTCTATATGTATTGATGACACTGATCAAGGTTGCGCAAAACAGTAACCAAATAGGGAGTTTGGTCCCTCGTTACGCGAAGGATGCGCTACCATCGGAACGATCCCGACCGCATGTCGCACACATGACCAACCACGGAACACCGCCCATGCGAAAGGTGTCTGCGCGTCTCTCATTATCAATCTTGTCTAACTGGCCCTTTTCGTCTCCCAACCTCGTGTTCCGCAAACGAGATGGCACTCGGAACCACCCTCCCCGTTTGGCCCGCTCTTTTGTTCACTTATATCGAGCCTGTCTCTCTGTCCGTCTTCCGATACCTCGTAATCCACCCACTAACGCCTCACAGCGTGCTTGGTTGGAGTGCCGCATGGAATTCCCCTAGCAACTTTGTCACAAAACAACTGCCCACGGCGCCTCTCGCCGTGCCCGACGCTGCGCTCCTGCTCTCCTACTCGTTAGGCAGCATATTCCTCCTGCTCGTCGGTGTTGCTATACTCTGCACAGTAGTAACGCGTGAGAAGCGCATCACAAAGGGATATCTGTTGATTGCGGCTGCGGGAGACTTGGGACACATGCTTGCGAATTACAAGGCTATGGGCCCGGCCGTATTCTGGAATTTCAATGAGTACAATGAGATCATGTGGGGAAATGTTGCTGTCACAGCTTTCCTGCATGTCAACAGATTGGCAACCGTACTAGGTGTCTTTGGGCGATTATAAACACCATAATCTGGATGGGAGATATGGTTTGGCATGGACTGGGCACTGTCAAGATGGAGATTGGACACTAATCTCCCATGCATCAGAATCGAAGTCATGAAAGCCATAAACAGTATTTATTTGGAGTTTCTAGTATTTCGAAAGTATCCAGAGCAGTTTGAGAATCTACCGTCGTGACGATGCCGCATTAATTCGTTCCCAGTTCGTCTGAATACTATCCAACAGCTCCTTACCTTCTTCCAACCCGAGCATTTCTGCCGGTGCAAAAATACCCACGTCGAGTGCTCCGTTCGTCACTGTAGCCTCGATATCGAGTGCGTGCTGAAACTTGTCAGTATTGCAACCTTCTCGTATTTCATCGTTGAATACGCAGACTCACCAAGTAAGCTCCATTTACACGACTATCCACCAAATCCCTCGGCGGCGTCACGGCGCCTTCCGTAATTTCAACGACCTTGGCGAGTTCCTCGCCCCAATGCCCCGCTTGCTCAAGCTTAATCTCGTCGTCGCGACTTTCCTCTGGCGTAGGCAGCTTCAAAAAATTGACAAAGCAATCGACCTCCACATTTGTCCACTCTCTGATCTCCCAAAGGCTAGCTGATGCGTTTGCCGGCGCATTGATCTCCTGTATGTCGTGCTGAATCTGCGCCGCCATTTCGAAAACGTTTGTTCCTACAGGTTTTAAGACGCGAAGCGGAACAAGATTAACCGTGGGAACGACAGCTTGATGCAAATCGGTACGACTTGACAGAGAGCGATTGGCGAGGTACAAACCGATTACAGTGTCTTTCGACGAGTCAGTATTTGCGAGGCCGGCGTAGACCTTCGCACACACGGCCAGGAAGAGAGACTGTATTGTCAGCCCGTGATTGTGAGCCCGTGATTCTAGACTCCCCAAGTCGAAGAGAGCTGGTTTAAAAATTTCGGTACGCAAGGCTGGCAGGGTGGTGGGTTGATGCAGGTTACGTTGCTCAAGACCTTTGAGATAAGTCGTCCAGAATGATTTGCGCTTTTCGATCGCAATTCGAGTAGATGTTGCTGCTATGACATCTGCTATTGTCTGGCTGGGTACTACAACTTCGGCTGCTGCATTGCAATGATCTTGGAGCTGCCGGACAATAAGCTGAAGACTGACACCATCGTAGAGTGCGTGATGGATCTTTAGTTGTATATTCCATGCAGTTGTTGATCCAATCCTGGTTACAAAGAGATGGGCGTATGGTTGTTTTGCCGAAACCTTGGCCTTGAGAGTGGCCACCTCCTGGAGTGTTGCCGTGGAAATATCCGTTACGTTGGTTTCGACTTTGCGCATGATAAGCTGAGCATATGGAATATGTTCATAACTGCTCGCACAGAAAGATGTACGTAGGATTGTATTTTGCGCAACCACCGACTTCCAGGCTTGCTGAATGGTTTGAAAAGAAACGGTACCCTCCATACGATAGTCAAACTCGGGGTAGAATAGCGAACCGTGAGAGTTGAGCCACATAGAGAGCATGTAGATTTGGCCAGCGGTTGCAGGTAGCATGTACTCAAGGTCTTTCTCTTCGATCCCGGCTCTGCGAATCACAAATGCCTGAATGGACACTGGAAACATATCATCGAGGACATCTTCGTCGCCCTCGTCGTCAACTATCTTCTCATCCACAATACGCGAAATTCCTTCCACGGTGCCAGCTCTCAGCATTTCGCTCACACTGAGAACAATGCCGCGCCTGCGGAGCAGCGAGGTGACTTTAATGGCGCTGATGGAGTCCAGACCAATGTGAAAGACCGTCATGTCTGCAGTGATATCCTTTTCTGGGGTCTGAGAAACAAGAGCCAGTACTTCCCGAATGATTTTTGCCGCCGAAGACTCCGGAATCCACTTTGGTTCCTGATAATTATTGGGATTGATAGACTCTTTACGCTCTGAGCGACCTGACTGCGCATCCGTGAACGCTGGTAAGCCACATATGGAACTTCCATCAACGGTGAAATCAATAACCGGAGCATCTGGTCTGGTGAAAATGGCCTTGAGTACTTCATCAAGCCTATCAAGTAGTCCTTGAGTACCTGCTTCATCAAAAACATTATCCTTGACTGCGCATCGCCATACCAGCTTATTTTTAGCAACTTCCATCTCTACGCAGACCGGATACTCGACATCACTACGGCCATGGACACTCTCATATAGATTTGCAGGCTGTTCAATCTGGGTGCTCGAACTCCTTTGGTATATGAAGAGACTTTGTAATAAATTCCCGTTCGTGCCGGCTAGGGATAAGGCTTTGCGAAGGGGAAATGCTGACACTGTTTGATGTTTGATGAGTTCTCGCGCACGTATTGCAGCATATTACCCCGATTTGCATGGAGGACAATCCGTATAGCGACGGTGTTCATGGTAGGGAAAAGAAGCTTGGACATTCTATCGTCGTCGCGGCCAGATACGATTGAGCCGAATGTGACGTCCAGCGACTTGGTATATGAAGCAATGGTCGCACCGTGAACTGCTTGGCCTAGCATTTCTAGTGTGATGTTCTGGTTTTTCGTGAACAATACAATCTTATCAAGGGATAGTTCGCTGATTTTTTGTTTTCGATGCACAAGCTGGAATGTAGACCCAGGGCGGCGGGGAAAAGATGACGCCTTAGCACCAGACAGATAATCACGCCAGAATGCTGCAGCGTCAACACCGGACGTCACCAGGATCTTATGAAGAGCTGGCTCGTAGCTTGGACGTGGTTGAAAGGTACCGTTATATGCTTTATGAACATCGGAATGCAAGAGGCCAAGCGAAAATCCATCGTATAAGGCATGTGCAATCGATAAAACTAGATATGTATGGCGAGGTGTGCTGAAAAGACGGACATGAAATAAAGGCTCGGAAGTTTCTCTGGCTTTTGCTTCTTCTTTGATACCATCCAAAATGGAGATAAAATCGGGTTCATGATCAAGGGTTGAATATTGCCAGAAGTCGTGTGGTTCAGATCTAACGACCTGCGCATATGAAAGATTTATTCCGGGATCATCCACAAAGATGAATGAAGTTCGTAGGATTGGCGAATTTTTAATGACCGCTGTCCATGCTTCCCTCATCCGCTCCGTGTCGACTCCGTGTTGCAGTTTCAGCACATCGTGATTATAATATCTCGTATAACCAGAAGCTGTCATCTCCACTATCATAGCCTCTTGCAACGGCGTGAGGGGTAAAATGTGTTCGACGCCTTCGGTCAGTCCACGACGTCGAAGATGCAATTCGAGCTGTTTCTTGACTGATTTGTAAATCATATCAGAAGGCTGTTCGTGTTTCTTAGCTTTCGGTACGGCAATATGGCGCATCATATTATCAATGCTCAGATTACGCATGATGTCGCTGACTGCAAGATCAATGCCATGTCTTCTTAGCTTAGAAGATAACTTGATAGCATCAATACTGTCAAGACCAAGCTCAAATATGGAAGTATTCGCGTCGACCTCTTCGGTTCGTACTCCCGCAAGCTCGGCAATTTCCAATCTAATTGACTCTGCGTGGCTAACCCACATGAAGTCCGTGGTACGGCTAGGTAGGTTTGACTCAACATTGTATGTGTCGACGAGGGTTTCATTGGTTCCCTTTCCGTTTTCCATGGCAAATGTTTCTATAGGCCTATCTGGGTCTTCAATGGCCTGTCGTAGAGCTTCTTCGTAACGTTGAAGAAGCTGGGTCGCGATCTCCAGATTTGCGGCATGACCCTGAGCTACTAATGTTATTGCAAGTGTTCCCTTGCTCCGTTGTTCAATTTCAATAGCAAGAGGGTAGTCTGCATCTGCCTTACTATCCTGTAGGGCCCACAAATCGTTCTCTGTATGTTCTTCATCCTCTCCGCTGATTCGGAAAACGAAGAGATTATCAAAGAGTGGCTGATCAGGGCCACGCTTTAGCCATTTCATGATATCTCGCAGGGGTGTATGTTGGTATGGATGGGCAGCTACATTGAACTCGTGTGTTTGCTTTATTACCGATTTCCAAGTCTCGAATCGCTGTGCACAGTACTGGTATGGTATCGTATTGAACAGTGGACCGATCACTTTGTCGGCATCCTCGAAGTCAATGTTGCGTCCTGATATGATTGTGCCCAATGTGACTGTTGTCCGAAGATATTGGTGGAGGATAATAGCCCAGCAGGATTGCACGATTGCTTGTGCTGTGACGTTGAGCTTCCGCCTAATCGCATGTATGTTTGAGAGATGATGAACGTCCCGTGTCACAACTACAACATTGTCTCCAGGCCTATTACCAACTGTGGGAAGCTGTCGAAATTCTCGATCTGCGAGATGCTTGGACCAAAAGAGGCTGGCATCAGAGTTAGGTCGCAGCGGTCCATAAGGAAGAACGGAGTGAAATGCAGGGCCGGTACTGATGGCTCGGTCTCTGTAGGCATTCCATACCGCGCCGAATACAAGATTTATGCTGTTTCCATCGTAGATGCCGTGAAACATGTGCACTACTAACATATTACCGACTGCATTATCGGCAACGAGCACTTCTAGAGGCTTTTTGATGTGTGTCCGATTTAGATTGATCCAGTCCTCCCGCTTCTTCGCTAATTGAACTTCCAATGGATCTGCTGATGAGAATTCGATTTTTTCAACAACTGACACAAAATTCCGAAGCACAGCCTGCACAAATCCATCATCTGTCTTTATGAAGACCGTCCGCAAGATTTGTACCGATGCAATGACTTCGTCCCATGCATCGCGCAGCTTGTTAATATTGACACCATCATGGAGTCGAAAGCGGAAGCTATTATAGTAAAGTCCATTACTGGTTTTCAAAGACTTTGCTATCATACCTTGCTGTAACGGAGTACACGGAGCAAGCGCCTCGACATTCAAGGAATTTGTAAACAACGTTTCTGCCACAGTGCGTTTGTGTCGATGTTGTAGTGCTACAATCGATTGTTGCACTGAAATGATAGAGCCTTGTGCATTTTTCGCAGCCAGTTCGTCAGATAGAGCCCTTGCAAGGCGACGGACTGTCGCATTCTTAAGGATGACGGATGCTGCTGCATTTTGGAGTCCAGCCTGCTTGAACGCTCTTGAAACACCAATTATGGAGATCGAATCCATTCCTAACTCGAAGAAACTCGTGTCCTTAGTGAAGCAGTCATCGGTAATATTCAATGATGACTGGATCACATCGCGGATCTTCTCCTCTTGCTTCGACCATGTCTCATCCCTCGCTTGTAATCCCGAAGAGAGAACATGTAGATCATTCACAGACAGATCTTCGTACAACTCTTTTAGCTTCCGTATTTCAGCTTTATTGTTGATGGAAAGAGGCATGGTGCTCAAGGCCACAAAGTGAGTGGGCACCATGTAAGGTGGTAATCTTTCCTCGCAGGTTTCTTTAGCTTTCCGCAGACTACCACTCTTTTCCAGTAGTATCTTCGCCTGGCCTCGCTTACCAGCCTCAATTACAATAAAAGTGACTAGTTGCTCTTTTTGTTGCTTCGGATGCTTCAGGATTAATGTAGCAATATCTGCTATTGCGATATCACTTTCTTTGATGACAGCGTTGATTTCGCCGATTTCGAGCCGCTGGCCACGCAGTTTGACCTGATCGTCTGCGCGACCCAAGAAATCAAATGTTCCATCGTAATGTAACCTTACTAGATCACCTGTACGATAAACCCGCTCATCAAAGCGTTTAAGATGAGAAAAGCGCTCCTTGGTCAACTCAGATCGGTTGAGATAGCCCTTGCCCACAAGCTGACCTGATACACAAAGCTCACCCACTCCACCCTTTAATACGGGTAGGTCCGAATTCATTCGTAAAACGTAAGACCCTACATTGTCAAACTGAGGCCCAATGTTCGACGGTTTGCCATTGGTGGGAACACGAGCATACATAGTGCACCCTATAGTAGCTTCAGTAGGGCCATATCCGTTGTAAATGACGCCATGTGAGCCCCAGACATCAAGAATTTCTTGTTTAAGGCTTTCGCCACCAGTGATAAAAACACCTTTGTGAAGGGTCGGGACGTCGTCAGGATGAAGAGTACGAGCCAGACTTGGGGTCAGGTCAATATGTGTGATCTTTAGCGTTCTGATTGATCCGGCTAGATCTTCAAAAATTAAATCTCGGGGTGCAGAAACAACACATATTCCAACTGACCAGCTCCAATACTGTTCAAGTACAGAAACGTCGAAGTGAAATGACGCGAACTGGAGCCATCGAGAATTGTCATCCCAGTGACCTGAAAACAGGCGTTTGAAAGCCAGCATTGCCTGTACAGCATTCTCATGCGTGATCTCGCAGCCTTTTGGTGTACCGGTAGTACCAGAAGTATACAAACAGTAGCTCCGGTCCTGAGGATCGATATCTCGTTCAATTACTGGTTTTTCAGCTGACCTTGAGTGCCATTCTTCCTCGTCAAGTTTTATGATTTCCGTGCCCAAGTTATTCTGAAAACCTTCAGACTGAGCAGTCATCGTAAGCACGACCGAGGCGCATGAATCCTCTATGATGTAGGCCTTTCTAGCATTAGGCGCTCCAGGGTCAAGTGCGACGAATGCACAGCCAGCTTTAAGTATACCTAGTATTGCAAATGATGCTTCGGGGCATTTCTCAAAACAGATACCAACTAATTCACCAGGTTTTACACCATACGAAATCAGTAGATTTGCGATTCTGTTTCCTTCGCCATCAAGTTGAGCGTAAGTCCAGCTTCTACTTGCGAAAGTATCGTGGTGCATTGATGTTGCAAATTCGAATGCAATGTGCTTTGGCCGTTTCGACGCAGTCTGTTCTACAAATTCGTGTAGCAGTTCGATTTCAGATGGAATGCTGGTTATTTTGGGAGGTATGATTGAATAGAGTTCAGGATCTATGATCTCGTCGCTCGACGTCGAGAATATGTAATGGTGCAACAAGTGATCTAACTGCTCGAGCAGAATTTCAGCCTGTTTCCTCGGTAGAACGTGAGGTAAGAATGTCAATCGGTAATCCAATCGCCCGTTTCTTGGCTCAAGCTCGATTGATAACGGATATTCTATGGAAGCCTGTTCGTCCACGACGGTCCACAATTGATCCGCTTTATCATCTTTGGCAACTTTTTGAAATGCGAATATAGAATCGAAAAGCGTTTCATGAGAATAACCCATAAGTTTCTGAACTTGGTTGAGCGGTGTAAATTGGTGCTGTTGGAGCTCGGCGGCGAGTGACATAACTCCGTCCAAAATCTCACCTCGTTGACCTGTAACTCTGCAAACGAATGGAACAGTGTTAATACAAGGAAATACAACGGATTCTGCGCCTTCAAAGCTTCGACCGGAGAGAACTACGCCAAACGTAACAGAAGGTTCTCCCAAGTAGGCAGATAAAAGTGCTGCCCAGCTGGCAAGGCCTGCAGCTTGAAGACTGATATTTGAGGCCATGCACCCAGTCTCAAGCTCTCCTAAACCCATCGATGATGACTTAAGAACTGTGACTGGGGGTTCTGGGTCGAAGCGTAGAGGCGACAGATTTGGAAAGCGGGTGGGAACAGCTTCCTTGCCGAGTTTTTCCCAAAATTTATTTGAAGCAGTATGTTTGTTATTACAAGAAGAGAGGAAATGCTCAATGATGGGCTCCAGAGGCTTCGCTGGTATCATGGGTGCGCCCTGGTATGAAGCGGTGACGTCGTCGAAGAACAGGCGTAAGCTTTGAGCGTCGAATATGGCATGTAATAGCGCCACTTCAAGATAAATAGTCCCATTATTCTCTTTCACGCGTACACACCATGGTGATCTTTGCAAGTGTTTTACTGCTTTCGATGCAGAGTCACGCAGCCATTCTTCGGTTGCACAGACATACTCTGTAGGAGTTTCCCAGGGAAGAACTTCAGCATTGGGTGCGTAATGAATCATTGCGAAAGCTGTGCTTTTGTCATTGACGTGCATGAAACCAGTGCGTAGCATACGATGCTTCTGAATGGTTGTCTGCCAGGCGGTCTTCAGTTGGTCCAAATTGATACCTTCGACCAAGCGTAGGCGCATGAAGTTGAAATAAACCTCTCCATCTCTTGCAACAAACTGCGATAGCATACTATTCTGCAGAGGCGTGCAAGGGACTATTGCTTCAATCCGATCCCCTGGAATACCACAGGTACTCTCAATATCATTTCTATAGTTTATTTCGAATGCCTCGAAATCGAATGGTTTGATCCTTGGAGTGTTAACGTCTGATATACGCTCGAGATATGTAGCAAGATCTGTACAGTTCGAATGCTTCATAACATCTGCTGCATTTGCTTGCATACCCTGCTCACGGAGAGCAGTTGCGATTTGTACAGCGCTTATGCTGTCAAGCCCAAGCCGGAAGATGGTAGTTCTGGGCCCAATATCGTTCTTCGAAATTCCAGACAGCTTTGACAGAATATCTCGGATGATGTTTTCTCGCTGATTCCATTGGTAATTGAAGGTATCGTCCTCCGTATCATCAAAACTTTTATTGAGTTCTGTCGATTCACGAAAGATACTCGTTAATGCTTTTTTGTCGATTTTCCCGGCCATGGACTTGGGTATCTGATCAAGGAATACATAGAATTGCGGCACCATGTAAGAAGGTAAGGTGTCTTTCGCCCTTTGCTTAGCCACAACCCTAATTTTTGACTCCGTGCTCTCATTGGCCGGGCATCGAAGCACAAGAAAGGCGACAAGTTGTTCTTTCTGCTCGTCATTCCTTTTCATTATTTGCGTCGTTGCAGCTGTGATGATCTCATCAGTTCCGATGAGTGTTCTGTTGATTTCACCAAGTTCAACGCGCAATCCTCTGATCTTGATCTGGTCATCGATGCGTCCAAGAAACTCAAAATTACCATCCCCCAGCATGCGGACCATGTCGCCACTTTTGTAGTATCTCTGGCCATAAGCTTGCACAAACCTCTCTTCTGTGAGTTGAAGTTGACCATGATACCCTCGAGCGAGCTGAGCTCCACCAATATACAATTCACCGACACCAAAGATAGGTACTGCTCGCTCTCCCTAATAGGCATTATAGCAAAAGAAGTTGTCGGAAAAGGGCGACCAATGACTGAAGTTTTCACAGATGGGCAAGTTGGAAAGATTGTAGTACAGAATGCAGTTTCTGTAGGCCCATATGAGTTGACGCAAGAACCGTGCCATTCGCTCACCACTTCAGGGGTCATTGTTTCTCCAATGCAATAGAGCCACTTGACACCTGGTATTTCACTCCGCCTTAGAGCTGCCGCCACAGATGGTGTGAGGTCAAGAAGGTTTACTTTTAACGTATTGATAGACCCAGTAAGATTGTTGAGCATCGCCTCTTGGCTGGTAGCACATAGTGTGAACCCAAATGTCCACGCCAGAAAGCAATCGTAGTAGCACATATCGAATGTAATGGCAGCGTATTGCAGAAGTCTTGAGCCATGGTCCCAAGGTATTAGCGATCTAGAACTCTCGATCGTTTGGACTGGTGAGCAATGTTCCATATTGACAGCTTTAGGTAATCCTGTGGAACCCGATGTATACAAACAGTAGGCGGTGTTTGCGGGCGAAAGTCCCGGTACGACAATTTTGGTAGCAGGAACTTGGCCGATAGTCGTTACATTGACTACAAGCATACCGTCCAGCCACTCGATGGAGCTCTCACATCCAAGTATCAGCTTCGGCTGCAATTCAGAAACCATGAACCTTTTCCTTGCCTTAGGTAGATCGGGGTGGACTGGTGAAAATGCTGCACCTGCTTTTAACACTCCGAGAATGCTGATATAAAACTCTGGTCTTTTTGCCATACAGATGGGAATGACATCTTCTGGAACTATACCATGCTGGACCAGTAGATAAGCAAGCTGATTGGCTTTTCTGTTCAAGGCGTAGAATGTCAGAGCCGTTACGCATCCATCGGGGTGACGAAAATCGAGAGCGATACTATTAGGTCTTTCGTTCGCGTTTCGCTCGAATGCTGAATGTAGGAGCCCATTATCTGAAGTTTCGAAAGCTTGGAAGTTCATGTTTGACTGGCCCAGAAGTCGGTCTGGGTATCCTAAGGTGTCATGCGCGGCTGCTGTTGGGAATCGAATCAACGACTGGAAGGCGTTATCGAAAATTTCCGCCAAAATTTTAGCATCATCCTCCGAACATAAGTTTTGCTGATGATGGAGTCGAAGCACTAGCTTATCATTGTTCTGATCCTGGGTTACTTCACAGACCATGGGCAAGTCCATCTGCCCATCATCCAGCTCTAAAGACCAAATTGATTCATCTAGAGGTGAGCTGGGCTGTTGCAGAATTACAAGCGTGTCAAACAAAGGGCCTTGGTCTTGTCGTATCTTTGACTGAATCCATCGAAGGGGCGTTAGCTGGAAAGGTAGCATGTCCACGTTGAGCGCATGGAGCTTCTTGCACAGCTCAATGTTAGAGTTGCTGAAGTCAAAAATCAAACGCAATGGAAGGGTGTTGAAACACGGTGCAACCAAACGGTCAAGACCTTCCTCAGCTAAAGTGCGACCACTGACTACATTTCCAAAACAAAGGCTGTCGTCCGATAGAACAAAATGTAAGAGCTTTGCCCAGGCAGCCTGTACCTCGGACAACAGTGAGCAAGATGTCGCTCGGCATTGTTTCAACGCCACGCTGAGTGGCGTTTGTAGTGTCCTTTGCACACAGCTGTTTGGCTGGAAAGGCTGTAGTACCTTTCCGGAAATATCCGGAAAGTATAGTGGCTCAAAATCCGCAAGAGAGTTTTTCCAGAACCCCAGAGCTTCTTCCGAGCTACCATGCATCATATGACGCAAGTAAATCTCGTATGGTATAGTATCCAGGAGACCTCGGTCGAAATAGATGCTCTGTACCTCGTCCAAAAGAGTGTTTATGGCTACTCCGTCGTAAAGCGCATGATGACAGCAAAAGACTAGTCTCTCCGACGTGCTATCTTTTTGAATAGCTAGACGTATGGGTGGTTTGTGTAACTCCAGCAAGCCAGGAATTACTTGGGCCGCATAAATGCTAACGTTAGTGCTCGCATCGATTTTATCCCAAACCAATGAGACGCGTTGTAAAATCACCTGAGCGAACGCATACTCTGGATGATCAGTGGGTACGAACGTAGTCCGTAGGATATCATGTCTGTTGACCATGCGTTCCCAGCATGCCTTTAAGCGATCTAGATTGCCATGTACAGCAAAGGTCATCGCGTTGTAATAACCGATACGTCGACCACCGGTGTGTTCCTCATCCCGGTGGAATGAGGAATACGATGACGATACTGATAGCATGGCTTCCTGAAGGGGTGTACAAGGCAATACGCGATCTACTTGGAGACCCTCGACTTTAGAGTAGACTTGGCGAAGCTGCTCTGGATTGAACACATTCATTACTACTGCAGTGTGGTCAGTGTAAGAGTAGGTCGTTCAGTTAGGATAAAGATTCTTACATTCATGCCTTGGAATACTTGAGTCCGGAAAAGTATTCTCTCCAAGTATCCCGGATAGCCGTTCCACAGTAGGATTCTTGAGGATGTCCGAAACAGGAAGATGATGAAAACCTGCATCTCGCAGTAATTTGGCGAAATGAATTGCTGAGACAGAATCCAACCCAAGATTGAAAAATGATGAGCTCCGTTTGATGCTATCCAGAGGTTGATTAAGAGTTTGTGATAGTGCCTTTGCAATCTTCATATGTAATGCAGAAGATATGCCGCTGTCTTGGCTCACTACATTTCCCATGGATGTGACTTCTAGATATACTTGATCGAGACTTTTAAATGTGTTTCGCAGCATCGCCTTGTCGATTTTCGCTTGAGGGGTCATTGGAAGGAAATTGATAGGCACGATGTGCGTTGGCAACATATACGTTGGTAGCTGCAGAGAAATAGAGTCAAACATCTCCTGTACTTGCGACCGGTAACTACTTGGGTTGATAGCACAAAAGGCAGTGTATCGGACGCTGTATTGAAGATCCTGCGGTAATGTGGCATCTTTCGGAACCCAAAATACTACTAGCTTCTGGTTTTTGTTTTCGTCTTCAATCAAAACAGTAGCGCAATCAAGCACAGCCGAGTTCTTCAATATCGATGCTGTAATCTCACCAAGTTCAACTCGCTGTCCGCGAATTTTGATTTGGTCATCGAGACGCCCTATAGATAAGATATCACCATTCGGCAATAGTCTCCCTAGGTCACCGGATCGATATATACGGCCGTATGTGGTTTGGAGAAGCTTTGCAGCGTTGAGGTGAGGCTGGTTGAGGTAACCCCTGAAGACTTGTGCGCCGCCAAAACAAAGCTCACCCACTGCACCTCGGAGGACAATGTTATCACTCCCCGGCTCAAGGATTAAGAGTGAGGTATTTGGAAAAACTGGCCCGATGTTGTTGATCAAATCAGAGTCTGTGACACTAGGCTTCACCGTACAGATGTTAGTAGTCTCCGATGGACCGTATCCTATACTTTTATCAGCAAGTGTACGTTGAAAACATGTCAAAAATCAAAACACGATAGCCATTAGCCTTTTCATCGGCCATCTTAACCTAATCTGAGCCTTCCATTTATCTGAAAGTGCTTACCTTGATACAACTTGTTCCCCGCCCATCTTCTCTTAACAATCTCCGTCAGCGCTTCGCCAGCAGTGACTAGAAATTCAACCTTCGGCGTATTGGCAGGATCGACCAAGCTTGCCACTGTTGGAGTAAGGCTTAGATGGGTTATTTCCAAGATGTTGATTGCAGCCTCAAGATCGAAGAACAGATCATCCTGCGTAGCTGTGCACAAGCATATTCCTACATACCAGGAGAAGAATATCTCGAAGGCCGAGACATCGAATGCTTGTGAGCACGATTGAAGAAGCTTAGAATCCTCTTTGTATGGGTAGAGATTGGAGAGGTGGTGGATGTTACTCATTAGATTGTCCTGCGTTACGAGGACACCCTTAGGCTTGCCAGTACTACCCGAAGTAAACACTGCATATGCCAAATGAGAACCGTCGTACGGAAGTATCAAATTATGCTCTGGATATTTCGCAACTTCCAAGTCCTGGGGGTCAAGAATCACAAGGTCATCCCGTTGAATAGCTTTCGGAAATTTGCTATCGCATACACAAACTTTGATAGCAGCATCAGTCAGGATCTGGTTGACTCGCTCCGAAGGGGTACCTGGCACGATTGGTAGATACCCAGATCCTATCTTGAGAATTGCCAGGATTGAGACGTAAAGATCCACCGATTTTTCCAGAATCACGCATACAAGCTGGTCGCTTCCGACTCCAGCACCTATTAGAGCATGTGCGAGCTGGTTTGCACGGGCGTTGAGAGAATAATACGATAGTGTTTCGCTGATTCTCATGCTTCCATCAACGATAGAACCTATGATAAGAGCGTCTTTATCTGGCAGCTGTGCAGCCCATTTTTCCACAGCATGAGCAGGTCCATGCTGAAAAGTTTGAATGTTGGGCTGAGAATTTGCGATCGAGAGCTCTTCTGAATTGAAGGATCTCTTGGCTTGATCCAGTGTATCAGTTTGATTGGCAAGGAAGTACTTAACAGTATGCTGTATCTGTTTCGCGAAGATTTCGACTTGCGGAGCTGGTATCGTGGAAGGGTCGTATGTTATCCGATATAACATCTTTCCCTCGCTTGGTTCAAGCTCGAAGGTGATTTTGAATTCGGAATCGTCGGCGCTATCGACCTTTCGAAGGGAGAGGTCTCGATTGGCGGCTGAAACCAGAGACTCTTGCCAAACCAAGAGAATATCGAACACACGTTCTCCTGGATGTAATTCGCATAATTTTACGATATCGCGCAGCGGTAATACGCAATGCTCTAGCATATCCCGATTGGCTTGGTGCGTGGTCCGTAACAAGTCCTCGATGGTCGTACAGGACAGATCTATCCGACAAGGCAAAGTGGCAATGCAGGGTCCCATAACCTCTTCCACGCGCGTAACAGGGACAGTCCTTCCAGATGTTACGCTTCCAATAACAGTGTCAGAGGTGCCTATATACTGGCCGAAGACAAGCGCTAGAGCAGCCTGATAGAATACCTGGGGATGAATCAGATACTTCTTTGCGCCGGCGGAAAGAGCTACTGGGTCAATGTTATATTCACCGTGAAATGAACAACGACCTGTAGAAGGGACAGTATTGCCATTGAAATTCGGGAGCGGCCTTGGGTGATAGCCGCTGAGAATGTTTCGCCAATAGTCCGCACTCTTGCTCAGCCGGTCTGAATTGGATATTTCCAAGTAGTGCTTCGTTATCTCGCGATATTGCGGCCGCTTTGTCACCAAGTTTCCATGCAATAATTCATCCAAATCGCGTAGCATAAGATCGAAGGACCAACCATCATATATGGCATGATGCAGCTGGAAAAGAAGACGTGGATGTTCTGCCGTATTGTTGATCTGCACAGTCAACGGATGCAGAAGAGATTGGGCTGATTCGATGGAATAGGCTTTGGAGAAAGAAGAGGTCTCGAATACTGTAGTAGGATGTACATTTTTCCACACAATCTGCACAAACGACGAGCCTAGGCTGGAATAGGCGGAGGAGGCAGGAGTCAAGGGTGCAGGAGCTGAGGTTGATTCAAAGTGGGTCGCGGCTCTATCGGCAGCGGTATCTCTTGAAGTGGTAGCAAACTTGATGGACTCGTCGATGTCATATTTCGTTAGCCGTAAGGACGTCATATTGGCCATGCAAAACCCAGTGCGAAGAATCTCGTTCTGTTGCACAAGGGTTTCGATGGCACTGCGTATTCGTGATAACGCGTATCTCTCAAACAGTTCTACCTCGATCCAATTGCAATATGCGCTAGGTCTCATAGTCGTCTCCGTTAGCATTGCCTCTTGCAGTGGCGTGCAGGGTAGTATACAGGCGATGTCAGTGCGATATGGCTCTAACTCGGGAATATCCGAAATAGAACTCGGGTCAATATAAACATCGACCGTGTCTCTAACATGGTCAATCTTGTTTTCATTGCACAGGATCTTCAAGCCTTTGATATTTTTGGCTGCAAGAATGTCAATCGGACCGACTTCATAACCTCGCTGACGTATTTCAGAAGCGAGGCGGATGGATCGCAAAGAGTCCAGATCAAAATTTATGAAGTCTTCATCGTCTTCGATCTTTCGTCCGAACATGCGTTGGAAGATGGAGGTGATAGAATCTTCTGACTCATTCATGGAAGACAGCATCTGCACACCAGGTATCCAAGTCAGCTAATGCAAGTCTACGCGATAAAAAACGAGGTTGGGTATGATTCTTTAAAGTGGGCAATATTGTGCAAATTAAGTGTGATACACAGAATTTCTGCACAACATGCTTCACCTACCGAAGAATTTGATTGGCGTTGTGCTCTCAGGTACTCAATTTCCAGAGCCTTCTTGTCAACTTTCCCGGACGGAAGCTGCGGCATACAATCAACAAAGACAATACCAGTGGGTATCATGTAGGTTGGTAACCACAGCCTGCAAATTTCTTGGACAGTCTCACGCGACACTGTACAAGGGTTTGTTGCACAAAATGCAACCAGAGTGTCTTGAATAACGGCTGCAACTGCACTATGGCAGTTGTCAATCTTCATAATGGTCTGCTCAACTTCCCCAAGTTCGACTCGCTGTCCCTTCAGCTTTACTTGACCTGATGCAATACGTCCCAAGCATTCAATGGTTCCGTCGGAGCACAGTCGAGCCTTATCTCCCGTACGGTATAGGTAGCCATACTCCGGATCATGAATGAATGAAGCTAATGTCAACTCCGATCTGTTGAGATATTCATCGGCGACTTGAGGGCCTCCAATGACTAGCTCGCCTATCTCGCCCTGAGATAAGATTTCAAGGTCGTGTGTTGAAGAAAATGTGCAGCCAGGAGCCGCAACGATGGTCATGACAGTCTCCAAAGGAAAGCCGATATTCGTTGGTGGGAATGAGCGGGAGAAGCGAGGTTGGAGAGTGCAGTGGATTGCGGTTTCTGTAGGCCCGTACATGGCCCAAAGCATACTAGGCTGCGTTTCGCTGCCACCAAACTCATCGATGACGTCTCTTGTGAGCATCTCTCCAATTGTCAATAGTAATTGGAGGCCGGGCACACTGTCGCGACCTCGGAGTAAGTTGCTGACTACTGTGGGCGTGAGTTCGGCAGCGTCTGCCTGAAGCAAAGCGATGGTAGCAGGCAAGTCATTCAACATATTCTCTCGTGTGCATCCAACCAAAGTGCACCCTCGATAGAGCGTGAAAAATATCTCAAAGATGGACACATCAAATGTAGGTGCTGCGAACTGTAAGAAGCGCGTGAAAGGTGGGATATGTTGATCATGGGCCAGTAAGCTTTGAGTGACAGCACGATGCGATACACTGACAGCCTTTGGAAGACCAGTGGACCCTGACGTGTATAGAACATATGCCAACAGCGATTGGCGTGAGTCGCGCGTCTCTGGCTCTGGAGGCATGGGTGTTGCACGCTCGTCACTGTCAAGGAGCAACACCTGCACAGAGGTTGGTGAGGGAAGCTTTTCCTGGAAGTCGGCAGCAGTGACGACAATGGCTGCCGAGATGTCTTTGAGAATGAAGGCAATTCTCTCAGGGGGTGAATCGAGGCCTATCGGACAAAATGCTCTGCCAGCCTTTAGAACGGCGAGCAAGGCGATGTACAGCTCTGGAGATTGGGGCAGAAGGACTGGAACGATGTCGGAAGCATATTCCAGGCTCGCTAGACGTGCTCGGATGCTCGCCGCAAGAGCATCGCTTGCTACATGTAGCTCGTGGTAGGTCAGGACCCGCCTCTTCACTCCATGTTCCAGGAAGTCGATGGCGGGTCCGCCAGCCGCCGACGATGAGCGAACCAAGTGGTGCAGATGGTCGGGTCCATGGAGAAGCTTCGCATGTCTGTTCAGGACGGACAGAGCAGGCAGGGGTCCTGTTTCTTGGGGCATCTCGCGTATCTGCAGCAGGGCTACCGCTCTGGATGGGGTTCGGAGGAGGTTGGAGCCCCAACTCGACGATGAAGCAAGTATCGAGAGCAAGTGAAGTGTTTTGGCGGTTCATGCGAGGTCTGGCGGCCCTGACTTCGTCTTGAGCCCCCGGGGTGAATGGTGTAATCACAAGTGTTATGATTGGTTAGACGGACGGGTGGTCTTGATTCTGCAGTATGGCAGCAGCGACAGACCACACAGCTTTGCCGGCCAGGCAAACGAAGACGGGATGCTTAGACGTGGCAGGTCCGGCGATGGCACAGGCCGGCAGCGAGCCAGTTGGGTGGGCAGAGAAGGGCGAAGCAAGATGGGAAGCGAGGCTCTGGACTTGCGAGTGGGTCCCAGCGGTGGCCGGCGTCGCAATGCCTCTGTCCAGACGGCCAAGGTCGAAGACGTAATGGAGCACCTGTGTTTAGCAGGCACCGTACGTAGGTAGCAGGCGCAGGTAGGCAGCTGGTAGCTTGGCTAATAAGACGACCGCCTGGACAGCTACGACAAGACGGACACGGGGGCATGCGAGACACCTGACCTCTCGCTGCTTGCATCCTGCACCATCCGTCGCTCTCTGCCTCGCCCGTCTCTCGGTGTCTCTCTCTCTCTCTCTGGCCCTCTCTCTGTGTGTCTGGCCATCCCTCTCCCTCGCCCTTTCCCGCCCCGCCCCCCTCGCTACGTCGCTACCTCTGCTCTTGCCTCATGCGGTGCGCACTTCCGCGCAGCTTTAAATTTTTAATTTTTTTTCTCATCCATGCCGCTCTGCTTACCTCGGCGGGCCCGGTGGAGACTAGCAGCTGCTCGACTGGCCCAGCAAGCCCGTTGGTTGTGCCGACCTCGGGCGTGTTGGCCGTGTGGCCGTGTGGTGATGGTGACTCCTCTCCCTCCCGTGGCTCCCTCCCCCCCCCCACCGTCACCGCGCGTCATCTGATAAGATCAAAACCCTCCCCTGTTCGTTAGCCACACCTCGCCATCGCCAGCCGGCCCACATGGGCCATGCACCACCGCCATGGGTACGGACATGGTCCATCGCCACCCTTGTGATGGAGTCTGTCTAGCCCCCGTTCTTGGTGCCTGCCAAGTCTAAGCGAGCAGTGCTTTCGCATCTATCGTTCGACCTGTGCAGCCTTCGACGACACACTCCCACCTTGCTTCCACCGCCCCGGACATGGCCCCCACCGGCTAACTGCTTCGGTCCTACCACCGCGCCGAGCATTTGAACACCGCTTGAATCGAGCACATCATCAAAAAGCCTCGGCCAATTCTGACAGTCACTGCCGTGGTACCAGGCTCGCCATGGAACCCATCCACGCCCTACCTGGCAACCCCCACGCCACGCCCCTCCTAGGCGACACCCTGGCGGACCCCGAAATCAACAGCCAACTGTCGCTTGCATCCGAAGATGACGACAGTTCCCTTTCCCAAAACTCTCAATGGGAAGCCCATGTCGACATTGCATCGCTCCATACCGTCCAGGCCCATCCACGCGGTATTGGCCTCATTCGTCAGAAATTCATCCGCCAGATCTTGGGTTGGAATCCATTCAGGACCTCGTACTTCTCCCTCTACGCGCCTTTGACAGATGTACAATCCAGGCTGATTCTGGCCACGGGGTGCATCCTCGCTACGGCATGCGGCGTTCCTATTCCTCTTATCGGTGTCATCCTGGGCAAGATCATCAATGACTTCCCTCCACGTGAAGATGAGTTGAAAGTCCGCTTGATGCAGCTCATGGGCGTCGCCTTGGTTTATTTCGCAGTCACCTGGGGATCGACATTTTGCTGGGCCATAGTTGGCGAGCGTGTATCGAAAAAAACGCGGGAGCAACTCGTAGAGAGAAGTCTAGGCATGGATCTTACCTACTATGATACCATCTCACCGGATATTACAAACATCCTTACCGAGAAAACCCAAACAATCCAACTAGGCACTTCAGAGAAGGTTGGTGTGTTCCTGTCTTCTATCAGCTATTTTATAGCTGCTTTTACCGTCGGTTTCATTCTCAACCCCAGGCTCACTGCTGTCATGTAAGTAAAATCTTCCTGTATTTCTCGAAAACAGCCCAGCCCTTGAGCCGTGGCCGCTTTTGATTCCGTGCTGTATCACAACCCAATCAACCGAGATCGGAAAATTGCACCCACCAAGTCCAAATGCTGCTGCACAGTATCCGCCTAACTCATCTCGTCGTCCTAGGTTTATCACAGTCATACCGGCTATGACCATTGTCGTGGTCTGCGGAACCCATCTTGTATCAAGGTATTCAAAGCAAGCCAGCTCTTTCACGGAACGAGCGACAACAGTTGCCGAGAGTGCCTTTCGAGGAGTCCAGATTGTTCAAGCTTTCGGCGTTACAGAGCGACTAGCAATGGACCACATTGACTTCCTTCGTAAAGCTCTCCGAGCTGGTCTCAAAAAGAGCTTCGTTGGCGCCGCTATGCTCGGAAGTGTATACTTTATTGCATATGCAGCCAATGCCTTGGCTTTCTGGTATGGCGACAAGCTACGCAGTGGGAGTGCTGAAGCCGGTACGATATATGCGGTCATATTTCTGATACTGGATGCATCCTTTGTCGTTGGCGCCGTCGGCCCGTTTATCCAGACTTTTGCTTTGGCTGCGGCGGCAGGGCAGGCCGTTTTTGACGTGCTAGAATCCCCACGGTCGGACATAGACGTGTACTCTACCAAAGGTGAGGAAATCCAAAGATTCGATTTTCAAAAACCCATCACGTTGAAGGATGTCTCCTTTGTCTATCCGTCGCGTCCCACCGAGCGTGTTCTTCAGAGCGTTCATCTACAAATTGCTCCTGGAAAAGTCACGGGCCTGGTTGGGCCATCTGGGTCCGGAAAGTCGACCATAGCGACACTGCTTCTACGTCTTTACGATCCATCTTCAGGATCGATATTCATTGGGGATAATGATCTTAGAGATCTAAACGTTAAAAGTTTACGTTCCCAAATCGCCCTTGTTACTCAGACTCCAACTCTCTTCAACGGGACTATATTGGATAACATCAGGCTTGGACTGCCGGAAGATGAGAATATGTCGGAGGACGAGGTGGTTGCAAAATGTCAGGCTGCTGCCAAAGAAGCTTATTGCGACTTTTTAGAGCATCTCCCCGACGGGTTGTACACTCACATCGGTTCAGGACATCATTCCCAGCTCTCTGGTGGACAGAAACAGAGAATTGCACTTGCACGTGCATTGGTCGGCAACCCAGCCCTGCTACTTTTAGATGAGTATACGAGTGCAATGGACGCCACGAGCGAGGCCATGGTACTAGACAACCTTCGGCGTAGCTCCTCTACATGTGGCAGGACCACTGTCATCATTGCACACCGCTTAGCGACGGTCAAAGATGCAGATCGCATTGTAGTCATGAAGGATGGCACCGTTGTTGAAGAAGGACGTCATGATATTCTTACTCTAGGTAGGTGTTCCAGTTGGATCAGCGTTCGCCAATACTCCTCACTACTTACGATACTTTTAAGTCTATCATCCATTATTCCACCACATGCTTACGCACTATAGGAAACGGGCTTTATGCAGAACTGATACGTGCTCAGAAATTCGACAAAAAACCTACCATGTCTTCCGCATCGTCTTTCATCTCTGGATCTGGGTCTGGCCGACGAAAAGAGGTCACGACGATTTTGAGTGTACGGAAAGATGACAGTGCAGCCCGCAGTCTCTTAAAGCCAATTCCACAGGAACACAAAAATGTTCCGCAATTGATTAAGAGGTGTTTCGATCTGAATCGACGCGAAGCTCCAGTGATAGCAATTGGTCTTATTGCGTCAGTTGTGAGTGGTTCCATGTCTATTGGGGAGGCTTTCATCTTTGGCAATTTAGTTGAGCTGCTCAACAGTAGTTCGGATGTCTCTCGACTAATCACTATATTCTGTGCATTATTTTTGGTCTTGGCTATTGTCGCGCTTCTTGCACGCGTGGTTGCTGGCAGCGCATTTGGCTTCGTTTCCGAGAACCTAGTACTCCATGTACGAGACGTGTCTTTCCGTACAGTATTGGTACGTACAGCACCTAGTCACGAAACCATGTGGGGACCTATCAAAATGGGCGACACTATATGGTCAACGTATTGTGTATCTGACTAATCTTTTCACTTGTAGATGCAAGACATCGCTTGGTTCTCTCGGCCTGGACATTCTCACCACGCATTGATGGCCAAGCTCAACATGGACAGTGGTCATATCAGCGGGTTATCTGGCATTATTCTAGGCACCTTCTTCTCTATCGCAACCTCTGTCCTGGGCGGCATGATTCTAGCGCACATTGTGGCCTGGCGCATTGCTGTTGTCCTCTTGGCCGCGGTACCGATCATGATTCTTGCAGGGTATTTTCGTTTGCGGATCCTCGCAAAAGCTCAAGAAAGACATGAGACAGCTTACAATTCGGCCGCCGCATTAGTAAGTATCCCGAGGAAGTTCTACGTGTGCACGAGCGTGTGCTTTGCAATCTTCGTACAATCAAACAGTTGTGCAAGCCTCATGAATTCACTATTGGCTTCTGTGAATTTGCTGATCTGACCACGAATAGGCATCAGAGGCCTGTTCCGCAATACACACGGTTGCCGCGTTGGGGAGAGAGCGATATTTCTTGGAGAAATACCGGGCCGCTATTCGTAAGCCATATGAAGAGAGCTTGAGGTTCAACGTACTTGGAAGCATCATACTGGCATTTTCGTTGTCTGTTACCTACTTTGTATACGCCCTGGCATATTGGTGGGGTTCAAAACAGGTGCGGGGCGGCAATTACAGTCAGAAAGACTTCTTCATAGTCCTACCTGCGCTGCTCTTTTCCGCGCAGGCTGCCGGACAGCTCTTCAGCCTTGCGCCCGAAATTACAAGAGCCAAAACTGCAGCGCAGAGTGTGTTCGCACTACATGATGAAACACCTACCATCATTGACCCACTCAATGTTACTGGATCCCATCTGCACAAGCCCATGGTTGATTCCCTGGATGAGAACGCGCAAACACACGGTCGACGAGGTGAAGTCGAGTTTCGCGGCGTTAGCATGCACTATGCGATGCGGCCTGATGTAGCTGCCCTAAACAGCGTGTCGTTTTTCATTCGTCCTGGAGAGTACGTCGCTTTCGTTGGAAGGTCCGGGGCTGGTAAATCCAGCACTGTACACCTCATTGAGCGATTCTTCGACCCTACAGCTGGTACGGTGCTTGTGGACGGTGAAGATATACGCAGTGTCAATGTGCAATTACATCGAGCTCGGCTTGGCCTAGTGGAGCAGGAGCCAGACTTGTTCCCCGGCTCTATCAAGTATGTGTTACCCCAGCATATTAATACAGCGTCGCAATTGGCCTTACCTCGACACTGACGATAGTTCGTAGATTCAATATAGGATTAGGCAAAGTTGGGGTTGAGTCCAGCGAAGACGCCATCATGGATGTAGCTAAGAAATGCGAACTGCATGACTTCATCATGTCGCTTCCCGAGGGCTATAATACCGAGGTGGGAGCGCACGGATCGAAACTATCTGGTGGTCAAAGGCAGCGTCTTGCTATTGCCAGAGCTCTGATCCGGGATCCGGAAATTCTTCTCTTGGATGAAGCGACATCACAGCTTGACGCAAATACCGAGCGGGACATCCGTAAAGCTATTGCAGCAGCCTCGCAAGGCCGAACCACAATCATGATCGCCCACCGGTTGGCAAGTGTACAGCATGCTGATCGTATTTTTGTGTTCGAAAGCGGAAACATCGTGGAGCAGGGAAAGCACGACGAGCTCGTATCAATGGGCGGTATATATGCTGGCATGGTCGCTGCCCAAGAACTCGATTAAGTTCGTTTTCTTGCGCTGATTTTTTTTAAAAAAATTCTTGGGGCAATGTAAGATGAATGCACCCGGGTGGCTACTGTATTACAGCATATTCTTTTTGTTGGTCTTTCATGTATGTATACGTATCGTTTCGTCTCTACCATGCACGTGTGCACATGTACATGGCGATGGCTTGTGCGTGTACATAGCTGGCTGAAGCTGTAACATGGTTTCTAAAGTACACTGGATCTTACTCCACCTACTACGACTCGTAGGCGACAACGGGCGGTGGTCTTTGTTTTTCTTGTTTTAAATTTCCACAGTTTAATACCTTACTGTACAGTAGTACGTCCGAGCAAATTTTTATCCACCTCTCTCGTGCACATGCCATGTTCTCCCCTTGGGTCAACAACACAGCAAGCCGCGTGCGTCACCTCATGCATAATTGATTCCCACAAGCGCTAGCCTGGGCAGGCAAGACGGCCGAGACGAGGGGAGCGCTGGGTATGCAACGTGACGAATCAGCAGACTGTCCGAAATTCGGAATCGATTCGGATAAATCAGCGTTTATCAGATGCTGCTAATTTTTTCGGCCTGCGACGTGACGTCCCACATGGTCCAGCTGTCTGGCCAATGCCCCGCCAGCCAAGCTCCACCGATCAACACCGTCCCATGCACCACCTCACCATCCGGGCAAGGTGTTGCGGGGCCCAGAAAATTTGATCTTATCTGATGGTCTGATAGATCAAAACGCACCCGAACCATCCCTACCCGCTTCTACGTCGTTCTGCAGTTTGAGCACTCACCGACGTACGCGACCTCGGAGCGCCCCGGTTGGACGGAATGGCAGCCGTATCGTGCCACTGTCTGCTCAGAGCCCTGCGTGCAAAATGGCTAGGAACTAATCGTCGTTTCCCAGTGGGCCGATTCAGACCAGCCAAATAATTCTAGGCTCCATTTCTAACATCCTTCCCTCCTCAGATCCCCAGTCCCGTTCACTGTTGAAGAGAGAAGCATCTCGGCCCACTCTACGTGATACGATTGTTTGCACCGGTCTCTTCACCGTCAGTGTAAAATCTCTTAAGGTATGTCAGATTGCAGTGCTGGTCGACTTGCTCTAGTCCCTTTGACTCCTTCAAGCACGTCATCGAAAACACGACGAAAACAAGAACATATATTTACTGGCAGCTGCAGAAGCAACACCTTTTGTCGTGGAGCAAGTGCTGTCCAGGAAGCGCTTGGCGAGTGCTACGGTAACGGTTCACCGGGTCCAGTCTCTCTAACCATCTGCTGGGTTGCAAGGTGAGCCAACGCATTACGCTCCATCGCCTTGATTGCCAGCACCGGTACCAACGTCGGTAGACTTGTCCGAATCTTCTCTATATCTACACTGTAAAAACATGAGCCCTCACGCAGAAGTTCCCATGGCTAGCGCAGAAGAGCACGCGTTACCTGTCCAAGAGGCCTTCACAGGCTTCGCGGCCAATGCGCTGGACGAAAGCCACTTTCCCGCCTTTGAAAATCGCTCACATCTCCGCTATACCGAGCAAGATGAACTCCACGACCTGATATGCGTGGGTTTCGGGCCTGCTTCTCTAGCCATTGCCGTGGCTCTCCATGATACTCTCGATGGTACAGATCCATCGTTGGATCTGCCCAATCTCCAGCGCCAGCCTCCCAAGGTGGCATTCTTGGAGAAACAACCGCATTTTGCATGGCACGCTGGCATGCTCCTTCCTGGCGCAAGAATGCAGATCACATTTATGAAGGACATGGCAACGTTGAGGAACCCACGCAGCGAGTTCACTTTCATAAATTATCTGCATCAGAAAGATCGGCTCGTAGAGTTCGCCAACCTCAACACTTTCCTCCCACAACGGATTGAGTACGAGGATTATATGCGCTGGTGCGCAAGCTGGTTCGATGAGGTGGTGCAATACGACCAGGAAGTCGTCAAGGTCATACCGGAGAAGTCTGCGAGCGGAAATGGTCAAATCACCACCTTCAACGTCATGAGCCGCAACCTACAGACTGGTCGAATCGAGAGCAGGAGAACGAAGCATGTCGTTATCGCGGCAGGGGGAGGCCGAACTTGCCTCAGCCGTTCCCGAGCAATCACCCCAGGGTGATTCATTCGAGCAAGTTCTCGTACATGTCCACGAAGGTTCTACCAGATTACCATGCTCCGTACCAGGTTGCTGTCGTGGGGAATGGTCAGAGTGCAGCAGAGATTTTTGACTTTTTGCACGCCCACTATCCGAATGCGCGGACAAGGCTGCTCATCAAGCAGGGCGCACTGCGGCCGAGCGACGACTCACCATTGTACGTTTACCCTCGCTCTTCTTATTGACATATTCTTCTAGCTTGGGGTGCTATCATCGGGTTGGGCAAACAAAGGAGACTGACGGCTGAACAGTGTGAACGAAATCTTCAACCCCGGAAGGGTTGACAGTACCTTTCATCGTGCGCCCGCGCTACGTTCTACCGCCATCGCCGACGACAAAGCAACAAACTACGGAGTGGTACGTCTCCCGCTTCTCGAGCACATTTACGAAACGCTGTATCTGCAGCGTATCACGCACGGGAACACTCGGCAAGCGGAGAGACAGTGGCCACATGCAATCCTGCCATATCGGCAGGTAACGGCGGTGCAGAGCTCAGATACGATCAAGGGCGGTCTGCGATTGACGATGCAGGACAGGAGCGAGCTATATCTATCAGATGTACCGAATGGCGGCGAAAGGACGGAGACGTTGGAGGTGGACGCCGTCTTCGTGGCGACGGGGTACAAACGCGATCTTCACGAGACGCTGCTGGACGAGGCACGGCATCTGATGGCGGGGGGAGACGTGGAAAATGCGAAATGGGAAGTTGGACGTGACTACCGGGTCCGGTTCGCAGACCAGAGCATGGGTGATGATGCTGGGGTGTGGCTGCAGGGGTGCTGTGAGAAGACTCATGGTGTAAGTAAAAGCAGGTGTCATCTCCGACAGGGCTAACATGGCGTGCGGCAGTTGAGCGACACGCTACTTTCGATTCTTGCCAACCGTGGCGGAGACATGGTCAATGCGATGTTTGGGCAGAAGGGACGGGGTGGGCGCGAGGACGGGTTGGGCTACGAGATGGGGGCATAGGGTAGGGCAGGGTAGGGTTGCGACGTGTACGACGAAAGGGTGTTGCCGGTGCTGGCTGTGGGTATGTTTGCGTGTTTATAATTGACCATATCAAATTGGCCATTCTGCTGCTGTTGCTCGTGTCGCCCTATCCAAATGATGTGGGTAGCCATATTACATTCCATTCATGCCTGCACGGACGCTTTGGGCACGCCTAGGTGGTAGTGGTGGACGCCGGCGGCAGTGGATGTGGCTGAGCTGGGTTTCGCCATGTGCTGGCCGTGGTGCAGTGTTGCCAGGCACCGTTACTGCTGCTGCTTATTGATTCCACTGCTTTTGCTGATTCTGTTGCCTCTGCTGCCTCTGCTGTTCCCATAGACTACTAGCACCACCCTGTCATGACCTTGGCATGCCTCGAGAAGAGGACGGCATCACCACAGCCCAACGCCTAGATCTACCCTACCTACTACCCGCCCTGCACCGCCGTGTGCCCTCGCCGCCATCCCCTCCAAGCCTGCCTGTGTGCGCTCCAGCGGCTGATTGCACGCCCAGACAGCTCTCCGTCGCGCGCACCCCGCCGACCTTACGACACACAACACCCCTCCCTCCCCCGTCGCCGTCGCCGTCGAGTCCCACGCAAGCACGTTTTGCGCGCTTGCTCGCCCGCTCATTGTCGACCTGCGCGCGCAACCTCCCCCCTCCTCGCCAGCTTCTCCCTCATCACTTACCCTCCGCTGACGTAGCCGCCGTCGCCGTCGTCCACCCGCGCAATTCGGAATGCCCTCGTAGCTGAGCCACCTGTCATAACCTCGTCCTCGCCCTCGCCCCGCCGACACTCCCTCTCCCACGCTCGCTGCTATGGAGCAGCAGTGGACGCCCTATTCTTCCGAGCCCAACACCGCCCGCCAGCCGCGCTACGATCCCCACGCCATGACGACCCCTCAGCAGGCCCAGCGCGACTCGGCCCTGCCCCAGCAGCAGATGAAGCAGGAGCCGTTTGCCTCTCCCACCCAGCCCTCGAGGACAAATTCCATCCAGGCCCTGCCCTCGCCCGCCGCCTCGCTCACCCTCGCCCGGAGCGCCGAATACAACGACCGCGACGGCGATGTCGCCATGGAGGACGCCGACCCGTACAAGCCCAAGTACGGGGCTTCGCGTCCGAACCACCAGCATCGCCATTCGCAGCAGTTTCTGCAGCAGGAGGAGAGTGCCGCTGCGAGGAGATACTCGCCCATGAATCTATCGCCTACCTCTCCCTACAGTGGGGGCCCACAGCAACCCCCGCCCAGAACTACACCAGCTTTTCCCCACAAGCCGCCCAAAGCAGCAGGCAGAGCCCGACGAGGACCAACCCCTACATCTCCACCTCGAACAGTTATTATTCCCCACCCGGTAAGTCTATCTTTGGCGCAGCCTGCATTGATTAAGCGCCGGCACACTGATGCACATGCCCCCAGCCTCCCGACCACATGCACCACAACTCCCCCCATACAGTCCAACATGAGTCCCGAGAGCTTCTATCCTCAGTCGGCCACCGCCCAATTAAATGCAGTTTATAACCGTGAGGCGCGCTCGCCGCGAACATCCAACCCCAACCCCCGCAGCTACCCCCGATTGGGCGGGGTCCTGTACCCAAATTCGAAAAGTGCGCCAACACGGCCGACCTGCAGCCCAAGATAAATCAGCAGCCTCCATTCCGCCGCGCCCATCCCGAGGGAGGCTTCATCAGCGTAGGCAATGCTCCTTGCTCCTGCTGCTACAAACATGCTGACACAGCTGCCACCAGCCGCTCCAAGCCTTGACCACCCACCTGCCAGCCACCTATCGCGTATGCAACCCTGGCTTCAAATATGAATCCACTCGGAACCCGCGCCGCGTGCTCACCAAACCGAGCAAAGGTGTCAAGAATGATGGGTACGACAACGAGGACAGCGACTACATCTTGTATGTCAACGATATCCTAGGTTCCGAGGACGCAGGACACAAGAACCGATACTTGATCCTGGATGTGCTGGGCCAGGGAACCTTCGGTCAGGTGGTGAAATGTCAAAATCTCAAGACGCAAGAGGTGGTCGCTGTCAAGGTCATCAAGAACAGGACTGCCTATTTTAACCAGAGTATGATGGAAGTCTCCGTATTGGACTTGGTTAGTCCCACCAGTCATCCCTCGCTATAAACGCTAATAGAATGGCAGCTGAACAAGCAAATGGATAAGAACGACGACCATCACTTGTTGAGGCTGAAAGATACCTTCATCCACCGACAGCACCTTTGTCTTGTGTTTGAGCTTCTGAGCGTCAACTTGTACGAGTTGATCAAGCAAAACCAGTTTCGTGGCTTGTCTACGACGTTGGTCCGTGTCTTTGCACAGCAGTTACTCAATGGCCTATCCTTGTTAGGGAAGGCCAAATTGATTCACTGTGATCTGAAACCTGAAAACATTTTACTCAAAAAGTAGGAAGCTCGTGCAATGACCGAAAATCCGGCTAACACTTGAACAGCCTCGAAAGCCCCATCATAAAAATTATCGATTTTGGTTCCGCCTGCGACGAGAGACAGACCGTTTATACTTACATTCAGTCGCGGTTTTACCGATCCCCGGAGGTTCTGATGGGCTTGCCGTATGTATGATGTGTCTTGAGTTGTACTCTCAAGCTGATCTAGTGCAGGTATTCTGCGGCGATTGACATGTGGTCGCTGGGCTGCATCGTCGTGGAACTCTTTCTCGGTCTTCCACTGTTCCCCGGCTCCTCCGAGTACAACCAAGTCGCACGGATAACAGAGATGCTCGGTTTACCACCGACATGGATGCTTGAAATGGGGAAGCAGTCCGGGGAGTTTTTCGAGAAAGCTCATGACGAGTATGGAAGGAGGACTTACAGGCTCAAATCGATGGAGCAATACTCGAGAGAACACGGTACCAAGGAGCAGCCGAGTAAGAAGTACTTCTCTGCTACGACATTGCCGGAAATAGTAAAGAATTACCCGATGCCGCGAAAGAATATGAAACCAAATGAGATCGAGCGGGGTAAGATGGGACAAAGCTCGATTCTGGCTTACGTTGCTGACTGGTTACAGAAATGCAGAACCGCTATGCGTTCATTGATTTCGCCACCGGCCTCTTGAATCTAAATCCATTGGAACGATGGACGCCCAACCAAGCGAAGCAACATCCGTTTATTACACAACAGAAGTTCACTGGGCCATTTGTGCCACCAATGGCGATGCGGTCAGGATCTAACAGGTCGCCAGCTCCTGGTGTCCAAGAGCAGCAAAGGTATGAAGGCATGAGTAAACAGCGTGCCCAAGCTCAGCAAGCTGCTGTAGCACAGCAGCAGGCCCAGCAGCAGGCCCAGCAGGCCGCACAAAGCGCCGCGTATGCCAATATGCAGATAAACCAATACCCGGGGCAGACTCCTCACGCACAAGCACCCAACATGTACAACAACATGTACCCGCCGAACCACCAGGGTGCACCGCCACCTTACCCTGCTCAACCTGGATACAATCAACAGATGGGAATGATGCAACCGCAGCAGCAACAGCGCCAGTATAACCAACCCCAGAATCTGTACGCCCAGGCCACAACGCGCGCAGGTAGGCAGCGCGCGTCTACCATGGACCAACAGGTACAGTCTGGAATTCCGCCTGCGCTTCAGAGGGTCATCAGCCACCTGGATCCTAACCAACCCATTCGATTGCAGCCGTCACCGGCGTATTATCCTCCCCCACCCGATGGTGCTCCAGACGCGGCTGGTAATGGGCAGCGAAGGAGAGGGTCACGCGCACAGGGCCAAAGTCAACGGAATTTTGTAAGGACGCTAGAAGATCGTACCTTGGAAGAAGGCTTTATGAGCGGACACGGTTGGCAGTGACGTGGAGAGGTGTAAATCTGCACAATCTTGTTTTGGCTGTGATGTCCAGTCGCATCAGCAAGGCCGGGCAGCCACATTTCACGTGCCTGTCCGATACTTGGATACTTGGATACCTAGGTCCCGAGGCACCTCACAGACGTTCAAATGAGTTGAAAATGGCCTTGTGCCGCTCGCAGACATTGCAGAGATGATCCTGTGGAGAGAAGAATAGCTGTTAACAGACGGTCGGTCTATGCGACGTCCAAATTGCATCACATTTCATTACCGTTTCGGCGTGTGGCAGGCATACACGAAGAAAGCCGAACATTCAATACTTGTCGGAAGGCTGACAGTAGCAGGATCAGGGTAGCATGTAGGGTGCAAGAGAACGGGTACATGGGGCAGGATTGGCGGTCGGAATGATGATTTCGGATTGGAACTGCAGGGCAGAAACGATGGGGCAGGCAACGTGGCTCTCAGCGGTAGGACATATGATGAAGGAAGCACTTGTTCTCTCTCTCTCTCTCTCTCTCTCTCTTCCTCCGCCTTCCCCCTTTACCCCTTTTGGTGTTTGCAGATGTTGGTGAGCGGGCATGGACGGCTGGTTGCTCTGGAGGAGGCAGCACCTTGTACTTTTACTAGCATTCATATGAATTCTTCAGTGCTGTTGCGCAACCGCTGACGGTCGGCAAAGCCACAGTTCCAGGTATTTGTTGTGAGAGGAGATTTGGTCGAGTGCAGTGGGTATCGCTGCTGTGTGGTGGTGACTGGTGAGGGAGCCCAAGGCCGGTTGCTGCCCCGCAGGCAGACGGGTTGGCGCTCGGGCCACCAGCGTGCCTCCCACTTTGAATTTTGACTCCAAGACGCACCACGTCCGGAAAACCTGCAAGGCCCGCGCAGCTCGCCCACGACCCGCTACCCGCCTGCGCGACACTTTTCTCGACCACACCGGCGACCACACCACTTCGAGATACCGCCAACATGTCGTCACGTTTCTTCGCCGGAGGCAGCGACAGCGAGAGCTCCAGCTCTGAGGAGGAGGAGCTCTATTCTGAGGAGGAGGAGTCGCAGGAGGAGGAGTCCGAGGAGGACTCGGAAGATGACGACGACTCGGATGACTCGTCTGACGACGACGATGGACTGGGTGCCAAGCGCTTCTTGAAGGGTGACATGAGCGACGACGAGAGCGACGAAGACGATGGCGCCAAGGTCCTCAAGAGCGCAAAGGACAAGCGGTTCGACGAGTTGGAAGGCACCATCCGGAGCATTGAGAACGCAGAGAAGATCAACGACTGGGCCGTCATCCAAGAACGTGAGTACTGACTGGCAGCTAGCCACCGAGACACCATGAACACGCCATGCTAACCTGCGCCGCCAGAGTTCGACAAGCTGAACCGCCAGATCCCTGCCCTTATCCGCCAGAACGATGGCCGCGTGCCCAAGATGTACATCCAGGCCATCGCCGATCTCGAGACCACCATGAACGAGACGCTCGAGAAGCAGAAGGTCACCCCCAAGAAGATGAATGCCATCAACACCCGCGGTCTCAACGCCGTCCGCCAAAAGATCAGGAAGAACAACAAGGAGTATTCCAAGGATATCGATGCCTACAGGGCGGACAAGGACGCCTTCATGCGCGAGGAGGTGATCGAGATTGCGCCCAAAGAGAAGAAGGCAAAGAAGGTACCTGCCGCCGCACTCGACGTGCAAGCCGCCGATGACGACGACGGAGGTGAATTCATCCGTGTCGGAAAGACGGTCAGATACACCCCCGAGAGCATTCTCAAGCACCTGCGCTCCATTATCGAGCAGAGAGGTCGCAAGAACACTGACCGAATGGAACACATCCGGACATTGGAGAAGCTATTCGACGTTGCCACCAGCGACTATCAGAGAATTCGCGTTCTTCTGACCCTAATCTCGACCCGCTTCGACTTGACATCCGGTACTGGCAACCAGATGGCACAGGAACAGTGGAAGCTGTAAGTTTGAATTAAGCCATGCATCCGATTTGAGTCTAACGTGTCCCAGAGCACAGCAGGAGTTCAACAAGCTCTTGGATACCCTTGAAGGCTCTACGTCTATCGTCGTCGTCGAAGGCGCTGAAGAGTGGGAGGATGATGAGAAACAACCCACCATCGCTGAAGGAGAGATTTTCAAGATCCCAGGCAGCGTCGTATCGTTTGTGGAGAGGCTAGACGACGAACTCACCCGGTCGCTCCAGCATATCGACCCTCACACCTCGGAATACATTGACCGTTTGACTGACGAGGGATCTCTATACGCCTCGCTGGTCCGTGCGCTCGTGTACGTTGAGCGGTTGAAGAAGAAGGATAATGGCTCACTGGCCGTACCACAAGAATCAGTGAACCGCGTAGTCATGCGCCGGTTGGAGCACGTCTATTTCAAGGTAAGCAAAATTTTCGCCCCAGTTCTCGACATTGCTGACATGACTAGCCCTCGCAAGTGGTCAAGATCCTCGAGAACAAGACCTGGGAGGCACTCCCCACCAATCTTGATTCTGAAGTCACTCCCCGCGCTACCGCCGATGACACTGCTTCTCTTGTCCAGACCCTCTGCACATACCTCTTCAGACACGCAGAGGGCATCATTCGTGCTCGAGCGATGCTGTGCCAGGTTTATTTCTTGGCTCTGCATGACCAATACTACAAGGCCCGCGATATGATGCTCATGTCTCATCTTCAGGACACCATCAGCAACTTTGATGTCAGCACACAAATCCTTTTCAACCGTGCCTTGGTTCAAATTGGTCTTTGTGCATTCCGCGCTGGCTTGGTGTACGAAGCACAGACTTCGCTACAGGAAATTTGTGGCAGCAACCGACAGAAGGAGCTCCTGGCGCAAGGTTTGCAAATGCAGCGCTTCACTCAGATTTCTCCCGAACAGGAGCGTCTGGAACGTCAGCGGCAATTGCCATTTCACATGCACATCAACCTGGAATTACTGGAGTGTGTTTATCTCACCTGCTCCATGCTTCTGGAGATTCCTCTCCTTGCACAGATCGGTTCCTCGCCAGACATTCGGAAGCGTGTTATTAGCAAGACATACCGTCGTCTCTTAGAATACCATGAACGCCAGATCTTCACGGGCCCTCCGGAAAACACCCGTGACCATGTCATGCAAGCCTCAAAAGCGCTTTCTGCAGGCGAGTGGAAGAAGGCTGCCGAGTATATCAACAGCATTAAGATCTGGGAGCTTATGACCGACAGCGAGAAGATCAAGGAGATGTTGTCCGCACAGATTCAAGAGGAAGGTTTACGAACATACCTCTTCACCTACGCACCTTTCTACGATACTCTTGCCGTCTCCACATTAGCGTCCATGTTCGACCTGCCCGAGCGCAAGGTTTCGGCTGTCGTGTCACGAATGATTTCCCACGAGGAGCTTGCGGCTGCCCTAGATCAAGTCAATTCGGCGATCATCTTCAGGAAGGGCGTCGAACTATCGAGACTACAGACACTGGCGCTCAGCTTGTCGGACAAAGCTTCAGGTCTCATCGAGGCAAACGAGAAGACGCTTGAACAAAGGACACAGGGAACGGCTAATGCCTTTGAGAGGCAAACTGGCCGAGGTCGCGGCGGCGGTCGCGGCGGAGGCCGAGGTGGAAGGGGCGGCATGGGTGGACGTGGTGGCGGCGGACGGAATCAGCAATTCACAGGCGGCGCGCTTGGACGCGCAATTCAAGCGTAGACTGTTCGTTTGAAGCATTGCATGGTGGCTCGAAGACGAGATTTAGGGGTTTCACATGGTTGGCGTCTTTCTCAATGTACGAATGGGGGTCGATGGCTCTCAAATGGATAATGTGCATCACGTAGAGAAGAAATCTGCATGAATATAAGAACAGTTTTAAAAGTGGGAGTCGCTTTATAGCCTACGCATGTATACATGTTTCACTTACACGTACCGGTATCGATGCCTAGATCAACATTAGGTTCCTCATATTGCCTTTATCACGCCATGATATCCCATACGAAAGAAGCATAGGTTCATCAGATTTGCAATATTAATACAACCTCGAACTAGAGGGTTAGAGGAGAGGATATCTTCAAGGGTTCTATTCGCAGCAGTGGACAGCTCCCCTCAACTATCAAAGGCAAAGGACCACGGTCGATCCTCTAGAAATCATGACATGTACGTATCGTATCTATTGTGAAACGAAACAAATGATATTTTGGTTTAACTACGTTGAGTCTCGATACTATTCAAGGTAACTCAGTTGAATTGAATGACTCGTTCACTAATTGGGTAACGGTGTCAGGCGCTACCTAGGTATATTATAATGGTATCTTGGTGATTAATCGCCCAATGGGAAAACCCAGAAAACGCCGTCGCTTCTCATGTCCGAATTCATTTCAATGCATCCCAAAGACAAGTTCCACGTCTTTAAGATCACTCTCGCCACGGATCAAATACCGCCCCCCGTGCAACTGGAAATTTGATGCGGGTAGTTAGACCGAAGAAACTTAGACCATCTGTTCGCCGATGCGGCTTCCACCGACAGGGCGGCGGTCAATTGAGTGACCCGGAGCATGTCCACCAGTACCCACAACACCACCATGTGTACCGCGTCCATTAGCAGAGCCATGTGTTGAAGGATCCACGGCATGGGCGGCAGATTGAGCCATACTTCCACGAGGTCCATCAGCAGCGTCGCCAGGAGCACCGCCCCAAGCAGATCCATTGTGCTCACCCCATCCAGCCTTGCGGGTGAAGGTAGCATCGTGGAAACCATCAAAGGTGGAAGGACCGGCGCCGTAAATGAATGGTGCGGAGCGGATCAGAGGAATGTGATTGACTAGCATCGATGTTAGGAATGCATAGAAAACTAGAGCCCGAGTGTACTTACAGCGGAAATCCCAGACGGATGCGTACGTCATACGATACGAAGAAAAAGCCATGGTGCTTCCGATGACTGCTCCAGCAAGAATATCATACCAGTTGTGGAATTCGTCAATAGTCAATGCGCCGCCAATCAGGCAGGCACCCAGAATGGGCGCGTACAAGACTATCAGCTTCCACATGGCAGGGTGGTAGTTGGAGAAAACTTTCAGCTTCCCGTTCAAGTAGCAGTAGAGGTAGACAAATCCTGCGAATGCCGCCGTAGTGTGGCCGGAAGGCATAGACTCGAGGGCATCGTTGATCTCACTCTTGTCCCCCGTGCAAATGCTTCGGTCGAACATGATCTGGCGATAACCGTTCGCCACGTTACCCTGCGGGACCATATTGGCAGGAACAACAGGCTTGCAAACGGCGAGGAAGTGAGGACGGAGACCACCGATGAGCCACTTGATGAAGACCTGGAAGACCGCTGCAGTGATGAGGGAGTAAAGAAGGCCGATGGTAGCGTTGTTGACATCCCAGAATGAGCGGACGCGGATCTGGCAGATGAGAAACACGATGAAAGGGATGAAGACTAGATGGGCAGAGAGTCGGCACAGATTCTATATGGTGTTAAGGGATGAGCACTTACAGGCCATCAGAGCAGCAGCGTAGATCGGGATGATCTCGTTGCGCAGAGGGTATGCGAACTGTGGGTAGACGATCTCTCCGTCGGCGAATACGATGGGAAAGCTTCTCGATGGTGCAGGATCGGCAAAGTAGACTCCAAGGCCAAGCATACTAGGAACAAACTGGTAAGTATGTATAGATGGGGAGGGCGGGTTAGGTGGGCATACCCCATAAATAACATGGAAACAATATCAAGTGCAGTTGCTTTGATCCATTGGCCGAATGTGGGACGGGTGTTCCAGGCCGGGGTACCGTTGTGGGTGGTAGCAGCGGCATGGTTGCGTTTGGAAAAGATGCCCGAGGTCTTTTCACGGGTGCCAGTTGCAGTTGTGGTATTGGGGTCGGCAGCGGCCGTACGCCTATTGAAGAAGCCCATGTTCTCTTTCGTGGGGGTGAGCGAGTCTTGGGAGTCTTGGGCTGGTGTCAGTGAAAACCAACCAGTGGGCTGGGATAGCTCAGAAGACCGAGGCAAAGGTGGGGTCAAGTGATGGAGCAAGTGAAGAAGATGGGATTGTGAAAGCGCTAGATTCGGCTCATCCCTATATACGCGCCTGCATCAGCATCGTGATGGCCCTTCTCCGCATCGACATCATCGCACTCGCGCATCCATTCACGATACAAGCCACAAACAAGTTGGCATCCTTGCAGGCTGCATGGCTGGGCCTTTATGACGCCTCGGTGATTCCTGGTTCGTGGCTGTGGTGGGGCGATCGTTTGCTACTTTGGGAGTGTGAAACATACGTCTTCCAGGGTTGGGCGGAAGCTTGGAGAGCTTGTCTGCTGCTTGGCTCCCGGCACGGCAACGTCGAGCCGTCCATGAGGTAGCAAGGCAGGATCATGAGAAGGGAGCGAGGGCGCGGAGGTGATGGGGGGCAACTGCAAGCGCAGGCAGGAGCGCTCAAGCATGGGGCTGGAGGGTGGAAGGTGCGGTGCAATGTGCCCACGATGGCATGACGTCATCCTCCATGTGAATTCACGGTACTCGGGTGCGAACAGGCTGAACGGCACCTGTTCAACCGCGCTCGGCTCTAATGTGCCGGCGAAGGTTCGCAGACTCTGCATGCAACCCGATACGTGGACGGTTGTATTCATCACGACGACGGCCCCCTCCGCTAATGAAAGCCGGGCTCCAGTACTCCTTCTCATCGGCTTGGCTGTCGAGCCAGACGAGGCTGTCTGCCATCAGATCGTCAATCACGGCGTGAGCACGCGGCCTCTCCCAGCCCAGATTCAGCTGTAACATGCTGATAGTGACGTGCCCGAGGAGCTGTATGGCTTCCAGCACAGTGCTCTGGTCCGTATTGAGCTCCTTGGGCACGCTGCGGATGAGCTCGCGGTGGCCGATCTTCATCGTGGTGAAGCAGGAACCGAGCGGGGCCAGCGAGTCCACAGCGCGCTTGATGTCGTCGTCCAGGACGGCCATCTGGCCGCCTATGCTACCTTGTCGACCGCGAGAGATGCGGGCGCGCAGGTCGTGCACCGAGATCAACCCGCCATTCTCAGAGCGCGTGGCCCGACACTCCTCGACGATGAGCACTCCCAGGTTGAAGTAGAAATCGTTGACGCTGCCACCGAGCAGCTGCGCCCAGACACTGCCGCCTTCGCCTTTGGTATCCTTGTGGTACGATGACGCCAAGAAGTCGATGTTGAGGGCCGAGCACATGCGCGCGAACTCTGCCCGGAACTCTGGGTTTGCGCGGATGTCTTTGGCGTGCGTGAGGGCGAAGTTGTGCACGAGCGACTGGAAGACGGTGAGCTGCGTCTGCAGCGTCTCGGCATGGCGGTTGCGTAGCGCTGCGCCGTGCGCCGTGTAGTGGTGCGTCTGCAGCCGTGAGCTGGTGAGCGACGAGAGGCCGGGCGTGCGGCGGCGGTCCATGGCTGGCGTGGTGCACGCCGTGGGTGTTGGTGTAGGTGTAGGTAGGTGTAGTCTGCCTACCTACAGTACCTTGACCCCACCGGCTACTCCCAGGGGCCCGGGGCCCAGCCTCGGAAACCCCCTCCCCTCAGGCCGACCCCAAACCTCCACGTGACCGTTCTGCTGGGCAGCTGCGCGCTTGCACGTCCACACCCCACCACCCCTCCAGCACTCCGCTCCCCTTCCCGCCACTCGTCGGTGTAGCCTCGTTGCTTCCACCCCCATGACACGCACCTCCCCGCTCCTCCACAGGCTTCGCGGCGCCCTGCTCTCACGATTCTCCGCCACACAGCCTGGGAGTCCCTGTTCCACCTCTCCCGCATGGATCCCGCCTCGCACACCCACTGTCTGCTGCTGTTGGACCTCCCACCAAATGCCCTGGCCGGCATCGACCTTTTGTCCTTCACCACCACCCCGCGCTTCAAAGGCGTGAAAAACCTGCCGCCTGGACTCCACTTTGCCTTCGCCGCAAGCGACACTTCCCTCTCGCTAAGACACGGCGCCTGGTTCTACGTTTCTCCGGGTGCCGGCCCGCCCCAGGTCTTCGTCAAGAAATGGTGCTCCCAGACCGAGGACCTGATCGCAGAAACCCAACACGCCGAGCTCTTGACCTGGAGGGCGAATCTGGGTGCCGTCTGGAAGCACGGCATGACTCCTTATCGTCAAACAGTTCATGCCACTGACACGACCGAGGACGACCAATTCGTAGAGGAGTCGTCGGATTGGACTCACCTGACCTCACGTATATCGCAGTCCCTGCTCACCAGGATATGTGGACTCAACCCTGATCATTGGGCCCTCTCATCCGCATCCTCGGCAAAGCAGGACCTGGACGACATACCGGGCTTGGAAGCGAGCAACAGTACTATGCATCCAGAGAAGGAGCTTCGCTTTTTCCCCATCGACCTCAAGCAAACCTGGCGTCCAGGAGCGACGGGACGGGAGCGTACAGAGGCTGCTCAAGATCGATCGTGGGCGCTGGGGGACCTTCTGGAGAAGCATGCCACCAGCAAGCACGCACCAACCCGTGACCTCGAAATCTTGGGAGAGCTGCAATTTTGCTTCCTGATGGTGTTGACACTCAACAACAATTCATGCCTAGAGCAGTGGAAGCGTTTGCTTGGCTTGTTATTGACTTGCCGTTCAGCAGTCAAGGACCGTTTCCACATGTTCATAGAACTCCTCAGAACGTTGCGCCTGCAGCTAGCTCATTGCGCAGATATGGAGGTGGCCATGTTCGACCTCAACGACCAAAGCGGAGGCTTCCTCGGACCGCTTCTTCGAAAGTTTCGCAAAGGGCTGGACGACCTGAATGGAAAATATAAAGCCGACATGGTGGATGAATTTGACGAGCTTCAAGATTTTCTACAGAAAGAGTTTGGCTTGCAGGTGGATGATTCGTACGTGAAGCGAGGGATGCTTGACTTGGAGGATGGCGAACGAGTGGAGATGGATATGAATGGAGCCGACGAAGATGATGAATCCGGCGACTATGCCCCTACTATTGTTGAACTAACACCTGCTCAACTGGAAGCACTGAATCGCAGTGACGTCCAGGGCAGACTCCAGGACGAACCAGAAGAAGAGGTCGATCTTGATGACATGGACACCAGGTACTGATGTCTATGGGACGTGCATTTCCGGTGAATCGCATTCGGTCGAGCAACACAACGTCGATCTCAAATCAGCCTTTCGCCACGGGCCGCCGGGACTGATCAGGCGTTTGCCTCAATCGTTCTTACGTTACTCTGACCTTTTGAGGTGTTCAGGCCATCGTAAGTAATGATTGTCTGATCGTGGCAAATGCATTTGTGCCTTCTTGGCTGAGAGCCTTGCATGGTCACAAGCCAGAGCCTGGACCAGGATTCGCATACCTGGAGCAGCCGTAGCACACCCGCCTTCAGGCGCCACAATTCCTAAAATAGCTTGCAGAAAGAGCCAATCAATCATCGTCCGAAACCCGCTAATTTAGTGCCCATTCTGTCGTGGCTACCGAACCACATCAATTCAGAACCTTGATCAGCGCTGACCCCCTGGACTTGACTCTCGGATTCTTGGGGGATTGTGCATTGCGGCAACAAGTGTATTGCGTGTGAAGCGACTTCGTTGCGAGGCGTTTGACTGCCTTCGGAATACGAATACGAACTCATGCATGATACGAAGAATGAAGGGATTTCGCCCGTAAAATGCCCTGCATTAGGCGAAATGAAGAGAATGGGGCGCTTGGCTCGCTACGCCTTGAGGCGCTAGTCAGGCGCTCAAGGACACTAGGTACATGTTGAAAGTCTGGCGCTCGAAGCTTGAGTTGAGGCGCCGCCTCAGGTGGGTCAATCGGCCTTCACCATTAACGCCCTGCGATTTGCGATTGGCAACAAATGCATAGCTGAGGATTTGGCGTCTGTAAACGCGGGGGGTGGGCACGGGTGGGCCTATGAGCTGTTCGCACGGCAGGCTGTGCGTTTGGCTTGGCCTGCTAGGTACTTGGCCCCCAAGGCTGTGCAATGTGCTACCCGAAGCTTCTGATAAAAGAGACGTATGTCTGCCTGTGCGCCGCTGGGCTGAACTTGAATCTTTTCTCCACCGTTTTCAGATAACCATATTTCTTTGTTCACCTGGTTCCTACTCTTCTCCTAGTCCCATTCTATAGAACCCACGCCGCGACAACTCTTTCATCTACCAACATGGAGAAGCAAGGTGGTAAGCATTCCTCTTGTCCGTGAACTGCTTCCAATTCGACAGTCCTCGGTGGCTGGGTGGTCATGGTGCATTCGCCCACCGTTGATTATCAATTAACACATTTATGAAGTCCCCATGAACCAATTCCCGCAATCGCCTGATGTTGCGCACCAGCAACCTCCTGTCTACCAAGACCCGAACGCACCAGCGCAGTTTCAGCAAGGCCAAATGTACCAGCAGCCTGGACAGCAGCAATATGCTGGCTCGCCACCTCCGCAGCAAGGTTACGCCTCTCCTCCTCAGGGCCACCCGCAACAACAGGCCCACGTCGCTCCGGGCGCGGAAACCAAAGGACAACCTCAGCCTGGGATGCCTCCTCAGCAGCAGTCCGGTACCGTATACCATAATGCGACGCCGCTTGCAAATCTGAACAGATCCCCTGCGCCTGCTGACTGCCCCGCGTGCGGTCAGAGGGCCATGACCAACGTTTCGTACGAGACTGGCAATACCACACAGTAAGCCCCTTTTCCGGTTCATTGGTGAAGGGAAGCTGTAAATTGACATGTCCTAGCGCATGGGCTTTTGCTCTCTGCTGTCTCGCGTGCTTGGGATGTATCCCTTACATGATGAGCTCGATGAAGGATGTTCAGCACAAATGCGGACGCTGCGGTGTCCTTCTCGCTACTTGGCACCGTAGTGGTACTACCGACCAGCACATTCACACTTAGGTACTTTCTTTGAACGCAAATCACTCATAATCTTATGGATTCTATATTGTACACGAGTTGAGAGGAGCCGTAATTTGGCGATATTGATACCATTGGGACGGACGGGCGCGGCGTTTCTTCAAGTGCAGGAATTTAGACATACATAGGCTGTCCCATGATCATTTCACATCGATGTCATTTTCTTCTATGCTTATATTGCGATTGCTCGCGTAAAAAATGCATACTTGCACTAAATACTTGTCTATCCGCAGCTAAGTTAACTTGCCGCACCGTTATAGTTAAATTCATAGCCAGTAAGGCTTGCTACAATTCGGATACTGCATGTAGTTTGCCGTGTCTAAAACTCAATTAACTTTTGTGAAATAACTACACAGGAAATATAGTTATGATACACATTAAGAACGAATTAAAACGCGAGACGGCTCATTGGAACAACAATTCCCCCTCCCTTGACTCATGCCTTCGCTGAAATGTCCTGATATCCTACCACTCATCACCAGTCGAGGATTGCAGGAGTTCTTAGGACATTTCTCGACGTAGAGCAGTGCGTACGAAATGGCACCACGTACGCTACTTAAGGTGTTCTATTGTACTTTCCAAGCGTTCGGTTATACTGTGGGGTTGGTTCATTTCCGAGAGGAACAATTACTTTTTTTTTTTTTGAAGTAGAGAGGTACAGGTCCCTTTGTGGATTTTGGTAAAGATTAGAGGCTATGACTTTGCAGATTGACAACTTTCAATAGTACATGTTACAGTGAGTAAAATTTCCACCGGGACTAGCAGTGCTGGTCCTATGAATGGATGTATGCAAGACATTGACTCTCATGTTTGATGATATCAAATATCAGTCTATATCACCTTGGAAAATATCTCGATGTTCCGACTCTTGCCACAGAGCTCGGTTTTGTAAGCCCCGATCCCTCATTTATGCATAAGCAACAAAAGCAATAGAGAAATGTCAGAGTTTAAGAACACGCTTCATTCACCGGCTTCAGACTAGCAATACATGATTGAAAACATATGGAAGTCAGTTAAAGCTCAACCGATCGACCAAAGCTCTCGTCCGGGGTCAATTGAAATGAAGATTTACTCCAATTTCCCAAGAGAAACTCGAGCTATGGAAGTTTAACGCGCTACCGTGAGCGACGACTTTTGTTAAGTCTTTTCACCCCACAACTCGGTATCACGGACTCAAAAGATTGTAGAGATCACCGTGGGAGTTTGAGCATTATTGGGTGTTTTTCAACGACATAAACATGCAACTAGGTTATAGGAACGTGTGGAGATAAAACAGTCCAATGATCGATTCATGTTTTATAGTCACGTAGTCACTAGGATCAATTAACCCAAACACATAATAGTATCTAGGAACGTCGGATAGCAAAATATAATTTTTGTTCACCAAAACCACTGGCTCTCAACTCCACAGAACGGGTTGAGGACCAGAAACTATGTTGTGTATATATTATGTTGATGATTTTTGTAAAATTTGGTTGACACTGAATATTTCTGTGTTGCGGTTCAAGGCTTTGTGATCGTACTAGACATTAGTAGACACAAGATAGTTTAAGGAACAGGATATATGAATTCGCTGCGGACTTGATTTTCTAGCGGGTTCTTACAAGCCGAACTCCGAATACTGATGGTATCTGACAGACCCGGTAGTGTATCTTACAGACTGCAATATTAAGCTAACAAGCCTGGGTTATACCTAAAGCGCCTCTCAACTCAGACCTTATAGCCAACCCAAGGGAATCATATATCCAATTGCATACGCATGTCATCACCCAAACGCCATTCATCATCTCTTGCTGTCCTCTCCAACGGTGTGTGAACATCGTCTTCATCGCTTCTCTTGCTAAAGTTGCTGCTCGTGCTCGTTGCAACTGTGGCTGCCGTGGTATCACTACCACCCCTGCTCCGGCTCCTTCTCTTCTTGAACCACCCGCGTTTACTCTTAATACCCGGAACATCACAATCAGATTCTATGGAGGACGCGGGCTCGGGGTTCTCAGCAAGAGTGCTGTCGGTACTGACTGTCATGCTGGAATTTGAGGTATTTTTAGTGAGAGTGTTAGACGCCTTCGAGGCAGAGCGTGAGTGGGATAGTCGCTTAGGAAAGGGCGTCGGCGTCTCGGGTTCAGCGGAGTCGGCAATAGGATCGATGCGAGGAGTTGGAACGGGAGTTATATCCGTGGAGGGAGTAACTTCAACGAGTTCAGCATCGCGATACCATTTCCGTCGGCGGGTGTAACGGCCCCAGCCATCTTGTCCTCTACGGCCATCGCGCCACTGTGACAGGTTAGCCAAACGCTCGCTAAGCAGCATGTCGTGTAAAGCGTACCTTATTGTCATAATATATCCACCCTGCGTCCTCTCCAGAAGTGACTTTGCCATTTTTTGCTTCCTTTTCCGCGCGCTCGACATTCCAATCGCTACCTTGAATCCATCTCCACCTAGCTTGACCTCCTTCGACATCTGGCAGCTCAAACTGATCTTTCGAAGGTACCGGATTGAGGTGTTCGTCGGTCCACGAGGCTCGTTCGTAAGCCAGCATGGATGACGTCCACCCAATACCCAGCCATCTCCTCTGGTTCTCATATATACTGAAGGTAAACCGGATGCCTGGTGAGTCTGGTCGTCTCTTGGCAGCAAGCGAGGCGGCAACTTCTTGAGCACTTTTCCTCCGCGGTGGTAATGGAGGGGCGCCGTCCAGGTCCGCCCTTACAAGGTCCAGGTGTCCGAAATCCAAACCGGTGAGAAACACGCAAATGCTCCGGACTGTCCGCGACCTCCAAAGTATGGCGCGCGATACCCGGGCAGGTCGCGAGTGCCAGGTAAGCACGACGGTGCCAACGGCCAGGACGACTCGCCTTGTGGTTAGTATGTAGAAAGGGGGCAGGGTCAGTATGATCCATAGCGGCAGGACAAAGAGTATGCGCACGAAGAGCAGGGTGAGAGCGGGTCTTGTGGTCGCCGAGGTGGCTGTCCTCTGGGTGGAGAGGAAGTCGGTAAGGCGTAAGAATGGGTCGAGCAGAATGCTGCAGCGCGAGGTGAACAGTTTCAGGCTTTCCACGATGTCCTCTAGGCTCTTGTGATGCTTGATGTTGGTGTCTGACCGGGCCCTTGCATGCGCCTTCTGGCCCTTCTCGCCAGTAAAGGATGTGGATGAAAGAGGCGAGTACCTTCTCGCATACATGCCTGCTATCAGACCCAGGACCAAGATGACGGGCCCGGAATATCTCGTTGCGGCGTCGCCATACAGAACCAGGGCCCAGAAGGCGGCCACCAAAAGGAAGCTCTCCCACGGATCGCCGGTAGTCCATGTCAACAGGCCGACGAACTTGTTCAGCGGGAGGATGTAGGGATGGGAATATGCCAGCACGCGTGTGATCTGCGGAGGCGTGGCTTGGAGCAGCGGGCTCTTTTGGTGTACCAGGATGGCAGAACGTAGCTTCGTCTGGGGCGTTGCCTGGTCCAGGGTGGAGGGGGAGAAGGCGGCGTAGGTCGGCGGGTTTGGGTCGGCAGTGGGCTGCGGAGACGCATCGTTTCTAGAATGCGATGGGGCGGACATGTGTTCTAGCCACGGGGTATCTTGGGACGTGTTAGCATGGCGGGGTGGTTGGTGTGTTGATTGCGCGCGAGCCGACTTGCCAAATGCTGCCATGCATAGAGCGAAGCTGCGTCATAGCCTGCTGCTCGTGTTGGTGAGGCACCCGTGGACCCGTGGACCCGTCGACGCACGCAGTCTTCTCGCAGGGTGCTGCTGTTTGTGTTTTTCCCAAAAGACCACCACGGGAGGATGGGGGACAGGAGCGAGGCACGGCATGAAAGCAGCGGCGCCCTTGGAAGCCTCGTGTCCCCGTGGTCGGAAGCGCGGCGGGGGCTATGGCGCGCGGTGCATGTGAATGCTTCGAGCCGAACCGCCCAGCCAGCGAGCACCGAGCAGTCAGCCAGTGCCACTGGGCGTGAGAGTCCCCCGCTGGCAAGACTGCAGCCCGCGGGGCCTTCCGCCCGCCCCGTCATCTGATTGCCGTCCTCTTTCCCCAGTGCAAAGGCGGAGGCTGCAGGTGGCGGCGTTTGGGTTTGCGATCGCAACCTGATTGGCTATCGGCTTGGAGATCACGGGATTCAATCCTGGCCCCGGGATCGCGCCGAATCTTCAGAAATTCTAAGCCTCTCCCTTCCGCCGTCGTCTGTACCAAGTGAGCCAACGCCCATCTGGAAGCGAGCAGCCGTCGCCTGGCCCCCTTCGATTGTGCCGTACCTGCAGCCCTACAGCCTCTTCACAATGGCAGGTCGCCCGCCTTGCCCGACTGCTCCTCCACACTAACCTTTGCAGGCCCACCGCATCATAACACAAGTCGTCTTCACCGGCGTACGGATAATAGGACGTGCCGTCTCCGAGTCATACCGTCAGGCCTCGGCAATGCAAAAGTCTGCCGCCGCAGGCCAGAAAGCCGGTGGTGGCTTCTCGTCTTCGAACATCACCATGGATGAAGCATGCCAGATCCTCAACGTCGGACCCTCGAAAATGGGACAAATAGACGAAGCCTTCGTCACCGAACGATTCAAACGCCTGTTCGACCTCAACGATCCGAAGAAGGGAGGCAGTTTCTACCTGCAGAGCAAGATATTGCGAGCGAGAGAGCGCATCGAGCGCGAGGTACGAGGGTTCAAGCAGGCGGCGGAGAGGGAGCAGGAGCTGTCGGAGGGATTCAAGCCCAAGTGGACCAAGGAAGGGAAATGAGCGGGCCGCGACACCGTCTTCCCCAGAAGAGTCACTCGACCGGACTGGCAGATGGCCATGGCTTCCTGCTCCCCTACATCCAGGCATTAGATGGCGTTTCGGCAGTGGCACAGCGTTTGGCATGGCGCTTTTGCAAGATTTCATCCTGGTACTGAGCGTAGACCGCAAGAGATGAGATGCATACAGCCTCGGCGATGCTTCTCCACTCTCCGCTGTACATATTCAACGATTCCAAAGTCTCTGTATTATCTACTGTATCATTGGGCTTAACGAAAAGAAGAAATTTAATTGCGTCCAGCGTATCTTTGCTCGCCCAAACCCATCCCGATGAATGGACTTGGCACCGCCGAGAGTCTGTTTGCATGGCCGGTTGGACCAAGGATTCACCGGCGCGTTTGCATGCCTTGATAACCTTCCCGTCGTCTCTTTGCATCCACTCTGGCGTTTGGCGCACGGTGGTGGCCGCAAGGCACCCGCCATGCCTTCTCCAGAAATCACGCACGTCACAGAACCGAAGCGGCGCTACCAGCCTTGGCAGCCGCGCTCAACATTGATAAAGTCTTTTGTTCGTTCCGCGCTTCCACCACCATCTCCACGCGCAGACCGAGCAGCCGCATCTACACGGACACGCATAACACAGGCCAACCATCTTAAGCAGTCTGTTCCCAAGAAGAACCATATACACGGCTATCGGTTGCAATGGTGGATACACGTCGTGGCCGTCCGCCGCCGCAGCAAAAGCGGCGGGGAGCGACAGGACGCGACCCGGCCAGCCGTGTCACCAGTGGTCGCAACCGAGGTCAAGGCGACACCTACAGGCCCGGGGTCCAGCAGAGTGGCAGCGCTCCTAGTCGCAGCGAGTTTACCTTCACCAGCAATACCCCAGGCCCTCAATTCCCTGCGGCCGCCTCCGTCGAGCGTACAACCCGTCGCAACAACCTTCGCAACGGCGTGTCTGGCGCAAACCCTACGCGTTCTACCACACGGGGTGGCAATGCTGCGCCCTCGAATTTCCGAGGCGGTAGGCGTAATGCGAGGGGAGGGTTTCGTCCGCAGGCTGCCCATGACCGCGCCCTGCTTAGGACTCGCGACGATGGCACGGAGCTTTTTTTGGGTGTAGCACAAGAGACGAACAAATTCCGTGATCTTGCCGATTTGTCAGATGACGAAGAAGCTGACATGGACGTCGGCACTGACGACACAGATGGCGATGATGCTGCCCCGAGTCGGACCAAGATCACCTGCACGCAGTCTACCAGCCGGGCAGACGGTGACTCTGTGCCCAAATGGTCCAACCCTGACCCATACACTGTCTTGCCGCCTCCAGAAGAAGCAACTGGGAAGAGGATTGATTTCGTCAAGCTCATCCGCAAAGCAAAAAATTCAGTGGCCGAACAATCCGATGCCACTAATGCGGTGGCTGCTAACGATGACTTTATATCGTTTGGAAGCGACGAAGACGAAGACGACGCGCCCGAGCTTTCGGTGATTCCCACGGGGCCTGCGTCGTCGAGGTCACGCCCTCTGCAAGGCTCGCTGAATGAAGTTGCAGCCGCTGGCTCACTCGCATCCACAGCCAACTCGATGAAACGCCCAGCCGAAAATGCAGGACTTCCAGCTAGAAATATCGTCGACAGTGTCTCCAAAAAACGTAAACACACGAGCGACTACGCCGGGAAAAAAGCGAGTGGGTGATTAGAGACGATCGCGACCCTGCGCCCTGGGCTTATCGTAACGACTACGAGCGTTTGAGAGATCACCCAGAGAAGTTGTAAGCTTTCTGTCCCGTTCCGATTCTTTTCACATCTAACTAGCAGGCTAGGCTCCATAATGAAGTTTTGGACTTTTATGATTTTGTAGCGCCAACTGAACATGATAACCAAGTTCGCATCGACCTAATACAGCGAGTACAGTCGGTAGTAGGCAGCCAGTTTCAAGCACATCGAGGCAGTATTCGTTGTTTCGGCTCATTTCCCGTTGGCCTCTACTTGCCTACTGCCGATATGGACCTCGTGTTTGTTACTGATTCGCATCACCGAGGTGGCCCACCAGTTCTGAATGCAACCAAGAACCAGATGTATAATCTTGCTAGGCAATTAAAGGCCAGAGGGTTAGCCTTTGACACGCTGGTCATCCCTAAGGCGAGGGTTCCCATCATCAAATTCAATGACGTGCGTACCGGCCTTCCTGTCGATATTTCGTTCGAAAATAAGAGTGGATTGGTTGCTCAGAGTACCCTGCATAAGTGGAGGACTGAATTCGGGGATCATTTCACCTACTTGGTGGCCCTCTCCAAACAACTCCTAGCCATGTATGGTCTCAACGATAATGGCACCGGAGGTCTGGGTGGTTTAAGCATCTGCTGTCTTGTCGTGAGTTTTTTACAACACCATGAGACACCGGAGAATCTTGGCGAGACGTTGATTCAATTCTTGGACTACTATGGCAACAAGTTCAACTACAGCCGCGACAGAATCATCGTCGACCCGCCTAGTATAGAGCGCAAAGTAAGTATGAAGATTTTCAAATCTGTACCTGGTTCTAATGGCATACAGGGTGCAACTGGAATCGACGGCCGACCTGAGCGATCTGATCGTCTAGCTATACAAGATCCCAACGATCCACAGAACAATATCTCAGGCGGTTCCTACAAAGCTGAACAAGTTTTGCTGCTCTTCTCTTGGGCCCACAAGGTCCTCGTGGAACGCATGAGAACGGTTCATATGGACTCTGTGCAGGAGCTCAGCATGCTTGAATCTATATTGGGTGGGGATTATAGCACGTACCAAGAGCAACGGGCGCGCATGCGGAACATTAGGGTATAGTAAGTTCAGTGTATGTGGAGGCTAAATGGAATTGAGACAGCTCCACTGTGCAATGGGCTTGGTCACACCCCGCCAAGGCGTACTAACGGTCGAGCGTAGACGGTACTGCAAAGATGCAGATATAGGTTCATGCGCTGCGGTTGTTGGCCAAGAGCCCATGGTCTTTGATGATTGATCCAGGGCGTCCACGTCCGGATTGTTCGAAGGTGTTTAATGGTTGGGTCAACGGTATACCCCTTTACGGCGTAGGAGGCATTGTCTGTTGTTTCGTCCGCGGTGCTCATTTGTTGCTTGGGTGAGAATGGGCTTACCGTGCACAGCTTTATGGTCGACATATCTCTTATTCTACGGTCGAATGGAGCAGACAGCTGAGGGAAGAGGTGTGCCCCGACAGTGTCGGCATGGAACGATTCGTCTCGATCCCCACGGTCCCCGAACACATCCACTTGATCGATGCCGGTACGGACCGAGCATTCCTTTCGCGGGACCGGATCGAACGAAACGAGCGACCGATTATCCAGCCCGACCATGGCTTTTTGTATTCTAAATACCATGACAGTAGACTTCGCTTCCTTTGGCTTCGGCCAAGCTCTCTCTCTCTCTCTCGTTTTCTCTCTGTGCTCTCGACGTTGTTATTGAGACTGAATGCTGATGTGCTTTGAGGGCAGGCCAGGGGTAATCAAGCAAGCTGCAGCAAGCTTGCTCGACATGGACCACTGCTCCCTGTGAGACGTGCCTTTTCTCATTGAGTGCCGATGCTGCCAGCACGCACTCGAGGAGGGAGGATGTGGGCGCAAGACATGGGCTGAAGGGTATCATGACTCTTGTTGCTGCACAGTCGTATCCCGTAGGATCGCGTGACGTATGCCATTGCGGCGATCGCTGGGCCAATATATTGTGCAGTGCAACTGGTTGTGTCACGGGGCAATGCGGATGCGCACAGGTGGCATGGCATGGGCATGTGCTGGTCGGCGGTCCTTGAAGCTACAGAGAGTCGGTGTTGACGGCGGCCATGACCAGGATGGGGTGGTGAGAGTCCGGTGGACGTCAGCGCGCTGGACGGTACCCGCCCCACCGTGCCTGCGCGGGCTATCCACGGTACAGTACAGCACCTAGACCACCGGTACAGTAAGAGACGGCAAGGCGGACGTGGCGCGACGTTTCATGGTGCGGTGGCCAATGGAGTAGCGCGCATGAGAATAATTTCCCGACCAGTTGTTTCGGTGCTCCGCTGCGGTCTCACGTCGTTGCGGCTACCGGGACGACGGCCAGGAAGAAGTCCTGCCCAGGTGGAGGTTAGGCACGCAGACACGCAGACACGCAGACACGCAGACACGCAGACAGAGCACGCGGCGCATAGGCTGCCCAGGTGCACAATGTGCCCTGCATCATGTATCGTACAAGCACGCGGCCGAGGCAGGCCCAAAAATAATTCCTTCGATTCCACCACCACCGGCGCCTTGTAGCCGCGCCGCCAACGAATCGCCGCCTCCGCCTGTCCTGGGCGCGGCAGGGCTGCGGCAGGGATGCGCCGTCATTGCGCCAACGGGAACGACGAGGCCGCTGCACATCCTTTGACCTCGTTCTTTATCCCACCACGCTCGCTCAACGCCTGTTTGACCCTTTGTCTGCTCCACGCCTTGTTCCCAATCCTTCCTCTCGCCTACCTTGGACCTTGCAATCGTTTCGACCGCGCGTGCTATTGACCAGACGCGAAAGGTCTGCACTCAACTCAACCTTTGGGAACACCCGCATCCATACGCCGAATCCAACCTTGAAGCCACCACCTGCACACCTCCTGACGGTCGCCCCTCGGTCGCCCCTCGTTCGCGCCTCCCCCGTTTGCAGATAGACCACGGTCTCACCTCCCCCCTCGCTTGGGACACTCCTTCCCCCTCACAAGCATCCGCCTTCTCTCCACAATGGCCTCGACCTCGCGGGGGCCCCTCTCGCCGCGAGATGGGGAACAGACCCTCCAGGACAAGCTCCTGAAACTCATGGCCGATCCCTTTGGTGGGGAGGTCGCTACTGGCTCCATCTTGGTCGCCATAGCCACCTCGCTGAGCATAACCACCGCCATCTTCCTCGCCTTTTGCGTCCTACGACCATGGAACGAGGTCGTATACGCCCCTCGTCTGCGCCATGTTGACGAGAAGCACAAGCCGCCCCCTATGGACAAGAGCCTTTTCGCCTGGTTCCAGCCCGTCTTCAAGACCAACGAGCACGAGTACATGCACACAATCGGAATGGATGGTACCGTCTTCCTGCGGATCGCACGCATGTGCCGCAACATGTTCATCTGCCTTGCCATCGTCGCCTGCGCCATCATCATTCCTGTCAACATCACACAGGCTACTGACTACGGCCAGAGTGCAAATAAAACCGACATGGCCCAGATCATCTTCTTGATGACCCCCATGTACCTGACGGGGAAGCCTTACTGGGCTTATGTTGTCTGCGCCTATATCTTCGATATTATCATCTGCGGCTTCTTGTGGACAACTTACCGCGCCATTCACCAGCTGAGGAGGAAGTTCATGGAGAGCCCCGAATACCAGAACAGTCTCCATTCACGGACGCTGCTGATCACGGATATCTCGAGAAACCTCCGCAGCGACCAGGGCATAGTTGAGATCACCGACAGCATCCGCGCCACCCCCGATATTCCGCGCGCCTCCATCGGCAGAAACGTCAAGGATATCCCCGATCTCATTGAACAGCATGAACAGGCTGTCGTCGATCTGGAGAAGGTCCTTGCCAAGTATCTGAAGAATCCGAGTAGTCTGCCAGCCACACGCCCGCTTTGCAGACCTTCCAAGAAAGACCCTGAATATACCAACAAGAGCGTAAAGGTGGACGCAATCGATTATCTGTCGGCAAGAATCCAGCGTCTGGAGGCCAATATCAAGCAAGTACGGGAGACAGTGGACAAGCGCGATGCCATGCCCTATGGATTTGCCAGCTATGAGACCATTGAATCTGCGCATACTGTGGCCTTCGCTGCCCGAAGCAAAAGGGTCAAAGGCGCCATCGTTCAACTCGCACCCAGGCCCAAGGATATAATCTGGAAAAATTTGTCCGTGGACGCAAAGGCTCGCCGATGGAAACGCTTCGTCAACGGTCTTTGGATCACTTTGCTCACCGTGCTTTACTTCATTCCCAACGCTCTTATTGCCGTGTTTCTTGCCCAGCTGAACAACATTGCCTCTTTGTGGCCTGAGTTTGGCGAGGAGATGAAGAGAAATCCCAGGACATGGTCACTAGTACAAGGTAAGTTACGGGGAAGCTGTATGTGGAATTGAGAGTTCTGAGATGTGCTGATTGCAATTTTTAGGTATTGCTGCCCCTGCTCTGACCTCGCTCTTTTATTATTTCTTACCCATCATTTTCCGCCGCCTTTCTATCAAAGCTGGCGATATTTCCAAAACTTCTCGAGAAAGACACGTCATCTCCAAGCTCTATTCTTTCTTCGTATTCAACAACCTCTTCGTCTTTTCTCTATTCGCCGCCGTCTTCCGCTTGGTGGCCTCTACTGTGGAATTCGCGAAAAAGGGCAATCTCAAATGGACTGAAATTCTTTACGAGATCCAACCATTCCAGACTGCAATGATCACTCTTTGCAATATATCTCCTTTCTGGGTCACTTGGCTAGTTCAACGCAATCTAGGTGCTGCTATCGATCTATCTCAGGCCGTTAACCTCGGTTGGGGTTCCTTTTCCCGCAAGTTTTTGAACCCAACACCCCGTGAACTCATCCAAAGGACCGCTCCGCCGCCTTTTGACTATTCAAGTTATTACAATTATTTCCTTTTCTATTCCACCGTTGCTCTGTGCTTCGGAACCTTGCAGCCCATTACTTTGGTCGTCACAGCATTCTATTTCGCCATCGATTCGTCAATGAAGAAGTATTTGTTACTGTAAGTCATACTCCGTTCTTTAATTTTTTTTTGGATATGGCTCATTAAACGTAGGTATGTATTTGCCACGAAAAACGAATCCGGCGGTCTTTACTGGCGCACTATTTTCAACCGCCTGCTCGCCGGCACCTTTCTTGCCAACTGCATCATCGCCCTGATGGTGGGCGCCCGGGGTTCCGACATCAAGATGATGCTTGGGTCAATGGCCCCCATACCATTTCTACTCGTTGGGTTCAAATTCTACTGCAAGAAGACGTTTGATGGTGCCATCAGATACTACACCAAGGGAGAGACACCGAAGGGTGTCGAGGCTCCCCCGCCGATTGATAAGGAATCAAGAAGGGATCGCGTTGCTGTCCGTTTTGGCCATCCTGCTCTGTATCAAAAGCTCACGGTGCCAATGGTTCATGAGAAGAGCAAGCATCTTCTTGCAGAGGTGTACAGGGGTAGACTCGACGGTGATGTCGGTGCTGCAGGATATAGCGACATGTATAGCATGAAGCGCATGTCCAAGGAAAACCCCGGGAAGGCCGAAGGGGCACCGGGCCATTCGAGTTCGTTTCGGAGTCAAACATGGATTTTGAAAATTTCAAGGATCGACCAGAGTTCGCAGACGAGGCTGGTGATGCCGGCTCGCTCTATGGCCCATCGACCACGTCACGTCCAGGCACGCCGACCAGTATTATGGCAAGTGAGCGTGGACGGTCAAGCGAGAGGGAGCATGGTGTCACATACCCAGCTGGATACCACAGTACGCCTTCACACCTTCGAGAGTATAGTCCCAGTCCAGATGCTCGCGGATGGGGTATGGACCGGACGATCAGCAACACGAGTCAGCCACAGGACGATGCGAATCTGTTGGCGAGTGCGCAGCCGATGGGCGCACATACGCCACTTGCAAGTGCATACACCCCGTACAGTCCGGACCAGACGAGCGCAAGGCCGGATTACTTTGGGCGGTGAGAGTGACGAGAAGCGAAGCGGAGTATGACTAATGATTTGTTTCCTTTGTTGATTAATTGTCCTGCAGGACAGGACTAGGCATATAGATGGCGCCTTGATTTGGAGATTGTTCTGAGAGCGTTGTAGGTGAGATGGACAATAGCATGAAGATGGGATCTAGGCGTGTAATGGTGTGGCAGAGAAATCGAGTGGCCGGGATAGTTGTGCTCGTTTCGCATTCCTTGTCCATGTGCAATATAACGCCTTTTAGAGATATTTGCCCGCGACAGTTCATCCAGCCATGCCCAGCTGTCAAACCGTCGCGAGGATACTAGCAGGCTAGCAGCTAGCTTTTCGCTTGGCTGTGCCTGTGGCATATCGAGCAGGGATCCCCAATGCGTGTTTTAGACCGACTCCTTCCATCTTAGCAGTACCCGTCTACGTACATTCTAATCCAACACTACATTGATCGTTGACAAGCTGCCTTTGCCGAGCTGTTTTAAACTTGGCTGCTCCACTGTAGCAAACTGCCCGCAACGCAAACAGAGTGGCACACTAATGACTACTTTGCCGATGGCCCGATCCATCATGCACCACCGTCTCTCGCCCGAGCCCAGTGTTGCCATTGGGCTGATCCTTCAAACTTGCACTTGCCTCCGCCTTCTTTCACCTTCTTTCAACTTTCCTTCCGTCCCGCAACGCTCCCAACTCGACATAGTCTTAGGCGCTCGTTCGTCTCGGCTCCATTCCTCCACCACCACCGCTTCCGGCACCGCGCGCAAGCGATAAGATATCCACACTCCAGCATCCCACGACCGCCACTGCTTGCGTCTTGGCGTACTCGTAAGAACCAAGTCAGGCTACAGGATATGTTTGGACTCACCAAAGCAAGAACAAGCCCGCAAGACCCGGACGATTTTCCCATCACTCAGCTGTTCCTCCTTGGTCAGTTCGCCGTCGCAAGTTGCAAGTAACCCCTATACTAATTGAAAGCAGCTCTTGTACGAGTTGCTGAACCCATTGCCCTCACATCCATCTTTCCCTATGCCATCAAGCTCGTTGCCAACTATGGGGCCTCTGAATCTCAAGCGCCGTTCTTTGCCGGTGTTCTTATCTCTGCCTTCTCCCTCGCCGAAGCATGCACTGGCATGTATTGGGGGGCTCTCGGATCGGATAGGTCGCAAGCCAGTATGTCGACATTACCTCATCATTGATCCTTTTCTAACACTTTAAGGTACTCCTCATGGGTTGCTGCGGTACCATCTCCTCCCTTCTCGTTGTTGGTTTTTCTTCCAGCTTTTGGCTTGCTCTTGCAGGTAGAATTCTCGGTGGCATACTAAATGGAAATATTGGAGTAATTCAGACCATGGTCGGCGAGTTGGTTAAAAACCCAGACCACGAACGTGCGTTGTTTACGCTTTTAGGCTTTGCTCATGCACTAACTGGGTATAGCGAGAGCATACGCGATCATGCCTTTCGTATGGAGCATTGGTACCATTATCGGACGTAGGTAACCACGCGCTCTTCATATACTCCTTCGTTGCTGATTTTACAGCTTCCATTGGTGGATATTTTGCTGAACCCGTGTACAACTTTCCCTCCATCTTCTCACCCGCTGGTATCTTTGCGAGATTCCCTTACCTTCTTCCGAATCTCCTCTGCACTGGCCTCCTCGCTGTCGCCATTGTTGCAGGCTGTTTCCTCTTGGATGAGACGCATCCGGATATGCAACCATGGAGTTCGCCAGAAGATTTAGATGCGACCAGGGCACAAACGCCGTTGCTGCCTGCACAAGGCGCAATGTCCAATGCGCCCACGAATCTCACCACGGAGAGCTACGGCACGTTCGACGATGTAGATGCTCATCATGATGAGATGTGGCGGATCAGGTCTAACGGTGATTGGGTCGAAGATGGATCACCAATGCACGAAAAGGTGGTCACCAAGACTGTGCTAACGTTTGTCATTGCTCTGGGGGTGTTCACATACCATTCGATGACATATGATCACTTACTACCCATATTCCTTCAAGACAAGCGATCTGACGACGTTTCTTCCATGAAGCTATCGCCAAACGCCCTTGGGGAGGTCTCGGCGTTCCTCTACAAGAAGTTGGCATTATCTTGTCCATCAACGGCCTGATTCAGTTGTTTATCCAAGCCGCTATCTTCCCGGGACTTGCTTCCTTTTTCGGCATCTGGCGTCTCCTCATTCTTGTCACAGTTGGCCATCCTATCGCCTACTTTCTTGTTCCATTCTTACAATTGCTCCCTGCAAGCCTCCTCTATCCCGGGATCTATATCTGCCTCGCCGTTCGAAGCCTTACCTCCATACTGGCTTACCCGCTGCTCCTTATAATGGTAAAAGAAGCTGCTCCTGCGCCCAATCATCTTGGCAAGATTAATGGACTTGCGGCGAGCACTGGCGCGGCGTGTCGAACAATGGCCAGCCCTGTTGCTGGATTATTATATGGCATCTCTATCGATATAAGATTTACCCCTCTGGCTTGGTGGGTATCGGCAGCGGTTGCTGTTCTAGGCGTATTTCAGATACCGTACATGAGCCGTGCTGCGCAGGAGTGTAATGTCAGCGTCAGTCCGGCTCTATCGCATCGACGTCCGTCACAAGTTGTCCACATCATTATACAAGATAACGAGGCATGATTTACATATCCATGGCTTGTGCCTATTGCATTCATATGCTTCCTAGATGTCCCTTCAGCTTCTGGCCGAAACTTACACTTCTGGTCAGTACCTAATTTGTCCCTTTCATTTTCTTCAAGCATTTAACTCGAGATACATGCAGATCAAAACTCTACAAGTAGCTGCTCCTGACCTACCGACCATCCTCGCAAATAGTATTAATCAAATTTGAGTAAGTGATTGAAATTTTCACGTCTGTGCAATGGGATCTTACGGCAGGTAGAGGTATGTAAGAACGTCTTTGATCTTTTTTGCCGAGGCATAACGATCAGGTTACGTTCAGTAAGGGCGGCACAGTCGTCAAATCTAGCTGTGGCGTGCAATCTTAAAGGAGACGAATTACATGTTCTTCCAGCATGCATTTATATCGAGACACTCTTCTTAGCAATGGGTTTTCAGTATGACCGATTTCCTTCTAGACAGCTATCGAACATGAGGAACGACCAGTGCGGACCCATTGGCCTCAATAATAAACAGAATGGTGTTGGTCTGAGACGTGCTATATCCGTGACGGTTTTTTGCTCTAGACTTGATGTTCACACCTCGTGAACCTGATGGTGTTCTTGATTTTGCTGCCCTTGAGTGAAGTATGTGTTGTTTTGTTTTATATTTTTAGAAAGCGGCAGCATAGTAGCTAACTAGATAAAAATGTATATAATAAAGAAAAAGCTATTAACCCCTTTTATAATAATTAAAAACGGGCGTATATAAAGGATTATATATAAGTAATTTAGTAATTAGCTAGATTATTATTTAGTTAACTTAATATTTAATATAGTCTCCCTAAGCTCGTAGTTTCTGGCGCCTTAATACCTTAACACCTTAATTATTCTCTAGAGGCCAGGTGTCTCGGTGCTCGCAATAGGACTGCGGCACTGAGGCGAAGTATGTGTTACCGTCGACGGAAGGGGGCTATCTTTAATCGAAAAGAAAATATTCGTCCTGAACAAGGGTACCTGAAATTATACATGACAATATAGACTGCAGAAAATCCCCATGTGCAAGAAGCTTTCAACTTGTAAATCAACAAGATACAAATGCCAAGACCAGGAAGAGAAAATTCGGCTCGTTGGACACCATTATGGTATGGTTGTGAGTCGAGTCAACAACACACACTGCCGGGTGTTGGGCTATAAAGAAAAACTTCGGAGATGGTCGGGTGATAATAAATTGTAGCGTTCTCTAACGAATACAGGTGAGGATGGTCAATTTAAATTTGGGTACTCCAATATACTGCGGATACATATGTGGTTAATGCTGGGTTGGAGAACTTTCACGGCAATGGCAACGGAAACCCTATGTCCCGTTCGTTACATGCTCTTAGTCTCGAGTCTCGATTCCCAATCCGCGTGTTTATCACACAGCAGTTATTTGAAATCAACATCTATAATCGCTATAAAGCAATTGACCACTTTGCAAGCTATTAGTACAAGGGCGAATTCACTCCGCATGAATATCGTAATGCCCTTCTCATATCTTCCTTGTCATATTCACTTTGATGTCGTAACTACTCCCTCGTACTCCCTTGATGCGATGTACTCCAATGTTCTCTGGAAGTGTCTCTTTGGATTTTCCAGGGCCGATGCATTCTCATTACTTTGCAGATTTGAGTGGATCAGTTCAATCAACCCATTTAAATATTTGGTGGTGACCTGAGGGACGTTAGCGCATATCATTCGCTATACAGCCTTGAGGTGCAGAGTGGAAAGAAAGAAGAATAAGACACACGGCTGACGCTCGAATGGGGAACTCACAGCTTCGTTTTCTTGATCGAAATAGTAAACATAGCGGTTTAAGATCTCGACGAAAAGTTCCACGGAGACGGCGGCGTCCATGCACGCATCTGCTACCCGGAGAGCGCGCTGAAGGCACTCGAGGACACGCTTGCCGTCGCGATAGAGCTTTATTTTGTCAGCAGGCTTCGGATCATGAAAACGTGATGGACACATACGTTCTTTCCGTCGTCCTCTCCCAGTCCTCTAATTTCCGTAGCCCACCATAAGTGACTGGCCAAGTACACCGCCCGACACTGATCCGGCTTTTTCAACAATTTACTTCCATGCAAAGCACACTTCGTGATCAGCGTGTCATAATTCTCTTTGCCGAAATTCCTAGTTGTGTGCAGGGCACTTGCTATAACACACACTGCCTGGAACTGGGCTCTAGAATCACTAATTGCCTCTTCATAAATTGTGAAGGCCTGCGCAAAGAACTCGTAGGCAACTTCTTCAAAGCCATTCTGATCTGCAACTTGACCACATGCAACGAATAATCGGAGCGAGAGATCTGCCGAACCGGTGACACGGGTGTACAACGTAGAGAGGGTACTGTGCATAAACTTGTAGAGGGCAGAAGATTGCGACTGCCAGTTGTCATCAAAATGCTCACGCTTCTTGTACTGGCGCGCAAGCTTAATGGAGGCAGTAATTATGGCGGGTGTTGTAAACTTGACACGTTCATTACCCTCAGCAAAAGCTTTGCGGGCGGCCTGGAGGAGTTTGAACTGAGTATCGTTGTCGGATCCATGGATGTAGTGTACTATCCGGGCTAGCCACCCTTGCTCTTCTATTGTTTCGTCTGTCTCTTGCGCTCTCCGCTGGATAGGGCCGCCAGGATAGCCGGTTGCCTGCTGCATTCCTTCCCTAATGAGAACCTTGAGAATCTCCAGAACACTCTCCAAATTTTCAACGGAGCTGATATGCGTATGGTTTCGTAGCAGGCTCCTCGCCACCTCGCCAGCTACTGCTCTCCGGGTTGGGTACGGTTGGTTGTGTAATAGGGGGATGAAGCCGGGCAGGGCGAGGGCGGTGAACATGGACATATAGGTTTTGATGGGGGCCAAAAGCAAGCTCAGGATCTGACTCTGACACGCTTGTGAGTGTAGATCGGCGCTGTTTGCGAATTCAGTGACTTTTTGGTTCGCAAAGGCTAAAACTTGGTCCACATAGTCGAGGCGCTCAGGGTAAATGTTCAGCGCTAGATTGGCCAATGACACGAGCAGACCAACAGTGTCTTGAATGGGCAAGCGCTGCATTTTCACAAGGGTCGCTACTTGTTCGTGGAAGATCTCGAACAGCTTTACGTTTGTGGGAATGCCTCTCGATTTCTCGATTTCACCATCTGTGTCAGGCCTGTCGTTTTCCGTGGGCGTTTGGGTGGCTTGAGGCTCTACCGCAGTTGCTTCTGAGGTTGTTGATTCCGAGTCAGTAACGGTTGGCGCTTCGGACGCATCACCGTTCTGCTGGACTGGCGTAGGTTGCGGGTCAGCAGGCTTCCGGTCCTTTTGTATGCGCAGCTGCTCCATGAGATTCGCTATGGCCTCCTCTTCGCTTTTCTTACGTTGCTCCGGGCTTTCCGACTCAGATTCGCGCTGAGCGTAGGCGGACAAGCGGTCCATAAGACCCACAACGATGCTTTTGACATTTACATGGGGGTTCAGACGGGCGACAGCAGAGAGGAACTGGTCGAGGGTATGGAGGTGGAATTCGTCTGGGAAGACCTGTGTGACGACTAGAAGCGGAATTAGCAAGCTTTCGGTAGAAGCGACGAGAGATGAGAATTCTTACCCTCGAGGAGATATTCTTGGGCCAGAACATCTCGGCATTGGACAATCTGTTCGAGCAAGGGATTCAAAATCTTCTTGTAGTTTTCAAGATCGACCAGCTGGCTCAGGCGGACCAGGTTGCTTCCTACAAGGAGCTGCAGCTCCTGGCGTTCCTTTGTGCGCTGTTCCCGCTCTCTGGAGTGACCCTGATGCTGCAGGCGCACCCACAGCTTGTTCATCTCGACAAAGTTTGTGAGGATGAAGCTGATGGAGTCCTGCAGGTTGCCATCAGGTCCGTCGCTGTCGCCCTCGGGCAGATGGTCGCGGGCCTGGCCAGCGAGGTAGTAGCGCAGAAACAGGCCGCGGATGGGGTGCTGGACACCGCGGCTCATCTCCATCATATCCTTCATAATCTCCTTGACGGGGGCGTCCTCGATGGCCATGTAGACGGTGCCTACGGTGACCATGAGGTACAGGCGCGGAATGATGTTGCCGGCATACTGGACGAGCTCGTACAGGTCAGCGAGGTGGTTTACGGGGTGGTTTTCGCGGAGGTAGACGGCGAGGTGGCGCAGGGCGTCGAAGACGGACATGTACAGCTCGTAGTACTGCTTTGGGCCGAGGCTGGAGGTTCGCAGCTCGGAGACGAGGGTGGAGCTGGGCAGTCAGCACTCGGATTGGACAGGCTCGGGGCGGTCTGGATTATGGGTTACCTGCACTTGAGGGCATCCATCAGCTTGCCAGGCGTCTCGAGGCAACGGCGCATCAACATGGTCTGCTGGCGCACCACGGCGAGGGCATCCTCGAGCAGGCGGGCCTGGTCCTCTACCGGCGGCGGCGAGGTCGCCATTGTTGGTCGTGGGGGAGGGGGGGGGGGCGTCACTGGGGAAGTCGGGGCGTGGTGGAGCGAGGAGCGGCGGGCGCGCTGGACCGCAGGTGCTGTGTACTGCCTGTGTTGATGCCTTGGCGGGGGGCAGGGATCCGAGCTCGCAGCTGCCGGGGCGTCGTCATTCCCGGGTCTGGTCGCTGGCGATTGGCGATTGACGATTGAATCAATTGAGGAGAGGGAACACGATTGCAAAAGGATACACGCGGGTTATTGCGTTGCAGAGGGCCATGTTGTTGCGAAGATGCAGCACGTTTGCAAAAACATAGATTGGTTGTTGCCCTTGTGGGAACACAATTGCAAAAGGCCATGTTGTTCGGAAGATGCAGCACTGTTTCCAGACCCCCAGACCCCCAGACCCCCAGACCCCCAGACTCCCAGACTCCCAGACTCCCAGACTCGTCTACGCCCAACGCCGTGTCTATGCTTCTTCGTGCCATTAGGCACTATCGAGACCAAAAATGCCCCCAGCGGCCTGGTCCTCTATCGCTGCTGCCAAATCCATGCCCTTGATCGCACTAGAGCCCCAGTGGCAGGAGCCCCCGGGCCTGGGCCGTACCCAATCACATGACCATCTAGGACCCGTCCCCTGGAGATGGAGCCCTCCATCCTCCATCAGTCCCACCGCGTCTTGACGGGGTAGCGCGTGTGCCAGAGCCCGTCGTCGTAGTACTGCGTCGGCATCGGCGACGCTGTTGGCGAGGGTGCCTGTATGCTTGACGAAGCTGGGGATGTCGAAAGTGGTGGGGCTGGGGTCGAGCTGGTGGTGGGCACCCCTGTTGTTGTGGCAGGAGCGACGGTTGTGGTCACGGTGCTGGTCGTCGTCGATAGCTGCGTGACTCTCGAGGTCTGTGTTCTGGTCGTCCTGTCCGTCGGCGGCAGTGTCGAAGAGCCGCCGTCCACGTTGACGACGGCGTATGTCTTCGCACGCGACACGCCCTGGAATGGCAGCCCGCTAGCCAAGGCCGAGAGGAGTAATGTATAGCAAAGTGCCGTCAACTGCATCGTGAGCCCTGTCGAGTACTTGCAGCCAACGCCCGCGGGTGAGCAGAGAGGTGTGGACAAGGCATGCCTCCTGCTGCAGGGGTGCAGACAATTATAACCATGGAATATTGCGATGGCAGGACGGTCGATGGCTGGTGTTGACATTTGGCGAGGCTGGGGGCATCCCCGCCCCAGCATTAGCGCGAACCATCCACACGGCACTCTCCACTCCGTCAAGACGTCTAAGGATAGTGTAGGAAGTTCAGGCTACGCCTTCTAGCTTAGTTATCCAGGTCGCCGTAGTGGCGCAGCCGACCACTTGCTGAGCTACTGTCAGCACTGCGCCAATACCATCCCATATAGCCTGCCAAGCACATTTTCGTTGCGAAAACTCCAAAAACGATCCAGAGGGATCGGGCGCAGTCTGACCTTGTCTGCTGCGCCGTCCCCTGCCTCCATACTGGTCCTCGGATGCGTGCTTGCGGCCATCTCGCACGGGACACGGACACAAGCAGCCCATGCATTATGAAGAGCTCGTACCAGACATGATTCAATTCAGCTTTCTATAGCCTCGATATATACGTATATATATTTCACCACGTCGTTAATGATGAGCCACCATCTCACAGTGTCCTTTTGCCATCCCCGGGCCTTCTCAAACTACAGTTACCTCTGAATTCTAACAGGACCCCTCATTGATCTTGCCACCAGCAATATAATCACGAGCTAGATCATCTTTTCAAATACCATCGGAAATGTCTGCCAAATTGTTAGCCTTCACCGGCCTCTTGGTTTTCGCTTCAGCCCTCCCATCACATCTCCGCAGCACACTTTCCGAGCGCAGCCCAGATCGCTCCGACTGCTGGAAGTCCAGTCCAGGCAGCGTCTTCTACAACTGTGCGAATGGCTATGTCGGTTGCTTCTACTCGGATCCTTGCAGTCTTGGTACCCGACCTTCCACTACTGCCCCAGTCCCGAAGCCTCTCGAGAGAAAAGAAATCACTAAGCCACGATCCTACAACATTTTCACAAAAGAGGCGTCGCAGAACGAGGAAAATCGCAATGATCATGTCGATCTGAACAAACCAGAGGGTGATAGCATCACTACGACTAACGCCATGGTGTTCGACAACGTCCCCAAGGATGCAAAGAATTGCCGTCTCATGTGGAAGAGCGTCACACGAAATGACAACAACGTCTTCTTCGTTCTGGGACAAGGCAAAGCGTGGGTCCGCCAACTCAACGGTTTTCCCACCAAGGAAGAAGGTGTTTCGTTCAATAGCTTGAAAAAATACCAGGACTCACAAGCCGAGTGGGAGCCTAGCTTGGACTTCACCGGTGGGCCCGCGAACCCTGGCGTCCACGATGGCCCTTATGTCAAGTGCGCCGAACAGATTGGACTCGAGCTGAAGGGCAGCGATCAAGGCGAACAGCACAACAGGATCTTCATCGCAATCAGCGACACCACCGGCCTCTATCTCACATACGAGCTCTAAGGATAAACTTTGTTGTTTATTCTTTGCATGTGGTGTTGCCTGGCGTCTTGACGGTTTGTTTTGTAATGCATTGCGTTGGAGTTTGGTTCTTATGCATAGTAATCTTTACCCAATCATGATCTCTAAAGATTCTTTATCCCCAATGTCTGTTATAAACTCGCTGTATACGTCTGTTCAGGTACCTCGCCACCGCTTCGTCCTGGTGGTTCTCTAAACCATACATCCCTCGTTCTAGCCAAACTTTCTAACTCATCCAAGCGGTCTAGCGTAGCCTTGAGATGTTCCTCAAAACCCTCCTCCGCACATATGTCCCTGAAAGCATTCTGCATAGCCATGGAATCTGCACGTACCATGCCATTCGCATCGATATGAATGACGTTGATGTGGTCAAAGGCTCTCACGAAGTCTGCACGGGTGATAATTTGGCGAGCTTCATGCAACGGTATCTCAGGTAAACTATAATCATGCGCAGCGTGGCCGGTCTCTCGCTGGACCAGGGCACGCGCAAGAATGACGGCAGCGGCCTGTCGGGGTATTAGCACATAGATGGGATAAACCACAGTCTGACTTGGCTTACACAAAATTTCTGCTGCTCCTCTACATCATCATCCATTGATTCTCCCAGAATCCAACATTGGTTGAGAAACCAGGATTTTTCTTTGCGATTGATATGTCTGCATGTCTCCAGCATGTCCTTCGATTTGGCGACTTGGTTGAGAAAAATTAGGCGCCCACCTACTCTTGCAAATACCTCATCTAGAATTCCTTGAGGTACATCATCCCCCATTCTAGCGCGGAATTTCTTTAGTGCAGTGGTCACACTGTTCTTCGGTATATCCTTGATGTTGAAAACGTGCATGTTTGTTGCGTGCGGGATCAATTTCTCCAGAGTCCAGTGTTCATCTGATGTGAAAACAACTGTTACAAGGTCATTACCTGACCAGATTTCGGCACGCTGTTGGAGAATTTCGAGGAGGGCTTGGCTGCCAGCATCGTCCTTGAAGAGATGGATGTTGTTGATAATGAGCAACAGAGGCTTCCCGCGCGCCTTTCGCATTCTCAGAGCCACCTTCTCCATTTGATTCAACGCTCTTTCGACATCTAACAGTGGTGTACTATCCCGAGGTCCTCGTATGCTAAACAAGCTACCGATATAGTCCTCGTGATATTCAAAATCAATGGCCTTGCCCAACCTCACGCGGAAGACTTCCAAGTCGTTATGCGCCTCCAGCATGGCGATGCCATCCCCATGAACTTTGCGCATGCCTTCGAGAAGAAGGGATCGTTTTCCAGTACCTCTTTCACCCATGATGAGATAATACCGCCCCCTGCTCTTCCCGCTAAGGATATCGTCGATAATGGGCTGCTCAGCTCGGGGCACCCAATACTCCTTGTCCAGGATGTCCTGGATGGTGTCTGGGTGTGTCCCGAGCGCGATCTGACCCAGGGCGACTCGTTCTTGCGAACTGTACCCTTTTGAAAACGCGTTCTCAATCTTATCTAGAACCTTCTTCTTGTACCATTTGGAGTAGGCAAAGCCACCCGCACCCAGGCCCAGCAAGGAGATCAGCGCTACGGTCGAACCTTCGAGGACGCTGCGTGTGAACTTGGATCGGTCCTGTTGTGAGGGCTCAAAGGAGGGCTGCATACGATCTGGATTATCTCGACGATCTTGCGGAGCCCCGTACAGGATTGGAGGCACGCGGCGTGTTCGTGGCGCATGTTTACCAATTGGCAGTAGGACCCATCCTACGGCGGCCGGTGGTCAGTGACTGCTTCGCCGATGGTGCGACGGACATGGTTACCTCGTCTGCTGCTGAGAAGTAGGCGCGGCATTCGATATGGGCCGTCAGGTTTGTCGTGACGTTGGGTTTCATCTACCTGTGGGAACTGGAGAAGGTGTTCGGAATATCGGCAACATGCCTTGGCTAAGCTTTTAGCTTGCTTGGTTCTGTTGCATGTCTCCTCGTCCTTGGACACGGCGAGGCCGCTGCACGCAGGCAGACGGCATATGCTTCATGAGGCAGGCCGGTCAGTCTCGGTACTGGTGGAGGCGGGGATGGACGACCATGTTCCAAGCCGTAGCAGCTCGCATGATGTATGCAGCTAAGCTTGCACTAGACTACCGGTCTGATGTGTTTTGGCGGAGGAGGCGGAACATGGTTCGTCCGAACCCGGCATGCTCGGCCAATCAGCGTCCGTTGAGCCCGCAAGAAAAATGTCGCGGCCGCGTCGCTGCTCCATGGCTGTTCTTCTGCAAGCAACCTCATGCGCAATGGCCGACAAAGCCTCGAATGGACCCGTGGCGAAACGCCAGAAGCTTCATGCCAGCAATGGTGGGCGCCCCACGCCCGCCGCCTCCAGGTCAAGAATATTTGCGCCGTTTAGAGTAAGCTCGCCCTACCCAACGCTACAGCCAGCTTGACGTCTAACATGCGCAGACGGTAGGCTTAGTCTCTCCTACACACGTTCCCTTTACCTCGATTCCGCTTGGCAAGGCAACCTTCCAGATCACTACCTCGGTCGGCCGCTCTCTTCAGACGTACGACTTGCGACGTGGATTAAACCTCGTCTTTGTCACGCGCCCGCAGACGCCCGAGATTATCACCGCAACCTTGGCATGGAAGAAAATTGTGCTGGCCGCTTGGGGCGGTTCTGAAGCGTTCGCTGCGAGGGGTGTCTGGGTCTTTCAGCGGGGCAAGAAGGTTGCTGAGTTGCAACTGCCGCGCGGACCCGACGAGAACATCACACGCCTTGTGGCATTTGGAGAATGGATCGTGGGCACCGGAGCTACTAAGATCGAGGTGTGGAAGTCAGCTACCTTGGAGCACTACACCACCCTGCAAGGTTCTTCCACAAGCCCGCTATCCGACTGTCTCTGCAACATGCCCACCTATCTGAACAAGATCTTTGTGGGGAGGCAAGATGGCTCGGTAGAGATTTGGAATGTCAATACTGGAAGACTATTGTACACACTTCTTCCACCTGCGGCGGATTTTGGCGCCGTCACTGCCCTGCAACCAACACCTGCCCTATCCCTTCTCGCCATCGCCTATGCATCCGGTCCCGTGTGCATTCACGACGTCCGGGCTGACAGGGAGGTCATGCGTCTGAACTTGGGGTCATCCAAGAACGCCCCTATCACCTCCATTTCTTTCAGGACAGACGGACTTGGGGCTGGAGAAGATGGTCGCAAAGAAGGCGTCATGGCAACCGCAAGCAAGGACAGCAGCGACGTCACCTTCTGGGATCTAAACGAGAAGGGTCGCAAGATGGGCACCTTGCATGGTGCGCATAATCCGCCTCCGTCAGTTGAAGGCGGCGTTGGCGGCGGGATCAGCAGGATAGAATTCCTAGCTGGCCAGTCAATCATAGTTTCAAGCGGCTTAGACAACACTCTCAAAACTTGGATGTTTGATCAGTCGCCGTTTTCTCCAGTACCCCGGGTCTTGCATTCCCGTGGAGGACACGCAGCGCCTGTCTCTTCTCTGAAGTTCCTCCCATCAAATTCCGATGGCTCCGACGATGTTGGAAAATGGCTGTTGAGTGCGAGCCGTGATCGAAGCCTATGGGGCTGGAGTTTGCGAAGAGACGGCCAAAGCATCGAACTAAGCCAAGGAGCAGTGCAGAAGAAAGCAAAGAAGTTGGGTTTGCTCAACGGTGGGGCAGTAGATTCCAGGCTTCATGGCACCTTCGAAAACCTCAAGGCTCCTGTCATCACTTGCATGGCGTGCTCGCTCAACCGCGATGGCGGAATGGGAGCTATGCCTGGGGTCATGGGAGTATGGAACAATTCTTCCAAGGCAAAGGGCGAGAAAGGGACGCCTGAAGTAAATATGACAGGTTGGGAAAGTATAGTAACAGGGCACGCTGGTGACAAGAAAGCAAGAACCTGGTTTTGGGGTCGCAAACGAGCTGGAAGATGGACTTTCAGCACTGGTGACGACACGGAAGTGACCAGTGTGGCCATATCTCCATGCGGGACATTTGCCGTGATCGGCTCCGCTGGTGGCGCCATCGATATGTACAACTTGCAGTCTGGCCAACACCGACGAAGGTTTCCTTCACGGTTGACACCATCAGAAGCCAGAAAGCTTAAGCTGGAGTTGCTCCAGAAAGACGACGCAATTGATTCAAACGATTCGAGACTGAAGAAATTCAAGAAGGGTGAAGGACGCCACAAGGGCGCTGTCACTGGCTTGACAGTAGATGGATTGAACCGAGTCGTGGTTAGCTGCAGTGACGACGGCAAAGTGAAGGTAAGTGCCTTCGTTGTGTGTACCATCTGTATTGATGCTAACGATGGATAGTTCTGGGATTTTCAGACGGGCTTACTACAGCATGAAGTTGATTGGTACCCGATGACTAAGATCCTGGGTCTTCGATATCACCATAGCAATGACCTGGTGGCGTTTAATTGCGATGATGGATCTATTCGCGTTGTCGACATGGATACCAAGAAGCTTGTTCGTGAGCTGTGGGCGTCTCGATCCCACGCGGACTTGCAGATTATTGATTATACTTTTTCCAACGATGGCCGGTGGATGATTGCAGCAGCTTCGGATTCGACTGTGCGTGTATGGGACCTCCCGACCGGCCACCTCATCGATGCGATGAGATTACCTGGACGATGCACAGCAGTCTCCTTCTCACCATCCGGGGAGTATCTTGCTACAGCTCTCGATGGTGAGGTGGGAGTACACATCTGGACCAATCGGACGCTATTCACGCACACATCTACACGACAGGTATCGGAAGATGAGATTGCCACAATGGAGGCACCTACAGCATCTGGGGAGGGAGGCGAAGACGTCGTGGATGCAGCAGGCGAAGGAGACACAGCAGACGATGAAGACGAGACGGCTGTACCTATTATGGATCAACTCAGTGAGGGCATTACAACGCTCAGCGTGGTCCCCAAGGCGCGATGGCAAACGCTGCTACATCTCGACATGATTCGGGCGCGTAACAAGCCCAAGGAAGCACCCAAGGCACCGGAAAAGGCGCCCTTCTTCCTCCCGTCAACTTCACAGCTGGAGGCGAACAAGGGTGCAGAGCCACTAAGCACGATGGAGGCGGAGCCCACATCTCGCATCTCGAGCTCGGCGCTGGGCTCGCGGTCGTCAGCTGCTCGTGCTACCAGCGAGTTCACGCGGCGTCTTGGGCAGGTGGGTGAGAGGGGCGAGCGAGCCGACTACGCTGCAGTGCTAGAACACCTTGGGTCGCTGGGACCGTCGGCAGCGGACGTTGCGATCCGAACGCTCGACACGGCGGCGCCGTACGGTGAGCTGCACACCTTCATGCTGGCGTTGACGCGGCGGCTAGAGGAGCGGCGGGACTACGAGCTCGTGCAGGCGTGGATGAGCGTGTTCCTGCGGCTGCACGGCGACGTGGTGGTGCAGGACGAGCAGCTGGTGGGTGTGTTGCGGAAGTGGCAGGACGAGGCGAAGCGGGAGCGGGAGCGGGTGGGCGGGCTGGTGGGATATTCGGTGGGCGTGGTCGGGTGGGTCAGGAGCGCGAGGTAGTCAGTAGATGAGCAGATTAGCAGATGAGCAGACATTGCATGCGTGGTCTTCTTTCCCTCATCAGGTCCACCGGTCTATGGGTTGTTGCCGGTCACATGACAGGGCGTGCTCCCCGCGGGGCTGTAGCGGCGGGGACTGGGCCAAATTAGGCCTGAAGCGGGAAGGCGCAGCCGCCCCGGCCCGGAGGCTCAACTTATCGCGGCACTTGACGGCCCTCCAACCCAACTTATCGACTTCCTCTCTGGGCCGCAGATATACAACCTACACTCATACGCCACTTAGCGCCGCTGGCACACCTGGCTCCCGTTAGCTGGCCTCATTACTGGTGCGCCAAGGCAGTACCGTCTCGTGCGCGCCGGGCCGCAATGCGCGCCCATCTGCGCCAGCATGGACGATCAGCACGACTCCAAGCCCGGCAGCAGGACCCGTAGGCCACCAAGACAGCAGTTCATGTTCATCGACTCGACCGGTGCCAACGGAGTCAATGCCAAGCCCGACAAGAATGTCCGCAGTTTTGTCATGAAATCTGCACGAAGCAAGAAACCCTGGAGCACGAGACAAAAGGAAAAATCAAATTCGCCCTCCGACGACAAACAACAACTACTACCCGAGCCCACTCCCGCTTCCCCATCATGGTATCATGCCGCTGCGAGCCCGGCTACCTGGTCTGCTCCGACCAATCCGTCCGCTGTCAGCAGCAGGAACGGCAGTTTCCAATCCACCCGCAGCTACAGTCAGCCCTACCGCGCCCCGCCCTCATCCTCATGCAGCCTGTGTGACAACCCACAGTGCGCTGGCCACTTGTCCACCAACCATCTGCCGCCTAGGGGTGGTTTTGACGTCGGCTTCGTCGCCGACCTCGACTGTCTCCCCGTGCCGACAGATGCAAATACCCGGGATCTATTGGAGAAATGTAAGTTCAAATATCCTTCGACCGCCACTATGGTGCATTGAACATGACTCTATAGTCGTTACCAACTATGCTATCAGCTTCGTGCCTGTCGATCAGCACCAGTCGTCCAGTAGAGCGACTACAAACTGGATATCAAGGGGTATCTTAAGCTCAACAGGCGCACCATTCATATATGCTATCTTCACCGCCAGTTCTCTCTACCGTTTGGCCACAGGATCGGGCAGTCCTCAGGATGTACTTCAATACAAAATCAATGCTATTTCCGAGATCAATCAGCAGCTCAATCACACCTCTGCACAGATTGATGACAACAACATTGCTGCTGTTTTCATGCTCCTGTGTATCGAAGAGGGGGCTGTGTCATCTAACAATGAAGATGTTGAGTGGGCCACAATTCAACGAAAATTACATCTGGACGGCCTCAAGACCATGATCGACCAGAGAGGAGGACTATCTGCATTGAGTTCCAATCAATGCTTGCAGACATTCATCCTGATGTGAGCTTTCCTGCTTTTGTATCTTCATCACGCAAAATTGCCTGGGGTCTGTCACGTCTCAGAAGGAACACGGGAAGCCATTCTAAAAAAAAACCTCGTCCTCGACAATTTCTCGTTATGCATAAGCATAATACAATAGGCTGATCAATTACTAGGCATAGCGTTGCACACGCAGTATCAACCTTCGAGCGACCCTATGCTACACTCGTTGGCCCCACGGGCCACATCCAACAGTATGACATACCATCATTCCGTGGTCGGCCAGCCTCAACAAGAACACTCCGCCTCTTTCATCCTCTCAAACTTGATCCGGATCTATACGATCTGATTGCAAACATAGTAGTCTTCGTTGGCGACCTCAATGCCTGGAACGATGATATCAAGTGCCCAGTGGAACCTATCGAAATGCAGAAACACGTCTGTCTCCTTACGTATCGTCTTTTTGACTGGTATAAGCGCGGTGAAGAAGACCCTGCGCTTCCACGGAATCCTGTAGATCAGAGTCTTTGCTTAGCACTGATCATCTTCATCGTCATTTCCTACAACCAGAATTTTAGCATTATGGTTTATGCTGCGTCTCAGCGTCTCAAGTCCTCTCTCGAGAAATGCCTTCTCTTCCGGTGGGCAAACGCGACGGACTTGCTCATGTGGACTCTAACTATGGGCGGTCTAGCCACACGTGGTGCGGAAGACTTCGAATTCTTCAAGCAGTACTGTGTCATGGCTTTCAAAGCACAGGGTTTTGCTGAAGAAACAAATCCAGAAGAAGTTCTGGATCGCATGAGAAAGTGTCTGTGGCTTACGAAATTAGATAAGGATGTTAAAGATATGTGGGCTGATATGGGTATCTGTAGGGGAGAAGATCTGATGGACATGATCCCGAGCGGGCTGAAGAGCCCGGATCGGCTCACGAAAGAAAACATCGTTGGGGGCTTGACCAACGAACGTTTTTTCACTAAGAAAGTATAGGCAGCGATTTGACAGGCATAGAAAACGGTAATGTAAGGTATAGATGCAAAACGCAAGCGAAAAGGGAAGGTATGGCAGGAGTGTTGAGAATTCAGATTGGCGTTTGCAGAGGCTGTTTTTGATCATTTTGTGCCTGGCATATGGCAAAATGTTATATGACGATTAATTGGGCTATCTGGTACGGTATGCTCGGCCATGGGCACTATTTCGTTTTATGTTTTGTATTACTATCTTCTCCCAGCATTTATACCCCAATATTAAATATCTGTATTATTTGTAACTCCTTCGCCACAACAGCAGGTAGTATTTCAATTTATTGTGTGTACCTAAAACAGCCTCTTAGCTGAACCCGAAGCATAGCTAAGTAAAGTGAATACACGCACAACACAGCCAAATGAACATTCCCTTATAATGAACGTACTAGTGAACATCTCCATTTAGTGAACGTAGTATATAAAATCAGATAGGAAGCTATTAAAGCAGCATATTTAAATATATACCTTACTCTACACTGGCTTTTAGCGAAAACTATAATATAATTATTTTCTATTGCTTCCACGCTATTTTTCTTTTCTAGCTATCTAGTAGGGAGATACTTTTTTCTTCTCGTTTTTTATGCAGTTATTACCGTGTTCACTATTCACTCGACACTAATTCACTAATTCATCAAACATAGACAGAGAACTATAAAAGTGTGATATAAGATATACTAAAAAAGGATAATAGTCTCTCTGTGTTAGTAATATATTAAAAGTGTGTTAGGGCAAAAGAGATTTAATTGTATATTCATGGCTTAGTTCAGAATTAAGCAAAATTTAGAGGTGTCGTAGGATTATATAGGTTAACAGAACGAGGCTTTTTTTATTTATAGAGATTATTTAGAGCTGTGGAACCGACAGTGCATTTCTGTAAATAAAAGTAGTAATTTACTACCCGGATTTCTCTAAAAGAAACCTAAACTTTATAGAAAAACTATCTACTCTTAGGTTAGGTAATAGGATTAAATAATTAAGTCCTTAGACTTCTCGCGTCTAGACCTCGGATCAGGTCACGTGACCAGTTTTCTCTATTAGAATCGGCTTTTGGATGTATCCTTTCCACAGATTATATATAAAAAGGTGTTGTTTAGGCAAGGAATAATAAAGGGTTGTAGGATGCATCGGCGCGTAGCCACTATACGTGGACGTGGACGTGGACACCTGTGGATGTTCATGGCTGTACTAGGCGCTATACCGTTTACTATTAGCGCATCTTGATGTCTTGGCGCCGTGAGATTTCTAGACGACGTTCACGAATTGTCCAACACTTGCTGCATACTATCCACAATGAACGTTTTCACTTTGCGGCCCACGCTTAGAATTCCCATGGCTTTAAGATATCCGATACCCTTCACAATTCGCCCAAGTGCTCCGACAAAACGAGCACCAATACCCGTAATCACACATGCCTCGCTGTTCTCATCTACAGCGCGTATGATGAAGCGAAAGAAGGGAAAAGGCCCTGGCACGGATCCGCGTATCAGTATGTACATCCTGGAATGACTTTCAGTTGGCGTCTGTATTTGATGACACAATGGCAATGTTCTGACGACAGCTAGCCGCAATCCGCTATCACCTCTCACATCCCCTCACCCCTCGGCCTCTCCACTTCTCCCGCCTCCGCTATCTCCGACACTGGACCATTCAGCGTGCATGGTTGTTGTTTCTGCGAAAACGACGCAGGGCGGAGGAACTCGATCTCGAGCGGCAGTACATGTCCATGCGCGCCGCCTGCGAACACCTTCGACTTATGGACTCCAATGGGAATTTAGTGTCTGAAGCAGAAGCTGGTGGTCAGGGAGCGGATGCGGGGGCTCTCGGTGCCAAGGGAAAGGAAGTTGGCAGGTTATATAGGGCGGCGATGCTTAAGAGGGGTGTGTGGGGAAGCGTGCCGGTTGAGTATGCGAGGGTGCAGGTTGATTTTCCTGCGCGAGAGGGTTGGAATCATGGATGGTCGAGAAATTAGAAAACGTGGCGTGCGTCGAGCATCAGGCCATGAGAGTGTAAGATTATCTGTTCGCACTCATAGTATGTATTTGTAGCAGGGCAAGGGACATTGTCAGTTCTATTGTAATACGCTATGTCTTTGTAGCGTGCACTTGTGGATGGATATCAAGACAGTTAAACACTGGGCTTATATTGCACAGATACCGTGGCATATCACGCTATATTGACGCTCCGCGTACATTGACAGGCATATTCTAATGTTCATGAAGCAATAGTGATCTCTTAGATTATCGCCATCATCGACAGTCCCTTGGTCGCTCAATGTAGATTGGAAAAATGAGGGGACGTGCAAGGACCATCCGCCGTCACGAAATCGTGTAGTCCATCATCTCTGGACATATCTTACCACTCTGTCTTCCAAATATCTCCATTAGAATAAGAAGCCCAGCTCGCATTCGAGCCTTCCGTGACAGGAATGTTATGTCAAAAGGTGAGACAGGGGTTTGCAAGGCAAGGATATGCGACCGCTTAGCAATATGCCCTGCAAGAAGAGAAAAAGAGAAGAGAAAAGATTACAAGGCTACGCTGTTGCTCAGCAATGCCCAGCAAAAGTAAGGGAAAACTTCAACAGTGAGATGAATGCGCCATGTTAACTCCACCCAATGCAATATGAATAAAGTCGCTTCACATGATCACGCAACAGCCGCCACTCTCCTTCTTGTCTTGGGACAAAAGGGCAGCACGAGTGGCAGCTTCAAAAACGTCGTCTACGCCGTCACCCGTCAGCGACGAGCATTCAAGGTACTTGCGTGCACCAATGACCTCCTTCATGTCACTGCCCGCTTTCGGGGTGGTGAACTTGAGGGACTTCTTTCGCATCTCCTCTTGTGCCAGCGGGTCTTCGCGAAGATCCTTTTTGAGTCCAACCAAGATGATGGGAACACCAGGGCAGCGTTCCCGCGCCTCTTCGGCCCATTTATGCTTGACGTTTTCTAGTGAATCGGGCGAATCGACCGAAAAGCCTATCAAGATGACGTGGGCTTTGCTGTAAGCCAGAGGTCGGAGCCGCTCGTAGTCTTCCTGGCCTGCAGTATCCCATAGTGCTAGTTGAACCGACTTGCCATCTACTCTGCAATCGGTGACGTAGTTTTCGAAGACGGTGGGGACATATCGCTGGAGAAGTCAGTCTCAATGCTTCCTTGGAGGACTGAGTTGGAGGACGCACAGTGGGAAAATAACCCAAGGTGAAGACGCTCAAGAGACTGGTCTTGCCGCAGGCACCGTCGCCGATAATGACAAGCTTCCTACAATTTTACTTTTGATTAGCTCATATGCCAACGGACCGAGGCGTTTCAGTGAGGTGGCTATATGAGCAGGGAGTAGCTGGCAGGCACGAAACCGGGACGGGAACGGAAGAGAACCAATTCGGAAGACGAAATAGCAGCTAGGACCAAAGGCGACAGGGAGCGATGAAAAGACGGATGTTGGAGGTTGTGGGTACGTGTATGAGGCCTATTTTTAGGCATGGAGGGCCTCGGATTTGAGAAGGGGGGACCAATGCAAGTTACGGAGCATGAGGCAGCATCTTCTGCACTGGGCGATGGAGGCTCAAGGAAGGAAAAGGTGCAGCGGGGAGGGGGAGGTAGCGAGCAGGCGTGAGATGCATACGTACCTGCGCATGACGGGCTCGCCGTTTTGGGCCATGGTCCAGAAGGGTGTGAATGGGCAATGCGCTCTCAGCGAAGGAGTCGCTCTGCCGGGTGAGGGTTCGTGGTGTGTTGGGGTGCGGGAGCAGTACAGAGGTGCGACGAGAGCTTGGCGGGCGAGAGAGGCAGACGGAGGGCGAGAGAAGCGAGCGACTGGACGGGCGGGTTTCGGGCGGCGACGTCGAGGCGAGCGGAGGGTTGGTTCGGCGGCGTGAGTGACAGGCGGGATGGCAGGATGGCAGGATGGCAGGCGAGCGGGCAGGCAGGACGGCAGGGAGGCAGGGTCACTGGAGCAGCGGGCGCGCAGGCTTAAGAAGGGCTCGGGGTCGGAGCTGCACGCACGGGCAAGGCGCAAGCGGGTGGCTAGTGGGAGAGGAGAGGGCTCTATCTGGGTCGACCAGATGCAGGCCTGAGGCTGAGCAAGCGCAAGATGCAGCAGCTTGGCGCCTTCGTGCGTGGACTAAGCGCGACCGCCAACGCCCATTGACTGCAATATCACCAGCGCGAGAGCACCCCGCGACCCGCCATGCGCCCGGCCCGATAGAGCTGGAGCTGTCTTTGCCATCGCCCGACGAATTGCTTTGCCAGGCATCGCCCGCCACCTCGACGAGACGGCCCATTGCGTGAGTACCAAAGCGGGGGACTGGGGACGGCCGCTCCGACATTTGCTCCCACCCGGCCCTGTCACCAGCCCACAGCAACAAACACCACCCAAGCTCAACAGCTTCTGACGCCGCCTGCCAGCACCCCGAGCCCGCACCCCGACCCGAGCCCTATCCAGAGCCCGAGCCTGCGCCCCAGATGGCCCAGGGCAACCAGGCCGCCGCCGCTCCCACGGCGCCCGCGCCCGCCTCCAACGGTGTCGCAGCCCAGCCCCAGCCCGTGAATCGCAAGAAGCAGAAGCGGCGCGAGAAGGAGGCTGCAAGGAAGGCCGCCGAGGCCCAGAAGCAGCCGCCCTCGCCCTCGCCCTCGCCCTCGCCCGCGCCCCAGAAGAACGGGGTGCCGCCGCCTCAACAGCAGCAGCAGCAGCCTCAACATCAACATCGCCACCACCACCACCACCACCATCACCACCACCCGCATGCTCCGCGCTACCATGGCCCCGACTACGACCCCGACCTCGACGACGGTACCCCGCACGACGAAGAGGGCGACTTCTACTCAGACGAGGAGGACAACGGTTACTACGACGAGCACGGCTATCGGATACAGGGCCATCCACCGCGTCCGGCCTCGGCCCAGAACGGCAAGAAGGCCAAAAAGAAGAAAGCCCTGCCGCTGCCACAGCCCGCATACCATAACCCCCCGCCGCGACACGTACCCACCCCCGCAAGCCCAACGCCGCCAAGAACAACCGCATATGGAACACAACCACACAGGAGGAGCGGGAGCGGATACGCGAGTTTTGGCTGTCGCTGGGCGAGGATGAGCGCAAGTCCCTGGTGAAGATCGAAAAGGAGGCCGTCTTGCGCAAGATGAAGGAGCAGCAGAAACACTCGTGCAGCTGCACCGTGTGCGGCCGGAAAAGGACGGCCATCGAGGAGGAACTCGAAGTGCTCTATGACGCCTACTATGAAGAGCTCGAGCAGTATGAAACCCACCACGCCTCTACCGGTAATATTATGACACTTGCTGATTACCGTCTTGCTTCCAGTACCCCTCGACCCATCATCGCCGCCCACCCTCCGCCTGGCCACTACGACGAAGACGAGTACTCAGGCGATGAAGAGGATGATTACTCAAATAGTGAGATATCGTCCGAGGAAGACTATAGTGAGGAAGAACGAAGCTTACCACCGCCCGAAACTGCAGATTTCCTCCGTTTCGGCAACAGCTTACAAGTTAAAGGTATTGGGTCTGTCATGTCGCTGTTGCGGGAGAGACTGATGCATTCTCCAGGCGGAATTCTCACCGTGGCCGACGACCTGCTGAAGAACGATGGGAAAAAGTTCATCGAGATGATGGAGCAGCTTGCTGAGCGCCGGATGCAGCGAGAAGAAGAAGCACAGTACCAGGCTCACCCGACCATGTACCGAGGCTCGCACAGCTCGCACCATCAGCAACCGGAAGACGACGAGTTCGATGAAGTAGAAGACGACGAAGAGGGCTACGAGGATGACGACTACGAGGAGGACGAGGACGAGGAGGTGCGTGTGGCTGGAGCACTCCATTTTGATTTACTGACCGCTGCCAGGATACCATGACCGAGGAGCAGCGCATGGAAGAAGGACGACGAATGTTCCAAATATTCGCCGCGCGTATGTTTGAGCAAAGGGTGCTACAGGCGTATCGAGAGAAGGTGGCAAAGGAGCGTCAAGAGCAACTGCTGCAGGAGCTGTACGAAGAAGGCCAACAGCAGGAGCTTAAAGATGCCAAGAAAGCCAAGGAGGCTGCGAAGAAGAAGGAGAAGAAGGAAAAGCAGAAGCAGCTCAGGGCCGAGGAAAAGGCACGCAAGGAAGCCGAGCAAGCCGCGAAAGAGGCCGAGCTTAGAGCTGCCGAGGAAAAACGGCTCGAAGAACAGCGAAAGAAGCGGGAGGAGCAGAGGAAGAAAAAGGAGGCCGAACGCAAGACGCAAGAGGAAGAGAAGCAGCGAAGAGAAGCCGACCGCATCAGGCGACAGCAAGAGGAACGTGAACGGCAACAAGAAGCCGAACGAAAGGCGCGAGAGCACAAGCTCCAAGAGAAGAAAGCTCGTGAAGAAGCCAAGCGGAAGGAGCGCGAGGGACGCGAAGCTAGAGAAAAGGAGGCGAAGGAGAAAAAGGCTCACGAAGAAAGAGATCGTCGAGAACGTGAAGCAAAAGCCAAGGCCGAAAAGGAGCGGGTTCGAAAAGAGGAGCAGGGTACTACTGCTATTCAGCGTACCCCTACACCAGCCAAGAAGAACCCACAACCGGTCACCGTAGCACTGCCGCCTCAACTGCTCAAACAGACATCATCTACAGGTATCCCTTCACCTCATGTAACACCGGCCATCCCCAAAGCGCCCACACCCAGCAAACCACGCCAAAGCTCGCAGCAAGGCTCGCACGGCTCATCGCCGAAACCTTCAAGCAAGTCCATGTCGCCCGCTTCCCAGGCACACGTACCTATTGTTCCAAAATCAATCCTCACCAAATCGTCCACCTCGCAATATCCAACTTCAACGCTTCCTACGCAGCCTACATCGCCGATGCCCCCAATTGGACCACCACCTGGGATGGGAATACCCCCAGGTATGAGTATAGGCAACATGCCTCCGGGATTGAATGGCTTCCCTGGCCAGGGCTCGATAATACCTGGCATGATGGGTCCAAGCCGCAGCATGCCCATGTTCCCTCCACAGCCCGTCGGCCAATCATTCAGGGGGTTCCCACCTCCAGGAATGCATGCACCTGGGCCGATGCCGATGGGGCGGGGCTTCCCCATGGATGGACCTCCTCCAGGTTTTGGACCGATGCAGGGCTTTCCAGCGCCGACCCACCCCCGGGTTTTGGCATGCCCACGCACTCGCGGCAAACATCCGGATCATTCGACAAGCAGAATGCCGATAGTCCCATGGCGCCACCTGGAGCCCACCCTATACAGCGTCCAGCTCCCATTCAGCGACCATCAAGCGTCAAACCCCACGACAATGGCACCGGGGACGTCGACGAGCTCGCAGATCACTTGGGTAGCAAAGCATTGCTAGACGACGAAGAGGATCTCAACCTGGACGATTTCAATCCCACGGCACGCCGCAGGAGCACACAGCCACATGGCTCGCTTCGAGGAACGCCGCTTGGGTTTGGATTTGCGGACGTGCCAGGTCCTCCACGTGCTGACATCCCTGGGCCCTTTGCGGGATCCAGTAATGCTAGCGTCTGGGGAACACCGCCGATGGGTGGTATGCCTTTCCCGATGCCTGGGTCAGGTTGGGGAACGTCGCCGACGTCCAACATGTTCAGTAACCCATTCCCGATGATGGCGGCACAACGTCCGAACGAGCAACGTGGACCGGGTGAGCAACGTCTCGTGTGGCTCCGGCGCATCGTATGCCAGACGTGCAAGATGCTTTCGATGCGACAAGCTGGAGCGGACAGTTACGTGGATGCGCAAGAGGTCCACAGCCACATCGAATCGGCTCGGGCGCCGACGGAGGCCATGGTGGGCATGCAGGAGATTAAGGAGGCATGCGACATCATTGGAGACAACAATAATGGCGGTGGTTCACTCGAGTACAAGGAGTCCCCCCGGTCGACTGAGCCAGATCAAGTTCGTGGAGGCAGGGTCGATGCCACCGCCTACCTTGGGCGAGATCGGCAGCCCCATCCCGAGCCACAGCGTGCCGGTCGGAGGAGTAGCAGCAGGAGCAGGAGGAGGTGGTGGCGGAGGTGGGTTTGGCGTGGGCAGGCCGTTTCCCGGTCTTGGTCCGCAGGCTTTCTGAATATTATGTGGCGTATTCTCAATATCCCTTTTTGGTTGGACACGGCTTGTTTTTGGACACGAATGGGATCCTAGGTACTCTGACCCAGCCTCCTGGCGGGGCTTCCTTGCTCACAAGAAGGCCGTTGCTCTTGTCCTGATGGTGCTGTCGACATGCGTCGCTGATCTTGTAGAGGCGCCGTTGCTATTAGTAGCCAGCTGAAACACGGCGGGCCAGGGCGGGTCGTGATTGGGTGCGAGTTGCGGTGAGGCTGAGAAGAGGCTCAGCCCTATGCATCCCACTATTTGTACACAGTGCTGTCCTTCCCCACCTGTGCTGATCCTGACACTTCTGCCCCCTCTGCCTGAACGTGAAGCAAGCACCTCAGCATGTCAGACCAAATTGTCGCCGCCGCTGCGAAGCACCCCGCGCCCGAGGGGCTGCAGTACACATACGGAACCGCCGGGGTGGGTGCCCATTGCCTGATCTCTTTCTCTCTCTCTCTCTCCCTTCCATGCTCAGAGCCCGGGCTAATGCGTCGACGTAGTTCCGGACCAAGGCGTGAGACTGTCCCTTCCCCTTGCTCGCCACGCGCACACTGACCACCGTAGCGACGTCCTCGACTCGGTCCTCACGCGCGTCGGCCTCGTCGCCGCCCTCCGCTCGCGCTCGCTCAAGGGCAAATGGATCGGCATCATGATCACCGCCTCGCACAACCCACCCGAGGATAACGGCGTCAAGCTTGTTGAACCGCTGGGTAACATGCTGCAGGAGGAGTGGGAGGTGCTCAGCACCGAAATGGCCAACCAGCCTGACCCCGACCACGTCGCCCGCTTCTACCACCACCTAGCCGCCACCCACAACATTGACCTGGACGGCCCGGCGCGCGTCGTTGTCGCCAGGGACACTCGCGCCTCCGGTGCCCGCCTGCTAGCTTGCCTACAGGATGGCCTCAAGGCCGCCGGCGCCCAGGTCAAGGACTACGGCTTCCTCACCACTCCGCAGCTGCACTATATGGTGCGCTGCCTGAACACGGAGGGCACCAAGGACGCCTATGGCACACCCACCGAGCAGGGCTACTACGAAAAGTTCGGCCAAGCCTTCAAGACGGCCCTCAAGGGCAAGAGACCCTCTGGCAGCCTGACGGTCGACTGTGCCAACGGCGTGGGTGGCCCCAAACTGGCCGAGCTCATCAAGCACCTCCCTTCCAAGGAGGAAGCCCTCGACATTCACTTGGTCAACGACGACGTCATCAAGCCTGAGAGCCTGAACGTTGACGTGAGCTTCATCCCCCATCCCCCGCCGTCCTGCTTGCATGCTGACCATCACAGTGCGGTGCTGACTTTGTCAAAACCAACCAGCGCGCCCCGCCTTCGTCCAAGGCTGGGCCAAACGACCGTTGCTGTTCTCTCGATGGCGATGCCGACCGTGTCGTCTTCTACTTCAAAGATGCCAACTCGGTCTTCCGCCTCCTTGACGGGGACCGCATCGCAACACTCGTTGCTTCTTTTCTTGGGGATCAAGTACGCCTCGCCGGTCTCTCCGACAGCATCAACATCGGTGTCGTGCAAACTGCTTATGCGAATGGCGCAGCCACCCAGTATGTCGAGCAGCACCTCAAGCTCAAGGTGGACTGTACACCAACGGGTGTGAAGCACTTGCATCATGCTGCAGAGAAGCTGGATATTGGCGTATATTTTGAGGCAAATGGTCACGGCACAGTCATCTTTTCCGACGATACCTTAGACAAAATTGGAGAATACGAGCCCAAAAATCCAGGCCAGGCTGAAGCCCTCTCGGTTCTCAGAGCCTGCATCGATCTCATAAACCAGTCCGTCGGTGATGCCCTTTCCGACATGCTCCTAGTGGAAGTGGTGCTTGCGCACAAGGCCTGGGGTACTCAAGAATGGCTAAGTACATACACCGATCTACCCAACCGTCTCCTCAAGGTCATCGTCAATGATAGGAATATTTTCAAAACGACTGATGCCGAAAGAAAACTTACAAGCCCCGAAGGGTTGCAGGACAAGATCGATAAGGAGGTGCAGAAGGTGAGACAGGGGAGGAGCTTTGCACGCGCCAGTGGGACCGAAGATGCCGTGAGAGTGTACGCCGAGGCGGCGACGAAGGCCGAGGCGGAGGATTTGGCAAGGAAGGTAGCCGAACTAGTGAAGCAAGCCGGGAGTGGGAGCGGTTCAGTCTAACGCCAGATACGATGATGCAAGATGTGCCGTGAGCAGTGAGCAGTGAGAGACATGGATACGATGACACCCCCTTGGAACTGCATGGCATGGGTTCATCGGTAGTGTTTCCCTTGAACCACTTCCGTTATTGCATATGATAGATAAAAGTTTAAAAGCCGAAGGCACAGAGAAGGTATTACGCGAAGGGTAAAAATCAAATGAACGAAATGGAATCCTGCTATGGAACAATGTAGCATTCGTTAGGCTTGTTTGGAGCTCCTTTGTTAAGTTAAGAGATGCTGATTTGAACCACCACATCGAAATTCCAACGGGACGCAAGAAAGGACTAGCTACGATACACAATACAGTATAGTATGCCGAGGTAGGAACTGCTTGATCTATCTTTGTTTTTCAACATCAAGATAGCACGGCAGACGTGTGGTGCCTCGAGGATGTTGAGCGATCAATGGGAGTATGGATGACAGTGGGAGAGAAATCATAGTGATGACTACTGAGATTGTCGGAATGTCGTAACGGCTTCATTTGTGCACTACACTACACAACTAGCGAGCTTTCCATGGTGGACCAATACCCTTCAATGTACGTAAAGCCCTTCCCTGGACTTCTCTGCACTGTCTAACACCATCTGGCTATGGGACTCAAGTGCATGATATCGTCACACTGAGAAAGGAATAGTGCAGCGACGCAGGTTGATCCTTAGTGACTGCAGGCACCGCAGCCGCAACTGTTGCAGTTCCCGTTGCAGTTGGAGCAGGTCTGACAGGAACTATATTCAATTTCGTTAGATTATTCTCCATGTTCGAGGATGTGAACTTGTTAAAGTTGTACTGCTGCAGGGAGGAAGGCTTCGCCCGAGGCGGAATATGATATTTTCGACTAGCAATACGCAATACAAACACACATACCAGGGAGACATGGCGAACGATCGATAGCTTGTGAGGCCTCTGTTTTCTGATTGGTCGGTTGGTGTATTGAAGTTGAGGTACTAAAGCGTTTGGCCATCAAGGTGCGCAACAAAGACCCTATATATACACTTCTTTGCAAAATAGCATACATGTGCTTCTCTTCCAAGGACATAATCGTGCATAAGCGCGTGCATGTGCATGCCACGCATACATGCGCCTGACATGTCCCCAATCCAACATTCGTAGACCTCAAGATCTCACAGCAGGAAGCCGATCCAATCACTGATCGCAGGGAAGCGACCAGCAGGATTGCGAAGTGGGGCATAATCTGTCTTAGTCTGGATGGCTCAGATTCTGAACACGGGACGTGTGTGGATGGAGGCCTAGTACAGGTGAAGGCCTATAAGAACAACAGGCAAGACACCATCTCTGAGGATAGTACAGGTTATAAATTTGATAGCGTGGGGCACTTCGTAGGCTCGATGAACGAATAAGGTAATTCCGAGCCGTGAATGCATGGTGGAGGCGAAGTTCGAAGAGCGGGGTTTGTGCTACGTCGGCGAGATATCAGCCTGGCATGCATGAATACTAGGGATTTTCATTTCAGGGTTAGGCGACAAAAGAGACATTTCCGAGTATAAAGCTCTCTTAGATGTACGATATGTCTAATTGCGTTGATGTTAGAATTAGATAGCAGCTAAGTACGCGCTCACGAAACTTACATCTCCAAGGCTTAGGCTAGATCAACCGCTGAAATAAAACAGACTTGTGAATGATGGTCAGATCACTCAGCTGCGTACAACTTTTGAATGTGTGTTTGCATGGGAAGCCATTAGATTGTGGCACCGACCGTTAGGGTTTCCCGATACAGAAGATAACTCGTGTTACTATTTGAGTGACAAAAGCCAAACACTGCCCTCGCTCGATTCGTCAACTTGAAAAGGAAGTAATCACGAGCCATGTACCTACTTTATCTTGCCAAGACGTGATGAGGGCAGATCTTCTGCTGCCACATTCTACGCTAATCGCGGTACGCGCAACGAAACGTTATTTGTAAACCGGATGAAAACGGATTGCAGAAATTATGCATCCCTCTTCTAATATACGAGTTAGGATCCCACCTGTTATGGATCTATTTGCTCCACGCAGTGTTGGCAACGTGCTTAATACAAACCTCACTTCGCATCTAACTGTACTATCATTATCAAACGGACAAGTGAATAGTCTACATCTATTGCTGCTAGTCGGGCTTCGCTATAGGGTTACCTCTCGGTAAGCTTGGGCGACGGCTTGTGGGTATTCACGGTAAGCTCCCGAGGTTCAGCTCTCAACACGTGAAACAGTTTGCACACAGGCATTCAGTGGATCAATCCGTGTGCATATAAAAATCTATAGATGCGTTTGTTTGCAGCCAGGTATCAAGCAACGATATTCATGCCCAAGGTGTACTAAATACAGACAATTCTTTCGCAACTCTCAGTACTGCTTTGTCGTCGCCATATTGCCCTATAATCTGCATTCCGGCAGGCGCCGAGTCTTGCAGTTCACTCACCTTGTTTCTATGCACCGGGACACTGATAGCCGGAAGTCCGGCTAAGCTAGCAGGTACCGTGAAGACATCATTCATGTATGCATGTAACGATTTCTGGCTTCTGGCCTCTGAAAGCTCTGGAGCTAGTGTTGGCGCGGTAGGACATAACAAAACATCCACACCGTCGTCATTGACACCAGTCTTATGCGCGAGCAATGGATTCGGCGCTGCAAACACTTTATCAAAATCTTGCTGCACTAACCTCCTGACTTTTTGCGCTTGGATGAAGTAGTTATCCATAGCTTGTGCGCTGAGCGAAAAGGAGCCCAGAAGTACCCTTCTTTGAGCCTCGGGTCCAAAACCAGCACTCCGAGTTTTGGCATATAGGACATAATCCGGCGTCCCGTCTTCCTCCTTTACCCTCGAGCCATAACGGACACCATCATACTTGGCTAGGTTGCTCGAAGCTTCAGCGGGTGCCAACACATAGTAAGCGGAAAGGGCGTGCTGTGATGCTGCTAGTCGCACTGTGTGTAAGGTATGCCCTCGTGACCGCATCAGATGAAGCGAGCGTAGCCAGGCTTCCCGGATGGCTGGTTGGAGAATGGAAATATTGTAATCCATAGGAACACCAATTCTCAGCGGCTTATCTCCTGACTGAGTCCAAATGGGAAGACGGGAGCGCGTCGATGGGGTTAGCGATGTAGGATCCAAGGGGTCGTGGAAGTTGAGCGTATCGAAGACGCCCTCAACACTATTTATGTTGTTGCCCATGATCCCGACTGTGTCTAGGGAATTTGCGTAAGCAATGACCCCCCACCGGCTGAGAAGCCCATAGCTTGGCTTGAAACCAATTATTCCCGTATATGCAGCCGGTAGCCGAACAGAGCCGCCCGTGTCTGTCCCTAACGCTGTCCAGCACTGTCCGGTAGCTACTGCAACAGCGCTTCCACCAGAACTTCCGCCTGGACTCATTACTTCTCCCTTACGTTCGAATTTGGTAGCTTGGAAAGCTGAATGTATATTGTGCGAGCCCATCCCAAATTCGTCTAGATTTGTCTTTCCCACTATGATTGCACCTGCCTCGCGCAGCTTTCTGGCGACGGTCGCCTCATACGGACTTTTGAAGTGTTCCAGGATCCCAGATGCAGCTGTTGTAGGGAGTACATCTGTGCAGATGTTGTCTTTAACAGCGATAAGCCGGCCGAAGGGGCTACTGCAGTTTACATCTGTGCCTCTTATTGATGATTCAGCTGCCGCTACGCGAGAGACGATATCATCGCGATCGGCGACATTGATAAATGCATTTAGGTGGGTGTGTTTCGCTAGACTAGCAAGTTGTCGTTTGGCATGGCTAAGGAGGGACATTGAGGCTGGATAACATGGCAGACGCGGCAAAATAAGCAAGTGCGCGTTCAAGTTAGAATGTCCTAAAATATATTGGAAGGTGCGAAAACACGTGATAGAAATACCTTAATAAAGACTAGCGCGGGGACAACTTTAATTTAGCACAGAGGCGCTGCCTCCACGGAACCTTTAGTGTATCAGGGGTAAGTATTCTATATAGGTCCAGTAAGCGACGCCCGTGCGAGATCTCAAAGTCTTAATATATATATATATATCGGCGCAGGTTAAGTAAAATAATTTAGATTAATATTACTATTTAGTTAGAGGTATATAAAAATATATATTAAATATTCTATATTTATAGAGTAAATTACTACCTATAGGCCTAGTATAAAAAAACAATGAAAATTAAGAATTTTATTATGTAAACTTTCTACTTGTATATTATAATTTATATTTAAATTATAATTTATATATATTAATTTTTAATTTAATTATTTTCATATAAATAGATTACTCTCTATTCAATAGTAGTATTCTATTAGGGCGTTATCTATATCCTAGTATAATTATCACCCTTTTTCACTAAATATAAATAGTAATATAAAGCTATCTATTTATTGTTATTTAATTATAATATTCTTTACTCTTTTTATATATTTATTATTTATAATTATCTACTAGTATATAAATACCTTATATATAAAATAATAATAATTAATATCTACTTAACATAGTCACGCAGTATTTTTTTATTTTTTTATTATTTAGTATTAAGTAACTATTTTAAATAATAACTTTAAAAATATAGTGCCAGCCTTATTTATTAATTTTATTATAAAGTTTAAATACTTTTAAAAAAATTATTTTTTATTTAACTATAAGCTCTCTTAGCTTAATTATATTAGAATACTAATAGTAAGGTACCTCTCTGGCACAACTTTTTTTTTTTTTTTTTTTAATAAGAAAGTTGCTTTTGACAACTACTTAGTAGTAAGGAAATATATTATATAGACTATATAACTAATAACTAGCTCTTAAAACAATTCTTTTTTTCTTATTAATATAACTACACTATAGTTCAAATTTATATTATTATATAATTGCCAAGATAGTAGCTTTAAATATAAAGAATACTAAAGTATAATATTTTATCTAGGACTATCTAAACAAAATAATAGATATAGATAATATTTCAAATAAAGCCTTTTAGTTTTAATAAATACTAAGCAGCACTTAATTATAATCTTTTAAATTATTTTTTAGAATGTTTAATTTAACTTTTAATTTAACTTTTAATTTAATAGTAATAGCTAATTCTAACGTATAAAATAATTTTAATATATATTTTAATATTTCCGAATCTTTAAAACTTTATTTAATACTTAAATTATATCTTTTTATATCTCTACCTCTAAGACTTCTACTATTACTTTTAAACTTAAATATTTAATCTTTAAAAATAATAAATAAATTATTCTTTAAAGGCTTTAGAGGCAAGAAGCCTTTAAAATTAAATAAAAATATAAAAGTAATAATTTCTTTATTTTATAGAATGGTAAAAAGGTGTCCAGTCAGTTAACTAGACATTATAAAAATAATTAATAAAAGAGTGTCTCTCTACTAGACAGTAGAAAAATATAGTATATAAAAATTAGTAAATAAAAATACTTTATTTTACCTAAATTATTATTAAGCTAATTTAATTATATTTTTTTAATTACTTTATAGTGCTAGAGTTTTAAAACCTTAATTATCCTTTAAAAGCTAGGTATTATATAAATATAATAATATTATATTTATATAGTACCTAAATTATCTTTTTCTTTTACTATTATTATATCCGCGCAGTAAAGTATATATATAATTTAATATAAAATAAGGCCTTTATTAATAACTATTTATTAGCTGTTCTTACTACCTTATATATTAAAATTAAAATAATTACTAAACTTTAACTATCTATATTTAAAAATATATTTAATAATATTGCCTATATATAAGCTGCTAAAATTATAAAATTATTATAATTTTTTAAATATTTTAAATTAGCTAATTTAATTGTGAGGGTTCTAGAGGCATTATAAAGGTCAATAGGTTTACTTAGGTTAAATATAAGATAGTTGTAATAAAGAGCTATTTAAAACTACTTTTAAGAATTTAAGGTAGTACTAAGGCGCGCTGCTAAAACGCGCTAGTGTTATTATTATTTAATTATTTTATTTATTTATTAAGAATCTCCTAATAGCTAAAAATCTTTTAATTATTAATATTTATTTTATAATATTATCCCTCCCTTTTTTAAAGTGGCTCTAGACGCTTAGGGCTTATTAAGAATATATAATAGAACTTTATATTTTATTTTTATATAAATTATCCTTTTATAGTAATTTAAGTTCTATATTACATAATCTCTTATTTATAATTTTTTTTATAGGGACGCGCTTACAGCGAGCGTTAAATTATTATTTTTTATAAATTATTATTTTATAGTTAACTTAAGTTTTATATTTATAGTTTTAGGATTACCTACTATTACCTTACTTATTTAAGTATTTTATATATTTATTATGCACTCTCTTTAGTCTATTATATATTTTTAAATATTTATTATATATTTTTATATATTTATTGCGCTCTCCCGCATACTTATTTTATACTTTTATATATTTATTATATGCCCTTATATATCTACTACTTATATATTTATTATAAATTTATAATTACCTATCTCTTTAGTTAATTATATTATTATATTTAATATCTTTATTATAGTATCTTATTACGCTATTAAGTCGTTAAAATTAGTGAATATAGGGGACTTTTAAGGATTAGTGTAGTAAAACTTTATAATAAGCTATAGGGTAGTATTATAAATTAAATTATAATAAAGTTTTTGAGTTTGTGGGCCCTCCTAATTAAGCTATTAAATTTTATACTTTAATAGTTAGTCTTTTTTATATAGGTTAGCCTTTCTTAAATATTAGTAAGAGAGGATATTCTTTATATTATATTACTTATAATCCTTTTTAAACTCTACTCTATTAGGATTCTATACTTACTCTAATAGAGACTTATTATTATATTTATATAATAGTTAGATATAAAAGATATTATAAAATTATTTTATTTTTAGGGGTAAGTTTAGTTTAAAAGCAGTATTCCTTATAGCTTAAATAACCTAAAATAGGCTATAATTTTTATAATTTAATAAATAATTAGGTTATTTTATAATTAGGTTATATATATTTAGTATAATCTAGTTGCTAATTTTAATGCGAGGGATAGGTATATAATACTTATTAATATACTTAGCTTATTTCTTACACGTTTAGTTTAAATTATTCTAAAAGAAACTTTATGATTTAATAATAACTTAAATAAGCTGTTAGGCCTACTCCTTATTTATTTAAATAGAAGTAGGTAGCTATTTTAAGTTTATAACTTTTTTAATAGCTTATTTACTTATACTATCTTATAGCTAGTATTCTTTAATTATTATAAATAGAAATACGTTGGTTAAGTCGCTTAAAATTAAGTTTATAATAAATTTAGTAATTAGTAAAAGGTTACCTAATTATTCTATTAATAGTTAATATATAAGTATAGATACTATTTTAATTAAATATTAATATTTTTAGTCTGCCTATTAATCTTAAGATAATAGGTAGTAGAGAGTTTAAATTTATAATTTAGTTTAATATATAGCTCTCTTTGAAAATATAAAATAAATTATTTTTTTAATTACTAATTACTTCTTTAGGGTAGCCCTCTTTCCGCTATATTTATTAAAAGAAAGTATTTATTATTATAAAAGTATTTATCCTATTTATAGCAATAAACTTCTTTTTTTACTTAACTAATTAACTACTATTAAGATATTTTAATAAAAATATTTTTATACCATACTAAGTAGAAGGTCTATAATAAAGTCTATTAAGATATATTATTAGTATTAATTAAAAATAGGGAGCGGTTAAAATAATTTATACTTTAATTTATAACTAGCCTTATTCCTTTAATATATTAAATAGGCTTTAATATATCTTATAATATTAATAGTTAACTATAGCTAGTAGTAATATTAAGTAATTTAGATATATATACCTTTTCGCCTTAAGTATCCTATAACTAGTATATTATAATACCTACTTATTATTCTAGTATATAATTCTTTTTTATTAGATATATATATCTACTCTTAAATAGTAAGTAGCTTACTTTAGAAAATATAATTAAAAATTTTTAGTTAAAAGCTTTACTTAATTAAGTTAATTAATAATTAATAAGTATTTTATTAAAGCACCTTTTAAATAGTTTAATATACTATATTTTTTAGCCTAGCCTTTTATATCTTATAGATAAGGTTATTTTTTAGCTTTATAATATTTATTATAATAGTTTTTTATAGCGCTAGTATAGTGCACGCGTATAAAGCTTTTATAAGTATAATAAGTATATATTTAACTTACTTAATAATAGTAAATATTAAAATAATAGCATAGTGGCTTTTTTCCTTTTTAAAGAGCTTAAGATATAAAATTATTTAAACTTAGTACCTATAGTAGGCGTTATTATTATTTTAAAATAAATTACTTAATTATCTAATAAGCGTATCTAGTTTAATATCTTATTTTTTAGGTTAGTAGTAAATTTTAAAATTAAATTTAGTAAGAAACTCGGCCTATTACGCCTAATAATAATTTAATTATTTATTAGTTATAAAGTATTATAGGGCTTAGTGGTCTAAAAGGATCTTAATTAGGGAGAAAGTATTAATTAAGTTTATATATTATTCCTTAAATACTTAAATAATAGTTAATAATTCTTTATTATAAATCTTATAGTTATTAGAACACTAACGGTAAGGTACCTCTCTAGCACGACTCGGTATATAATAGTACAATTGGGCCCTATTATAAGATAATAGGTAGTTATTAATTATTATTAGCTATAAAGGCTAAAGAGTTAATAAATTTAATTTAATAGTAATTTATCTCTTCTATAATTATATAGTTATTCCTTACTAGTATTTATTTACATTACTTATAACTAAAACCTAATATTTAAATTACTCTCTACTTTATTGCGAGTAGTTTATATAAAACTATTAATATAGGGACTAAAAATTAGGGAACTCTATATCTTAGTAATATTTTAAACTCTAGTATTACCTCTATTAATAGTAGGAATAAAAAAGGGGTAGAAAGACTAGCTATAATTTTACCTACTCTAGTTAAGGATATTAATTCTATATTATTATAAAACTCTTTAAATAAGCAACTATTTACTACTTTAAATTTTTAATTTAAGCTAATAATATTAGATAATACTATTTTATACTAAATTAGTATAAAAAGGTTTAAAAACCTTATAAAAGCTAAGAAGTAGCTAAAAGAGCGGAAAAATAAATATAAATTTTAATATATTAACTCTATTTTAAATAAATATTAATAGGGGATACTAAAACTCTATTTAATAAAAAGAAAGCTACTTCTCTAAAGTATTTAGTACTATTAATATTATCTTTACGCCCTCTAATATAAAAGTAATTATATAAGTACTAGGCGAAGGACCGAAGGGATTATAATTATTAAAAGAAGAATTATAATCTATATTTTTAATTTTTAGGTCCTACTTTACTACTAAGTAACTAAAGGTTAACTATACTCTATAGTTTATTAGTAAGATGTTAAAAACTACCTAAAGGATTAAAGTATAATTTAAAAAAATATAAAACCCCTTATAAAAGGAATCTTAAACTAAGTTATAATTAAAGATACTAAAAGCCCTTAGATTACTAGAAGAATATTAATAATTAGTATATAATTAGCTAAAATATTACTACTAAAGGGCTAGATAGATACCTTTAGAGTTATTAACTTATATATAAAGTTATTAAAAAGAATTAAGTATTATAAATATTAAATAATAAAAGCTAAACTATATTAGGTGTCTATACTCTTTAATCTAATAGAAACTCTAGATAGTTCTAATAAATTTTAAAATTATAATAATTAATATTGAATCGCAGGCTTCTATTATTTATTAGATAAAAAATTTAATTAAAGACTTTTACCTATAATTAGGGTTTATAATTAAGGGATAAAAGACCTCTTAATTATAATTAAAGTCTAAAGGATAAAAAACCCCTATAAAAGATTTAAAAAGTAAGCTAAGTAAAGTAAAGGTTCTAAAAAGACTAATTTAGTGCTATCTAGTAATAGCGCAGACACTAATTTTATTAAATATTATAATTATAATAAGTTAAAATACTTTTAATATAATTATTTAATACTAGTAAAGTTGCTAGAATTTAGTTAAAAGGACTTAAATAAAGCCCTAAATAAAGACTTATTATTAAAAAAAGGTAAAAGGCGGAAGGTATAATAATAGCCTTTATTATTTATATTAATTTAGTTATAAGCTATTTTAATAAGGACTCTTAGACTTTAGTTAAGGAAACTTTATTTAAGTAATTATATAATTAATTTAAAGGGATGCTGACCCTACTAGTAAAAATAGATTAATTAGATAGGACTATTAATACTTTAATAAATATTACTTTAGTATTTAATCTAGTTACTGCTAAACTTACTTTAGAGTTAAAAAAATTATATAACCTTTTAATAAATTATTAATAAAAGTAATAAATAGATTAGAGCTAAAAGTTTATAGAATAATAATTCTAAAAGTTAATCTTAAAAACTTAAAGGGGTACTATATTTTAAAGAAAATACCTTTTATAGTTATAAATATTATAGAATATGAAATGTTCCTAGGGCTATTATAATTAAATAAAAATAATTCTATAATTAATATTATAAGCCAAAGGTTATTATTTAAAGATTAAATAAAACTAAAAATTCTACTTAAGGATATTATAAAGCTTAAAGATATAAAAGACTTTAATTATATTTTTAGGGATTTATAAGCAGATACTTATATATACTTAGTAAATAAGATTAAAAAGCTTAATTTAGTAAATATAATTAGGTATAAAGTATCCTAAATACCTCTAATTTATAAAGAATATGCTAATATAGCTTTTATAAAAAATTATAAAGTCTTAGCTCTGCACTCAGTAAATAACTTAAAAATTTAATTAAAAAAAGGAATTAATCCTTTATTCTCTTCTCTATATAACCTCTTAGTAGTAGAATTAGACACCTTAAGGAAGTATATTAAAGAATACTTATTTAGAAATTAAATTAAATATTTAAAATTATTAGTAGGAGCCCTAATCCTTTTTATAAAAAGAAGGATAGTAGCTTATATCTATATATAAATTATAGGGGATTAAATAAAATTATTATTAAAAATAGAGGACCTTTACCTTTAATTATAAAATTATTAAACTAACTTAAATAAACTAAGGTCTTTATAAAATTAGATCTAAAGAATATATACTATAAAGTCTATATTATAAAAGGAGATAAATAGAAAACCGCTTTTTATATAAAATATAACTATTTTAAATATATAATAATACCTTTTAGCTTAATAAATGCCCTAATCTAATTTTAGAATATAATTACTTAAATTCTAGCAGGTTTACTAAATATTAATTATATTATTTATTTAGATAATATCTTAATCTTTTTAGATAATAAAAAGGATTATATAAAATATATTAAGACAGTCTTATATAGGCTGTGAGAGACAAAGTTATATATTAATAAAAAGAAGTATAAATAGTATATTAAGTCTACTAAGTATTTTAGTTTTATTATAATATTAGAAAGATTATAAGTAGATTTAAAGTATTTTAAAGTAGTAGAGACCTGGCCAAAACTAATCTATATATAGAATATTAGAGTGTTTATTAGGTTTATAAACTATTATTAATAGTTTATTAAGCATTTTTCTAAAATTACTTTATTATTAACTATTTTAATTTAGAAAGCGCTAAATAGTGCTTATTAGAGGTTAGCTATAAGAAGGGAGGAAAGTATATAACTAAATATTAAAAAAGAAATTATAAAAGCTTTTTAGAAGCTTAAAAATACTTTTCTAAAAATTCTAATCTTTACTTATTTTAAGCTAAATAAATATATTAGGCTTAAAATTAATATATTAGGCGGGATAATTAGTGCTATTTATAATTAATTAGTATTAAAGGAAGGCTTAAAGGGCGAATAAAGACTAATTAATTTCTTTTTAAGGAAATTAGATACTACTTAGTATAATTATAATATATATAACTAAGAACTTCTAATTATAATTAAAAATATAAAATACTAGAGATATTATCTCTAAAATCTTTATTTTAAATTTTTAATTAATTATTATAACCTCTAATAGTTTATAGAGATGAAAACGTTGAACTTATATTATATTAGGTTATATTTAATACTATTAGAGTATAACTTTATTATAAAGTACTAGATAGGGGATATAAACCTAGTAAATAGGTTATTAAGACGCCTAAATTATATAAAGAAGATTAGAACCCCTAAATAAAAGAGTTATAAAACTTTTATAAAGCCCTTAGCAAAGCTTTTATTTAAAAGGGATAAAAGTCTAGTAATCTTAATAATTACTACCTATTTAGGATAGGGAAGGGTAGATTAGAATCTTTAAAAGACTATAAAATCTTTTAAAAAGAAGGATTTTAAATCCTTAAGTTAAAATAAAACCCTTAAGAATTAAAAAGGCTTAGATATCTAAGAAATAAATATATTAAATAAAAAGTCTAATAGTCTGGCGCAAAATAAATTAAATAATTAAAATTTAATTATTATAGAGCCGAAAGGCAGATTATAAAAATAGAATAAATTAAATAATATTTTTATAAAATTAAAATAGCTAAAGCAGCTAGACTTAGTAGAAAAGAGAATTATTATAATTAAAGAATACTATAATAGGCCTCTTACTAGTTATTTTAGTATAACTAAAATATTAAAGTAAGTAAAGAGATATTATTACTAAATAAGTATATTAAAGAATATATTTAATTATATCTATAATTATCTGCGCTATCAGAGGGCGAACTTAAAGAAGTATAAATTATATAAGTTATTATATTTTTTACTAGTTTTAGACTGACCCTAGTAGTATATTATAATAGACTTTATTATAAATTTACCCTTAAGTATATTTACTAGGGTTATCTTTAATATAATTTTTATAATTATAGATTATTTCTTTAAAATAGTATATTATATACTAGCCAGGATAGACTAGGGCGGAAATAATTTAATTAAAATTTAAATTAAGAAAGTGATCCGGTTATATAGTAATTTAAAAATAATCCTATTAAATAGAGGACCCATAATATAAGTAAGGCACTAAAAAACCTTTTATTACTATTTAAACTTAAAAAGGGTTCTTATATTAGCTTTCTACTTATAGACTAATAGGTAAATAGAATAATAAAATTAAACCCTAAAATAGTACCTATAGATCTTTTATAGCCTAGAATAAAATAATTAGACTATTTAAATATTATTAGCTAAATATGCGTATAATAATAATAAATATACTTTTATAGGGTACACACTATACTAAGTTTATTATAGATATAACCCCTAGGAGCTAAATTAGTTAAGATAAAATTTAAAGAATAGAAAAAGTTCTAAAGAATTTTAAATTATAAAAAAACTTCTTAAAATTTGTCTAAAGGCAGTAAAGAAGCTAAAACTTATATAAAAATACTAAAAAGAGATTATAGATAAGAAAAGGCTACCTCTAATTCTAAAGATAAATAATAAGGTATTTATTAGTAATAAATATATAAAAAGTATTAAATTAAGTAAAAATTAAATTAGAAGTTTCTTAAATCTAAAAAGGTAATATAGTATATTAGAAATCTATTAATAATTTATAAGATTAAGTTATTTAAGCTAGGTAGTACTTATTCTATATTTTATTCCTTATTATTAGAATTATATATAGTTTAGAATACTCTATACCTATAAGAGCTAATTATTAATACTTTATACTAATTAGGCGATAATATATTTAAAATTAAGTATATAATAAATAAATATAAGAATAAGGATAGTTAGTAGAAGTACTTAATTAAGTAGAAAGATTATAGTAAAGATAAGAACTTTTAGAAAATAGAAGATGCTATTAGCGCTAATATACTATAAGAGTTTTAAAAAAGGTTTAAGATTAAGTCTAGAAGGTCTACAGTCTTTATAATATATATAAAGAGAGGTTATAGATAACTATTATAAGGGGTTCCTACTTATCTAGTTTAATATAAGGGTAGGCAGGCTTCTTAGGAGCCTTATAAATATTTAGTAGTTAAATAATAGTTAAGTAATAGGTAATGCAAATATCCCTATTTTATTATTAAAAGTAAAATAACTATCTTTTATAAAGGCTAATAATTCTTAATTATAAAGAAGAGCTTTAATTTAATTATAAGTAAATATATAAAGATATATAAAAAGTTAACTATAAAGAATAGAAAATATATAAAGAGTATTTTAAATTATATATTATTCTATCTATCCTTTACTATCCCTAGACCTACTAGTCTACTTTTATAGATTTTATCTATTTAGTAGGAGTAACTCCCTTTACTTTTATAAATTTTATCCTTTTAGTAGGAGTAATTATTTTATTCTTATAAATTTTATCTTTTTAGTAAAAATAATTACTCTATTTTTATTAAAGCTTAATACTTTTAGGATCTTATATTCTTAGTAGAATTATAATTATATAATATATTATCTTATTGGCCCCGCTATTTAGTATATAACTAATTATTACTTTTACCTTAATTACTAGTATTTTATATATAATTCTTTCCTGCTGTCTTACAGTTTCTTATTATAATTATAATATTACTCCTTTATTTAAAGTTATTATTTTAATAATTTATATTTATTATCGCGGCGTAGTTCACTGGCGTTATAATTACTCCTATAATAATTATAGCTATAAAAGTAAGAATTTTTATAATATTATTTTCTCTTTTTTCTATTCTTTATTCGCCTAACTATACCTAAAGTACTAAAATTATTATTAACTAAGAGATATTATACGCGTACTAATAAAGTTTATTATTATAGTTTAGTAATACTAATAAAATATGCTTATTATATTAAGAAGAAGGTTTTAAAGTATTTTATAAATATTTTTATTAGAGAGTGTACTATATATATCGCAGTTTATATAAAGTATAGTCTTTAAATTCCTAAGAAAGAGTAGAAGCGCGTTTAAATAATAAAATATTAAAAAAATATTAAATTTCTAACTACTAAAGCGAAAGCTACCTATTTAAGACTTAAAATTATTTAAGCGAAAGAGGAGAAATAGACTTTTATTATATATAATATTTATATAATTAATATAATAAAGACCTTAGAAAAGGAGACTTTAAAGAGTAAAGTTACTACTATTTCTATAATATTACCTATACTATTAATTAATTTAAACTAATTATAAGCTAATTTTTCTTTCTTACTTAATTTTTTTTATTTTTTAATCTTTCTGCCTTCCTAGCTAATTTTAAATTAAGTATTTTTATATATAATTATTTTAAAAGTAATATATTAGCTTTTATTAGTAAAAGTTCCTTAGTAATTTTTTATAATTTATAAAATTTTCTTCTAATTCTTAAGTGTTATACTACTCTAACTACTTTTTTTACTTTACTAGATATTATTACTAACCTTTATTTATTTATAAATTCTTAATAATTTTAACCTTATACTTATTATCTTTTAATTTTAATTAGATTTTAATTAAAGCGTCCGAAGGTGCTAGTTCTAAAAATTTTTTATAAAAGGTAGAATATATTTTAATTTCTTATAATAGAAGTAGTTTATTTATAACTAATCTTTTAATCTTTATAACTTTAAAGGGTCCTATCTATAGATAATCTAGTTTTTTACTTAATTTTTTAATTTTTAAATTTTTTTATAATAGGAAAACTTTATCCCCTTTTTTAAAGATTAATCCCTTAATCCTTTACTTATTTATATTTATAGATACTAAAAGGGCCCTTTTTATAATTCTTTTATAAAGAGTATTATATAATTCCTTTATTTTTCGGGCCTTATTCTATATCCTTATAGAAATACTTTTTATATCTTATAGATTCTAATAAGCGACTAACTTATATCCGTAGTTTATATAATATAGTAAATATTCTATTATACTTAACTTAGCTCTATTATATATTAGCTATACTATTAGTAGCAGTTTTACTTAATTATTTTATTACTTATTAATATAGAACCTGAGGTACTATTTTAATATTTAATTAGTTCTTTCTATTTATCTGTCTGTTTATAGATAGAAGCTTATTAATAGCTTTTAATTTATCCCTAATATTATAATAAATATATTCTAGTATTTAAATATAAAGAGCTTATTATAATTTATAATAAGTTCCTCTAGTAGGCTGTATTTTATAAATAATATATTATTAACTTTATAAGCTAGTTCCTCTATTATTATAAATTCTTCTATAGGCCTAAACTTTACAGCTTTTATAAATCTATTTACTATTACTATAATAGTATTATATATTTATTTTATCTTTAGTTATAGCAATTTTAGAAGTTTTACTATAAAATCTATTATTATATTTTATTATAACTGTTAGGCTGCTAGTAATAATTATAAAAGACTATAAGGTTTATATTTCTTAAGTTTATTTTTATAATAGACTAAATAGTTACTTATCTCTTTAGTAATTATTTATTTAAGTTTAAGGATAGCGTATTTATTTATAATATATTATATTATTTCTTCTATACTTAGGTGTCCTTATTTCTTAAACTTATATAATTCTTTTATTAGTTTAGGTACTTTCTATATTCCTATAATAGTCTATCTTTAGTAGTTTATTAGTCTAATTAATACTTTCCGCACTTTAAATTTTAAAAGTTATTTATTTTTTAAAATTTTTTAAATTAATTATATTTTAGAGTTCTATTATACCCTTTTTAAAATATTATATTATATAATTTTAGCTTATCTTTAATTAAGTTAATTCTTTTACTTAAAATATCTGCCGCTCTATTAAGGGTTCCTAAGTAATAATAGATTATAAAGTTAAAATTTATAAAGAACTTTATCTATTATATTTATTATTAATTAAGCTTCTTTATTAATATAAAGCTAATAAGGTTTATATAGTCTATTTATACCTTAATTTTTATAGGTACTTCTATAAGCTGCATTTCTTATTATTTAAAAATATTTACTACCCTTAGTAGTTTCTTATTATAAATATTATAGTTTAATTCTACTCTAGAGAATTTCTATAAGTAGAAGAATACTAGTCTCTACTTTTTATTTTTATATTATTATATAAATACTGCTCCTAGTGCGTAGTTAAATATATTTATTTTAATTTAGGTTTTCCTCTATAAATTAAATATTTATAAGAGGGGTACTAAGAGAAATAGCTTTTTTAAATTTTAAAATATTATATATTATTTTTCTTTTTATTTAAATTCTACTTCTTTTTTTATAATCTCTATTAAGGGTGCCGTTATCTTAGAATAATTAGTAATAAATTTTTAGTAAAAGTTAGTAAATCTTAAAAAGGACTAAATATTTTTTACTATTTTAGGTTATAGCTATTCTTATATTATAGCTACTTTTTTAGAATTTATAATAATTTTTTCTCTTAAGATAATAAATTCTAAATATTTAGTCTTTATTATATAGAACTTATACTTATTTAAATATAAAAGTAATTAGTATTCTTTTATCTTTTCTAATACTTTTTATATATATTATATATATTCTTTAATTATTCCTTTAGAGTATACTAGTATATTATCTAAGTATACTATATAGAATATATCTAGGTATTTATATAGCGCCTTATTTACTACTACTTAGAATATTATTAGGATATTTATAAGTCCTATTAATATAATTATAAATTTATATAATTTATAGCGTATTTAGAACGCAGTTATTTATTTATATTTTTTAATTATATAAATATAGTAAAAACTATTTTATATATTAAATTTTATAAACTACTTAGCTCTCTAGAGTCGATCTATAAATTTTATTATTAGTAGTAATAGATATTAATTCTTAATAGTTTTATTATTTAATTATTAATAATTTATATATAATTAGAGTTATCTATTCTTTTTTAATATAAATAGTATAGTAGAGGCTATTAGGCTCTTACTAAGTTATATAAATTTTTATTTTAAGTTCTTTTTTAGCTACTCTATTAGTTCTTTCTATTAATTTTATAATAATAATTATAATTATTTTAAGTATAGCTTTATACTTTCTTATAGATAGATCTTATAATCCTATTTTTAATATTTTAAAAGTGTTTTACTATCTTTCTTATAAAAGAATTCTATAAAGTTTTAGTATTTTTAAAATATAAATAAAATTTCTTATCCCTCCTTCTAGAGCTTACTCCTTTATATTTAAATAATATCTATTTTTTAAGGATCCTTTTTATAAATTCTTATAATCTTATAAAGTAATATTTATTATATAATTTTTCTTCTGCTAATTTCCTCTCTTTAAGATATATACTAAATTTTTAAGTATATTTATAACTTCTTTATATTAGTAACCCTAACTATAGGCTCTTAGTTATATATTATTTTCTTCTACTAATTAATAATAGGATTATACTTTAATAATTAATTATAATTAATAATTACTTTTAGGCTTTCTAAGTCTATTATAGTAAAATTATATTAGCTCTAAAGTCTATCTAGACTAATAAGTAATAGTATTATTTTAAGGCGTAATTAGCCTTTGCCGTATTTTTAGGAGAATATTTTATTTTTTATTTTTACTTAAATAGGTATTATTTTATTCTAGTAGAATAGTTTATACTTTTTTATTATTTTAGAGGAGATTAGATATCTAGTAATCTTAAAATTTATAAATATTATTACTTAATATCCTCTAATTATAACTTCTTTTTTAATATATAGGTTATTATTCTAATCTATTTTATAAACCTTTATAGGGGCGCCTTTATTAGTATAATTTATTTCTTAGTAGTACACTAGTTTCTTAACTTATTATTAATATTATTTAATTCTTTTAAGTTTCTTTTTAGGTAAGCGGCGTTTTGCTCTTAGTTATATTTTATATAAAATTTATTAAAATAAGCTCTAACTTAGTCTAAGTATTTTTTTCTTTTTTAGTATTATTTTGCCTGTACTAATTATATCCTTTTAATATATATTTATTTAGAGCTATTCTTTAGTGCTCTTTATTAAATAGGTTTATAATATTTTCTTTTTTATATAATAGTATATAAAGTATTTTCTTTTATAATCCTTCTAGTAAGTGATATCTTAGTATACTATATTATAGTTTACTCTATAATTAATATTATATATACTTACTTTTAAAATATATCTATAAATTAGGCTCTATAATTACTATCTTATAGTATATTTATACTTATAGTAAATCTAATAAATATTATTATAGTACTTTATTTATCTTTTTTAAAGATAGGTTTTTTTTTAATTTTCCTAACTATATTAGTAATATATTACTATTTAGTAATCCTCTAGGCAGATATATTTATAGATAGAGTTTTTAGGTTATTACTAGATATTATCTCTTATTTTATTATAAGTTCTGTACTTTTTTTAATAGTATAGATATTATTTAATACTTTTATATTAAATTTAGATCTAAATTTAATTATATAAGTTATTAACTACTTTTTAGTATTAGTCTATAAGTGCTAATATCTATTTATATATATTTTTATAAATTTAAACCCTTCTACTATAATTTTTAGTATAATATATTCTATTCTTATATAGCTAGTAAATATCCTTTAATATTTATTCTTAAATCTCCTTTTCTTATAAAATTAAGTATAGGTATTTTTATAGTAATTTATATTTTAATTTTAAAATCTTATTATCTTCCTTTATAATAGAGGCTATTTATACCTTTATTACTTATAATTGTTTACCTTTAATTTTATTTTTTATAGTATAATTATATATAAAATATCCCAGCTCTCTATATTTTAAATAGATTTTTTTATTATACTGTTACTATCTTTCTTTATTAAAAAGTTTATTATTTTAGTAGTTGCGCTTACCCTTCTATTATCTTTTTTTATAGGCTTTATTAGCTATTATAATATCCCTATCTTTATCTTGCTTATTATAGTTATAAGTTTTCTTTATATTAGCCTTTTAGCTAAATACTAGCCTTCCTAATTCTTTCTTTTTTTAAGTATTATTTATATAGCCTGTTATTAATGCGGACCGCTAATTTAATAAATTCTTTTAGATTATTTAATTAATTATAGTATATTAATTTATCCTTAACTAATTCCTTTAGTCTATTATAATATATAATTTAAAATAAGGTATTATCCTAATTTATCTTAGCTTATAATTATTTAAACTTTAATAAATATTTGCTAGTAGACTTAATTTATTTAAAATATTATATTTATTATTCTACTTTCTTTTCTTTATTAACTTTTTTAAATATAATTTTAATCTATTCCTTAAATCTATTTTAGGATTTAAAGACTTTCTTAGTAGTATTATTCCACTTATATAATTTATCTTTATAAGCTAAGTAATCGTTAGTAAAGAGTTAAAGTTATTTAGTGGCTTTTTCTTTTATATATATTTTTATTACTAAAACTTTAATTTAATTAATATTAAAGATCTTGCTATTATAGTAATAGTATAATTCTATATTAATAAGGAACGTCTTAAGTCTAGTCTTTCCTCTATTATAGTATTTAGCTACTTTAAAAGGTACTTTTATTATAAATTTTATTTAAATTTAAAATAGTGTTTACACCTATTCCTACGTAATAATTATTAGGGCTATTATTTATATATAGAGTTTTTATATCTCTATAGCTTAGGCTGCCAGTATTATTACTAAGTTTATTATAAATTTAAAAGTAGTATTTTTATTAAGAGTCTATAAACTAGTAGAGCTTACTAGGATTATTATATTAACTTAAATCTTTAGGTAGTTAAAGTATTATAAGGGGTTTTTATTTATTTAATTTATATAAGGGCAGGCAGGCTTCTTAGGAGTCTTATAAATATTTAGTAGTTAAGTAATAATTAAGTAATAGGTAATATAAATATTTCTATTTTACTATTAAAAGTAAGATAACTATCTTCTATAAAAATTAATAATTTTTAATTATAAAAAAGAGTTTCAATTTAGCTATAAATAAGTATATAAAGATATATAAGAAGTTAACTATAAAAAATAAAAAATATATAAAAAGTATTTTAAATTATATATTATTCTATCTATCCTTTATTATCCCTAAATTTATTAGTCTACTTTTATAGGTTCTATCTACTTAATAAAAGTAACTCCTTTTACTTTTATAAATTTTATCCTTCTAGCGGGAGTAGTTATTCTATTTTTATAAATTTTATTTTCTTAATAAAAGTAATTATTTTACTCTTACTAAGATTTAGTACTTTCGGGATCTTATATTCTTAGTAAAATTATAATTATATAATATATTATCTCGCTAACCCTACTATCTAGTATATAATTAATTATTACTTTTACCTTAGTTACTAGTATCCTATATATAATTCTTTTCTACTATCTTATAGTTTCTTATTATAATTGTAACAACAACCTCCTAAGAAGAGGGGATAGGAATAATAATCTAGGTATAAATTATATTAATTTAGTATAAAATAGTAGTAAAGTAAAAGAATAAGAGGGTATAAGAAATTTATAAATCCTTTTATCCTTAGAAACCCCTACATATCTTTTATAAAGGAGTTTAGTAATAGGGTAGCCTAAAAGGCAGGGTGTTTTAATAAATATAAACTTATAAAAGTTAATTATTTTTAAAGGGATAAGTTATATCTCTTATATACTAAGAATTATAAAAGAATTATATTATATATATAGGAGTTAGTAAAGAAAAAATTAGTTTATATTAGCAGGAAAAGCTACTATTTAAAATAAATAAAAAGAATTCTCTTTTAAACACTATTTATAGAGACTATAGTAATTATATTAATCTACTAAGCCTTATAATTACTATTTTAGGTACTTATAGGAACTAGAAAGGCACTAAATATACTAAAGAGTATTAAAAAATACTACTAAGCACTAAAAAGGAGCTAATTTAAGACTAAATATAATTATTAAGAAATAATTCCTTTTACTATTTTTTACTATTTAAAGTAGAGTAGATTCCCTTCTTAGTGCGCTTATAAATATTATAATAAGTATTAAACCGCGCAACCTTATTATTTTTAGAATTCTATTAGAAATTATTAATAGAAGTAAATACCTAAAAAATTTTAATAATTAAGGGGTTCTTCTTCCTCTTAGTAAAGTAATTAAAAACTTTTAAATTAAATTCTTTAAATTTAGTAGCTATAATAATTACTTAAGTAGTAATAAGATCTATAGTAGTCTTTTTAACCTTTAAGTACTTCTATTTAAGCTTATAACTAATTAAAATAACTGCCCTAAATTAATTAATTAATTATTAATATAATTAGTGCCGGATTATGCTAAATAAGGCTAAATAAAGAATACTTATTAGAGTTAAGCCCTTAAAGGAACTAATAATATTATTATTATTCTTTTTATACTTAGTAGCCTTACGCTTGTAAGTAAAAACCTTATTTAAGTAATTATATCCCTAAAGAAGGACTCTAGACTTAAAGATATATTTATTAAAATTTAAAGCGCTATTATAAGTATAGTAAAAATTAAAATACTTCTAATTAGTCCTAAGAAGCTATTTAGTGCTAAAATATATTAAAAGGGGTTAATTTAGACACTTATAAAGAAAGTTCTATTATAATTCGGCTAATAAGGTGTATAATTATATTTATATTCTTATAGTACTCCTATTTCTAATTCTTTTTTATAAAATCCTTATCTAGATCTAGAGGGTAGGTTAAGGTAATATTATAATAGACTTAGTTATCTTTTAAGAGCAGTCTAGGCTTAATAAATTATAAATCTTTAATTTATTTCTTATATATAGCTATATTTTTATTAAATATTAATAGGTAGGTTTTATAATTATAATAAGTCTCCTTAAGCGCTTTCTCTATATTAGTTATTAAAATAAAGTTAATATAGTTTTTTAATATTATAAGTCGGGTTTATAGCTTATACGGGATCTATAAGATGCTATTAATACTATACTAGACCTAAAAGTGCTAGATAGCACTAAATACTACTATTATAGATAAAAAAAGAACTTACTATAAAGTAAGACTTATTAGCTTTTAGATAGTATAAATACTATTTAAATTTTTAGTTCTTATACTTAAATATATCCTACTTATTATTATTAATATTAAAAATATATATATTTTCCTTATTCTCTAATCTTAATTAATAATATTGTAAAAGGCAGGTCACGTAAGGAAAAATAATTTAAGTTTTATATTTTTTAGTTAATTAAATATAATAAGTATTTAAGATAATAAGTTTAAAAGATATAATACTAGTTACTGCCAGCTAGTGCTAAAAAGTATTAAATAAGTTTAAATATTATTAGAAAAGAATAAAAGTTTAAAAAATAAATAAAAAATTTAAAAGATATAACTAATATCTAAAAGAGAGTCTATTAGTTAAAGAAAACTTTACTAAGTGCCTATTTAATATAATTAACGCTAGATTTTAAATAAAAGTGTTAAAAAGTACTAGATTTCCTCTTTTTCCTACTAAAAAGAATAAGAATAATAGGTACTTACCTCTAATTTAAGAAGATTTTTAGAGTAGGGAAAAAGAAGTTTAAAGAAAAAAGGTAGTATAAATAGCTATTAATAATTAATTAGTGCTAAAATTAACTAGCGCTATTTTAGATTAGCTTAATAATTACCTAAAGAATAAAATAGTAAAAGAATAGAGTAATTTATATAGAATTTTAGGGAAATTTAAAAATTATTAAAAGTATAGTTTTAAAAGTGCTTAGACTAAATAAGTCTATTTAGTATATATTATAGGAGGTAAAGGTATATTCTAGTATATAAAGTACCTATATAGTATAAAAAGAAGTTATAATTTATTAGATTACCTTTTTAGACTTTCTTAACTAATTTAGGACGAGATTAGGCCTTAAAGGGGGTAATATTAGAATACTAATAATAAGGTACCTCTCTAGCACGATTTAGTATATAATAGTATAATTAGGCCTTATTATAAGATAATAGGTAATTATTAATTATTATTAACTATAAAGGCTAAAGAGCTAATAGATCTAATCTAATAGTAATTTATCTCTTCTATAATTATATAGTTGTTCCTCACTAGTACTTATTTACATTACTCATAATCGAAACCTAACAGTAGTTGCACTTAACTAGGGTTATTTTATAAAAGAGGAACGCGACTAAGTATAGAATACTTTTATTTATTTAAAATAGAATTACTATTATAATAAAGTTAAAAATATCTATTTCTAGTTAGATTTCCTTATTAGAATTAAAATACTTAAGTACTAAAACACTAGTAAATACTTTTTTAAGTATTTTAAAAGCTCGCCCTACTAGGGATTATATAATAATTAAAAAGGACTTTTTAAGTATATCCTTTTAAGTAAGGCTTGTAAGTAATTTATAAATTATATTAAATTTATAAATAAATTATTTATAAAAGTTTATAAAGTTAAGAAAGGCTTGGATATTCTTTAGATACTTAAGTAATTACTAAGCTAGTATAGTAAATACCTTTTTTAGATTTATTTTAATTCCTAAAGTAGTAATAATAAGACTTAGGTATTTCACCCTCTCTATATAAAAGTAGTATTTATTAATATTTATAAAGATGCACGCCTAATTTAATTAATAAAGTACTTAAAGTATATATTTTTTATACTTACTTTTGTCCTTACTATATATTAAAATATTATTTAAATATATAGTGTAGAAGTTGTCTAAATACTTTTATAATAAGTTATTAATAAAATTTTAAAAAGTTCCTAGAGTGTTGTAAAGGCCGAACAATATTACTATATACTTATAAAGTCTATATTAGTAAAGGAATACTATTTTTTTATTCCCTTTCTTTATATATATAGTGTTAAATACTATAATAATATTTAGGATAATTATAATATAAGTTTTATTTATTCTTATTAGGGTTTCTTTAATTAAAAGTGGTACGGTTTAATTCTTTTTTATTATAATATTTAGTATTTAATAATTAATATATATCTAAAGTCTATTTTTTAATTTATAGACTATCAGCACTAGTGTAGTAAAAGGGGAATAATTAGGTTAAATAAATCCCTTAGCTAGTATTTTATTAATATACTTTTTAATTATTAAAGCTTTAAGTCGTAATAGCCTATATATATAAAGTTATAATAATTACTAATTAGTTAGTTTAATTAAGTAGTTTACACCTATTTAATTAAAAGGAAGTTTATTAGCCTTACTAAAATTAAATATATAAGCTATTTTATAATAGGCTCCCGGGAGCTTAAATAAAATATTAATTATATTTTAGGATACCCTACTTATCTTATTTATATACTTATTATAATTAGTCTAACTAATAATTATTAGGTTTATATATAATATAAATATTTAGCTATTATTTAGTTAAAATAAATATTTTTAGTTTTAGGGCTGTATCTAGATGCAATTCTTAAATTACTATATAATTATAAAATAGGCTACTATATTAGAAATTAATTCTACCTTTTTAATTTTAATTAAAGGGAACTATCTACTGCTGGAGGTCTCTTTATAATATATTATTTTTAATTACCTATATTATAGGTAGTTTATATAATAATAAGCGGAGTTAAAAGTTATTGATTATTTTTATAACCCTAGTATAGGATTATATTACTATAACTAGTCTATTTTTAAGACTATATTAAAACTAACGTTGGTAATAAAGTAAATTATATAATATAAATATATACTATAGTAAATAGTAAGGTTTATAACTTCTTTTAATTTTTTAATAATTTTCTTATTAGCTAAGGCTAAACTAATTAGAATATTTACCTTATACTAGTAGATCTAGTATTATTAAATATACTATTTATTAATAAAGCTAGCGCTAATATTAATATTAATAAGTTATTATATACGCGCCTATTCCTTAGAAGTATTTAACTTAATAAAATAATAAAATTATAATTATAATATATTAAAAATTAATTAGTTAGAGGTAGTAGTAGCTAAAATTTAATATAGGTAAATAGAGTCTAGCTTAATTTCTACTATTAATTTAAAATTTTATATATGCTGTCTTAGTTATATAAAGATATTATTTATTTTATATTTTACTAACTTTTAGGCGTGCTTTTACTTAAAAGCTAATAAAAACTTTAATAAATATTTTATAATTTTTCTTTAAATTTAATACTATTTTTACTTAACGCGCCTCTAAAATAGTAGACTCCTTAATATATTTAAATAGCGCATATAATATTTTTAAGTTATTAATTACTTTGTTATAAGTAGAGGTAAGAATATAATAAAGGTATTTAATTAGTTATAAAAGTATTAGGCTATTATTGCAATATTCTACTTATAAGTTAATAATCTAGTAGTTTAGCTTACTATAGTTAAAGTAGTATTTTTTAATAATTAATATAATAAGTTCTTATTATATATAGCTATATATCTTTTCAGCTAAAATTTAGGGCTTAGGTTTAAAAGCTACTAAAATAAAAATTATAATAATAGTAGTTTTTATCCTTTAAAAAATAAGGATAAAGATAAAAGTACTATTATTTTAATTTTTATAGTAATATTATAGCCTATATTAATTTTCTTAAATAGGCGTTTCTAGAGGAAGGCGTAGTCTATAAATTATTTATAAAACTTATTAATAATTACTTTAATTAATATTTACTTAGTTAGCTTAGCGTAGAGCAGTTAGTATATATATTAACTTTTTTTAAAGTTAGTTAAATAGGGTAGGTAGGATATAGTAACTAAGAAGTAAATTTTTTATTTAAAAAAATTTTATTAGACTTCTATTTAAGCTCTTATAAGTAAAGTTTCTTTTAAGCGTTAATTATATTATAATTATTAAAAAAGACGCAGTTGAGTGGACGTAGTAGTTTAGTAATTATATAGGTATATAATAATACTAAGTATATTATTTTAGTAGCTTTACCTTATAATTAGCTTTATATATAATAAATATAGCCAGTTTTATTATTAATAGTTTATAATTTATCTAAAAGGAGGATATATTATAATTTATACTTTATATTTTTCTTTATATTAAATTCTAGCACTTTAGGAAGCTTAAATATTTTTAGAAATTTAAATTACACTAAGTATATAGTTAATAACTTAATAGGCGAAGAGTCTTATATAGAATTATATATAAATAACTAGTATGTAGTGCGCCTATTATATATATAGTACTATAGTAAAGGGTCCTATACTAGTAAATAATTAGGTTTAATAGTAGGTGTACGCAGCGTGCTATATTTATAAAAATTATTTATTTATTAAAATTTTAGGGCAGTAATTAAATAAGTAAAGAATTTAAATTATCTTTAATTAAGTAGCTATTTATAAAATATAATATAGGGAATAGCTAAAAGCTTTACCTATAGTTTTAAAACTTAAGTATAGGTAAAGATTAGCTTTTATTATTTAGCCTTTAGCTTTTTTTATAGGTGCTTAAAGTTATTATAGGCTATAATATTTAAAATAGTATATATTTTTAATTATTTATAGTTAGTTTCTAATTTAAAGAATTACTAGGGGTCCACTTTATTAGTATTAAGGTATTTATAATTTTTAAAAAGTTATTAATACTTTTATAATAAATCTTTATTCTCTGTACTAAGAGTTATTATAATAATTAATATTTTAGTAACTTTCTTTTTTAAATTAAAATATTTAATGTTAGCAGCGTTTAGCTTTACTTAAAAGGCTTTTATTTAAATTAAAAGAATTTTTAAGCAGGTATAGAGGTTATTTTTAATTTTAATAAGTATTTAAAGGTTTTAGTAAAAGTTTTTTATATATTATACTACGCTAAGGAGTAATTACTAAGTGTATTATAAATTATTTAAAATAAGGTTTTTAAAATTATTATTAGAGGTAAACTTATAATAAATAATTAAGTTCTTATACTAGTTATAGTCTCTAATTAATATAATAAGGTATTTCTTATAAATTACTATCTCTATCTATTAAATTAATCAGTAATTATTAATAACTTCTTTAGTAGGCAGCAACGGGCGCGGAAGAGTAAAATATTATAAAATAAAATTAAATTAGTATTATTAGTAAAAGGTTATAATAGTCTCTAAAATTTTTTATAAAATTTAGTCTTAGCTGGCCACTACCTAACTAATAAAATTCTTTATTATAAAGGTAACTTATTACTCCTTTTTAAATTTAATAAAAGCTTTTAGTTAGTTAGTCCGTTTACACAATTAAGCTATAAGATTATTAAAATCTTTATTTTTATTATTAGACTTAAAGGAACCTCTACTTATAATAATTTCTTTTTAATTGCGGGCTAAGTTGCTTTAGTGATATTTTTATATAAATTATAATTAAGTTATTTAAATTATTTATAATTATAATAAATTACCAGCCGCAGCTTTAGCTAGTTATTAATAGTATTATTTTTTATTTAAGCTAAAAATTAATTAATTATATAAGTGCGCAGACGCAGGTAATAATAGTAAAAAAATTATAAATAAGCTAATAAGTTATAATTTAAATTAAAATCTACTACTAGAAGTGCTAATAGAGCTAATACTAAAGTATTTAAGCGCTAAATAAAAGTTATTAAAATTATATTATTAGTTAGTACCGCTATTAGATAAAAGTATATAAATATTATTTAAGAAGCTAAAAAAATTAAGGCTTAAAAGTATTTTATTTTAGCTATTAGAAAGCTTATTAAATATAAATAGTTACTATAATATTTAAATTATTTAGTGGTTATAAGGCGAGACAGGAACTATTTAGCTTAATATAATAAGGCTCTAGTATAAACTACTTATTATAATTATTTAAAAATTAACTATAGTTATTTAGAGGTTAAGTTTTATATTACAATTACGATAAGAAACCGTAAGACAGCAGGAAAGAATTATATATAAAATACTAGTAACTAAGGTAAAGGTAATAGTTAGTTATATACTAAATAGTAGAACTAGCTAGATAATATATTATATAATTATAATCCTGCTAAGAACGCAAAATTCTAGAAGTACTAAGTTTTAGTAGAAGTAAAGTAGTTACTTTTATTAAAAAAATAGAATTTATAGGAATAGAGTAATTACTCCTATGTAAAAAATAAAATTTATAAAAGTAAAGGGAGTTGCTCCTGCTAAGTAAATAAAATCTATAAAAGTAAATTAGTAGGTCTAAGGATAGCGAAGAATAGATAGAATAATATATAATTTAAAATACTCTCTATATATTTCCTATTCTTTATAGTTAACTTCTTATATATTTTTATATACTTACTTATAGCTAAATTAAAGCTCTTCTTTATAATTAAAAATTATTAGCCTTTATAGAAGATAGTTATTTTACTTTTAATAATAAAATAGGGATATTTATATTATCTATTACTTAACTATTATTTAACTACTAAATACTTATAAGGCTTCTAAGAAGCCTGCCTGCCCTTATATAAATTAAGTAAATAAAAACTCCTTATAATACTTTAACTACCTAAAGGTTTAAATTAATATAATAATTTTAATAAGTTCTATAAATTTATAGGCTTTTAGTAGAAGTACCACTTCTAGACTTATAATAAATTTAATAATAATACTAGCGGTCTAAGTCACGGAGATATAGAAACTTTATATATAAATAATAATTTTAATAGCTATTATATAGGAATAGGTATAAGTACTACTTTAGACCTAAATAAAGCCTATAATAAAAGTACCCTTTAAAGTAGCTAAATACTATAATAAAGGGAAGACTAGACTTAAAATATTCCTTATTAATATAGAATTATATTATTATTATAATAATAAGATCTTTAGCACTAATTAAGCTAAAGTCTTAGTAATAAAAATATATATAAAAGGAAAAGCCGCTAAATAGCTTTAATCCCTTATTAATAATTACCTAGCTTATAAAGATAAACCGTATAAGTAAAATAATACTACTAAGAAAGTCTTTAAATCCTAAAATAGATTTAAGGAATAGATTAAAATTATATTTAAAAAAATTAATAAAGAAAAGAAGGCAGAATAATAAATATAATATTTTAAATAAATTAAGTCCGCTAGTAAATATTTATTAGAGTTTAAATAATTATAAGCTAAGATAAACTAGGATAATATCTTATTCTAAACTATATACTATAATAGACTAAAGGAATTAGTTAAGGACAAACTAACGCATTATAATTAATTAAATAACTTAGAAAAATTTATTAAATTAGCGGTCTATATTAATAATAGACTGTATAAATAATATTTAAAAAAGAAGGAGTTAGGAAGGCTAGTATTTAGCAAAAAAACTAATATAAAGAAAGCTTATAATTATAATAAGTAAAATAAAAATAAAGATATTATAATAATTAATAAAGCCTATAAAAAATAATAATAGAAAAAGGGTAAGTATAACTATAAAAATAATAGACTATCTAATAAAGAAAGATAGTAACAGTATAATAAAAAAATTTATTTAGAATATAGAGAGCCAGGATATTTTATATATAATTATACTATAAGAAATAAGATTAAAGAGAAATAATTATAAATAATATAAATATAAATAGTCTTTATTATAAAAGAAGATAGTAAGATCTTAAAATTAAAATATAAGTTACTATAAATATAGTTATATTTAACCCTATAAAAAAAGAGATTTAAGAATAAATATTAAGAAATATTTACTAACTATATAAGAGTGGAATATACTACGCTAGAGATTATAATAAAAGAGTCTAAATTTATAAAAATATATATAAATGGATATTAGTACTTATAAATTAATACTAAAGAGTAGTTAATAATCTATATAACTAAATCTGGATCTAGATTTAATATAAAAGTATTAAATAATATTTATACTATTAAGAAAAGTGCAAGACCTATAATAAAATAAGAAATAATATTTAGTAGTAATTTAAAGACTCTATCTATAAATATATTTACTTAAAGGATTACTAAATAGTAATATATTATTAGTATAGTTAGGAAAATTAGAAAAAAATTTATCTTTAAAAAGAATAAATAAAGTATTATAATAATACCTACTAGATCTACTATAAATATAAATATATTATAGGATAGTAGCTATAGGGCCTAATTTATAAATATACTTTAGGAGTAAGTATATATAATACTAATTATAAAGTAAACTATAATATAGTATACTAAGATATTACTTACTAGAAGGATTATAAAAGAAAATACTTTATATATTATTATATAAAAGAAGAAAATACTATATACCTATTTAATAAAGAGCACTAAAGGATAGCTCTAAATAAATATATATTAAAAAGATATAATTAGCACAGGCAGGATAATACTAAAAAAAAAAAATACTTAGATTAAGCTAGGGCTTATTTTAATAAGCTCTATATAAGATATAATTAAAAATAAAATACTACTTACCTAGAGAGAAACCTAAAGAAACTAAGTAATACTAATAGTAAATTAAAAAACTAGTATATTACTAGGAAATAAACTATACTAGTAAAGGCGCCCCTATAAAGGTTTATGAAGTAAATTAAAATAATAACCTATATATTAAGAAAGACGTTATAATTAAAAAATACTAAGTAACAGCGCTTATAAACCTTAGGGCTACTAAATATTTAATCTCCCCTAAAGTAGTCAAAAAGTATAAGCTATTCTACTAAAATAAGACAACGCTTATCTAAATAGAAATAGTAAATAGGATATTCTTTTAAGGATATAATAAAAGTTAATTATATTTTAAAATAACGTTATTACTGTTACGATCACAACGAGAAACTGTAAGATAGTAGGAAAGAATTACATATAAGACGCTAATAACTAAGGTAAAGGTAATAATTAGCTATATACTAGATAGCGGGACTAACTAAATAATATATTATATAACTGTAATCCTACTAAAAACGTAAAATTCTAAGAATACTAAGTTTTAGTAGAAGTAAAGCAGTTACTCCTGCTAAAAAGATAGAATTTATAAAAGTAGAATAATTACTCCTATTTAAAGGATAGAATTTATAAAAGTAAAGGGAGTTGCTCCTACTAAGTAGATAAAATTTATAAAAATAGATTAGTAGGTTTAGGGATAGTAAAGAATAGATAAAATAGTATATAGTTTAAAACACTCTTTATATATTTCCTATTCTTTATAGTTAACTTTTTATATATTTTTATATACTCGCTTATAGCTAAATTAAAACTCTTTTTTATAATTAAAAATTATTAGTCTTTATAAAAAATAGTTATCTTACTCTTACTAGCAGGATAGGGATATTTATATTATTAGTTACCTAACTATTACTTAATTATTAAATACCTATAAGGCTCCTAAGAAGCCTATCTACCCTTATATAAATTAAGTAAGTAAGAACCCCTTATAATATTTTAATTACCTAAAGGTTTAAGTTAATATAGCAATTTTAATAAGTTTTACTAATTTATAGGCTTTTAGTAGAAGCACTACTTTTAAACTTATAATAAACTTAGTAATAATGCTGGCGGCCTAAGCTATAAAGATATAGAAATTTTATATATAGATAATAGCCCTAATAGCTACTATATAAAAATAGGCGTAAATACTACTTTAGGCCTAAGTAAAGTTTATAGTAAAAGTACCTTTTAAAATAGTTAAATATTATAACAAAGGGAAGACCGGACTTAAGATATTCTTTATTAATATAGAATTATACTACTATTATAATAGTAAGATCTTTAGTACTAACTAAACTAAAGTCTTAGTAGTAGGAATATATATAAAAGGAAAAGCTATTAAATAGCTTTAATTTCTTACTAATAACTACTTAGCTTATAAAGATAAACCGCATAAATAGGATAATACTACTAAGAAAGTCTTTAAATTCTAAAATAGATTTAAAGAATAGATTAAAATTATATTTAAAAAAGTTAATAAGGAAAAGAAGGTAGAATAATAAATATAATATTTTAAATAAATTAAGTCCGCCAGCGAATATTTATTAGAATTTAAATAATTATAAATTAAAATAAACTAGAATAATACCCCGCTCCAGGCTGCGTACTATAATAGACTAAAGGAATTGGTTAAGGATGAATTAATGCATTATAACTAATTAAATAACTTAGAAGAATTTATTAAATTAGTAGTCTATATTAATAATAGGCTGTATAAATAATACTTAAAAAAGAAGGAGTTAGGAAGGCTAGTATTTAGCTAGAAAACTAATATAAAGAAAGCTTATAACTATAATAAATAAAATAAAGACAGGAATATTGTAATAGCCAATAAAGCTTATAAAAAATAATAATAGAAAAAGGGTAAGTATAACTATAAAAATAATAGACTCTCTAATAAAGAAAGATAATAATAATATAATAAAAAAGTCTACTTAAGATGCGGAGAGCTAGGATATTTTATATATAATTATATTATAAAAAATAAGATTAAAGGGAAATAATTATAAGTAATATAGATATAAATAGCCTCTATTATAAAAGAAGATAATAAGATCTTAAAATTAAAATATAAGTTATTATAAAAATACCTACGCTTAACCCTATAAGAAAAGGAGATTTAGGAATAGATATTAAGGGATATCTATTAATTATATAAAAGTAAAAGGCACTATACTAAAGATTATAATAAAAGGGTCTAAATTTATAAAAATATATATAAATAGATATTGGCACTCGCAGACTAATACTAAGAAATAATTAATAATCTATATAATTAAATCTAGATCTAGATTTAATATAAAAGTATTAAGTAATATCTATATTATTAAGAAAAGTACAAAATTTATAATAAAATAAGAGGTAATATTTAGCAGTAACCTAAAGACCCTATCTATAAATATATTTACCTAGAGGATTATTAAATAGTAATATACTATTAGTATAGTTAGGAAAATTAGAAAAAAACTTACCTTTAAAAAGGATAAATAAAGTACTATAATAATACTTACTAAATCTACTATAAGTATAAATACGCAGTAGAATAGTGGCTATAAGGCCTAATTTATAGATATACTTTAAAAGTAAGTATATATAATACTAATTATAAAGTAAACTATAATACAGTACACTAAGATATCACTTACTAGAAGAATTATAAAAGGAAATACTTTATACACTATTATATAAAAGAAGAGGATATTATAGACCTATTTAATAAAGAATATTAAAAAATAGCTCTAGATAAATATATACTAGAAGGATATAATTAGTATAGGTAGAATAATACTAAAAAAGAAAATAAGCGCCTAAATTAAGCTAGAGCTTATTTTAATAAGCTTTATATAGAATATAACTAAAAATAAAATACTACTTATCTAGGGAGGAATCTAAAGGAACTAAGTAATATTAATAATAAGTTAGGAAACTAGTATATTATTAGAAAATAAACTATACTAATAAAAATACTTTTATAAAGGTTTATAGAGCAGATTAGGACAACAACTTATATATTAAAAAAGAAGTTATAATTAAAGAATACTAAGTAATAGCGCTTATAGACCCTAAAACTACTAAATATCTAATTTCCCTTAAAGTAATAGAAAAATATAAGTTACTCTACTAAAATAAGGCGACGCCTATCTAGATAGAGATAGTAAATAGAATATTCTTTTAAAAATATAATAAAGGCTAATTACACCTTAAAATAACTTTATTACCTATTAGCTTAAATGGACTCTAGAGCTAATATAATTTTACTATAATAGACTTAGGAAGCCTAGAAGTAATTATTAATTATAATTAATTATTAAAGTATAATCCTATTATTAACTAGTAGAAGAAAATAATACGTAGCTAAAAACCTATAATTAGAATTATTAATATAAGGAAGTTATAAATACGCCTAAAGATTTAGTGTACACTTTAAAGAGAGGGAATTAGTAAAAGAAAAATTATATAATAAATATTACCTTATAAGATTGCAAGAATTTATAAAAAGAACCCTTAAAAAGTAAATATTATTTAGATATAAAGGAGTAAGCTCTAAAAGGAGGGGTAAGAAATTCTATTTATATTTTAAGAATACTAAAACTTTATAAAATTCTTTTATAAGAAAGATGGCGAAATACTTCTAGAATACTAAAAATAGGATTATAAGATCTACTTATAAGAAGGTATAAAGTTATACCTAAAATAATTATAACTATTATTATAAGATTAATAGAAAGAACTAATAGAATAGTTAAGGAAGAACTTAAAGTAAAAATTTATATAATTTAGTAAGAGCCTAATAGCCTCTACTATACTATTTATACTAAAAAAGGATAGATGACTCTAACTATATATAGATTATTAATAATTAAATAATAAAATTATTAAGAATTAATATTTACTACCACTAATAATAAAACTTATAGATTAATTCTAGGGAGCCAAGTAATTTATAAAATTTAATATATAAAATAGGTTTTACTATATCTATATAGCTAAAAAATATAAATAGATAATTATATTCTAAATACGCTATAGATTATATAAATTTATAGTTATACTAATAAGACTTATAAATGCCCCAGTAATATTCTAAGTAGTAATAAATAAAGTACTATATAAATACCTAGACGTATTCTACACAGTATACCTAGATAATATACTAATATACTTTAAAGGAACGCTTAAGGAACACGTATAGTATATATAAAAAGTACTAAAAAAGATAGAAGAATACTAATTACTTTTATATTTAAATAAGTGTAAGTTCTATATAATAAAAATTAAGTACTTAGGATTTATTATCTTAAGAGAAGGGATTACTATAGACCCTAAAAAGGTAGTTATAATATAAAAATAATTATAATTTAAATTAGTAAAGGATATTTAATTTTTTCTAGGGTTTACTAACTTCTATTAAAAGTTTATTACTAACTATTCTAAGACAACGGCACCCTTAATAAAGATTATAAAGAAAGAAGTAAAATTTAAGTAGAAAAAGAAATAATATATAATATTTAAAAGCCTAAAAAAGCTATTTCTTTTAGTACTCCTTTTATAAATGTTTAACCCGCAAAAGAAAACCTAAATTAAAATAAATATATTTAATTACGCACTTAGAGTAGTATTTATATAGTAATATAAAGATAGGAAGTAGAGACTAATATTTTTTTATTTATAAAAATTCTTTAGAGTAGAACTAAACTATAACGTTTATAATAAGAAACTACTAGGGGTAGTAAATACTTTTAAATAATAGGAAACGCAGCTTATAGGAGCGCCTATAAAAATTAAGATATAAATAAATTATATAAACCTTACTAACTTTATATTAATAAAGAAATTTAACTAATAATAGATATAATAGGCGGAGTTTCTTATAAATTTTAACTTTATAATCTACTACTACTTAGGGACCCTTAACAGAGCGGTAGATACCTTAAGTAGAAGAATTAATCTAATTAAGGATAAATTAAAATTATATAACGCAATACTCTAAAAAGGGTATAATAGAACCCTAAAATATAACTAATTTAAAGAACCCTAAAAAAATAAATAACTTCTAAAATTTAAAGTATAAAAAGCATTAGTTAGACTAATAAACTACTAAGAATAGATTATTATAAAAATATAGAAGGTACCTAAACTAATAAAAGAACTATATAAGTCTAGGGAATAGAAATACCTAAGTATAAAAGAAATAATATAATATATTATAAATAAATACGCTATCCCTAAACTTAAATAGATAATTATTAAGGAAATAAGTAACTATTTAACTTACTATAAAAATAAGCTTAAGAGATATAAGCCTTATAATTTTTTATAACTATTACTAGTAGCCTAATAGCTATAGTAAAATATAATAATAAATTTTATAGTAAAACTCCTAAAATCACTATAACTAGGGATAAAATAAATATACAACACTATTACAGTAATAATAAATAGACTTATAAAAGCTATAAAGTTTAGGCCTATAAAAGAGTCTATAATAGTAGAAGAACTAGTTTATAAAATTAATAACGCGCTATTCGCGGAGCACAACTTACTAAAGGAATTTATTATAAACTGTAATAAGCTCTTTATATTTAAATACTAGAATATATTTATTATAATATTAAGAATAAATTAAAAGCTATTAATAAGCTTCTATCTATAAATAAATAGATAAATGAAAAGAACTAACTAAATACTAAAATAATACCTAAGGTTCTATATTAATAGGTAATAAGATAATTAGGTGGAATTATTACTAATAGTATAGCTGGTATATAATAAAGCTAAGTTAGGTATAATAGAATATTTACTATATTATATAAACTATAGATATAAGCCAGTCGCTTATTAGAATCTATAAGACGTAGAAAGTATTTCTATAAGAACTTAGAATAAGGCTTAAAGGATAAAGGAATTATATAATACCCTTTATAAAAGAATTATAAAAAGGGCTCTTTTAGCATCCGTAAACGCAAATAAGTAAAGAATTAAAAGACTAATCTTTAAAAAGGGGGATAAAGTTTTCCTATTATAAAAAAATTTAAAAACTAAGAGACTAAATAAAAAATTAAACTATTTATAAATAGGACCCTTTAAAGTTGCAAAGACTAAAAGACTAGTTATAAGTAAACTACTTCTACTATAAGGAATTAAAATATATTTTATTTTTTATAAAAACCTTCTAGAACTAGCACTTTTAAACGCTTTAATTAAAACTTAGCTAGAACTAAAAAATAATAAGTATAAGGTTAAAGCTATTAAGGACCTATAAATAAATAAAGATTAATAATAATACTTAATAAAATAAAAAGGATGGTCAGAGCAGTATAATACTTAAGAATTAAAAGAAAACCTTATAAATTATAAGGAATTATTAAAGAACTTTCGCTAATAAAAGTTAATATATTACTTTTAAGATAATTACATATAGGAACGCTTAGTTTAAAATTAGCTAAAAAAATAAAAAGATTAAAAGATAAAAAAGAATTAAATAAGAAAAAAGAATTAGTCTATAACTAATTTAAATTAGTTAATAGTATAAGTAGTATTATAGAAATAATAATAGCCCTACTTTTTAAAGCCTCCTTCTTTAAGGTCTCTATTATATTAGTTATATAGATATTATATATAGTAAAGGCCTACTCTTCCTCCTTAGTCTAAGTAATTTTAAGTTTTAAATAGGTAGTCTCTGCTTTAGCAGCTAGAAATTTAATATACTTTTAATATTTTACTGCCTAAACGCGCTTCTACTCTTTTTAGAAATTTAAAGACTACACTCTGCATAGACTATAATATATATAGTATACTCTCTAATAAAAGTATTTATAAAATACTTTAAAACCTTCTTCTTAATACAACGAGCACACTTTATTAATATTATTAAATTATAATAATAAACTTTATTAATATGCATATAATATCTCTTAATTAATAATAATTTTAGTACCTTAGGCATAGTTAGGCGAACGAAGAATAGAAGAAAGGGAAAATAATATTATAAAAATTCTTATCTTTATAGCTATAATTATTATAAAAGTAATTATAACGCCAGTAAACTATATTATAATAATAAGTATAGGCTATTAAGACGATAACCTTAAATAGGGGGTAATATTATAATTATAATAAAAAACTGTAAGATAGTAGAAAAGAATTATATATAAAATACTAGTAATTAAGGCAAAGATAATAATTAATTATATACTAAATAGCGGGGCTAACTAGATAATATATTATATAACTATAATTCTGTTAAGAACGTAAAATTCTAAAAATACTAAGTCTTAATAGGAATAGAATAGTTACTTCTATTAAGAAGATAGAATTTATAAAAGTAGAATAATTACTTCTATTTAAAAGATAAAATTTATAAAAGTAAAGAGAGTTACTTCTACTAAATAAATAAAACCTATAAAAATAAACTAGTAAGTCTAGGGATAGTAAAGGATAGATAAAATAATATATAATTTAAAACGCTCTCTATATATTTTCTATTCTTTATAGTTAACTTCTTATATATCTTTATATACTTACTTATAGCTAAATCAAAGCTCTTTTTTATAATTAAGGATTATTAGCCTTTATAAAAGATAGTTATTTTACTTTTATTAATAAAATAGGGATATTCATACTATTAGTTACTTAACTATTACTTAACTACTAAATATCTATAAGGCTTCTAAGAAGCCTACCTACCCTCACATAGACTAGGTAAGTAGGAACCCCTTGTAATAATTACCTATTAGCCTAGATAGACTCTAGAGTTAATATAATTTTATTATAATAGACTTAAAAAGCCTAGAAGTAATTATTAATTATAATTAGCTATTAAAGTATAATCCTATTATTAACTAGTAGAAGAAAATAATATATAACTAAAAATTTATAATTAGGGTTACTAATATAAGGAAGTTATAAATACGCCTAAAGGTTTAGTATATATTTTAAAGAAAGGGAATTAATAAAAGAAAGATTATATAATAAATATTATTTTTATAAAATTACGAAAATCTATAGGAAGAACCCTTAGAAAGTAAATATTATTTAAATATAAAAGAGTAAGCTCTAGAAGGAGGGACAAGAAACTCTATTTATATTTTAAAAATATTAAAACTTTATAAAACTCTTTTATAAGAAAGATAGTAAAACACTTCTAAAATATTAAAAATAGAATTATAAGATCTAATTATAAGAAAATATAAAGCTATACCTAGAATAATTATAATTACTATTATAAAATTAATAAGAAGAACTAATAGAGTAACTAAAAAAAAATTTAAAATAAAAATTTATATAGTCTAGTAAGAGCCCGATAGCCTCTACTATACTATTTATATTAAAGAAGAATAGACAACTCTAATTATATATAAATTATTAATAACTAAATGGTGGTATGGCACAGTGGTCATGTGTCTGGCACTCTCCCCCCCAGGAGTCACGGGTTCGAATCCCATTACCGCCACTTATTTTCTGACCAACCTTTTCAAAGTCGCGGAAAATCGCTAGTTTTCGCCCTAGTCTAGATTAGAGGAGCCTTTCTAGACTAGCGCATTTCAGACAGGGCGCTATATTAGTACTAGTACCTTCCTAATTCAGACTAGCCTGGGAAACTAGCCGAAATAGGAAGTTACTAGGCCTACTTAGGCAGGAACTCAGCCCAGCCAGATATTAAAGTTATAAGAAAGCTATAAAAAGAGCTGGTTATTAGTATATTAGTATATAAAGAACTTTTCCTTATAAACTAGTTACCCTAATAGGGTTTGTTTTAAAAAAAAAAAAAAAAAATAACTAAATAATAAAACTATTAAAAATTAATATTTATTACTACTAATAATAAAACTTATAGATCGTCTCTAAAGAGCTAAATAGTTTATAAAATTTAATATATAAAATAGCTTTTACTATATCCGCATAGTTAAAGGATATAAATAAATAATTATATTTTAAATATACTATAGATTATATAAATTTATAATTATATTAATAGAACTTATAAATACCTTAATAATATTTTAAGTAGTAGTAAATAAGGCACTATATAAATATCTAAATATATTCTATACGGTATACCTAGACAATATACTAATATATTCTAAAAGAATGCTTAAAGAACACATATAATATATATAAAAAGTATTAAAAAAGATAAAAGAATACTAGTTACTTTTATATCTAAATAAGTGTAAGTTCTATATAATAAAAACTAAGTACTTAGAATTTATTATTTTAAAAGAAGGGATTACTATAGATCCTAAAAAAATAGCTATAATATAAAAATAACTATGACTTAAATTAATAAAGAATATTTAGTCCTTTTTAAGATTTACTAACTTCTACTAAAAGTTTATTATTAATTATTTTAAGACAACGGCACTGTTAATAGAGATTATAAAAAAAGAAGTAAAATTTAAATAAAAAGAGAAATAATATATAATATTTAAAAGCTTAAAAAAGCTATTTCTCTTAATATCTCTTCTATAAATATTTAACCTATAAAGGAAAACCCGGATTAAAATAAATATATTTAACTATATATTTAGAGTAGTATTTATATAGTAGTATAAAAATAGGAAGTAGAGACTAATATTTTTTTATTTATAAAAGTTCTCTAGAGCGGAACTAAACTACAATATTTATAATAAGGAACTACTAGAGGTAGTAAATATTTTTAAATAATAAAAAATATAGCTTATAGGAGCACCTATAAAAATTAAAATATAAATAAATTATATAAACCTTACTAGCTTTATATTAATAAAAAAATTTAACTAATAATAGGTATAATAGGCGGAGTTCCTTATAAATTTTAACTTTATAATTTATTATTATTTAAGAACCCTTAATAGGGCGGTAGATGCCTTAAGTAGAAGGATTAACCTAATTAAGAATAAATTAGAATTATATAATATAATATTCTAAAAGGGGCATAATAGGACTCTAGAATATAACTAACCTAAAGAACCCTAGGAAAATAAATAATTTTTAAAATTTAAAGTATAAAAAGTATTAGTTAAACTAATAGACTACTAAGAATAAATTATTATAAAAATATAGGAGGCACCTAAACTAATAAAAGAATTATATAAATTTAGGGAATAAGGACACTTAAGTATAAAAGAAATAATATAATATATTATAAATAAATATACTATCCCTAAACTTAAATAAATAATTACTAAGAAGATAAGTAATAATTTAGCCTATTATAAAAATAAGCCTAAGAGATATAAGCCTTATAATTTTTTATAACTATTATTAGTAGTCTAATAATTATAATAAAGTATAATAATAGATTTTATAGTAAAACTCCCGAAATCGCCACAACTAGGGATAAAATAAATATATAATACTATTATAGTAATAGTAGATAGACTTATAAAAATTATAAAATTTAAACTTATAGAAGAATCTATAATAGTAGAAGAACTAGCTTATAAAATTAATAACACGCTATTTATAGAGCATAGCCTACTAAAGGAACTTATTATAAATTATAATAAGCTCTTTATATTTAAATACTAGAATATATTTATTATAATATTAGGGATAAATTAGAAGCTGTTAATAAATTTCTATTTATAGATAGATAGATAAATAAAAAGAATTAATTAAATACTAAAATAGTATCTAAGGTTCTATATTAATAAATAATAAGATAATTAAGTAAAACTACTACTAATAATATAGCTGGCATATAATAGAATTAAATTAGGTATAATAGGGTATTTACTATATTATATAAACTATAAATATAAGCTGGTCGCTTATTAGAATCTATAAGATATAAAAAGTATTTTTATAAGATTATAAAATAAGACCTAAAAGATAAAGAAACTATATAATATCTTTTATAAAAAAAATTATAAAAAGGATCCTTTCGGCATCTATAAATATAAATAAATAAAAAATTAAGGGATTAATTTTTAAAAAGAGAGATAAAGTTTTTCTATTATAAAAAAATTTAAAAATTAAGAAACTAAGTAAAAAACTAAACTATTTATAAATAAGACCCTTTAAAGTCGCAGAGACTAAGGGATTAATTATAAATAAACTACTTCTATTATAAGAAACTAAAATATACTCTATCTTTTATAAAAACTTTTTAAAACTAGCACCTTTAGACACTCCGATTAAAATTTAGTTAAAATTAGAAGATAATAAGTATAAGATTAAAGCTATTAAGGACCTATAAATAGATAAAGATTAATAATAATATCTAATAAAATAGAAAGAATAGTTAAAGCAGTATAATACTTAAGAACTAAAAGAAAATCTTATAAATTATAAAGAATTATTAAAGAACTTTTACTAATAGAAGCTAGTATATTACTTTTAAAATAATTATATATAGGAACACTTAGTTTAAAATTAGCTAAAAAGGTAAAAAAATTAAAAAATAAAAAAATTAAGTAAGAAAGAAGGATTAGCCTATAACTAATTTAAATTAATTAATAATATAAGTAGTATTATAAAAATAGTAGTAGCCCTACTTTTTAAAGCCTTTTTTTAAAGTCTCTATTATATTAGCTATATAAATATTATATATAATAAAAGCCTATTCCTCCTCCTTAATCTAAATAATTTTAAATTTTAAATAGGCAGCCTCCGCTTTAATAACTAAAAATTTAATATATTTTTAATATTTTACTACCTAAATATACTTCTACTCTTTTTAGGAATCTAAAGATTATATTTTATATAGACTATAATATATACAGCATACTCCCTAGTAAAAGTATTTATAAAATACTTTAAAACCTTCTTTTTAATATAATAAGCATATTTTATTAGTATTACTAAATTATAATAATAAATTTTATTAGTATATATATAATATCTTTTAGTTAATAATAGTTTTAGTACTTTAGGTATAATTAGGCGAATAAAGAATAGAAGAAAGGGAAAATAATATTATAAAAATTCTTACCTTTATAGCTATAGTTATTATAGGGGTAATTATAATACTAGTAAACTACGCCGCAATAATAAGCGTAGGCTATTAAAATAATAACCTTAAATAGGGGGTAATATTATAATTATAATAAGAAATTATAAGATAGTAGAAAAGAATTATATATAAAATACTAGTAACTAAAGTAAAGGTAATAATTAATTATATACTAGATAGTGGGGCCAGCTAGATAATATATTATATAATTATAATTTTATTAAGAATATAAAATTTTAAAAATATTAGATCTTAGCGGGAGCAGAGTAGTTACTTTTATTAAAAAGATAGAATTTATAAAAATATAATAATTACTCCTATTTAAAAGATAGAATTTATAAAAGTAAAAGGAGTTACTCCTGCTAAGTAGATAGAATTTATAAAAATAGATTAATAGGTCTAGGAATAGTAAAAGATAAATAGAATAATATATAATTTAAGACGCTCTTTATATATTTCCTATTTTTTATAGTTAACTTTTTATATATTTTTATATACTTATTTATAGCTAAATCAAAGCTCTTTTTTATAATTAAAAATTACTAGCCTTTATAAAAAATAGTTATTTTACTTTTAGTAGTAAGATAGGAATATTTATATTACTTATTACCTAATTATTACTTAATTACTAAATACCTATAAGGCTCCTAAGAAGCCTGCCTACCCTTATATAGACCAGATAAGTAGGAACCCCTTGTAACATTTTACTTAGTACCCCTATTATTCTTTTTAACTAAGCTACTGCTACCTAGATATATATTATTTTATATAGTTAAATATATGAAGCTAATTACTATAAGATTTAGAATTTTAAATTATATAGAGTAATTACTAACTAAGGTTAGTATAAGCTACTATATTATATTAAAATAATTTACTAAGGGCGTAAATTTTTTTAACTTATTTTATAATCGCGCAGATAGAGTTAGTATATTTAAATTAAATAGACTAGTAGAGTAGGATATATAGCGCGATAGTAAAATATAAATTATTAAATTAATATTAATTTTTAAAATAATAGTCGCGTCTCGTATACTATCTACTAAATTTTTAATAAAAAGTTTACTGTCTTATCTAGGCGGTAGGTAATATTTAATAGTATTTAATTACCTTATTTAAATAAATAAAATTAGTTATATCCTGCTGCTTATCTAGCATTAAATTAAATTTATAATTATAATTATAATTATAATTATAATTATAGAGTTTTTATTATTTTAATATAAAATATAACTAGGCCTTTTTCTTCTTTTTAATACTCTTTTAGTAGCCGCGGCGCGGTAAAGTTATTAATTTTTTAAGTTAAAATATTTAGATAGCGGCTACTTATAGTGGCTATTAGCCTATATTTAAATAATAGGTTAGTTATAGTTAGGATAGTAATTCTAATAATTATAATTATAGTATAAAGATCTTAGAGGTATTACGGAGGTTAATAGGTCTACTTAAATTAAATATAAAATAATTATAATAGAGAGCTATCTAGGACTATTTTTAAGAATTCAAAGTAGTACTAAGGCGCGCTGCTAAGACGCGCTAATATTATTATTATTTAATTATTTTATTTATCTATTAAGGATCTCTTAATAGCTAAGAATCTCCTAGTTGCCAGTATTTGTCCTGTGATATTAATAGCTAAAGGCTTTTAAAATAATATTTTTAATTTAGTAATTTTTATTAAATCTTATAAAAAGGTTATTTTAACTATAAGTTAAGTAATTAAAATATATCTTTTAATATAGTATATTGCTACTATATACTTAGAATATAGTTTTATTATAAAGTAGATAATTAAGCTAAAGAAGCTTATAGTTAAGTAGAAAATAAAAAAAATTTTTAAAAAGTATTTAAATTTTATAATAAAATTAATAAGTAAGGCTAATATTATATTTTTAGAATTATTACTTAAGGTAATTACTTAATACTAAATAATCTAATAAAATTAGAAAATACTATATAATTATCTTAAATAGGTATTAATTATTATTAATTTATATATAGGGCGTCTATATACTAATAAATAATTATAATTAATAGGTATAGGGGGAGCAAAGGATACTATAATTAAATAAAAATAAATAAATAGCTCTATAATGCTATTTATATTTAGTATAAAAAGGGTGACAATTATACTAAGATATAGATAACACCCTAAAGGCGCGCCACTAATAATTTCTTTAGTTAATAAATACTTAGTAAAGCTATAACTATATACTTAGAAGGTGACGCGCGATAATAATAAAATAGTACTAATTTTAAAGCTTTTAATATTAAATACTAAGTTTAGGCTTGCTCTAGGACTTAGTAGATTAAAATTTTTATAATTAATTCCTTACTAATATTAATACTAGTATTAGTATTAATATTAATGCTGGTACTAGTGCTAATTCTAATTTTAATTCTAATTCTAATACTAATAGTAAAGATAGATTTTTAGAATAAATTTAACTTATTTTTTATAGACTATTAAATTAAAATTATAGAAAATATACTGGATAATAATAGCTACTAAGTAATTAAAAATAAAAGTAATTAAAAAAAGAAGATAAATTTAAATAAAAATTTAAAAGAGATTCTTAAGCCTTATAAACAAGAAGTCTAATTGAAAAATATAGTAAAAGTCTAAATATATTTTATAAAAAAGAATTAGTAGCTGTTGAGCTCTCTAATAAGTTTAGTACTAAGGTATTATTAAATATCTATTTAAATATCTTCTTATATAATAAAATAGATCTTCTGTGTATACTTTATAGTTAATTAAAAAATCGCTTATTATATTAATCATTAGAACTTTCTGGAACCTATAGGTCTCGATTAAGACTGGTGGCACAACTTAGTATATAATAATATAATTAGGCCCTATTTTAAGATAATACATAATTATTAATTATTATTAGCTATAAAGGCTAGAGAGCTAATAAATTTAATTTAATAATATTTTTTTTCTATAATTATATAGTTATTCTTTACTAGTACTTATTTGTATCATTTATAATTAAAATCTAATATTTAAATTATTTTTTATTCTATTATAAGTAGTCCGTATAAGACTATTAATATAGGAATTAAAAATTAGGGAACTCTATATTTTAATAATATTTTAAACTCTAGTATCGCCTCTATTAATAATAAGAATAAAAAAGGGGTAAAAAAACTAATTATAATTTTACTTATTTTAATTAAAAATATTGATTCTACACTATTTTAAGACTCCTTAAATAGATAATTATTTATTATTTTAGATTTTTAATCTGAGCTAATAGTATTAGATAATACTATTTTATACTAAATTAGTATAAAAAAATTTAAAAATTTTATAAAAGCTAAAAAGTAGCTAAAAGAGTAAAAAAATAAATATAAATTTTAATATATTAATTCTATCTTAGATAAATATTAATAAAGAGATATTAAAGTTCTTTTTAATAATAAAAAGATAATTTCTTTAATATATCTAATATTATTAAAACTATCTTTACGCCCTCTAATATAAAAGTAATTATATAAATATTAGATGTTAATATTAATTATTTTAAAAAAGCAGTAGCTAAATATAAGCTAACTAGGTGCAAATGCTTAGTAGGGTAAAATGCTATTATTCTCTTTTATAATAATATAAAATATAGCGTACAAAAGGTAAGAATTTAAAAAGTAGTATTAATTAGCCAGATTATTATTAGGCCGACCTAGTCTTTAATTTTATTAAGACCACGAGAGTAACTAGTCCTAGAGGTTAAGGTTAGTTCTCGGGCAAGAGTAACTTATAAAGAAAGAAGGGTTATTAACTATATAAATAAGTTAATAGGGTAGTTAGTATTAGTATTATAAATAATATTAAATTAATAATAAGGCCTAAGTGAATCTAAACGATAGATTAATAAATAGGTTAAATATAAGTATTAAAGTTAATATTTTAAGTTTTTATATACTATATACTAGCCCTACTTATTAATAAATAATTTTTAAAAAACTACTCTCTACTAAGCGCTCTTTATTAAGTACTCTCTATTAAATATTCTTTACTAAGTAGTAAAGTACTAAATATAAATATAAAATACTTATTATAGAGCACTTCTATAATTATATAATTATAATATAGTTGTGCAGCACGGCGTATAATTATAAAAATTACTAACTTTATAGTAAGCTGCTAATAGGTATAAAATATAATAGCCTTATACTAAAACTTAGATTATAATAAGTTCTCTTTAAGCTCGTGGTTCACGGCGCCTTAATACCTTAACACCTTAATTAAAAGGACTAAAAGGACTATAATTATTAAAAGAAGAAATATGATCTTTATTTTTAATTTTTTAAGTCTTACTTTACCACTAAATAACTAAAAATTAATTATATTTTATAGTTTATTAATAAGACGCTAAAAACCACTTAAAGAATTAAAGTATAATTTAAAAAAATATAAAACCCCCTATAAGAGGAATCTTAGAGTAAAATATAATTAAAAATATTAAAAGCTTTTAAATTACTAAAAGAATATTAATAATTAATATATAATTAGCTAAAATATTACTATTAAAGGTCTAGATAAACACCTTTAGAGTTATTAATTTATATATAAGGTTATTAGAAAAGATTAAGTATTATAAATATTAAATAGTAAAAGCTAGACTATATCAAGTGTTTATACCCCTTAATTTAATAAAATCATAGATAATTTTAATAAGTATTAAAACTATAATAGTTAATATTAAATTATAGGCTTTTATTATCTATTAAATAGAAAATTTAATTAAAGGCTCTTACCTATAATTAGGATTTATAAATAAGGGATAAAAGACTTCTTAATTATAATTAAAGTCTAGGGGATAGAAAAACCTTTAAAAAAATCTAAAAAGTAAATTAAATAGGGTAAGAATTTTAAAACAACTAATTTAGTACTATCTAGTAATAGTATAAATACTAGTTCTATTAAGTATTATAATTATAATAAGTTAAAATATCTCTAATATATTATTTAATACTAGTAAAATTACTAGAATCTAGTTAAAAGGACTTAAATAAAGCCTTAAGTAAAGACTTATTATTGAAAAAAATAAAGGGTAGAAAGTATAATAGTAGCCTTTATTATTTATATTAATTTAATTATAAACTATTTTAATAAGGACCCTTAGATTTTAATTAAGGGGACTTTATTTAGGTAATTATATAATTAATTCGAAGGGATACTAATTCTATTAGTAAAAATAAATTAGTTAAATAAAATTATTAATACCCTAATAGTGTCGTCCTTAGGGGCGGCATTATATATTAAATAATTTTATCAACCTTTTTATAGGGTAAAATAGATAAAAAAAGAATCCTTTTAAGAGCCGGTTATCAGTCGCATAGTACATAGAGTATATTTCCTTACCACTAGGTAGTTGCAAACAGCAACTTTCTTATTAAAAAAAAAAAAAAAAACTTTTTTATAAGCAGATAGTATTATAGAACTAAATTTATTTATTTATATTATTATATAGCCTCCCTTATACAATCCTATTACTAAACTAATTAAAACATAATTATCTGCGATATATAGGCGTCTATATATAATATTATAATTTAAATATTATAATAAAGGCAGTTATATAATACTTTATACCTAGTAATCTACTTTATAAACTACTAAATATTTAGTAATATTATATAACTACCTTTAATACCTCCTTTAGAAATATAGTACTTCCTATTAGTTCTTTTAAAAAGTTAAAATTATCTCTATTTATATCTATCTTTATTTACTTAGCTATAAGGCTTCTTAGTAAGATAGATTACCTACTAATAATTTTATAATATTTTAAATATATAGCTACTAAGCTTTATATTAATAGATAAAGCTTAATTATCTAATTTATATTTATAATAATTTTAATTATAATTGCGATCACACTTTCTATTATTTTAAATATTTTTAATCTACTATAGACATATATTTTTTAAATTTTACTAGTCTTAAAAGCTATTTTATAGCTTTTTTTACTAAAGCCTACGTATAGAGATATTTATTTTTAAGTATATTCTTATATATAAGTAGGTAGGGCTTAGTCAGCATAATTATAATTATAATTTTAATTTTAATTTTAGTTTTAGTCGCGATCGCGTCTATAATCTTAACTTTAATTTTAACTTTAATCTTAACTGCAACCTTAATATATAAAATAATATCTATTATATATTAATAGAGCTCTAGCGTACGAATAATTAGATATATATAGTATATAGATATAGTAGTAATAGCGGTAATAGTAATAGAGATTAAAATTTAGCTAGATATAAAAAGAGATAAATAAAAATAAAAATATAAGTGCCTTAGTATAGCTATAACGCTATTATAAGTACTAAAATATATAGTTTTAATAAAAAATAGTGCCTTAGCAGAAGATAGTTAAGATATTAAATAAAATATTAAGGTACTATAAACCACAAGCTTAGGGAGAACTAAAAATTAAATTAACTTAATAATAATCTAACCTATTATAATATTACTTTTTAAATGCCTATCTTCTATACGCCATATTTTATATTATTATAAAAGGGGTAATAGTATTTTATCTATCTATTTTTATCCAGTCAGCTTATGCTCAGCTACTACATTTTTTATAAATAAAATAATAAAATAATAATACCCTAATAGATACTAATTTAGTATTAGAATAAGTATAGCAGCGAGCAGGTCTCTAATAAATAATAAAATTAATTTCTATTTAAGCCCTTATCCCCTCTAACTTTCTTTTTTATATATTATACTAGCGCAGCACTAGCGCTTAAATAAAATATAAATAATTTTAGATATTAAGAGGGTATCCTCTTTATAATTACCCCCTCTTTTTATATAGACGTCTTAGCTATAAAGGATTAGGTTTATATTATAATATTAAATAGAATAATTAGAGACGCTATTAATACGCTTTTATTATAAATTTTTATTACTATATATATTAAGATTCTAGCGTTATAGGATATAATTATACTTTTTTTATTTATAAGTATATTTATTGCGCTGCCGCCGCGTCTATATAAATAATTTTATTTATTTTAAATCTTTTTATCTTCCTACCTTTTTTATACTAAAAAAGAGAGGTTTTTTTTTTTTTATAATATTAATTATTTTTTTTAGTATATACTTATCTTTATACTATCATTATATTAATAGGGCTATAGGCTTTTAAGCCTATAATATATTATTTTATATATTCCTATCGCTACACCTTTACTTATATTATATATAGACTTTACTTACTTAATAATATATTTTTTATTAAAAATTTTTTTCCTTTACTATCTCTGCTACTTAAAGTAGATCCTGCATAATTTATATATTTATTATAATATTAATAGTATTATATACTATAGGCGTTATTTTAATTTTTATAAATACTATAATTTAGTACCTTAAAAGTTTATTTTTTAAATTAATAATTTCCTTTATAACTATAAGCGCCTCGCTAGCGCTGTAAATTCTATTTTTATTTAAATTAAAGTACTTATAATTACTATTTATAAGTATACTTAAAATATTTATTTCTTTATTTAAAAGACTACTAAGAAGGGGCTCTATAAATATTTTATTATTATAAAAGTAGTGCTACTTTAAGTAGTTATAATTAAGCGCCTTACTATAGTAGTAGAAAGTTATTTAAATATTTTAAAATATTTAATATATAAATTTATTAATTACTACACTTTTATATTAATATTATATAATATAGTTTGCTACCTTTTAATATACTTAATATATAGTCCTCTACTCCTATTTCTAAACTTAAAGAGAAAGATAAATAAGTTTTTTAAAAAATAAAAAACCTTAAAATATTTTTAATAAAAAGAATAAGTTACAGCCTACTCCTAAAATCTTTATAAATTAAAAATATATATATAGTGCCGCGCTTACCCCTAATATTATTAAGTCTAATATTATATAGAATTCCCCTACTATCTCCGCTAGTTATATAACTTTTATATATTATTATAATATTAATTAAAGTTTTTAAAACCCTCTTTAAGGAGGTCTTACTAAGAATAAAATCTAAATTAAAATATTTATTAAAATTATTAAGTAGCCTATCCTAACTATAATATATATATTATTAATACACTAGTGCCCTATTATATTTTTATTTAATACTAAGACTTTTTTTAAAATATTAATATTAATTCTTTTTTAGTATACCTTCTATAGCTATATTACAGGGCGGACGCCGGCAACTAGGAGATTCTTAGTTATTAGGAGATTTTTAGCGGATAAATAAAATAATTAAATAGTAATAGTGCTAGCGCGTTTTAATAGTGCGTCTTAGCACTACCTTAAATCCTTAAAGGTAATTCTAGATAGCTCTCTATTATAACTATTTTATATTTAATTTAGGTAGATCTATTAACCTCTATAATACCTCTAGGACCCTTATATTATAGTTATAATTATTAGGATTACTATCCTAATTATAATTAATTTATTATTTAGGCGTAGGCTAATAGCTGCTGTAAGTAGTTATTACTTAAATATTTTAATTTAAAAAGTTAATAATTTTGCCGCGCTGCGGTTACTAAAAAAGTATTAAAAAGAAAAAGGAGGTCTAGCTATATTTTATATTAAAATAATAAAAATTTTATAATTGCGACTGTGATTATAACTATAATTATAAATTTAATTTAATGCTAGATAAGCGGCAGGATATAATTAATTTTATTTACTTAAATAAAGTAATTAAATATTATTAAATATTACCCGCCGCCTAAATAAGATACTAAGTTTTTTACTAGAAACTTAGTAGATAGTATATAAAACGCGACTATTATTTTAAAAATTAATATTAATTTAATAATTTATATTTTACTACCGCGTCGCACGTCCTGCTCTATTAATCTATTTAATTTAAATATATTAATTTTATTTATATAATTATAAAATAAGTTAGAGAGATCTGCGCCCCTAGTAAATTACTTTAGTATAGTATAGTAGCTTATATTAACTTTAGTTAATAATGATTCTATATAATTTAAAATTTTAAACTTTGCAGTAATTAGCTCTATATATTTAATTATATAAAATAATATATGTCTAGATAGTAGTAATTTAATTAAAAAAGATAATAGGGGCGCTAAGTAAAATTTAATCTCTAAATAATTATAATTAACCTTTAAATAACTGCAATAAGTAATTTATATTAAAGTTTTATTATATAAAGCTAAGTGGTCCCCGCCTCGCCTTATAATTACTAAATAATTTAGATATTATAATAATTATTTACGCTTAATAAGCTTCTTAATAGTTAAAATAAAGTACCTTTAAGCCCTAACCTTCTTAGTTCTCTAAATAATATTTATATACCTCCGCCTAACAGCGGCATTAATTAATAATATAATTTTAATAACTTTTATCTAGCGCTTAAATATTTTAGTATTAATTTTATTAGTACTTCTAGTAGTAGATTTTAATTTAGATTATAATTTACTAGTTTATTTATAGCTCCTTTATTATTACTACCTACGCCTATATACCTATATAATTAACTAATTCTTAATTTAAGTAAAAAATAATACTATTAATAACTAGCTAAAGCTGTAGCTGGCGACTTATTATAGTTATAAATAATTTAAGTAACTTAGTTATAACTTATATAAGAATATCGCTTAAGCAACTTAACTTATAATTAAAAAGAAATTACTATAAGTAGAGGTTCCTTTAAGTCTAATAATAAGAATAAGGATTTTAATAATTTTATAACTTAATTATATAAGCGGACTAATTAATTAAAAACTTTTATTAAATTTAAAAAGGAGTAGCGAGTTACCTTTATAATAGAAGACTTTATTAATTAGATAGTGACTAGCTAAGACTAGGCCCTATAAAAAACTTTAAAGACTACTATAATTACCTACTAATAATACTAATTTAATTTTATTTTATAATATTTTATTTTTCTGCGCCTATTACTATTTACTAAAAAAATTATTATTAACTACCTACTAGCTTAATAGGTAGAGATAGTAATTTATAAGGGATATTTTATTATATTAATTAAAGGCTATAACTAGTATAAAAATTTAATTACTTATTATAAGCTTACTTCTAATAATAATTTTAAAAGTTTTATTTTAAGTAATTTATAGTACACTTAGCGATTACTCCTTAGCGTAGTATAATATATAAAAGACTTTTATTAAGACCTTTAAGTAATTATTAAAATTAAAAATAGTCTCTACGCCCGCTTAAAGACTCTTTTAATTTAAATAAAAATTTTTTAAGTAAAATTAAATGCTACTAATATTAAGCGTCTTAATTTAAAGAAGAAAGTTATTAAGGTATTAATTATTATAATAGCGCTTAGTGTAAAGAATAAGAATTTATTATAAAAATATTAGTAGCTTTTTAAAAACTGCAAACGCCTTAACGCTAATAAAATAGACTTTTAATAATTTTTTAAGCTAGAAGTTAACTATAAGTAATTAAAAATATATACTATTTTAAATATTATAGCCTATAATAGCTTTAAGCGCTTATAAAAAGAGCTAAAGGCTAAATAATAAGAGTGTTACGGCTGCTACGCCGCAACCGAAGTATGGGAATTATAATAAGGGTAATAAGGACTAGTAGGAGGGAAGCGTAAGCAGCGATTACGCTTACTATAATAATTTACTAGATTATAATTATAGGTCGGACGCTAAGCATAATATAGATATATAAAAAAGGTTATATAACTAGACTCTATAGGCTCTATAATATAGAGCCTATAAAGCCTAGCTCTATAGGCTCTGTGTAATAGAGCTATAAAGTTAATTTATACTTATAAATATATAATAGCGGCCGCTTACTTTAGATAATCCTTATTATTAATTCTTAATTTAGTTCTACTGTCCCTTACTTCTGCAGTAAAGATTACTATTAAATATTTAGTAATAATAACCTTATTATATTAATTAACATTTAACTTATATAATTTATACCTACCCATCCGCTCCTCTTAACTCACTATACCCTAACGCGCACACCCTCGGTCCACGGGACTACAGAGTGTGCCCCGTAATAAAGAGCTAGTTTTTACTTATACTTAAATTTTAGAATTATAAGTAAAGCTCTTAGCTATTTTTTATATTATACTTTATAAATAACTGCTTAACTAAAAATAATTTAAATTTTCTACTTATTTAGTTACTATTTTAGAGTTTTAGTAAATAAATAATCCTTATAAATATAGTACGCTATATATACTTATTATTAAACTTAGCTATTTACTAGTATAGGACCCTTTACTATAGTACTATATATATAATAGGCGCACTATATATTAATTATTTATATATAATTTTATATAAAACTTTTTATTTATTAAGCTATTAGCTGTGTACTTAGCGCAGCCTAAATTTTTAAAAATATTTAAGCTTTTTAAAGTGCTAGAATTTAATATAAAGAAAAATATAAAGTATAAATTATAGTATATCCTCCTTTTAAATAAACTATAAACTATTAATAATAAAACTAGTTATATTTATTACACGCGAAGCCGATTATAAGATAAAATTATTAAAATAGTATATTTAGTGCTATTATATATCTATATAGTTACTAAATTATTATATTTACTTAATTACGTCCTCCTTAATAACTATAATATAATTAACGTCTAGAAGAAACTTTACTTATAAAAGCTTAAGTAAAAGTTTAGTAAAATTCTTTTTAAATAGGAAGTTTACTTCTTAGTTACTATATTTTACCTACTCTATTTAACTAATTTTAAGAAAAGCTAATATATATACTAATTATTTTATATTAAACTAGCTAAGTAAGCATTAATTAAAATAATTATTAATAAGTTTTATAAGTAGTTTATAGACCGCGCCTTCCTCTAAAAATACTTACTTAAAGAAATTAATATAGGCTGTAATATTATTATAAAAATTAAAATAATAGCACCCTTATTCTTATTCTTATTTTTTAAAGGATAGGAGTTATTACTACTATAATTTTTATTTTAATAATTTCTAAGTCTAAGCCTTAAACTTCGGCTAAAAAGATATATAGCTATATATAATAAAAGCTTATTATATTAACTACTAAAAAATACTACTTCAATTATAATAAGCTAAATTATTAGGTTACTAATTTATAGGTAAAGTACTATAGTAATAGCCTAATGTTAAGACCACAAGGGTAGCTAGTCCTAGAGGTTAAGATTAGTTCTTAGGCAGGAGTAACTAATAGAGAGAGAAGGGTTATTAACTACGTAAGTAGGTTAATAGGGTAGTTAGTATTAGTATTATAAATAATACTAAATTAATAAGGAGGCCTAAGTAAATCTAAATAATAGATTAATAAATAGGTTAAATATAAGTATCTTAGTAGGATACTTAAGTCTCTATATATATAATTAGTCCTATAAGTCCTATTATCCTATAAGTTCTAAAATCCTATAAGTCCTAAAATCCTATATTTACGTATAATTATATCTTATTAGCTTCTATATTTTTACTTATTCTATAAGTTTTAAAATTCTATGCGGGACTTTAGTCTATATATTATATATAATAGTTAGGACTAGTATTAGTTATATATTTTAAGTAATCTAGGATCTAGTAACTAAAAGTAAAAATAGTTATAATAATAAGCTCCTGCCCTATTTTATATAAATTATAATATTATCTCCCTCTTTTCTATCCTTATATCCTTATAAGTATACTAAAATCCTATTCTATCTAGTTCGATTATTATTAAGCCAATTATCTTAAGAAGAACGCCGTTTATATTATAGTTATTTATATATATTATATTAAAAAGTTGTTGCCTTATTATCTATTATTCTTATATAAGAAATATATAAACTGTATAAGATTTAGTATTTAAAAATATAAACTAAAAAAGATATCTTTGCCTAATTATTTTAAAATTAATTAAAAGATAAAATATTTAGAAAAGTTAAAAGTAGAAAAAGAGGCGAAGTTATATATTAAAAAGGAGTTAGTAAAAATTACTTTACTATGTATATAGTAGGCTTATAAAAAGATAAGCTATTTATAGAAGTAGTATAAGTTTCTTTAATAAAAAAATAAGAATTATTTAATAAAGGAATATTAACTATAGATAAGTTAAAGCGCTTAAAAGTATAAAAAAAGTTAGTATTAGTAATTACTTTTATTAATTTATAGGCTGCCTTAGGAGCTAAAATAGTTAATTAATTCTTTATTTAGGGGTTCCCTAGTCCTCTTACTAACGCTTAAGTATATTATTTTTAAAGGTATATATATAATAAGTTATATTTATTCCTTTTTAACCTTTACTACAAGAATTAGTTAATTATTAGTTTATAATTTTTTAGATTTTTAATTAGTTTCTAGGTATTTTCGCTGTTAGAATACCCTTTTTATTTAATAAGGAATTTTTTTATTTTTTAATACTAATTATATTGTATATTAAATATTTTTTTAATTTTAAATTCTATTTCTTCCTTAATTTAGTAATAAAAGGTAGTTTAAATTAGCGTTTCTGGGTCTGCTAGTTCTAATAATAATATATAAAATATTAAATATATTTTTATATCTAGCGGTAGTTCTAACTTATAGTTTATTAGTAATATTTATTTAGAAATAAAAAATAGTCTAACTTTAATATAATTTAGTTTTCTATATTTCTTCTTCTGTGTGCAAAGATTTTTTATAAATAAGTATATTTTATCCCTCTTCTTTAGCTAAGGTGCCGTTTTTTATTTCTTATTAATATAAAAAATTATTTATTATTAAAACTTCTTAAGGTTTTCTTGTAATTCTTTATATATTTATTTTATAATTTTTACAGTTTTCTCTGCTTCTACTATGTTAATAACTATTAATAAAATTTAATTAAAGAGATATAGATATTTTCTATAGTTTATATAATATAGTGTAATTCTTATTATTATTAATTCTTTATTATTATATGCTATCTATACTAAGAGTAATAATAAAACTTAATTATTTTTCTTCTTATTGTAGTAGATGCGTAGGTATATTTCTATTATTTAGTTTATACGTTCTATTTATCTATCTATTTATAGATAATAAGCTATTAATAGCTTTTATTTTATTTTAATAAGTACTATAAGTGTAATTTAATAATTTAATATAAAGAGTTTATCTCTATTGCTAATAATTATCTTTAGTATATTATAGTATCTTATAAGTTTATTAAGTATAAGGTATTTTAGCTGGTCTATAATATATTCCTTCTTATAGGGTATTATTTTAGCGTACTTTATAAATCTATCTATAATAACTAATATTATATTATACTTAACTTTTATAGTTAAGTCTGTAGATCTTAGTAGTTCTATAATAAAATCTATAATAATATCTTCTTATAGTGCTATAAGTATTTCGATGGCTTATATTTCTCTATACTTTAAATATATTATATACTTATTCTTTTGGCAGTCTATATACTTTTTAATATAAATAGTTATAATTTCCTTAATTCCTTTAAAGTTATAGTTTTATTAAATTAGTTCTATTATCTTACTAATTCCGGAATATCTGTAAAAAGGGTTATTATAGTATTATTATATTACCTCCTCCTATTATTCCTTTAATATATCCTTAATAATTATTATTAGTTAATTAAGTTCTATTATAGGTTCTAACGATCTGTCTTTATTTTCCTTAAAAATTATTAAATATATCTTAATTTTATCTTTTATAAGATTTTTTTTCTATTAAAAGTATCTGCTTATTTATTCTCTTTTCTTAGTATATATAGGATTTTAAATTTATACTATCTAAGGGCTTTTAACTATTGCGCTTATTGCGGTATTAATTCTTTTATTATTATAAATTATAATAGGTTCTTATAGTCTATAAAGATTATAAGTTTTAAGTATCTATATATATAAATTCTCTAGTATTTAAGTGCTTTAATAATAGTATATAATTCTTTATTATAGATATTATAGCGTGTTTCTATATTAATAAATTTATAAGAGTAGTAAGTAATAAAGTATTATTATCTATCTCTTTTTTATTTTGCGTATACTCCAATAGCTAAGTTACTTATATTAGTTTTTATATATAGTGGTTTGTCGCTTTTAAAAGCAACTAGGACTAGTGCACTAATACTTATTTATACTAGCTATTTAAAAGCTTAATTATATTATTTTATCTATTTAAATACTATATCTTTCTTAATTAATACTGTTAAGGGTATAGTGATCTTAAAGTAATTTTTAATAAATTATTTATTAAATTTATAAAATTTTAGGAATTCTTATATATCTTTTATAGTTTTTAGGATTAGTTATACTTATATAGTTTTAATTTTATTTAGGCTTATGTTAAAGCCTTTTATATTAATAATATATTTTAGGAATTCTAATTTTATAATATAGAATTTGCATTTTTCTAGTTTAATCTTTAAATAGGCTTTCTATAAAGCTTTTAATATAATTTTAATATACTCTACGTGTTCTTACTTATTTTCTAAGTATATAAGGATGTTATTTAAGTAGGTAACTACGAAGATGTTAAGGTAGTTCTTAAGTATATTATTAATTAATTCTTAGAATATTATTGGTGCATTAATTAGTCTAAATAGTATAATTATATACTTAAATAGGCTATATTATAATCTAAACGCTGTCTTTTATTTTTTACCTTTTTTTATTTTAATAAGGTAGTATTCGTCTTTTAAGTTTATAACTATAAATATCTTGGCTTTTAAAAGTCTGTCTTATAATTCTAATATATTTAGTAATAGGTATCTATTTTTAATTATAATATTATTAAGTGCTTAATAGTTAATATATAGTTATAATTCTCTATTTTTCTTAAGTATAAATATAAATAGACTTACTATAGGTAATTTTAATTCTTATATATATTCTTTATTAAGATTTTTTTAATAAAATCCTTTTTCTATTAGAATTCTTTTCCTAACTTATTATATAATAGTCTAAAGGGTGGCGTTTTCCCTTCTTTTAGGTTAATTATATAATTCTAAAGTTAGTACTTAAATAAGTTTACTTTTCTTTCCTCTTCCTAAAATAAATAACTCTATTCTTTATATTTATTAGAAATATTATAAGTTATATATTTCTCCTTCTTATACTTTTTAATTTAATAGTACCTGCTAGCGTCTGTTAAAAATAATTCTAGTTTATTAACTTTCTATTATAAGTTTAAATTATTAATTATGCTCTTATCTGCTATTAGCGTTATATAATATATAGATTCTAATTATAATATATATTTATAGTTCTTTATTAAAAGCTCTCTCTTTCTTTAATATATCTATAGGTTATGCTTTTATAGCTAGGGGATATCTAGGATTAAGTTATATTAACTTATATTTAAAATATTTAAAATAATTCTCTTTTAGTATTTATAAATTTTAAGTATTATTATAATTTTAAGTTATATATTTAATTATCTTAGTAATCGGCGTCTATTCGCGATATAAATAGTTAAAGGGGTTTTTTTAAGTTATTCTTTAAGTCTAGCTCTTTGAATAGTTTTTTTTAAAATAAAATTCTCTTAGGCTCTTAAATCTAGTAAAGCTTTAATTTATATTCTTTTATTAAGCGTTACTAGTAGCTTAATAAGTAATACCTAGTTAGTTACTAGTATATTTAATTTTATTATAGCTCTACTAAGTCCGCTTATTAATCTAAAAAAGACTATTTACTTTTTTTATCTACTTACTTACGTTTAAAGGGTTTACTTACCTCTATTATATTAAGCTATTTATTTTTACTAAATCTGAATATAGCTTTAATTTTTATATACTTTTAGTAATTCTTATATAAGTATGTCTACTAATGTTCTTATATATATATACTATTAATAATAAGTATTATTACTATATTTTCTCCTTTAAAGTATTTTAGAAAGTATTATCGAGTTCGCTTATCCTAAAGATATATATTATAGTTATTAATTAGGTAGTTAAATTATTTTTATTAGTAGCGAAGCTGCTTAGAGAGGAATAAATATTTTTTTAGCCCTATAGTAGATAGTATATTAATTATAGTTATATAGTTTCTAGTTAATGTATGTATATTTAGAGTTTTAGTAATTTAATATATAATCCGGTTTGTAGGTTTCTTTCTTGTTTTTATAGACTTTTTATTTTAACTATTATTAGTACCTTTCTTATCCCTATTAAATATTAGCTTTATTAATGTATTTAAGTTACTAATTATTTAGGTATAGGATTAATCCTTTAGGAAAATTTATATTTTATAGTTAGAATTCTTCTTCTTAAGGTTCCGTTTATGTAAGTTTATTAAGGTACTCTATAATATTAATTAGTTTAATTTAAGAATATGGCGTAGGTGCTCGCGCTTATATAAGTTTAAAGTTATTAATAAATTCTTTATATAGATCCTTATAAAGCCGTGAATTATTTAAGTCTAAGTGTTTATTTAGGTCTATATTACTTATACTATTTATAATAATCTATTTATTTTTATTGTCCTAATCGTTGGCGACGGTAATTATATTTAATTATTTAATAACTTTATTCTTAGATCTACAGTTCCTAGTAATATAACTTAATTTATTATAATTAAAATAAGTGCGTTGCTTCTTTTAATTAAATAAAGTCCTTTTTTAAAGTTTACTAAAGGCGCGCTTAAGTCTATTTAGTCTATTAGTATTTTTAAAAGCTTTATTTTATATTTTAGTTTTCTTCTTCTTTTTTCTTATTATTATATTATCCAGTTCTATCGGCTGGTAGCCGTAGGGGTTATTTATAACCTATTATTTAGTAGTAGTTATATAGTAACTAGTTCATCCGCTTAACTTATTATATATAGATTAGAATTTCCTATAATTCTTATATTCTTAGTATAATTCGTGCCATTTTATATTAATCCTAATAATTTTATTATAAAATTCTTATATTATATTAATCGCGGCTCCGCTGCGTAGAAGTTCTTTATATATAAATTTCTTAAAACTTTATTTATATATTTTGCGTAGGGAATTGTTATTTTATTAGGTTTATATAATATAGTATTTAAACTTTGCGGTATATTTAGCTGCTAAGTATATTTATTAAAGGTATTAGATAGCTTCCTTAGCGTAAAACTTTTTATTAACTAAATTAAAGAGTTGTTTAATCTAAGTATAGAAGATACTATAGTTTTTAATAAATTAATTAATTTAGTCTCCTTCTTAGTTTTCTATTAAAAGGTATACTTTAATATATAGCTAAATCTAGTTAGCTAGTTTATCTCTTATATATATAGCAGTAAAGATAACTTTATCCTTGTCTTCTATATTCTTATTAATATAGTAGAAGTATAGGTTAAGTTAGAGTAGCTATATCTTAAATTTACGTTAATTACTATTATATAAGTCCGGTTTAACAGCTTTACTGTTAGGATTATTAAATAAAGTAAGGTTGTTAAAGTTATTTATATTAAGGGTGTTTAAAATATTAAGACTACGAGGGTAGCTAGTCTTAAAGGTTAAAGTTAGTTCTTAGACAGGAGTAATTAATAGAGAGAGAAGGATTATTAACTATATAAATAGATTAATAGGGTAGTTAGTATTAGTATTATAAATAATATTAAATTAATAAGGAGGCCTAAGTAAATTTAAATAATAGATTAATAAATAGGTTAAATATAAGTATTTTAGTAGGATACTTAAGTCTTTATATATATAATTAGTCCTATAAGTCCTATTATCCTATAAGTCCTAAAATCCCATAAGTCCTAAAATCCTATATTTATATATAACTGTATCTTATTAGTTCCTATATCTTTATTTATTCTATAAGTTTTAAGATCCCGTGTGGGACTTTAGTTTATATATTATATATAATAGTTAGGACTGGTATTAGTTATATATTTTAAGCGACCTAGGATCTAGCGGCTAGAAGTAGAAGTAGTTATAATAATAAGCTCCTGCCCCACTTCGCGCGGATTGTAATACCTAACACCTTTGCGACTAATTAAATACCTTTATTATATTTTTACCTCTATTTATAATAAAGTAATTAATAACTTAGAAATATTATACGCGCTATTTAGATATACTAAAAAGCCTATTATTTTAAAGGCGCCTTAAGCGAAAGCAGTATTAGACTTAAAAAAAACTATAAAAATATTTATTAAAATTTTTATTAGCTTTTAAGTAAAAGCGCGCTTAAGAATTAATAAAGTATAAAATAAATAATACCCTTATATAATTAAAATAATATATATAAGACTTTAAATTAGCGGTAGAAGCTGGGCCAGATTCTATTTATTTATATTAAATTTTAGCTACTATTACCTTTAACTAGCTAATTCTTAATATATTATAATTATAGTTTAACTATCTTATTAAATTAAACACTTTTAGGGAATCAATATATATATAGTAGTTTACTAATACTAGTGCTAGCGCTAGCTTTATTAATAAATAATATATTTAATAATACTAAATTTTTTAATATAAGGTAAATACTTTAATTAGTCTAGTCCTAGCTAATAGGAAAATTATTAAAAAATTAAAGGAAGCTGTAGATTTTACTATTTACTATAATATATATTTATACTATATAATTTACTTTATTACTAATATCAATTTTAATATAATCTTAAAAATAGACTAGCTGTAGTAATATAATCCTATACTAAAGTTATAAGAATAGTTAATAATTTTTAACTCCGTTTACTATTATATAAACTGCCTATAATATAGGCGATTAAAAATAATATACTATAAAGAAATCTTTAATAGTAGATAGCTCCCTCTAACTAAAACTAAAAAAATAGAGTTAATCTTTAGTATAATAACCTATTCTATAGTTATATAATAACTTAAGGATTATATTTAAATATAGTTCTAAAACTAAAAATATCTATTCTAATTAGATAATAGCTAAATATTTATATTATATATAAACCTAGCAGCTATTAGTTAAACTAATTATAATAAGTATATAAATAAGATAAGTAGGCCGCCCTAAAATATAACTAATATTTTATTTAAGTTTCTAAGAGCCTATTATAAAATAATTTATATATTTAACTTTAGTAAGGCTAATAAGCTTCCTCCCAGCTAAATAAGTATAAATTACTTAATTAAATTAACTAATTAGCGGCCGCCGTAACCTTATATATATAAATTATTATAACTTAAAGCTTTAGCAGTTAAAAAATATATTAATAAAATATTAGCTAAAGGATTTATTTAATTTAGTTACTCCCTTTTACCGCACTAGTACTAGTAGTTTATAAATTAAAAAGCAGGCTTTAAATATATATTTTTTATTAAACACTAAATACTATAATAAAGAAGAACTAAATTATACTATTTTTAATTAAAGAAACCCTAGCAAGGATAAATAAAACCTATATTATAATTATTTTAGATATTATTGCAGCATTTAACACTATATATATAAAAAAGGGGATAAAGAAAAGATAGTATTCCTTTATTAATATAAACTCTATAAGTATATAATAATATTATTTAGCCTTTATAACGCTCTAGGGATTTTTTAGAACTTTATTAATAATTTATTATAAGAGTATCTAGACAACTTCTACACTATATACTTAAATAATATTTTAATATATAGTAAGGATAAGAGTAAGTATAAAAATATATACTTTAAATACTCTGCTAATTAGATTAAGTATACGTCTTTATAAATATTAATAAATACCGCTTTTACACAGAGAGGGTGAAATACTTAAATTTTATTATTACTACTTTAAAAATTAAAATAAACTTAAAAAAGGTATTTATTATACTAGCTTAATAACTATTTAAATACTTAAAGGATATTTAAGCCTTTCTTAGTTTTATAAACTTTTATAGATAGTTTATTTATAAATTTAGTATAATTTATAAGCTACTTATAAGCCTTACTTAAAAAAATATACCTAAAGAGTTCTTTTTAATTACTATATAGTCTCTAATAGGGCGAGCTTTTAAAATACTTAAAAAGGTATTTATTAGTACTTTAGTACTTAGGCATTTTAATCCTGATAAGAAAATCTAATTAAAAATAAATATTTTTAATTTTATTATAGTAGTAGTCCTATCCTAAATAGATAAAAATATTTTATACTTAGTTATATTCCTCTTTTATAAGATAATCCTAATTAAATATAATTATAAAATTTATAATAAGGAGCTGCTAGCTATTATCTAAATATTTAAAAAATAGTATATAAATTTAGCTAGTACCCTTTCCCTAATTAAAATTCTCTTAGACTACTAAGCCTTATAATATTTTATAACTAATAAATAATTAAATTATTATTAAGCGCAATAGGCTAAATTTCTTATTAAATTTAATTTTAAGATTTGCTACTAATCTAGAAAATAAGATATTAAATTAAATATATTTACTAGATAACTAAGTAACTTATTTTAAAATAATAATAATACTTACTATAAATATTAGGTCTAAGTAGTTTTATGCCCTAAGCTCTTTAAAAAGGAAGGAAGCTACTATATTATTACTTTAGTATTTACTATTATTAAGTAAGTTAAGTATATATCTATTACGCTTATAAAAGCTTTATATATATATACTATACTAGTGCTATAAGAAACTATTATAATAAATATTATAAAATTAGGGGATAATTTTATCTATAAGATATAAAAGGCTAGACTAAAGAATATAATATATTAGGCTATTTAGGAGGTATTTTAATAAAACGCCTATTAATTACTAGCTAATTTAATTAAGTAAGATTTTTAACTAAAAATTTTTAATTATATTTTTTAAGGCGAGCTACTTACTATTTAAAAGTAAATATATATATTTAATAAAAAGAGCTGCACACTAGAATAATAAGTAAGTATTATAATATACTAGTTATAGGGTACTTAAAATAAAAAGATATATATACCTAAGTTACCTAATGTTATTACTAGCTATAATTAACTATTAATATTATAAAATATATTAAAACCTACCTAATATATTAAAGGAATAAAATTAGCCGCAAACTAAAATATAAACTACTTTAATTACTTTTTATTCTTAATTAATACTGGCAATATATTTTAATAGACTTTATTATAAATTTTTTACTTAGTATAGTGTAAGAATATTTTTATTAAAATATTTTAGTAGTAGTTAACTAGTTAAGTAAGAAAAAGAAGTTTATTATTATAAATAGAATAGGGGCCCCTATAATAATAAATACTTTCCTTTAGTAGATATAGTAGAAAGAGGGCTATTCTAAGAAAGTAGTTAATAACTAAGAAAAATAATTTATTTTATATTTCTAGAGAGAGCTATATATTAAATTAAGTTATAAATTTAAACTTTCTACTACGTATTATCCTAAGACTAATAGGTAGACTAAGAATATAAATACCTAGTTAAAATAATACCTACGCTTATATATTAACTACTAATAAAATAATTAGGTAACCTTTTTATTAATTACTAAATTTATTATAAATTTAATTTTAAGTAATTTAACTAGTATATTTTTATTTATAATAATTAAAGGATATTAGCTGCGGGATAATATAAATAAATAAATTATTAAAAAGATTATAAACTTAAAATAACTATTTACTTTTACCTAAATAAATAGGAAGTAGGCCTAGTAACTTATTTAAGTTATTACTAAGCTATAAAATTTCCTTTAAAATAACTTAAGCTAGGCGCGCGAGAAATAAATTAAATATATTAATAAGTATTACGCGCCCGCCCTTTATATTAAAATTAATAATTAAATTATATTAAACGCGCGTAATCTAATTATAAAGTAATTTAGTTATTTATTAGATTGTAAGAATTATAGCCTATTTTAGGTTACTTAAATTATAGGGAATACCGCTTTTAAGCTAAATTTACTCTTAGAAATAGAATAATTTTATAATATCTTTTATATTTAGCTATTATATAGATATAATAGTAAGCCTCTATTAAAATAAATATAAAACCCTAATAGGGTAGAGCTTAAAGAGGACTATAAATAATATAATATAAAGAGTGTTTTCTCCTACTAATATTTAAAGAAGGCTAATTTATATAAAAAAGACTAGCTACTAAAATATAAAGTTTAATAATTTAATTAAGAGGGCCTGCTAACTTAGGAATTCTATTATAATTTAATTTATAATACTACTTTATAACTTATTATAGAGTTTTACTACGCCAACCCTTAAAAGCCCCTTATATTTACTAATTTTAATAACTTAGCAGTATAATAAAATACTATAGTAAAAGTATTAGACGCAATAATATAACTAACTAAAAAGATAAATAATTATAAACTTATAATAGATATATAAGCAGTGGATATATAAAAGTATATAATAAATATTAGAGGATAGACGAGCTAAATAATATAGACTTTAGAGATTAAGTGCGTGTGGAAAAGTTAATTAATTAATATATAAGAAAACTAGCTCTAAAAGCTAAATATATAGTATACTTTAGAACTATAGTTCTACTACTTTATAAACTTATAAGCTTTATTTATAAGCTTATTAAATAGATATCTCTCTTTTATAATATACTCCCTAGCTTAATAAGTAGTTAGTAAATTACTTTTAAGCTTTTTAAGCTGCCTGTAAAATTACTAGAATTTTAGTAGAGTATTTATTTAATACTTTTATAGAAAGCTTCTATAAGCTACTCTAATTATAAAGTAAATTCTTAAATTATTTTAAAATTTTAAGTATAGGGCTCTTAGCTGCTATAACTCTAGAGTAGTTATACTTCTTTAAAAGAGCTTTTATAAGCTATTTAAAATATAAAACTAATTTTTAAGCTATTTTAAAGTTTAAAAAGTAGGGCCCTTAACTGCTATAACTCTAAAGTAGTAGTATTTTTAGAAAAAGTTCTTATAAGCTATTTAAAGTATAAAGTAAGTTTTTAAGCTATTCTAAAACTTAAAAAATAGGGCCTTTAGCTGCTACAACTCTAGAATAGTAATATTTTTAGAGAAAGCTTTTATAAGCTATTTAAAATATAAAATAAATTTTTAAGCTATTTTAAAGTTTAAAATATAAAACTTTTAGCTACTATAGCTCTAGAGTAGTAATACTTTTAATTTTTAGCTTAATTTCTCCTATTTAAGCTTTTTAATTATTTTAGTTATTAGTAAATTTTTAAACTAGTCTCTATTAAGCTTTTAATAAAAGAGTTACTATACTAAGCGCGTGTATATATACTATTTTTTATTAATTATTTAGCGCTGTGCGCCTAGGCCTATATATACCTTTTTATTCTATATATAAAATAAAGACCTCTTTTATTATTTTTATTTTTTATAATTTTTTTTATACTTTATTATCTACTTTTATTTTATTTTATTTTATTTTACCTACTCTGCCAGCTTTACTAACTTTATTTATTTTACCTACTTTACTAACTTTATTTTTAGTTATTTTACCTATTCTATTTACTTTAATAGTAAAATTATTTAGTTTTCTACTATAATAGCGTAGCTACTATTATAGGGTGATAGTTTTAAACTCTTTTACTTTTTAATTTAATTAAAGCTTTTACTAATTATTTTATAGGCTTATTAAACTTTTACTTTTACTAAAGATTTCTACTCCTTTACTAAATATATTAAAAAGAAACTCCGCCTCTAGCCTACTTAAGAGAAACTTTTTACTTATAAAAAATTAATTAAATAATTTTTTATTAATAAGGAGTTTACTAATAATAAGAAAAAGCTACCTACTTATAAGTATTATACTCTTTTACTAGTTACTTTATATACTTATAAATATTTAGTTAAGAAGTCTCCTTTACTTACTACTTTATAATAATTTTATATTATTAAGTATAAAGCCGTCCGCTCCCTAAGCCCTAAGAACTTAAATAGATTTAAATATAAATTTATTCTAGAGAATTTTAATAATAATAATAAACCTACTTCTAATCTTTTTAAAAATAAAATATTTACTTATTACACTCTTAACTATACTAAGTCTAGTAAATTTTCTTTTATTCCTATTTACCTGCTTTTTTTAAATTAACTATTATTAAGTATTAAGCGTAAGATCTTCTATTTAGGCTATATAAAGTTTATACTTAAAGGTAAGTCTAATAGTAAATACTAAAATTATAAAAATATTTTTAATAGGCGCTATTAGCGCTACTCTTTTAATTACTTTTATATTTTTATATAAATATTCTCTAAGCTCTTTTTTTAATTTTTACTTATTTAAATTAGGCCTGCTAATTATTATTTTATTTATAATTACTTTTTATAGCTTTATTAAAAGAGAAAGCTTAATATAAGTTTTAAATTATAAGCTCTACTAATTACTATACTAATTAATTATAGGCTGTAATATTAAAGAAGGCTTAAATTACTATAAAAATAATATTAGCACTATATAAGGGTAAAAATACTAAAGAAAAGCTTTTTAATAAAACTTTAGCTGCTCTAATTATTAATAAATACTATAAATAGGTCTTTAAATTCTTGAAATAGCTTATTAAGCTACTATTTATCTAGTAGTTATTTTACTCTCTTATATAGTAGTTTTATAGCTTTATAATATTTAGGTTTCTTAATTTATTTTTTATTATACTTTATAATTAGTTCTTTAACGCTTTTTAAGTTTAGTAGCTCTTTAAAGTAGTTAAACTACTATTTTAATAAAGCCTTTATAAACCTATCTATAGGTATATTACTTATTTTTAAATACTAAATTTTAAATAATCTTTTAGCGTGCTCCTAGCGTAACTAAAGATTTCTAATATTTATATAGTATAGTATAATAGTAATTTACTTATTCTATTCTACTATTAGCCTAATTATTTACTTATTATTATAAAAGATTTTTTAAATATTACTTAAATTAAGTATAAACTCTATAAAGAATCTTTTAAGTATTATAGCTTCTTTACTTATATACTTTAGCGCTATAAGTTCTATTTTAATAATAAAAGTAATTATTATTAATTAGTAAGTAGTCTTTTATACTATAGTATCCTTAAAGAGTATTATAATATAGCTATAAGAAGATCGTTTAGTTTTTAAATTATTTATAAAAGAAGTATTTCTATAAATTATAAATTCTAAGCTTATTATAGCTCTATATTAAATTACCTTTTAATAAAAATTATATAAAAATATTATTAGGCGCTCTATAGCCTTAAAATACTTTTTATTTAAATTAGTTAAAAAGTAGGAGAGCTTTATAACTAAAAAATAATATTAAGTTATAGTATAATTACTATATATAATATAGATTTTATACACTTTTAGTACGCCTTAATCTCCTACTTAATTACTTAACTTTTATACCTTAGAAGCTTAATTAAAGATAGTAGTATTTTTAATAAGTATATTATTAAGTTTAAATTAAATTTCTTAGCTATCTTTTTAATATAAGTATTGTAAATAAGGGCAATTATTCTAGTCTCTTTATTTTTAATTACCTAAACTCCTAAAAATTATTTTATAGATTCTTTTTCTTTAAGCTTATATTTATCCTAAATTTATTTAATAAGTTTTATAATTTCTTTCTACTAATCTTTATAATAGAGAATTAGAATATCATTTATATAAAAGAGTATAAAGATCTTTTAATTTTTATTAAAGAATATATAAGGCTTCTTTTTAAAAGTATAAAAATTAATTATTAGTAAGGTACTTAAGAATTTTTTATATTATAAAAGAGGTAAATCCCTTAGCCTATAAAAAGCTCTTTTAAGCTTAATATAATATTTTAACTTATAATAGTTATTAAATAATTTATAGAGCATAGGATTATCTTTATTAATAAAAGTGTTTAGGAACGCGCCTACTATATTAAATTATAAAATTTTTAGGTTAAATTTGACTGCAATTATAATTATAATTTAAAATAATTTTACTATAAGCATTATAATATAAATAGAAATAATTATATTAATTTACTATAGATCTCTTTTAACTATTATATAAGTTTTGTATTTAGTAAAGTAGTTATTCTAATTATATTTATATATAAATACCTACTTTAGTGGGAGTGGGCGCTTACTTATTAAATTATTTAAAATTTCCTTTTAGGTTTCTATTTTAAATAATATTAAAATCTCTTTATAAATAGTATCCTAAATAGCTATTTTAATTTATACCTAAAAAGCTGTTTCTAAATTATTAATAAAGGGGGAAGCTTAATTATCAATAATTAAATTTTTAATAGTAAGGGCTTAAGCCTTATTTTTAGAGTATTTTAAATTATTATATTTATTATAACTAGCTCTTTATAAGCTTCTTAGGCTTTAGTAATACTAAAAAGAAAGGAGTTTAGAAAATTAAATTAAAATTTATTTAAGAACTTAAATAGCGTTTTAATAATTATTATATATACTTTTTAATTTACTATACTACCCTCTAGCGTGTTAATATTTTCTTAATTTTAAATACACTGTTTATAGCTTAAATAAATAAATAATTTTTATACCTATTACTTATATTATCTCCTAATAGGTAGTAGTACTTCTACTTTTATAAATAGATTAGAGTCTTATCTTACTATTTAAAAGGTATTAGTAAAGTTTAAGCACTTTATATATTAGCTTAGTAATTCTAATTTTAACCTACTTATTTTATTAGTATAGCGCGCTTTCTATAGGCTATTTAAAAAATTATTATCTTTAATAACTTTACGTTCTAGTGTAGGGTTTAGAGTAATAAGGTCTAAGTAATTAAAAAGCTATAAAAAAATTTATTATTATTTACTAACTTAGCTAGTAACTCCCTTACCTTTAGTTTAATTATTAGAATATTCCCTTAATAGACTAACTAAAAGAATATTTTTTTAATTAATTATACTTTTAAGCTAGTGCTTAGATAGGTTTCTCTAATTATTATTATTATTTTACTTTTTAAATAATATATTAGTATATTTAAGAACTTTATTAAATATTTCTTTAGGGTTAACTATTTTATCTTTATTTAAACTATTTATAAGCTCTATAATTTCTTCTCTAGTAAATATTAGATTCTTATTTTTAATATAGAAGGATTACTTATTAAATATTATATTATATATTATTATTATTTAGTTAAGCACTAAAATTTATATTTTATAAATATTAAAAGCTTTATAGCCTACTAAATATTTAATATAACTTTTAAGTATTATTTTAAAGTCGCGCCTTTTATAACCTACTATTCTATCCCTATTTAAAGGGTATATATAATAATTATATATAAATACGCCGCTTTAATCTAGTTATAAATTAATTAGCGCGCTCCTTATATACTTTAATTAATACTATTTAAAATATTATATAAACTATATATTTAGCGCCTTATTTAGAGAGATTATATATTTAGAGAGAGTAGGGCTTATATTAATTAAATAAGCAGCTATAAGTATTATTTTAAATTATAACTTATTTAGTAGGTTAACGCTAAGCTTTATTTTTAAAGCTTTAATAATTATTTTTTACTTTACTTTCTCTGCGCCGCTATTAGGTTTATAAGTATATAATAGAGATATTTTAATAATAATATTATATTCTTTAGTTTATATTTTAAAGTGCCCTTTGCCCTTTAGTAGATATATTATTATATTATTATTTTAAAAGATTATAATAATCTTTAGGTAATAATATATTTAAATATAAATTATAAAGCTCTCTTAGATCTCCAGAATCTTTATAGTAAACTTATTATATAGTAGAAATATATATAACTTTCTACTATAGTTACACTTTAAAAGTATAAATTAATACTTATTAAGCCTACTAGCTAAGTAATTAAATAAGTTTTATAAAATTTAAAAATATAGTTTTAGAGATTATTCCTTCGGCCTTCTAAAGATTACTTAAAAAGTATATATTATTATATAGTACTTATATTCCTTCTTTAGTATCCTTTTTATTTTTATATTTCTTGCTCTTCTAACTAGCGCCTTTAAAATATTTTTTTAAATAACTAGAATACTAGTATTAGAGCTTAGTAAAGTTTATTCTTAGAATTAAAGTATAAAAGCTTTTAATCTTTTTATAAGTAGGTAGTACACTTATAATAGTAGGATAGTAGAAAATAGATTTATATTTAATAAAAATAAAATTATACTTACGCTTAAACTTTATAAATATTAAATTATAATTAGATTTGTTATAGTATAATATACTATTATAATTTATATATTATATACTTTGCTTAAGTAATAGAGCTTTAAAAATAATATTTATAAAAAAACCTTTTACTATAGCTATATTATTAAATATAAAATTGCTGCGCTTTTTATTAAGTATTATAAAAATTTTCTTAATAACCCTAATTTCTTTTTTAAGTATAGGGTAGGACGCAGTGCCTACTTTAATTATATTATATATAAAATTTTTCTTAAATAATCTTAATATAAGTATTAAGGTATAATTAATAAAGTATATAATATTTCTATTATCTAAAATAATACTTCTTAAGAGCGGGTAAGTATTAAAGTTAAAGATAGTATATACGCCTAATTCTTTTATAATACTTATAATTATAGGATTAATTAGCGTAGCAGTAATATTATTTAAAAAAATAGTTTTTAAAGCTCTTTTTTTTATTTTATTTTTTTATAGTATTACGCACCTAATTATAGTTTAAATAAATAAAATATATTAGAATTTTATTCTTCTCCTTTTTAGTTAAGATTATTAGCCTATTTTAGTATAATCTTTAAATAGCTATTTATAAGCGCTTATATAATTATAAAAATTAATTATAACTTTTTCTATAGGGGTAATCTTTGCCTTTTTTAAGACTTAATATGCCTTTAGTACTACTTTTTAAAGTTTTATTACTTTTTTTAATAAGTATCATAAAGATTCTAAGTTTAGCGTTTAAGCTATTAGTATATAGGTTTAAATAGACTAAAAAGAGCCTACTGATATTTTTAATATAAAGTATTTTTTCTCTTCTTATTTATTAGCGCTTAATTTTAATATACTATATATAAGTCTATTTTAATACTATTTTATATATAATAGCGTTTAGGAAGTTAATTATAATAATTTCTCCTTTAAGCTCTAGAATTTTATACTATATAGTAAGTATATAGAGAATATTTTATTTTTTATACTAATTTTTTAGAATTATTTAATTATAGCGTGCTTTTTAAGTATAGTATAATATTTTTAATAAATTTAATTAATTATTACTGCTTTAGACGAAGCTAATTTATTTTTTAAATATTTAATAATTACCTAAATTGCAGAGCTCTCCTAATTAATAATATTAAATATAATAAAAATAAGGAGCTGCTAGTTAACTATTTTAACTACTTAATTATAGAGATTTTAAACTCTCTATATATAAGCTATATACTTAGTAGAGTATACTTTATAATCTTTTATAACTAGTTAGTATTAGCGAAGAATTTCTATATAGTAATTATTATAATTATTATTTTTATTAGGGACTAAGCTTTTAGTAAAGAATCTTAAATTTATACTCCTATTATATCCCTTATAATAGGTTATTATAAGCTTAGGTATTTTAATAAGCTTATTTAGCTTTTTTAATTTTTAGTGCGTCTACTTTATATCTATAATTAATTCTTAAAAATTAGGGATTTCTAAAGCAGTTATTATAAAATTCTCTATAAATAATATATTTAAGTTAATATATTCTTAAACACTTTACTAAAGGGCTACAATTTTAAGCTATATATACTATACTAGCTAGCTCTTATAGTTAGTAAGCTAGATATTTAAAGTATTAAATATATTATTAAAATAAAGTCTTATAACAAGCTTTATAAGGAAGTTTATAATAGTAAATAAGTATTACTCTTATTATGCAAGAATAAAAAATAATAAAAAGAGGTTTTTAAATAAATTAAAGTATTTAAGTCTATTTTCTAGTAATTAATTATATAGGGAGAAATATCTTTATTCTTAATATATTAGGCTTATAACTATTAAAGGATAAATAAATTAAATAATATAAACTTTAAAGATTAAGTGCGTGTAAAAAAATTAATTAATTAATATATAAGAAAACTAATTTTAAGAGCTAAATATATAGTATACTCTAGAACTATAGTTCTATCACTCCGCGAGCTTACAAGCTTTATCTATAAGTTTACTGAATGGATGTCTCTCTCTTGCGACAATAAATATATAGAAGTATAAGATAAATATATAGAAGAGTATAATAAATATATAAGAATATATAATAGATATCTAAAAGTATATAATAGGCTAAAAAGAGCGCATAATAAATATATAAAATATTTAAACAAGTAAGATAGCGGTAGATAATCCTAAGACTATAAATATAAAATTTAAATTAATTATAAGATAGCAGCCTATAAAAAATAATAATTTAATACCTATTATAAGCGCGTCCTTATAAAAGAAATTATAGATAAGAGATTATATAGTATAGAACTTAAGTTATTATAAAAGAGTAGTTTATATAAAAATAAAATATAAAGTTCTATTATATATTTTTAATAAGTTTTAAGCGTCCGGAGTCACTCTAAAGAGAGAGGAAATAGTATTATAGAATAAATACTAGTAATTAAGAGATTTTTAGCTATTAAAAGATCTTTAATAAATAAATAAAATAATTAAATAATAATAGCGCTAACGCGTTTTAATAGCGCGCTTTAGTATTATCTTAAATCCTTAGAAGTGGTCTTAGATAGCTCTTTATTATAACTATTTTATATTTAACTAAAGTAGACCTATTAACCTCTATAATGCCTCTAGGACCCTTATAAGCTACTTATAATATTATTATTATACTCCCTTAATATTTTTACTTTCCTTTACTAATACCTAAAGTCCTTAATATTATTAAAGCTCTTACTCTTAACTTTGACTATAATAAAAAAATATTTATATTTTATTTAACTTATACTAAGACTGCTATTATTAATAAAAATTTAAAAAAAGAGTTTAATAATTTAATATAAATTTTGTTTACTTTAAGTTTATATTTTTATAATATATTAATATTAGCCATCGCTTATCTCTCTATTACTTTTTTTAAAATTAAATATAAAAAGTGCGGCCGCTTTATTAATAATAATAATTTTTAAAATAATATAATAATTAAGAAATTCTATAGCGGCGTTGTAAAGGCGCCCTTTAATTATAATAATATTAATTATTATAGTTGTGGCTATAGTAGCTATAATTAAGAGATTTTAATAATTATTTTATTTTTAGTTTAGGCTCTACGCCCTCTCTTTAATATTTATTTTTTTAAAATAATATTAATACGCCCTTATAGCGCGGCTTAATTAATTTTAATAATATTAATTATTTCAATTTTCTTCTTTTTAGCTTTATAAACTATAATATCAATTTTTTATTAATATCTTTCTTTAGAATCTATTAGTTATATTCCTTATTCTATCCCTTTTATTTTATTAAGTACTAAAGGACGCCCTTTACTTTTCTTTTATTTAATAATATTTTAACTTTATAGTATTTTTCTATCGCAATACTTTTATTAGTTTTTATAAATTTTAAATTTATAGTTTTTTTACTATCCCTTCATTTATAGGGCTTTAGTAAAAAGATATAAAATATTAGATAGATTTTAAAATCTTTAAGTACAGTAGGAGTGACAGATTAAAAAAGTAATCGAAAAAATAGCTTTTTTAAAAAAATTATAGTAAATTGAGTATTAGTTTTTAATTTTTTTTGAAATATTAAACTTTTAGAAAAGGTTATAAAGTTAATTTTTTTATTTAAAAATTACCTAAAATAGCTTAGTCTATTTTTTTAAAAATAGTTAAAGTTAGGGTTAAAAAAAGTAAAAATTAAAATCCTTGATATTTTTTTTAAACGTATAATTTTTTAATATTTTAATTTTCTAACCTAATATGGTTAGTATAGGTCACGTGACTGATTTTTCGAGACTAGTTTACTAACTTAATAATTTATTAGTATTATAGTTAATTTTAATCTAAAAATTACGTAAGCTTAAATCACGTGATTTTTAGTTAGTTTTTTAGTTTATAGTAATATCTTTTTACTTTTTAATTTTAAACACCTATTTCCTCAAAATGCCTCCAAAATTCTCAAAATTTAAGGAGAAAGTAGAGGAATTATATATTAATAATATCTCTATTAATAGTATTTCAAATATTATAAAAAAGCCTAAATCGTCAGTTTATAACGCAATTTATCGAATTAAAGACAAAAAAAGAAATTTTAATAATAAAAGTCTTAATTTAAATAAGACAAAAACTGGACCAATAAAAAAATTCAAAATAAAGAAAAAAGGATTATTAATCGAGACTTTATAAAAAATCCAAAAGTTTAAAATGATGAGTTATTATTGATTAATAATTTGGATATTTCAAAACGGACGTTATAAAGGTTTTTAAAAGAGGAGGATTATTCTTGTAATACCTCTTTTAAAAAGGCTTATTTAGATAAATTTAAAAAAAAGCATTTTTCTCACGCTAAAAAATAATTAAAAAATATAAAAAATATAGATTTTTATAGAATTATTTTTTCTAATAAGTCAGTAATAGAAAGGGGACATAGATCTAGATAGGAGTATTATAGAAAAAAAGAAATTGTAAATTAGGGGATGGTTTGGTTTTAAATATTAATAGAGGTATGTAAAATAGATTTTTTAAAAATTAAAAAATTTAAAAATTTCTATTTAAATAATAGAAATTTTTAAATATTTTAGATTTTTATAATATTGCTTACTAATTAAAATATAGGGCATGATATTTTTGTACAAGTTTAGGGCGCTGTTTAGATAGGGGGAGGTTGAATTTAGTCTTTTTAAAAGACTCTTTAAATAAAAGGTCTTTTAAAACTGGCCATTATATCGACGAAGTTTTAAAAAAAGAAGTTGAACCGTATATTAAACGCGGTAAGAATTACCTTTTTATTTTACCCCTTTTCTTAATATATAATAATATATAATTAATATATTATTATATATTAATTTATTTTTATAAATCTTATACTAATATCTAATTAGGTTGGCAATTTTAATAAGATAATGCCAAAATTCATAAAAGTAAAAAAGCTTTATTATAGTTTAAATATAATAAAATAAGCCTTTTTACTCACCCAGCCTATAGTCCTAATTTAAATCCTATAGAAAATATTTAGTCTATTTTAAAACACAAAGTTAATAAACGTTATAATTGGCGTTTACCAAATATTAATACAGATAAAGATATAGAGGCTTTTAAAAGAGTTATTTCTAAAGAGTGGAAAAATTTACTATAAGAAATAATAGATAATTGTATATTATTTATGCCTTAACGTTATATGGACTTAAAGGAGGCTAAGGGGTTTTATACTAAGTATTAAATAAATTTAATACTTAATTTATCTTGTTGAAATTGAATTTTTTTAATTAATTATTATGAAAAATTTAGTTAATAAATATAAAACGCTTTTTTAATATATTTATTAATATAGAACTAGTAATAAAATAAAACTAAAAAAACTAGATTTTATACGCTAAAAAAAATTATAGTTAATTATATTTTATACTTTTTTCTACCCTGAAATCACTGCTAAATCTACCCCTTAAAAGATTATATAAGCCAGCCCAACGCTAGTCCTAAAAAGATCTCCTAAACTTTCTCTATTTTTCTATTTTTTTCATAATTTTACCTAATTATTTGATAGAGTTATAAGCTTTTAAAAACTATTAAAAAAAGTATTACTTTTTTAATCTGTCACCCTACTGTATATAAGGATTTTTAATTAGGATCCTATAGACATTTTTAGTAAAATAAAATATTTAAGTATATTAGGCGCCTATAATCGTAGTAGTTAAAGGAATTACTATATAAGTATAGTAAATAGGTTTTAATATATATAATAAATTAAAACTATTTTATAAAAAAGCTTTATTATTATTCTTATCTAAGTTATAAAATATAGAGATAGAATAATTCTCCTATTAAGAATCTCTACTAATAGATATACTAACTAAAGTCTTATTTAATACTATATAATTAATTAATCTAATTATCTATTTATAGGGAGATCTCCTCCCCACGATATAATATAGCGAGACTGAGGAGATTTATAATTAATATATAAATATAGTTTTTACTCGCCTTTAAAAAGCTAAATTTTATTCAAACTTAATAAAGTATTTTTAGAGCGTTGAATAAGTAAAATATTTAAAATTAATATTTACTACTAGTAGCATTAAAATAGACTTTACTAAAGTAATTACTATTTAGAGCTAGCTAGTATTTAAATATATAAAGAATATATAAATATTCTTAAGGTTTACTAATTTTTATTAGAAGTTTATTAAAAGCTTCTTTTCAATAATCTAAGTACTTTTTAATTTTACTTCAAATAAAATAATATAAATAAAACCCTTTCCTTTAGTACCTGACTTATTTAAAATAATTACCTTTAAGCTATTAAAGGTTATATTTAAAGAAACTAATAGCTATTTCTTAGTTAATTTTAATTCTAACCTAGAAACTTAGTTAGAAACTAATTTATTTAATTTTATATATACTATTATATTATTATAGATATACTCTAATAGAATTTTATAATTAGTAATTTTTATATTTTATAAAATAAAGCTAGCTAAGTATAACTATAAAATTTATAATAAAGGACTACTCGCGATAGTTAAAGTATTTAAAGAATAGTATTTTAAGCTATTTAGAATTATGAAATTAATAAAAGTGTTATTAGATTATTAGGCGCTATAATAATTTATGACTAATAAATATTTTAATTAATAATAACCTTATTGGGTAGAGTTCCTATTTAAATTTAATTTTAAAATTATTTATTAGTCGGGCGTTTAGGGTATACAACCTAATATATTAATTTAATAATTAAATAATCTATTTTGAAAAGTAGAAAATAAATATTACTAATATTTATAGTAAACTATTTTTAAACCCTATTAAATAAACTTTATTATAATAGTAGTAAGTTTTACTGTTAAGCGCGATTATAGAGTTTATTTTATTATATAATTAGTTACGCTCTACTAATTAAAGACTTTATAGAATACTATAACTTTAGTATATAATATATACTTATTAGCTAAAATAGGAGACTTAATTAATTTTTCTTTTATAGCTTTTTTAGCTGTGTTAGAACTAATAAATAATAAAAATATTATTATTAATAATAAAATATTTAAAGTGTATAAGAAGGCTGCGCCTCTTAACTCTAAGTTTAATAAAATAATAAATATACTAGGAGATATTATAAAAGAGGTAAAATATAAATTTTATAAAAGTAAAGTTAGAGCTGCTGTAGTAAAAACTATTATTTAAAATAAATAATAGATATTATACAATATAATAAAGAAAAAAGTATAAATATAGCTAAGAGATTGCGCTTTATAGAATAGACTATTACATATAGAAAATAAGGTTTATATATTAGAGATATTATAAACCTATGTAATTAATTTATTTTATAACTTAATCCATAATAGGCACTTAAGTAAGTATAAAAGTTTTACTAAACTAGCTAAATAGTATTATTAATTTAAAATAACTAATAATATATTTTATCTTATTAAGTTATATATATTGTGCTGAAAAACTAAGCTATATTAAATTAGGAAGTATAGCCTACTTTAATTATTATTAATATTTAAATATTATTAGAGCTTTATATTAATTAATTATATTATAAAATTATCTTTTAATCGCCACAGCGCTGCTATATATCAATATATTTTAATAATAGTAAATTAATGAAGTAAAAAAAGAAGTTTATCCTTATATTTCATCTAATTATAGATACCCTCATTTAAGCGTTTATTAAATATATATAAAGGGAGGAGGGCTACTTAAATAATATTATATTTAATAATAAAACTTAGTTCTTAAGCTATTTCTAATAATAATCTTATAAAAGAATTAATACTTGCCTTAGATTCTCTATATTTTATTATTTTAAGATTAATAGGTAAATTAAGAATATTAATACTTAGTAAAAGTAATATTTATATATCTATATTAACTATAATTAGAATAATTAGGCGCTAATATTATTAATTATAAAATTTATAATTAATTTTATTATTAATATTAATACTAGAGTCTCTGCCTTTAAGGCTATAAAAGATTATTTTTTATAATTAGAACTAGAACCGCCTAATTCTATTAATTTTAAATTAATAGCCTTAGTAAAATTTAATTAATATAAAGCTAATTAGCTACTAAACCGGATTATAATTTTAAAAAGTAATTTATAACATAGCTTAGAATAGGTTTAGATTAAATAAAAATATTTTATTAATAAAGAGAGGTTGCCTATACTAAAATTTAATATAAAGGACTAAGTTATAGTAGACTTTTATAATACCTACACTAAATAGTCTAATTAATTGTTAAATTATAAAAATTAGGGGCCGTTAACTATTATTAAAATAATTAATAATTTAGCTTACTAAGTTAATCTACTAGTAAAAATTTATATTTATAATATATTTTATCTATAGCTGTTATACTTATATAATCTATTTTAAGTATTATTTAAATAGGTATAGGTGTTAAATAAATCTACCCTAGTTATTAGAGAATAAGATAAGTTAGACTATAATATTAAAATAATTATAAATTACTATATTTATTATAAATTTAAAAACCCTTTAATTTAAGATAGAAAAAGGGGCCTCTTATAATATAAGATTATATAAAAGAACTACTTATAAGGATTAAATAACCCCTTTTAGAAGCCCTATATAAATTTAATTAAAATAGTAGACTTAATATATTAATAGTATAAGGAGTATCCCGCTATATTAATATATAAAAAGTTTATATTATTAATAGGTAAATAGGGGTTATTATTAATAAAGCTATTTACTCTTTTAAGATTAATTAATAGCTCTATACTAAATAATATTTAATAAATAGTTAAGTTCTCTTTTACTTCCATATATTATAAAAGTAAGTAAACTATTTTTATTAAAATAGTTTTAGTAGTTATAAGTGCAACTTATCTTTAAAAATCAATAAATTTTTTAGTAAACTTCTATAAATAAACCTAACTTAAAGGATTATAAGGATATTTTATTTATAAAATAGTATTGCGCTTAAGATAGTAATTATATTTATAAAATTTATAGACTAGTAATAAGAACTGCTAATACTAAGGACCCTATAATAATAAAAATAATTTTAAATTCTAAAAGATAAGTTTTAGCCTATAAAAAATAAAAATATAAGTATATTAAGAGTAGCGGACCTGCTCTACTAAAGAGGGGGTGATATTATAAAATTAATTTATTAAATAATTTGATATATATATATAACTCTGCTAGGGCACTTAGATCTTACTTAAATTATATAATTCTATTTAGATTATATAATTTTACTTAGGTTATATAACTTTACTGAATTACTTAGATACTAGATACTATTATATAAAGACTCTTTTTACGTAATATTTTATATAGTCAATTCCACCTATTTACTAACCTTTACATAGTCCTCTAAATTAAAATATTTAATAACTACTATTTTACGAGCTATCTAAATATAATAAGAAATAATTAGGTAGGTATATTTAATAATTACAATAATAGTATTAGCAGATTACTTAAGTATTAGGTATAAAATTAAGTAAATATAAAATTATTATAATAGAAGAAAAGCTATTTAAGTAGTTCTCCCTTTTAAATAATAAGATACGCTAAAGCGCTAATTTAATAGTAAAGTATTAAGTATATATTTATCTTATCTAATTAAGCTAGGTTACATAACTATGTAAAGGTCACGTGATCGCCAAATTCTGGCTGTTATAGGTCAGCCCTGTGACACTTATAAGCTCTATTAGTAAGCTACTCTATTAAAGTTTACTAACTTATAATATTTATAATTGTTTTTGAGTACAGAAAAGTAGTATAAAATATTTTAAGTTGAACAATAATCTAGCAAGAGAAGTTATGTACATCACTATCATTAATAATGCTCCCATGTGCCAATAGTATGCCCCTGTACCCTTGTTTTAGTCCAATCTACCCCATAATGATAGGCAGCCAGGATAGGCTCCTCATCTATCCCACAATGATCATCACCATCCCTACCCTGAAACCAACCCAACGCGTACGTCTTGCCCAGTTTCTCCAAATGATCTGTCATCTGCTTGCTGTCCAGTTTCTCTGTATCCACAAAGTTGACGAGCATTTTACTTTGGTGAATGAATGCAAGGACCGAGGCCATGGTGCCGACTTGGCGGGGCATGAACTTATGTGAGCGGTGCACATAAACGATGCATCCAACGCCTACAAGAAAAAGGATGATCAGGATGGATAAAACAAAGGAGGTCCAAAATGAGCGAAAGGTTTGATCAGTATTTGCACGGTCAGTCATGCTGTTTTTACCATCTGTGTTGCCACTTTGACCAGGAACGAACTTCTTGCCATCGACCGAAAAAGAGGAAACGCAGACAATGAGCATCTCAGCAAGAATAGAGCCAACACCGACCAGGGCGACGATGTAATGTCGATTTATAAGAGCCTTGAATGGGAGAAGGAGAGGATTTACGCCGGTATAGTCGAGCGTGAGGGTCTTCGCAGGGGCTCTGCGCTGTGCAAGAATATGATATGGTTCAACAGTACGTATGTCTCCGTTCACCGTGTTCCAGAGCAGCTTGACAATGGTTGCCAATGTCGTTAGGAAGAATGGAAGCTTCTTTGTAACAATTTGAGCACGTTCAACGAAGAGAAAAACGGGCAATGCTGCAGCCAACAAAACAAGAAAACATATGTAGGGGATGCCGGCCTTGAGACGTAACATGAGTGGCCGAGGGTCAGAGCCGGTATCTGGGACCTTATCCTTTGCGTTACGTATATATTCTCCCTGCCACAGCGAGCTCTTGTGCAATATATAACGTCGATGTCGAAGTTGTTTGTGGATCTTATCCAATGGGGCCGTGTCCAAGCCATGGAAGTCGGTTAAAATATGACTTCTTGTGGCCATAGCTGCAACACCAGCAATTCCCTGCGGGTTAGATAAGAGACCGCTCTTCCTGCGCATTTCATACATCAAAACCATGCCAAGAACAGCGACGACTACCAAGCAGAAAGACACAGATCTTGACCACCACGGCTGTATACGTATGGACTTCCAATTGTCCGTTTGACGGTGTTCTTCTTCGGGAAACATCATGACAGATGACGACTGGAGGATGGGCACCAGGCTACTCGCTATGAGTGTTGCCAAAGAGACGTAGATGACAGCGTACTGTTTGTGCCGCAGAGCCCTCAAGGGCACCAACCAGCTCATGAACGTTAGGTAATCCATATTGAGTGATTCGCCAGCAGTCGACCCATTCTTCTTCGACAATTGGTAATAAGGCTCTAGACGTTTCACTTCGTAGTCGACGATCTGCCATAAAATGCCGTAAATGACGAAAAACATGACGGGCGCGTACTTCCAGGTGAAATATTGCAGTACGGATAACTCTTTGGCGTTCTTGAACTTGACAAGCCCACCCTCGTGAGTATCGTCGGGGACGTGCTTGGACTCCTTTAACGAGATTTGACACAGAAACTCCTGTAGACCTGCAAGAGCGAGGGCAACAAGGACAAGGACAGTCAGAAAAGGCCAACCCATTGAGTACGGCCGCCACGTAGGCATATCAGGGTCCGGAGGAAAGAAATAGCTCATTTCGTTGTCCTCGCCACGGTCGGGCGCTAGAGACGCGCGACTATCAAAATCGTTCCCGTGGCCTGCTAGATCACTAATGTCAACAGTAATTTCGGCAACCGCTACAATTCCACCGGTCTTTTCTGCCTCTTCCCGGGCGTCTTTGGCGACATCATCGATAATTTGTGCAGCAGGAGTTCCTCTTCTGTGCCCACGGGTAGTCTCTTCTGCAGTGTCCAATGGTGTGTGAGTAAAGGGAACTTCGGTGATGGACATCATGCCGGCGCCGAGTTGTGCTTCCAATCTCTCGTACTCGGCAGCATAACCCGCCTCGCTCAGGTGACGTTGCGCTTCAATTGCATCCGCTGTACGCGCCATGTTGCTGGGACGATCGAAAAGCTTCATGGGCACACTAGGGCCATGGAAGCCGCTCAAATCTTCTTCGTCTACACCACGTAGCACCTTTCTGCGTGGCCCCGACTCCTCATCTTCGAGTCTGCTGTAGCTCCCACTCTTTGACCTGTTGCTGCGCAGTGAAGTCAGACGGTTTAACAGTCTCGTTGTGCCGCTCCTGGTCTGCAGCGAGGCTGACACATGGCTGTGCGAGGCATCATGGGAAAAAGATGGCGGCGCGGGTGCACGAGGGATGCGGTATGGCGGCTCGACTGCTGGCGCGAGAGGTGAGGGCAAAGAAGTCCGGCGCGATAGAGACGGGGTATCGAGAGGACTGATAGAGGCGACAGAGGGCGGGCGCGAGGGAAAGAGCTGAGAAAGGCGATCGGATCCAGAGGTACTCTGCCGCATTGGAAATGGCCGGGCTCCGGCATTTAGAGCGGTAGGAAGGGACGGGGCTTGGTCCATGGTCGGGCGTCGTGTGCCTGAGTGGGCGGTCGTTGTGAATGGCACCGACGAACTTGACGATCATCCACCGAGAGACAAAAGTGTTGTGCAAAGTCCATGCAAGATACAAGTTGGACGCTCGCCGGTTTCAGCCTCGTTGCGTGGCACTTTGGCTGGCCACCACACGGTACGACACGCGCAGAAGATGGCACTGCAGCAAGGAAGTGAACACAGGTAGAGAGAAATAGCGGGTTGGTCGCGGTCGCGGTCGTTACGTTGTGCGTTGGGGAGAAGCAGCAGCTGGTGCGCTTCAGATGTGCCATAGATGCATGATGCTAAAAATACAGCACTGCCGTATTGGAGGCACAACAGGCGAATACGAGCGGGGAAGAACATTGGGGGCTGCATCTGGTGCGGCCTATCGCATATTCGACCCCATGACGCTTGCTGGAGACGATGCAGTGGCGGCGGTCGAGGACTTTATCAGTTGTCATGGTAGCTCGCTTAACGAGGTCAGGTTATGCCTCTGTACACAAGTGTGACAAACACCTGGGCAGCAGCCGATTCTGGAACCATGGACGCTGAACCGCCCACTCGGCATATTATCCTGTCTACAGACACTTCGACTGCCTTTTCGCACGTATACCTTCACTCGCTTGCAATATGCTCTTCGCGCATGGGGTTTCCCCGAAATCACCTCTCGCGGGGGAGAAGGCCAGCCTTTGTCTCGAAACGAGTGGGCAGAATGCATGGCGGGCTTGACGTTATAACAGGTAGAGGCCTCGCAGAGGTGCCTCAGGGCATAGAAGATGAAAAAAATCGGGGTGTACTAATCTCGAAATCACCGCGATCTGCCCTGGGCTCCCAGTTGCTGACTGCAGCCGAAGACAGGGGCATGGGGGTAACCTCTCCTGCGAATACGAGCGCCCACGGCGGCTTGTAATCCATATCTCCGTCTACACGATAACCGTTTCGAACCACACAATACCGTTCTCCACTCAGGACACATTCTCTTGGTCGAGGCTAAAGCTTTTTACAATATCCACGGTGGAAAAAAGTCCACGACAACAAGTCACCAGTGTCTTGTGATGAAGACATGCATGCACATTCAACCCGAATGACCGCGACACCGGCGGAAAGCACATCTGAAATGATGGGGTTGATGCACTTGGGAATGCGGCATACATGTGGCAGCATATACAAATGGGAAACCAGTCACCGGAAGAATCAACCGTTGATATGGCATGATATGTGGCGAACTGAAAAAAGTTTGTACAGCTACTGGGAACGATAAATTTTCACCTTGTAAAGCCTAACGTCAACCTTGGAACGTTGGGTGGCACGTGGGACACACTGGGCCCGGGGTGGGCCGTCATCGGTATACTAGTTATGGAAACTAGCACGACAGGTTTTAGTGTAGTCATGGACAATCCGGGCAACTGGCGATAGATAGACGGCGCCATGGACATCGATCACATTCCGAGATCTAGAAACTTCTTGGCGCAGAACACTTAGTGTGGTGCGGCTAGTACCTCGTACGCGAACGCGCCATCCTGGGGTGGATCCTCTCTTTCTCCTTTCCTCAACATCGAATAAGTTGACCACATCAATCAAGTAGCCATCTGGGGCTATGGCCAAGAAGTCCAATCGCACCCATTTCATTCTCCAGGACTCACTCTGCGCGCCAAGTGATGATAGCGTTCGCCATTCTTTAACGAATGGTAATTCGTCACTGGCGATATATCGCTGAAATACTCACACCCACGCAATCCCAAGTGTATCATCGTTATCGATAGTCTACGCCGCGACCGCTGTACAGCGAGCAACACCATGGGCTCCATCGGCTACGCAACGTCGAAGGACTGGCTGGACATTATGAAGAATCGAAGTAAGTTGCGCATGCACGAGCTCATTGAGCGGTTGGGGTTGCGCGCAAAATGGAGTCAGAACAAACGTGGCAAGACAAATTTTGAGAGCGCATTAGTGCGCGATCTGGTGACCGACATGGGTGACGTTGTAGCAACGGTACCGAAAGAGTCGGAAGAACTGGTTAAATTTCTATCAACACAAGGGAGCCTGAACGACCAAGTTGAAGGCTTGTTACAAAAACATGGAAGCGCAATTTGGGGCAGAGCAAGTGACCGGGAGCATTTGATCAGTGTAGGCGAACCCGGGGTCGAAGAAGGTCTCTACCCCAAGGATCTCTATTTTGAAAACGAAGAGGACCGTGAACAGTGAGCCTTCCTAGGAGATGGGCTTGGTTGATGATTGCTGATGCCCTTGCAGAATACGGATTTTATTACACTGGTGGTTGGGCATGAAAGCTATCAATGTCATCCTGGCCCGTGATCGCCTTGATCGGGAAAGGAAAAAGAAAGAAGAGAGCAAGAGGGCGAGAATCGAAATGGAAGTGCCACACGAAGGTGCGGGCTCGACTTTTGTTCCTTTGGCACCAAGTCAAGGAGCACCAGGACCCCTGAACACAAACATGGCTCCGGTGTCGATGGTTGAACATGCTCGACACATGCAAATTTACAAGGCGGAAACAGCATCGCGTGGCAGTCCCATATCGGTGGCTGTAGGTACTCCGCGGGAGGCGAGTCAAAGTCCGATAGGACCGGGGCAAGGTAGTAGCATGGGTGGGGAAAATTCAAGCCACTTCGCCGCGTTGAACGTAGGCTCAGGGCATACATCACAAGTACAAAGCGTGGTGGATGGGGTTTGGAATCGTCTTGCCGAAGCAGGCATAAATGGGACGCGAAATGGTGGTATGGCATCGTCGTGGGGTGGTATCAATACAGGGACGCACCCAGTGGGACCTCGAAGGGGGTCATCGCAGGCTGGGTCAGCAGTAACAAAGGATGCCGGCGCAGGTATCCGCCAGCTAGGCGCCGAGATCTCTCAACTCGTGTCAGATCTTACTTCACAAGCGGCGACTACAAACGGGCAAAATGGCATACCGGCCGTACCGGTTCCGTATCCCGGTCTGGATGTGGAGACGCTGCATGCGCTACGCGATTACATCTACCAGGAAACGACCGAGGTGGAATGGGACGAAGATGGGCTGCTGAGTCGGCTTGAGAGCACTTGGAGAGAGGGCGTGCGGTCAGACTACGATCGCATGGTGTTGGACATACCGGCGTTTATCGCGCGAGAACGCGCGTTCCTTACCTGGATTGAGCTAAAAAGGCACCTGGCGGACCTTCAGCGCGCGGGCACTCGTACGTACCCTATCATTACTCTCGCACGGTCCGAGCTTACGAGCACTCTGTGCTGGGTGCGGTAGACTACTAACCAGGACGCAGGCTGGGGTGAGGAAGGGACAACGGCGCCCGAGATCGAACGGCGCATCGAGCAGCACCGGACACTCATGGATGCTACGCGCGAAATCATCCGCAGCTACAACGAGATCCCGGTGGACGTGGAGGTACCGGCCGACCACGACGAGCTGCTGCGGCAGGCCCTGGTGGTGCTGGCAGGGAGCAAGTACGCGGTGGAGCTGCAGTGGAAGAGCGTCGAGTTTGTGGGGCTCATGCACTGGCTCACCAATGCACTGGAAGCATACGAAAAAGAGCAGGAGGGCGACACGGTGTATTACTTTTCGTAGCTGGGGCTTGTTGTAGGGGCAAAGGGTACGGTACGAGGTGTAGGTAGCGCGCATGGGCGTTTGCGGCTAGCGCCCAGGCTGGGGGTGTTTGTTAGCAGTGAAAATCTTATTATTACAGGGCGGGCGGATGACGTTCGGAGCTCGTTTAAGGAGTGGAGGCCTGAGGATGAGTAACGGTTTGCACAGGCAGCGCTTGGGCCGAGTCAGACAATCCATTGCCCGCCTCGTATGTGCAGTACGCGCTGAGTAGACGTTGGGTAGGCATGTAGGTGTATGTAGAGCACAGTACAGTACAGCCCCGTCGACGTGCCAAGTCGCGCCCGTGTAAGCTGGCTGCACGTTTGCTGCCGTCTGCACCAAACAGGCAATTGTCCACAGGAGGATTACTAGATTACCGCCTACTGTACGCGGGAGCCAGCCGAGGGATTGCCGCTAAATCCCCCTGCCCGAGTATGCATACGGCATACGGCGCAGCGTGTATGTAGTCTCTCTCTCTCTCTCTCCCTCTCTCACATACTTTTTTCTCCTCCCTCCCTTGCCTAACCCCCGTAGTGAGCCGTCGCTAGCGTGCTGTTCACCAAAGGCTCTGACTCGGGCTAGCCGCGAGGCGTTTCACGCACGCTGTTGCACCGGAGCACATGCTGGAAACTGTCTGCGGTGGAGCTGGTCAATGTGGCAGGTTACATGTGTAAGACGGATACTGTGCCCCCTCGCACGCAATCAATAGTCGTCTTGATTAGACATGCATGGGTAAGGCGAGGATCCTACACCGGCCCTCGTCATAGATGGCATTCTCGACAGTGTTTTGCCGGAACCGGTTACTGCTGCGAGGTGGGTGCGCGGCCTCGGATTGGCTCGCCCTGTGTAGGCGTCGGGTCTTTTGGATGCATGTGGATAGCGGACTGGCCCAAAGTGCATTAGAAGGGTGGCATAACGAGAAATAATCTAAGGCGTCGTACATGGAATAAGCAAGGGAGCCCACACGGCCAATAAGGGGTGCGGCGCGGTATAGGCGCGAGTCAGCGCCGTCTCAGCATGTCGGATACTTTGGCTCCATACGCAGCACCAGCGCCGGCGGGCAGCGGCGACATCACAGCGACATTGTTTTCATTAGCGACTCGCAGACAAAGTTTTTCATGCTGACTTTTCGCCTGGTAAGGTTACGCTAGTGTGCGACATACCTTTGGACGTGCCCCCTTTCCCCTACCCAGGTAGCCCTCGACGGCCAGCCATACCGTCACGCCCCAACAAACCACCTTTGCCCGCTGCCCGTCCACACACTGCTGCCCGCCCTCCTCCTCACCCCACGCGATCTCGACGCCCATGCCATGAGCGCCAGCTCCCGCAACTCGCCCTCCCACATGGACGACGCGGGCGTGACGCGCTGGGACCGCCCGCGCTGGATCTCCGTATTTAGCTCCCACAACCCAACCATCCGCGAGGTAACCGAATGCCTGGGCCTTGGCCTGTCTGCGAGCAGCAGCACCACCAACCGCGGCATCCCCAAGTTCGACAACCCCGAGTATCGCAAGCTGTCGGGCGACGTCACGCGCCTGTCTAAAGAGCTGCCCAAGGAGCGCGACGCACTGCTCGACTTTGCTGCCGATCCAAACAGCCTGCATGCCGAGCTCGAGGACCTGCTCTCCACCTTTGGCCCTCAGATCTGGGGGCGCGACACCGACCGTACCTGCCTGCTGACTCCGGACCCTTCTAAGAAGACGTACCCTAGAGATCTCTTCGTTGAGGATCCCGACGACAAAGAGATGTAAGATGCTCACGTGATATCTTCTCTCCCGACCTTCTCTCGTCTTCCAACTTTGCCACCTTCCTCCCACTCGTTTGCTGACCATGCTGACCATGCCCTCGCAGTCTCAAGATTCACCTGCATCGATGGATCATCATCAAGGCATGCTACTATATTCGCAACATGAAGCTCAAGCGGCCCTCGAGTGCCAACGACTACGACCAACTCGCCGATATCGAGGCCGATGGCGACCCCACCAGTCCATCCAAGACACAGCTGGTAGCTAACTCCTACTCTCTTATTTCTTGCGAGCATACTGACCCCAAATAGTCACCCAATGGCACTCCGCAGTCGCTCACTCCGTCGACAGACGGGCCTGCCACCGCCGGAGCCGAGTTCGCTGTGAAGCCTATCCACGGCAAGAAGCGCAAGAGCTCCGCCTATGCCTCCCTCTCCGACGGCGATGACATTGACTCTACGCCTGCTGCTAAGCGATATCAGAGCCACACTATGCCCATTTCACGTAACAGTCCTCGTAAATCCCTGTTCTCCATCGTTCCCGATGGTCCTCTTTCGGAAAACCTCCCCCTGTGCCAAGCCTCACCCACAGTCACTCTAATGCTTCGCAGCCTTCTACTAATGGTGCCTCCATGTCTGATCCCCCCAGACCGCAACTGACCGCCCTATCAAGCAGCGATCTCAATGGTACAGCGCGGTCACCAAACCCACCTCCTTCGGCCAATGCTCTCCTGCCAGTCAACACAGGTAGCTTCACCTCCGTTAACACATCGCCCCCATCGCAGAAGCCGGTTGCACCTGGATCATCATCTACCAATGGGCGCAGCTATTCTAGCCCCTATGATTCGAGTCCTTTTCAAGGACCGCCCACTGCGCAGAAAGTGGCGAGCCCGCCAAAAGCGCCGCCTCTTGCTACAGCCACTGCTGCCTTATCGACATCAACTCCTGGATTTCAAGCCATCAACTCACCAGTCGGCGGCAACGGACCCAGCGCGCGAAACTCCCCCAAAGTACAGCACGTACAGCCGTCTCCGATACCATCACAGCAACATGGTGTTCAAGCGCAACCTCAGCCGACCAGCAGATCTAACACGCCAATTATGCACCATCATCACCGCACTGCTCTGACCCAACAGCGATCAAGCAGGTCCAGCACTCCAATCGCACCGTCACTTACATCACAGCCGCTTCAACCGATCCAACCAGCTCAGACACATCCTTCCCCTCGACTAAGCGGCACAGTACCCTTGGCGCAACTCGCTGCCGCACCAGCTCCACCCACGACTGGGCCATCTTCTCAACATGCTGCGGCGCCGCGCATACATCACGCCAATGTTCCACCGGTACCACCCGTGCCCACTCATTACAGTTCGCCCCAAGTGCCGGCGGTGTTGAGGAGCCATCCTAATGAAGCTGCCACCCATGTAACTCCTACGATGCCGGAGATGGACATTGGACTGCTTCAATGTGAAGTCCTTGGTTCATTACTCCAATATCTGTTCCCCAGGGTAACGTCTCCGCCGGATGAAAACGTTTTGCTCCACAAAATGGAGTCACTGTGGCATCTCGGGGCACCACACTATCGCAAGGAGATTGGGCAGCTCTATGATTTGAAGTCCAAAGTGCTTTTGACATGGATAACCGAACGACGCAAGATTGCGCAATTGCGGCACACGTTTGCGTTCCAGCCCGTGCCAGGTCCAGAGATGATTGAACGCCTGTTGGCGCTCAACGACTTGAGGATGATGCGACTCAAGTGGAAGAACATGAGCAGCGCGGTTGGACTGAGCACCGAGGACCTGCTTTGTCGCACGTTTACCATCATGACCAACACAGCAGGGACGGAGCATCTATTCAAAGACGGATTGTACCGGCTGAATGAAGGCATCTTCGAGTTTCTCAAGACGGAAGACATGCGCATCCTGATGCACAGCAAGCGGTAGTGTGCGTTCTCTTCTCGCTCCTCAGGCTGGCCCTTTCCGTTTCGGAGGCGAGGTTTAATAGTGGGTCGGCGTTTCAATTCATGTTGCTTGTTGCATGCTCTCAGCATCCTTTCTTTTGTATTGGGGAGTTGGTCATACCCGAGGTTTAGCGCGGCGTTGCAGGGCATCATTCTGTTTGGCTTGGGGGCGGTTTCTTGTGTTTGGACTTGGCGCGTTGCGTACCACTGTATTGTATACCTAGCATTCTTCATAGTTACAGGGACTGTGCACGCTTAGAGCTGGGAGGACGGCAGAGGCCAATGTAATTCGTGGAAGCACAGGAGTGTTGCTGGGTTCGTGTTCTTTCGTGTTGTCCGCAGGAAAACAGCCCCCACCTGTGGTCGATAGCCCCAAGTGGGAGCATACCTACCTAGGCATGCACCTGTGGATCCGCGGACCCGTAGACCCGTGGGCCCGCAGACGGGCGCGTAGACAGGCATCTGCCCAAGTGCCTAGGTGCCCAGCCCTGGAGTGTTGGGCATCACGTGGCGTGCAGGTGTCGGGATAGGTCCCTACTCGGCTCGATCAGCCTTGCTTCCGGCCCCCATTGGCAACAAGGCCGTTGCGGGCAGGCTGCAGCTGACCAGTGTCGAGTATCTATATACACGGCGAGGCGGGGCTTGCGCTGGGGCCTCGCCCACGATGGTGTTGCGCTTGTTCGTCCCGCCTGGTGCGTTCCCCAGTCCCCCTTCAGCCGGCAGAGAGGCAGGCTGACGAAAAGACACAGGAGAGGGCGAGCACCCCCTCGTGCCCAAACGACCTGACCCTCTCGGTGCGAATGCCACGCTGCAGTATGCCGTCGTCTCGTCGACGGCGCTCGCCGCGGCGTACGGGTGGTTTGCCGTGCGGCACCAGCGACACACGATGCCTACCGCGAACATGTCCCGCACCGCGCTCCTCGTCGGTGCCTCGGGGCGGCTGGGCGTGTGGGCGCTGGCGGTGGGTGCTGCCGCCAACGCCTACTACCATCACGCCTTCACCACGCTGGTGCTTGCGCAGAGCGTCGAGAACCCCCAACTGCCGAAGCTGTACGACAGGACCGACGGGTACACGGTCGACGATGCCTGCCTGGCCGGCGCAGCAGCAGGCCTCGCTGCCTTCGTGCCCACGCTGTGGATGCGCCGTCCGGTCGTGTCGTGGTGGGCGCGCATGGCCGGCCTCGTGAACCTGGGCGCCTGCACCGGCATCATGACCTCGCACGCCTACTTCCAGCGCACCGGCGAGCGCCAAAAGGCCGTCCAGGAGCTGGACCGCCAGCGCCGCCGCCGCATGCTCGAGTTCCACCACGTCTTCTGGGACAAGATGCTGATGCAGCGCTTCGACCCCCTCGTCCAGGCCTACATACGCCACAATGCCATCTTCCGCGCCTACCACCTGCCCGCCGAACTCGTCGATTACCCAGATGGACACGCCGCCCTCGACGCCCCGCCAGGCCAAGCCAGCCCCGCCGCCGACGACGCAGCCTACTACGTTGCGGCCCCCGACTGGGCCAGCCATCTGGAAGCCCTCGACGTAGACGCCATCCAGGCCGAAATACAGGGTTGCGAGCGCGACAGGGCCGCCTTGCTGAAAGAGTCCGAATACATGGCCTACCACTTGAGCGTGAAGCAATATGACTTCGTGCACGCCCAACATCCAAACCAACAGGACAAGCAAATCCGCATCCGCGAACTTCAGCTCCTGGCCATTGCCTACAACCGCCTGCGCGCCCAAGCCGATGAGCTCGATCGTCGCATCTTTGCCGGTCGGCACTGGCTCCGCCAAAAAGCTGCCATGGACGCTGCCTCGCCGCGAAGCACATGGCTTGCCGACCACCCTACCATTGAACATGTAGACCGCCACGACCCCACCGCAAGCATTGCCGAGATGAACAAACTCGAGGAGCAGTTCACTGGTGAGGTTAAAATATTCGAGTCGAGGCTCCGGAGCCAAGCGCACGAGGATGTTGAGCGGAAGGAGAAGTGGAAGAAGGACTTGGAAGACGCAAGGACCATGCTCAAAGCTACTGATAGAATTACATGGGAGTTGGAGAGAAAGCTTCACAAAAGCGAAGAGAGTATTGAACCTGACCCTGCACACGTTGATGACCCGGCCAATCTAGAGCAGCCGTCCAAGGTAGGCAGCAAGACCAGTGTAGACGAACCCCAGGAAGGACTCAGCTCTGAAAAGCCTTGAAGACCAAGTCCTTGGTTTATCTCGAAAACCACATGCTTTCGCAAAAGAGGCTGAACGGGGCTCCACTTACGAAGGGGCTGTTGGCAGGCTGCTGATTGCCGGTCGAAGGTGATTGTGTGAAGAAAGCAACCCGCACACCAGGGTTGAGGGGAAGAGAGTTGGATACAAGAGGAATATCGATAGTCATGTTGTATCAATATACGTGTGCCTAATGCTTCCGTATCAGCACCGTTAACTGGCTACCATGCATCAAGGCTCTAGTCACAAGTATCCACGATTTTGCTCTCAGCTTTATCTGTGTCCGCTCATACATCAACCTGAGCTATTCGCCAGCTGCATGCTCCACAACATTTATACCTATTTGCGCCCATTTCTTCCAACCCGATGCTCGAGCCAGGTTGAACCAAGTTTCTAAATTTGGGTTTCCAGTGTAAACTTGCAATGTGTTTCAAGAAAGCCCAATATAAATTTATGTTTTTTTTTCTTCGCGGCCAAAGGGCCCTTTCGATTTTAGGGACGAATCTCGTTGGACTGAAGATTTCTCTGAGACCCAACGTCGGTAGTAGGATTCATTTACACTTGATTCAACATAGTCCTTCCCAAGACTATACGGGTTCATTACGATACCACCCTCCGTCCGTCTATAGTATTAGTAGATTCCCGGGCTATGCGCATTTCCCTTGATGTCAGAGCGCCTCTCACTGGTTCACGGGGTTGGGTAACGTCGAAGACTAAAGCTGGGACCGCTCCAAGATAAACATGACTATGATTGTGTTTGCCCTTCACCAAACGCTGTGCGCGCGCGGACTATTCGAACGCCAAAACTCCACTATGCTGGTATAATGTTTGTACCAAAGCAACGCCATTCATATCCCATGCCGGTTGGTCATTGGCCGTTAATTTTCCGAGTTTACGGTTTGCTAGCCGTGTCAGCACCTTCAGACAAACATGGGGGCAAAAAATACTCACAACGAGCCAGTCCATCCCCTCATCGACACCTCGGCCATCTACGGCTGAACATGCAACGATGCTCCAGTTCCGATCTTTCAGCTCTCCTAATCGCAAGGCTTCACTGATCTCGCCAGCGCCCTTGGCACCTGGCTGATCCTGCTTGTTTGCGAAAACCAGCAACGCTGCATCTCTCAGCTCCTCTTCGTTCAGCATGGCGGAGAGCTCTTCGGATGCGGTAGAGAGACGGTCGATATCGGTAGAGTCTATGACGAAGATTACCGCAGCGGTGTTGGCGTAGTAGCACCGCCAATAAGGACGGATCGAGGTCTGGCCCCCGAGATCCTAATGCAGGTCAGCGATTGCCGGCTGGGTGCGCTGGCAACATACCCAGACGTTGAAGTTGAGGTTCTTGTACGTGACGGATTCGACGTTAAAGCCTATTGTGGGTATGGTGGTCACTACCTCGCCGATCTGAGCCTTTCTGTCAGTGCTGGCCCCTGCGATGGCTGGGCCGGCTCGGGCACACCTTTAGTCTGTACAGCAGCGTTGTTTTTCCTGCATTGTCCTGTTCAGTGGGTGGTCAGCGACCGCGCTGCTTGGCCGTGAGTGGCAGCGCCTACCAGGCCCAGAATCAAGATTCTGATTTCTTTCTTGGACCAAATCAGCGCGCTGAACTTGGAAATGTACCCGCCCATCTTGTCCCCCCTGTTGGTGTGTTGCCTGTCTTTGTTGCTGTGTTCCTGAGCGCCCTAGGAGCTCGTGTGGGTGGGCAGTCCGCACCGAAGACGCAATATGTGAATGCTGATCGGAGCGAAAAGATAGGCAAATAGAGCGCGTGGCCGTGTCGAGAATGTTGCGTGTCCAGACAGTCGGCGGCGTTGAACCAGCCAGACGCCGAGGCCTTCGGAACGGCGCGACGTTTCTCCAACGCGATGCCAATAAGCTGGCCTGGCCGCAAGGGTCCAGTCTGCCAGGCACGCCAAGAACCCCGAACAGGATCTACGCATTCACCGTTCCCCGGGCCATGGCCTATTCACATGATGCTCTGCCTTCTCGACTCCACCGTCATCAGCACTTGGAGAGAAAATATGGATCAATTCACTTTACTACATTGTATCATAGTTCACAAGCAAGCTACTAGAATTCAATCCAACAGCACCGACGATACTACCGGTGCACATGCTAGGTGAAATTTATCAGAACTTTCGCTCCGCGATGATCACGCTTTGCATCTTAGCATCGTACCTGTGGACTTCGACAATGAGTAGACCAGATGCCTCCAATATCATTTCAAACTCCTTCCGTGTTCGCTCACCACCTCCGAGCGAGATCATCATCGTGAGGTCCACTTCAGGTACACTGTGTTAGTTCCCATTTCTTTCTCGGGGCTAATCACTTACTATACGCTGCCTGCCAGGGCATTTTTCCATCTGGCAACACAACCTCGTCGATCACAACACGTGATTCGGTTTCCATCGCCGGGATGATCTTTTTGAGTATCCGAACGCAGTCTTCGTCCGACCAGTCATGTAGAATATGTCGTAGATAGTAAAACTTGGCCCCCTTGACCTTTTGCTCTGTGAAGAAGTCATGTTCCTGGAATATGATGCCGGGTAGCTTCGGTGCGCTGGCGAGTGTCGTCGAAATATCTTGTACAATGACTGTTCCCGGGGCCAAGCAAAACTTCTGATGAAAAGAAAGGGCTTGCTGCCCAAATCCGCCCCCGATATCGACAAGGACAGCGGAGTCAAAGGCAGGTTGAAAATCGCCCATTTCGTTGTTCACCGGATATGAATCTGTCCAAGAGCTCTCGCGTTGAATTGCCATGGCGTGCCCCAAAGATGCCATCTGCTCTGGGTGTGTCTTCATCCACTCAAATGGTGTAAGCTCCGTACCTATCGCTTTTTGAAATGGCAAATCTTTGTTGTTGACGATGTCTTGGTATCCTCTCTCCTCCAGCCAGGTAGGAAAGACCGATACGGTAGGAAGATGGAGATCGTAGCAATGTTTTATCGCCCCTAATACGTGTTCGTTGTTCAGTGCCTGGGTTGTCCTGTTTGCAGTGAAGGAGTCGGCAGATGATTGATCGACTATACCGAAGGCTGCCATTGTTCGAAGGAGACGTAAGAGTATTTTTGGAGCTGCTCTTGTGACGGTAGATAGATACTCGATTCGGAGGGGCTCTTGGGAAGAGCAAAGGGTGGCGAAGAGGGAGAGAGAAGAACCGATTTTAAGAAGAGGTAATTGCATGGACCCTGATGCAATGCGAATAACGAGATCCCAGTCATTGTCGAACGATGATTGAAGTAGGCGAAGGTCTTCCTGGATTTTTTGACGGTCTGTTTCAGAACCTTCGGCGTAGAGATTGCGGATTTGGTTTGTGAGTGTGTCCATGGTGGCGATGCGATTGGTCTCGATGATAGACATTCGAAACCTTTTCAGTAATTTGCCGGTAGATATAGTGGATGTCAATGTTACCGCTAGTTCAAAATGACTCGAACTTTTGAGATACTGCAACTACTTTATAGGTATTGAGCTACATTTTACGTCTTTTCTTTCTCGGTCGGTCGTAGAAATTCCCGTCGTTCATATTCACGCAATTCACCGGTAACACCGGCAACAAGGCATCGACAAGAAACCGGCTTGTGTGAAAAATCAGGTGACATCTTGATCCTTGTTCGCAGTGTCCGCGATAGAACCGAAATCACCGAGAAGGCCGAAGACATTTGCCTGGGGGCACACAAGACTCATCTTCTAGATGTTACCACAATTTCCCGTGGTTTTCGACGACGAATCCTCTCGACTGTCTGATATGAATGAATACTCTAGAAAAAGTTGCGGGAACATCAGTACTATACAAAGGGTATAGTATAAAGGGCCCTTTGTGTCGCTTTCTCCCTACTAGAATTTCATCCCGAGATCCTGTTAGCATAGTGGTTGACTCTACAAATTTATGTTTTTCATGCAACAATGTTTTTCACCGTATGTGTGTCAGCATTCAATCAATACATCCCTGGAGCTCGTATCAATTTGGCATTGATCTACAATGTACAACGCGAGCTCAAGCGGACCAGCCATATGGGCGGATCATAGCAGCAACTGCGATCTCCACTGACCTGGGGTCGTGTCAGCAGATACACGCTCAAATATGCAGGATAAATTGCATGTGGTTGTCTATTGCGTTCCAATATTCTGCGCACTCTCTTAACCATGATTGGCTCCTTGTATCTATCGCTCCCCCTCGCACACATTGTGCTTGGCTGCGGACCGCATACGAGGAGCCCCTTGCGGTCGCATCAGTCCCACGTACTAATAATGCATTTAATTACCTTTTCCTTGTTGAAATTAGAATGACGGAATAAACCACCATATATCTCTGCATCGAACGGTATATGTGCTGCACCAGATCTATCTCCGTGCCTGGCTCAACATACCACTATAGATTTTTTTGATTGATTGGGTAACCTTACCTAACATCGAAGAAGTGTAGGGGGTACCTGGGTAATGTGACAATACAAAAGGATCGTCGTACTCGGCTACTTTCTCTGATTGTGAACCACGCATGACTCGCAAACATGTTGCCTTCACGCATGTATTTCTTTTCTCTTGTCAACCTGGCTACTTCGTACAATTTTCCGTACGAAAGCATTCAATTGACTGATAACGACGTTGCCAATAATTCGGATATAGCATTCGGTATCCATTCTGGAGTCAGAGAAGTGCAATGCAAAATGTTCCCTGGAGATGGCGACTGGCCAAGTGCTGATCGATGGAATGCTTTGAATGCTAGCTTAGGTGGTACGCTTCTCAAAGCAGTCCCTCCCGCTGCGACCTGTTACTCTGGAATATACGAAAACGCCACCATCTGCTCCCTAGCAGAACAGGGATCCAGGAACTCCAATTTTGTGTATGTCACCATATTGCCTGCCTTGGTGAGAATGCTGAGAAGATCTAGAATAGAGGATCCATTAATTCCATTCAATATGTGGACGCTTGGCAACCCATGCCCGATACCTGCAGTATCGGCTCCTGGGTCGAACGCCACCATTCCACTATCTTCTTGCCACATCGAAAAGTTTCCTGCTTACGTCGTCAACGCTTCCACAGTAAAACATGTCCAGCTTGCTGTTAATTTTGCACGCAATAATTATATCCGGTTGACGATCAAGTAAATTTCTCTCTGAACCAGAATTTATGGTAACTAACTATTTACTACAGGAATACTGGTCATGACTGGCTTGGTAGAAATACTGGAGGGGGCGCTCTTCAGGTATATGTGCACCATCTGAAAAACTTTGAATATTTACCACTTGTCGAGATTGGGAAGTACCGGGGGAAAGCTGCCAGAGTAGGTGTGGCACTAGAGCAATACGAGCTATTCCCTCATATGGAAAAGAACGAAGTCACGTTACTCGCACCAGGCTCCTCAACGGTCGGTGCTTATGGTGGTTTCATGCAAGGAGGGGGTTTTCATACATCACCTCAAAATTCGGGCTCATGGCTGACCAGGTCCTTTCTTTGGAAGTAGTAACAGCTGATGGGAGGTTTGTGCATGTAGATCCAGAAGAGAACGAGGATTTGTTCTGGGCAATTCGGGGAGGCGGGCCCAGTAAGTATGAAATCGGGTTCGCCATCATCTCTGACACGTATAGGTAACTACGGGATCGTGACATCGGCAGTCGTCAAAGCTTATGAACCTATATCGATCTCCCGAATAAGCTTCAATTTTCAAACTGGAACCAATTTCGAACAAGCGAACAGCACAACATGGGTCGACAACACGACTGCATACGCGGAAGCCACCAACGAGACATTCTGGAACGGTGTCAATGCATACTTTGCACATCTTGTCAGGATCAACGATGTAAAAGGTATCGGTTGGAATAGTCTCTCAACTCAGCCTCCCAACCCTGTCTTTAATCGAACTGACAGGGTCTATTCATTTACTGGGCAAGTGATCGTACCAGGAATGTCCATCGAGGAATTCGGAGAATTTGTAGGGCCCATCATCAGGGATTTGCGCAATATTGGCATTTATATCAACGCCACCGCCGGATGGTGGGAGTCGTACCCAAAGTATTCTTTCCGTCCAAATGGCCCGGGAGAAGCAGTTGGAAATGCTCGCTTCGTCTCACGTCTCTTCCCGCGTTCCGTGTTCGAAGATCCTAGCTCGTCGGAATTTTCGAAAGCAATGGCTGCTATCCGTGGGTGGGTAGAAGAAGGCTTCTACAACTTCCACAGTGTGGACTATCACCCTTCCTACGACACGGCAGGGTATCCTGGCACAGATTCGGCGGTCAACCCCCATTTACGGAATGCTATCATGCATGCCACTGGCTTTGATACTGGTAGCTATGGCCCGGAACGCACGCCTCAGCAAATGATTGCAAGCCATACGAGGTTGCAGTATTATGCGCAATTGTGGAGAGATGCAACGCCTGGAAGTGGAGCGTATATGAATGAGGCGGATACAGAGGAGCCGGGATTTCAGGAAAGCTTCTATGGGACGAATTATAATAGACTGCTGGATATCAAGACAGCTAGAGATCCTTGGGACGTTTTCTATGCTGTTACAGGGGTCGGAAGCGACAGGTGGAAGGTGGAAGAGACCCATGGGCTACCTACTCAGGAGGGTAGACTTTGTAGGGTATCATCTAAACATGTAGAAGTGGCAGTATTGAGTTAGACGCTAGGCGCGCTGTCCTGGTCAACCGCGCTGCAATGGACCATGAAGAATGATGCAAGATGTAGAACATGTTTTCGAAGTGTAGATGCACCAAGGATGGACCGCCTCGCCAGTTCTGGTTGGTGCTTGAGTAAAATCTGACACAGATTGTTGCATTGGCGTGAGCCAATCATGGTGCCGCACTAGGCCTTACGACATGGCGGAGTTGGCATCGATCACCAACGCGGACTTCGGGGACCTACCCCACACCTAAAAGGTGTTGATTGGTGATGAAACGTGAATTCGAGCCATGGTGAATGTGAAATGACGGTCCTCGAGGTGGTGCGTCAGATGTTGGGGTTCTATTGACACTCGCCAGCGTGTCAAACAGGTGATGAACAATGATTAGCGAATGCGTAAAGACTGCATGGGTATATGAGTAATGGGATGAAGTGGCTCTCTCGGAGGCAAGCGGGGGAAGATTGTGGGGAGGAGACGGAAGGTGCTCTGGCGGTGACAGATAGGGCGGAGAGCGGCGGGCGGCGGGCGGGGGTGCGACGAAGGGTTGGTCAGTTCGACTCATGATTAGAGGTGGATAGGTGGTGGTATGTATGCACCGTCGCATTGCTTATATTGGAGGTTGGCGGTGAGGCTGTGGGAAGGGGTGAGCAGGGGCACAAAGGCGGCGGTGAATGGCAAGCGATGTCCTAAAAGGGCCAGGTCAGACGCTTAAGGTGGTGCATGGTGTACTGTACATACTTGGTAAGGCTGTGCGAGGCATGGGCAAACAAGGTCGGCCAAGTAGTGCAGCGAAGCGAGAGCCGAGTACTGCACAGGAGAGCATAGACGTTAGACAGCAGAGAAACGATGGTAGTAGTAGTAGCGGTGGAGGATGTGGCCCAGCACGGCACCTACCCTACCAGGCCGGCCAGGAAGCGACTGCCCCAAAGCGGCAGCGGTATCGTTGGCGCAGGCAAGGACAACACAGCACACGTTATTTTCCCATGGGCATACCTGTGAAATGCATCCACGGATACATAGGCTGTTAGCCTACTGCTGCAAGGCATGGCAAGGCATCGAGTCATCAGTCACCAGGCTAGTCTACAGTACCGTCCAGCAGAGCGGGGCTATCTAACGTCCAGCAGGGTGCGGTGGGAATTACTAGGCGATACATTTGTCAGGCCGGGATTGTTCAGCAACCGTCACAAAGCAGCCAGCGGCCCAATCAGCGGGCGCGTGGGGCGTGGAATACGTGAGTAATCGACGTCTGCTTTGTCGCAGCGCTCACAAAGGCAGCGTGTCCAATGTCCATGACGTTTCGCCCACGGCATGTGCGCGGTTCGCCCGCCCGCGACGCTCCGCTACAACGAGTGGCCGAGTGGCCGCTGGCGCCAGTCGGTTCGTCCGCGCGCAGGGACGGGAGGGCGAGCATGCTCCGACGCCGAGCCAGCGCTGGGCAGAGCAGAGGTCAGCCGCGCTCCATCCAGTCTTGCGACGGTGACCTGCACCCAGGCTCTGCCAGCATCAGCTGAGCCATGTGGAGGCTGAGACGGCCAACGCGCACGCAGCGCACGCAGCGCACGCAAGAGTCGCGTCGCAGTGACTCAGCGCAGACGGTGCGAAGGCGTTGCATGCGGTATGATTCATCGACGACTTATCTCCATGGGTGCCATGGGTGCCATGGGGATGCCTAAAGCCCGGCCGAATGCAAGGCGCCGAGCAAATTCGTAATCTTCCAGGGACGCTGCGAGGGCTCGGGCGGATCTAGCGGACGACGAGCACCCCTGCTCGCTAAAGTGACCGGGAGCTTGGAAATGGGGCAGCTTTCGTTAGGCTTCTTTACGGTGAGCACTTACATTGTGTCGGGGTTATGCTCAAGCCCGAGCATCCCGGCCAGGTCATCCACCTTCTGGGAAACATATATACAAGACCCGCATCCGCTTCAGGCTGTCTTGTCACCAGCTTCAACCCACTGCACTACATCGACAACCATAACAGCAACAGCAATACCCACCACTACCACAGCTCTTGCACCGAACCATCCTCCGAGGAACACAGCGCTCGGATCACCTTCCCCTGCCACTGGCTACTGCATTAGGTTTGTGCAGCCCGCCCTTCACTCACCGACTGCATACTGACTCACCAGAACAGCTCAAGACGCTTCTGCCTACAAAGCAACCATGCCGTCCACATCCCACCTCCGCATACAAACCTCCTTTGAGCCCATCTCCGCCGAGACCACTCGCACACCCTTTGTCTCCTCACCACCCGCCAAGAAGCAAAAGATGTCGCTCACCCAGACCTACTACATCGCCGCCTCGGCCCGCTCAAAGCTGGGCAAGGAAGCCTGCCGCGCCGACCACGATCTCCGCCTGCTCGTCGGCCACGCCAACCTCCTCGACTCCTTGATGATCGAGCTTCACGACGCCGAGAGGCAGCAAGAGGCTTGGTTCCACAACACCGTCGCAAAGGCACAAAAGTCCGACGAGCCCCGACACATCCAATGGGCTGATAGCATCCTCGAGGAGGAAGACGATGACTCTTCCGACGACGACGACGACGCTTCCGATTCCGAGTCCGACTACTACGACGAGGATGGCGATTTCGACATGGTCATGCCCCGTCGAATTGCCCAACCACTAGTGCACATCACCACTTCGGATGTTGACGAGGACGACCAGTACGACGACCTGGAGGACGACGAAGGCCTTGCCCTCACCCGTGTTCCTTCGCAGTCACCTCCAGAGCTCGTCCACGATGAGGACTCGGACGACGAATCGCCTCCCACCCCGCCTCAACCCACAATGGACTTTTCGGACAAAGAGGCCATGCTCACCACATCCTACTACGACGACAAGTCGCAGTCTCTATTCGAAACCGAAGAAATATATCTGCCCCAATCGACAGCCCCGCTCATCACAAGTTACTAGGCCAAGACCGCCAGTCGACCTTCATTCTTGTTTTTGATTGAGCATTTTAGCGAGCGAGTCTTTTCAGCATTATATCACATTTTCTTTTGTCTACAACATTGCGTGTGGGAGATTTTGGATGGCGGCTCACGAGCACGCTGTGACGGATACGGATCACGGATCACGCACGGAACTACCCAACTCAGATCTACTTGTATGGAATAGGGACCATAGGCTGGTATGAGATCTCCCACGCTGGTGGTCGAGACTCCCCCTAGCACACAGAAATCAATCATGATAATTCTGCCAAACACTTGATGCTCCACTATGCCCTGGTGATTTTTTTCCCGCGTGCTACCAGTAAGTATTGCTTACCGCACTTTGCCCACCGCATCTTGCTCGTCGCATCGAAATTGATTTTTATCATCTGACCGCCTTTCTGTTGCCCGTGCGTGGTGCCCACCCCTGCGCTGCGACAGCGGATCCAGAGCGCCGGCGCTGCGGCAAGGCTGAAGGTACGCGCATCATTCTTGACCGGCACTGCCCAAGCCTATTCCGGACCTAATTGCGATTGTACTAGACACGCGTATACATACTCATACGGTGAACACGACGAACACGTCCAGCCGTGTTCTCGTGTGTGCTGCCTGCTGCCGCGGATGCCTGCGCACCGCGAATCCGCGACGTGGCCAGCCAAGCCAGCTCGGGCTGGAACGACATGCATCCGCTCGCAGCCGGGGCCAGCTCGGCGCACCCTGTTACGATTATTCCGGTCACCTTTCTTTTTTTCCCTTTGGGCGGGGGGAGTTCGGTGTTGAAGTGATGCCGCGCCCATCGGCCTCGGTCACGCTGCCTTCCCGTCCCCGTCGGTTCTTGTACGAGGGCGATGATGAACAGGAAACCTTGTGCCATGATCAACAAACGGAGTTCACGCAGTCGGCCGCATGACGTCTTCAATACTTCGTGATGCTGCCGTCGAATGCAGAGGTCAGCCACCTATCTCTGACCTTAGGTTCCCGCCACCAAAGCGATGAGATTGCGGGGATGCATGCACGATGGGATCGCGTCTTCGTCTTCATCACTACCTGAGTTTGCAATCCCGATGACGGTTTCACCCCTTAACGTGCACGTTTCGTTTTGAACAAAGCGCATTCATGCGAGCAATGTCTCTGGCCCGCAATATCAAACGCTTCATGCTGTGAAACACGAACGAGCACCACAGGTAGGTACCTGGTTGACTTCCGCCCCATAGCTATCCACGCTTCCAATACACACGCCGCCTGTGCCCTGCGCTTTTAGAACCCCGACAATGTACAAGTCGCCTTTATGCGAGTGCTATCCCGCTGCTTGTGCGCTGGCATGGCGATGAGACCAGAGGTAACGGCACGGGGAGGGCGATAGACTTTCAGCTGGTCCATGGTCGGCGCTGAGAAGGTCAGCCCATGCAACCAGAGCGACGACTTGAAAGAGTGAACAGACAATAGCGTCCAACCCACCCTGGCTTTCAGGCAGCCTTGATGGCCCAACTTCCACCAGCGCCTCACCCCGGCCCCACTTGCAAGCCTCTCAGCACCCGCTAGCCTGTTCCTGTTTCCAACGTGGCTCAACTCGAGGCCCGAGTTGCATTGCCTCGATGTATGTGTGCTGGCAGATGGACCTGCAATCTAGTCTTCTAGTCGTGGAGGTGCGCTGGGGATGCCCGCAGTGTCGCATGTTCTTACCGCGTTGCAAATGCAACGCAGCGTGCGACACGACAGTATTCCAGTCGACTTTGTCACCAACAGTAGTTTACGAATCGCAAATCGACATGACGGATCGCATCTACCTTGATGAGTCTAGCGATGAGTAATACTACACGCGAGCCAGCCAATCGTTCGTGGTGAAGCGTGTGCTTACCAGCACTGCGAGTTGCTTGCTGTATTTAGAATGGATTCTAAACAATTCCGCGCGTCTGATTAAACCAGTAATCACCAATGTCGGATAGTATTCACTCTCATCTAAGCCCCTCGGCAATAGACACCTTCACATGGTACTTCGGCACTAGTTTGACGCATCTGCCCGCCTGCCCATCAGGCAGAACGGGACAGAGTGGACAGGCTCCAAGGTTCCGAAGTTGCATCTGAGTCACGTACCGCAATTGCTAAGCACCAGTGGCCGCCCTCAGGCCCCAAACGTATCTTATTTCCACTCGGGCGATGGTCGGCATTCCGCTCGTCGCATGCCCTCGACAGGTTCTAGCTGCCATGCATCCCTACTCTCACGAAGCGCCCGACCCGTGGTCCACCTCTACCGCCGAGCAAACACCTAACCTCGGATCATGCGCGGTGCGGATGATCCGCAGATGGTGCACAGTACTACCTAGGTAGTGCTCCACCCACGTGTCTAGTCTCCTTCGTCTCATGATGAGTTTTTTTGCACACCAGAGGGGCCCTCGGCGACGGCTGTGCGGCAGCACGTGCAACCACGCCGGCTTCGTTCAGTTCAGTGACCCTTCATCGTGACCCTCGCGTGAACGGTGTCGCTTGTCGCCGAGGCTCCCCACTTTTCTTTTTTCCTGGTGCAAAATTGTGGTTTGAAAATTTTTGGCACCTGCAGGTGCGGCTAGCGGAGGGTTAATGGGCGGGTCTACGGGTGGTGTGATGCCCTGTCATGGTGACTGTGCGTTGCAGGAAATTCTCTATCCAACATTGATTTTTCACATCTCGCGATGCTTGGCGGAGGGGCGGGCGGCACCTTGTGGAAGAGGGATGGCGCGGGTCCGTTGTCAAATGGATTTACACCGTCGTGATGTAAGCAAAAAAAAAAAAAAAAAAAAAAAGATATCATCATCCACAAGGGAGAGTTTTGGTCGGACATGTGCAGGTAGCCATGGCATTGGTTTCTGGTGTAGGTACTCCGGTGAGCATGGCCTTACTGTACACTCGCCCTTTCTTTCCATATTGGGAGCCGATGACGCGGATCCACGTGGAGCTTATCGCTGGAGTTAAGATGGAACGGAGGGATGCTATCTCCACCGGCGCAAACTCGCCCCCGCATCTTAAAGTCTCCGCGATTTGCCCCCGCATCACGCAACACTGAAGCTGCCAGTGGTAGCCGCTATGGCCGCCATCCACGTCACCCCTAGTGACGCAGTAGACTACCAGCAAGCGTCCGTAGTTCGCTCCAACTTCAACCTGCAGAGTACGTATGTATTGTATCTGATTTCAGCGAGCAATGAATGCACACCAGAAACAGAGCATGGGTAGTTGGCGTCATTGAGGTAATCATTGCATTGTTCTCATAACATAAAGGGTTCTGCCGTCTAAGCTTGTTACTCTCTGGCTACACTCGTCTGTTGCTATCTAGGCCACGGCCACAGCCCACTTTGTGACTGTCAGCTACCATACCTGGTGTCAACTTTCCGCTCAAAAACCCCACCAGCTCGTTTGCAAGCATCCTTTTCATCTCGACAGTAGTCGAACCAGTAGGCACTCTAGTTATTGATATAACGCTACATGTGATCAATCCAGCATTTTTTGCTTGAAGCCATCTTGTTAGCTACGATGCACGTTATATCAGCCTAATCCTCTACCAGATAAGCATGCATTCCCAGAACAGAGGCCGCTATCAAGAGTACACATTTCGAGCACATTGTTTAGTCTTGGCTCTTAGGTTGCCTTGATGATGAGATAAGATGACTGCGACGCAGAACAACGTGTAAATGATATTGAGAAGATACATGCCCTTCCTACTCCGAGGCATCTCATTGCACAAACGGCGGGATATGAGAGGTGGCCCCTTGCTTCCATCGACCTGCTTGAGCAAATGAGTCGAAATGGATGATAGCTTATAGATACCATACCACATTTCTTACATGAATGCAAAACTTCTCTACTCTGTTTGTCAATTTCAACTGATTACGGAACACACATACATCCATTATTATAAATAAGCATGATTTGTAGGACGGTCTGTTCTCGATGCGGAAAGAGGGCATTCAGAAGTCACTCAACTTAAGACTGCCAATCGCCAGCAGACATTAATCAATGCACTCGTAGCACTTATGTGCGCCAAAGTCCTCGGCACCGCTACGTTCGCCAGATACGATGGATAATGGATGAGCAGCTTCGCGACCACATGAAATCCTAGCAAATTAACCACCTGAGAATCAGTAGGCGCAATTACCTGCGCCAGTGCGGCTGCTAGTGCAAAGCCTGGGAAATTCTCCATCAGCGCATAGTGTGCAGACCTCAGACGCAAAGGTAGACCCTCCAAGTGAGAGAGGTGCTTCCGGGGGTGGTTGTTGTCGAGACCGTCCTCCCGAGCCATGGCTTGTCCAGCAGCGGATGCGGCCCCCGATGCTCCAAATGTCCAGAAGAGATAGATAGCAGAAAGAGCGGGAATGGCTCGGCCGTTGGATATGGATGAGATACCAATGCCGGGTACCAGCTTGATCAGAGACTCACTGAGCTTCTGAACCATTCCATTGGGCTTGGAAAGATAGGAACTGGGATACGATCAGAAATCAATTTACATATATGGACAATTTGATACGAACGTCAGTGGGATCAATGCGAGGTACATAGGCGCAGCTGCCATTACAGCTGCTCCAGCTGGATTGACACTGAACATACGTTAGCGTCGTGTTAATTGTTACAGTTGTAACATGTATCACGTAGATGCGCCAGCAGGGTTTAGTTTTAAAAATCCAGCGTGACAACGTACATGCCATTGTAGACAGCTGCCCGTTTCGCCTCCTCTTTTGGATCGTCGGCCATATCGTATGCTTCTTTCGAAGGTATATCGAATGTGATCGAAGTTCTTCTTTGATGAGACATGAGGGGTCAAGAGAAAATGTCTTTATAGTCATGTAGGTGTTTGAAAACTTGCCGAGGGATCATATAGGTATGCCGAGGAATGTTGTGGGCGATGACGTCTTGCAGGTGCGGGGCTATATAAGCTGACACCCCCGAAGTAGGAAAGAGAGTCTAGATCTTATGGAAGTATGGCAAGTAGATGCGCTTGAGTATCAGACATTCATATGGTCTGAAGCTCATTCGAGTACACTGCCCTGGGGATTACGTGGTGTTTCGTACGTGAATTGGATTTTCGACCCCGAGGCTTTCTCAGGTGTGCCCCGACCAACTCATGCGACTCATACACTGGTTAAAAGACAATTGCTATATCACAAAAGGCGAATATCGAACAAACACATGACACGACGGGAATACAAGAGGCCGCTGGAACATCAGCAAAAGTTACTTTCCCGTCCATAGGCCCAATAGCTATATAGCCACGAAGGAAATGATAAGCATGAGTGGTTGCTCAACCGAATCGCCTCCTTAATTATTTGTGTATAGTCTACAAGGGCCATGGTATTCAGGTGCCAGGGACTTATGGTACAGTTTTACTTTTTTTGCTTTGCGTTGATTATTGTAACACAAGAATTGCATTATGTAGTATTGTATATATGCTTCACTTCTTGAGTAGACAAACGCATCCGCCGATAATCCAACAGGATATGGATTTATTTCTGTACCTTGGAAGCTTGTACCCTGAAGTGTACCTACATGTATACAATCGTATGTAAACCTTGCCAACGTTGTTGTAGTCAAGCGTTGATACGAGTGGATCACCACCTTAGATCCTCGATTAGGTATAGATAAGCGAGGTGGCTTTCCCAAGCCCGCGGAACCCTGCCCAGGTGGGCACCTCACCATCAAAGAGACACATGCATTCTTAGTCTATCGGAAGCATCTCCGACATGAATTGCCTTGAAAAACAATTGCCTTGTATTTTTTGTTTACATTCGGGCAAAAGCCAGGACCATCTTATGCTTTTATCATGCCCAGGGTTGATGCTCTTTGTTATGGACAATACAAGATCTTCGCATGGATGATGCAGGTGGCTTGGCAGGTGTCAATGACGCAATAACGTATGCCCTCCCTAGGTGCACTATGTAATAGCCCGGTAAACGCATGATGCCTTCTTGTCAACCTTCTATCAACTTCGAACAAAATAACGTCTACAGCCGCCATGGTCGAAGGTGTGGTCTACAAAGACCTACTGCCTATCCCTGCAGAGGACCCTACCAAGCAGGAAGGGACATCCACTACACTGACGGACAAACCGACAGAAAGTCATGCTTTGGCTATGGAAGCGGCAAAGAATCCAGAGGAACGTGGAGCAGCACAGGTGGCTCATGGAGATGAAGTCGTAGATCTGGGCTGGAATGAACCCGAGCAAGCAATTTCGAGCCCTCTCGTAGGAGGTCTAGACAACGAAGATCTGTGGGTTTTGGTCCGACGGTTTAACAAAGTAAGCTTTGTGTCATTTATGCTACTATCTTTTCTGATCACAAAAACAGCAAATGTACCATGTAAAGGAGATTGAAAATCCACCGCCCGGTGGACTGGACCTCAACATTGCCGACGAAGAAGAGTTCTCTCCCGATAAATTAAGAAGCAACATTGAGCGTTTATACATGACCATTGTACGTTACATATTGAGTTGTTGAAGTATTTTAGCTCACCCTGCATCAGGGACTTGGTATGATGGGATTTGGAAAGCACATTATGCGACTGCGATCATGGAGGGAGACTCGAAGGACGTCTTACTTTTGCACCGCCTACTTTGCCGCCTGGCTCCTGGATTTATTGGTTCCCATGTTGTCGCTGACCTTGGTGGCACTCATCGTATATCCACCCATTCGCACAGTTATGTTTCCACCAGCTCCTATCGCACTGGTCTCTGCCAGAACCGGAGGGGTTCAAAAACCCAAGTCCGGGGTACTGGGTAGCCACGATAGTGCAACTGGAGCACCAGAAAATCACAAAGGTGAAGCTGTCGAGCAAGAAGCTAGCAACTTCGTCAGTGGAATCACTTCTGTCGCGCTTTCGAGTGCTGTTGGGAAGCATCCTCAAGGGGAACCGCCAGAGGAAGATGATTCATCTGCAAATGCGGTCCCAGACCCGACATCCATCGCCATGGGTGCTGCAGATGCTCAGGCAAAGGCTGCTGGTGGTACTCCGTCCAAAGAACATGACAAGACTAAGGTACCCATGGAAACAGCCATGTGGAATAAAATGCGCCCAATTATGCATGGCATCGCTGATGCGACGGATACCTGGGAGCGTTTTGCAAAGTCAGTACACTTCGAATCTGTTGTAGGAGGCTCTCACTGATAATGCAGTGCACTCTCGTCCACTCCTCCTTTTCCGCAGGATCGATACCGTATCCGCTTGGCCGCAATTGTTGCGCCTATAGTTTTGATATCTCTGTTCATTACGTCTTACATGTTCATGAAGGGCATTACATTCGGCGTCGGCTTTGGTTTCTTTGGTGATCCGGTCATTCAACCGGCATTCAAGTGGCTGAACAATCATTACCCTAATTGGCAGAAGCTTCTCGAAGTACGGAATACTCTCTTGAAGGGTGTCCCGACGAACGCTCAGCTCACCATTACTCTACTTCGTATTGGGGAGGCCAATAAGGCACCGCTCCCGCCACCACCTCACATTGCTCAACCACCCCCGGATAAGCCAGCCGATATCAGTGAAAAAGAATTGCGTGCTACCGGTGCTGATTATCCGCTCAATGCGACGCAAGAAGAGCTCGACAAAGCAATGGAGCATGATCCAACCACCGCGCATGAAACCCACGGTACAGACATTGATTCGGCAAAAGAATCGAAGCACGGGAAGAAAGGTAGTAAAATTCTTAACTTTTTCCGTGGAACAGTCAAAGGCGGCGTGGAGACGACAATGGGTGCCGATAAACTTAAAGCCGCAGTAGGTGATATGCATGCGAAGAATCGTCTTGGAGCCGTGCCCAAGCCCGACGAACATCTCAAGTCCGGCCCCGTAGAGTTCAAATCTAGATACCATGGTCACAAGGGCCATGTGTATATCACAACTAAAGCCACCATCCCATGTGTCGCCTTCTCTACTGATCATTCAATCGAGAAGATTGGCACTGAAGAAAGGGAAGACCTGCATCCTCAATGGAGCATACCCATTGGAGACATCAAAGAATTGCGCAAGGTTGGTGGATACGGCTGGAAGGCGAAGCTTGTTGTCGGGTGGGCGATGGGTAGGGAAGTCGCGGACGGGTTGGAGATTGTTCTGAAGGAAAAGCCTAGCATGTCCGGAGAGGTGGATAAAAAGCCGGCGCCGGTCAAGTACAAGGTGACAGCTATGCCACTGCGAGATGAACTCTTCAATCGGTTGGCCAGCATGGGCGGACAAAAGTGGGAGTGTTGGTAATGGCTGTTGGTCATAGTAGTCGAGGTGCTTGTCTTTCAACGCAAGTATACCCTATGAAATGGTTTTTCTCGGATCGATTTATAGGTGAAGTGTTTCCATAAGATGGATTAATACAAACCCTAATGTACCTATGTATGTAAAGATTTCTTCGAGGAACATATCATACAAACTTTTAGATTATCAAATGAATCGGTTATATGTACCTTTACACAAACTGGAGTATAAACCAGATCTCTCATTGATTATTTAGCTACGAATCCAGGCCCAATACTGTGACCGTATGGAAATCATGGAGGCTAGACCGGGAAAGTTGCTAACTTTTCGTCCTCAGTAGTGTATATGTACTATACGATGTTGACCTGCTTGCTTGAAATATGCAACGATAGGAGAGTGCCTATACTCCCTTACGCGATTGGTGGTCGCGTCTGGGGTAAAACCCATTGTCTATGCCGGGGATCGCGTTGTGTTGCCCCGACGACCATCGCTAGCGCGTGTTTACTAGTGCGTCATACAACATTTGAACATTACAGCTCCGGCGGTACGCTATCCGTAAGCTACGCGAAACCCATCTACACCACTTCTAAAACTTTGCGGTCACGACCATGGACCCTCCGCCGCGACCGTCAAGTTCCCTGTTCGACGTGTTTTTGCGCCTGCGTCCGTCCAAGCATGGCAATGTTCGCTTCCTCACAGTCGAAGATGGGGGAGGCAACCATCCAACACACATTACGATCAAGCCCCCCACCGATGACAAGCGTAAGAGGGCTGTTGAGCGCTTTGCCTTCACGCAAGTGTTCGAGGAAGATGCGCACCAAATGGAGCTGTTTAAGGGCATTGGTGTGGTGCCCATGATCGAAGGCGTGGTGGGCGCGAAAGGGCATCATGGACGGGACGGACTGCTTGCAACACTAGGTGTGACAGGCTCAGGCAAGGTAAGATGCTTTGTTCAGACCGGAGAAGCATGTATGCTTACTGCATGATAGAGCCACACCATCCTCGGTACGAAGTCACAGCGCGGCATCACTCAAATGACCCTCGACGTCCTTTTTCAAGCGACTGGAGAACAACTGGTCCAGTCATTCTATGGTGCACCCGCATTTGCATCTTTAGCAGCTGCAGATGTGTCGGAAGCGAACATGTTCACTGCGACTGCGTTTCTGGACTCCATGTACGGGAATGCCGACCAGTCTAGCTTTATCTCACGAGGGCAGGCCTCCATGCCGGTTAGTACCTATTTCTGTATTTCATTGTGTGTCTATCTAATTGTATCTGTCATCGCCTACACGTCTTCTTCCCGAAGATGTCTCCCACTCCGTTCTCCAGACAAACTTTCCAGACAATCGTGCAAGCGCGGCCATACATTCCATCCGTCCTGTAACTGGAGCTCTCTCTAGCATAAAACGAAGTACGTCGAAAGTAGGCTCACCCCAGAGAAAGGATTGTAGCTCGTTCATCACGAATGGTGGATCGCGCTCGAACAAGGCACCCAGACCATCTGCCCTTCCGCAATCGCCGAGCGTGCACGACATCGAGATCCCCGTCGACGAAACCGCCGAATATGCCATCGTCATTTCTATGTACGAGGTATACAACGACCGTATATTCGATCTCTTGACAGGTACAGCAACGAGGAGCAAGAATTCGAATGTCAAGCGCCGCGCTCTCCTCTTCAAAAGCACAGAACAGAGCCCCGATCGGAAGGTTGTTGCCGGCCTCACCAAGATCATCTGCGGCAGCTTGGAGGAAGCGCTGATGGTGCTTGAGACAGGATTGATGGAGCGAAAGGTCACAGGTACAGGAAGCAATGCTGTGAGCTCCCGGAGCCATGGCTTCTTCTGCGTCGAAGTCAAGAAGCGCGACATGCAACGGAAAGGACCCTGGTCGAGCAGCACGCTCATCATCGTCGATCTCGCTGGATCAGAGCGCGCGAGAAATGCAAAGACAGCGGGCGAGACGTTGGCGGAGGCTGGGAAGATCAACGAGTCGTTGATGTATCTCGGGCAATGCATGCAGATGCAATCTGACCACCAGGCCGGCTCACGGGTATGCACCCCTTCCTTCTGCTCTACAGCCGTTGCTACAATGCTAAAAAATCACATAGAATGTCGTCCCGTTCCGCCAGTGCAAACTCACCGAACTTCTCTTCTCCAATTCATTTCCATCAACTACCTCGCGCACAACGCACCACCATCAGCCCCAGAAATCCATCATGGTCGTCACTGCCGACGCTTGCGGCGACTTCAACGCCACTTCCCAGATTTTGCGATACTCAGCAATTGCCCGTGAAGTCACCGTGCCGCGCATTCCCTCTACCACTTCCGCCATCATCAGACCTGGCACGGCCATGTCAGGTCGGACAACCCCTTCGGGTCGCACCACTCCATCGGCCGCTATGGAAGAACTTGAAGCGGCGAATGCAGAGATTGCGCGGTTAAACGCCGAAGTCGAGGTCTTTGCGCTCCGACTGGCAGAGGAGACGGCGAGGAGGCGGGCTGCAGAAGCGTCCTGGCGGGCGGCCGAAGACCACATGGTCTCTCTCGAGCAGGACATTCGCGACGAGTGCTTTGCTGATACGGAGGCTGCTGTGTCTGCTGAACGGCGCCGCTGGCAGACCGCCCTAGACAATGAGCAGGACTCGCAGGCGGCACACATGGATTCCAAGATCGACGTGGTTATTAAAGCTACGAAGGCTCAAATGCGCGACCAAGTCAAAGTGTACGAAGATCCAGATCCCGAACTCCAAGATCGCGTCGACGAACTGGAGCGAGAGAATGAGATGCTGAGGGCGAAGATGGAAGCCATGGAGCGAGAGCATCACCAGCGTAGTGCTAGTCCGATCAAGAAGATGCGCATTCTGAAGGCGAAGAAGTGGGAGGAACCGGAGAATCTGTGTTTTGAGGACTAGACGACATGTTCGCCAGACTCGAGGATGATTCACGATGTGTATGACGGCATGGACGGCATGGACGGCGTTGGTCGTTGGTTTCTTTTCCTTCTTCTCCCCATTCCTCCTTTCTCCTTTCTATTGGATATCCCTGGATACCCCGTGGCCATTGGGCTCACCTGTGATGATAATAAGCGTTCTAGGTAATGATAATCATGGGTATGTGTAATTGTTCAGAATCGTGGTTTCGCAGCGAGCATGGGGAATAAATTTTGGTTTCGTAGGGGAGGAATTCCCAATCGTTGGACTTGGTCCCTTCTTCATAAATCATATCATGCTACCCTAAGTATTTTCACCCATGCCTCAACCCCAGCCGCCGCAGAGCCCATATCCTGGCGACGCCGCTTTTTTGGTATGTACTTTGGACCAAAGCTAGCTCCTAACGCCAGCTTCTTCCTAAATGGTAGTCTATTCGAGAAGTGGAGTCCCGCCTACATGCTTCATGCTTCATGCTAAGAACGATACGAATAAGAAGCATAGCCATTTTGTCACTAGCACATCTTGTACGTGCCGGTGCCGCTAGATTGCCTGTGCATATCCTCAGTGTTGAGCTTGTATGAGATGGTAATATCCAAATCCCTGTGGTTCTTCTCGCTGGGCTTGTTTTCCAGTTCGCCAACAATCTCTTCGCCCTCCTCGACGGTCAGGACGTCCCGCAGGTAGAAAACGGTCTGCTTCCAGTGGGTGTATTTAGTGTGTGGGCCGGTGGAGAACTTGATGGGCTTGTGGCAAGCAGAGAACTCGATATCAAACCAGGCGATGATTGCGTGGACGAAGTCGGAGCGTCGGGCCTTGAGCTGGTAGGGGAGGCGGAAGGCGAGGTCTTCCACGGTGCACTTGTACAGGTCGAGGGTTATGACGGGGGCAGGGTCGGTAACGACGGCCTTGAGGTCGACGGTGTCGACGAGGGGCTCGGTCATGGCGGTGGCCTTGAGCGGGGTGTAATCGAAGCCCCAGACGTTGTCCCAGACTATTGCAAAGGGTCAGCGTGTGGGGGACGAGAAGCGGGTTAGATGCTCACAGCCAATCTTCTCGTCCTTGTACTCTCCGTCCTCGATACCGGCCATGAAGATGGTGGCCTTATCGGGGAAGATCAGGCCGTCCTTGACGAGGTACTTGTCACGGGCATACAGGACCGTGTCCAACATGCTCTCGTACAGCAGGAAGTAGCCCATCCACTCGGATATTATGATGTCGACCTTGTCGAAGGGCAGCTTGACCTCCTCCATCTTGCCCTGAAGCAGGGTGATCTTGTCACTCATGCCGTTGCGCTCGACAATCTCCTTGGCCTTGTCGATGATGGTGGACATGTCGACACCGATGACGTGCTTGGCGCCTGCGCGCACGGCGAACCTGTTGCACGCGGGTCAGCATGGTGAGATGGGGAGAGAGAAGAGAGAGAAGAGAGGGAGAGAGAGAAGGGAGAAAGGGTTGGCGGGTGGTCTCACATGCTCAGGATGGAGGTGCCGCAGCCGACATCGAGGACGACCTTGTCCTTGAAGAGGTGGCCGTTCTGGTAGATGGCGTCGCGGTAGCTCTTGGTCCGGACCTCGTCTTTCTGCAAGGCAGGAGGGTCAGCAGTGTGCTTCGCGGAGTGGAATTTTGAGCAGGCTCGACACGTACCAGCATCTCCTCGTGGATACCTGTGGGCGGGGATTCGGGTTAGCATGGTCTCCCAACATGTGTCAGGGGCGGCTGTGACGAACCGTGGTGGTTGTAACTGCAGCACGAGGCCAATGGTCAGCGCATGTCCTCCTGTCGGCCACAGACGTGGTGCTGGCTGTCGTGCAGCCGGAGAGCTCACCTGTTGAAATAATGCGCCTCCGAGTGCGCCATGCCGGCGAGCGGGTCCTTTGCCGCTGAATGCGAAGAGGCCATGTCTGCGGGTGGAAACGACGTGGAAGCTGGAGAGTCAGCACTGCAAACGAAGAAGGCAGAGGCTGGAAGAGGAGGGAGGATCTGGAAGGTTGGCTGCGAGCGCCTGCCTGGACGTGGGTTGCAAAGAAAAGATTTACGCTAAATGGAAGACCCCCGCTACGCCCACTAGTCGGACGCGACCCTCGCCCACCCCTCCAGCGCGACCGGGTCCCTCTCGGCCAACGTGCCCTGTTCGATTTTTTGCACGCCAGTCTCTGCACCCAAGGCCAGGAAATCATGGCCAACCATGGCCTACTACAAATAGAGCAACGCTAAACAGCAATATACCGCCCTGCTGCCTACCCGGGTCCTACCAAGAGGGGTATATCTAGCATTTTGGACACCTCCTCCCTCCTGTCGTACAGTCATTACGTCGTGGTCTCGTGCTTCCCCGTTCCTTTTTGCCATCCCATCGTCATTAGAGTCCCTCGTCGAGCAATTTCAGTCCTTTTCGAAATACCCATACACTGGAAAAGAAAAACGCAAAGAAATCCACCCCGTGCCCCACCCCTTCATCGAACCCGTATCTGGTGGAACACTTCCATGAAGTTCCTTGCATCTGTTCTTTGTATCAGCCTGTGCATGGCAGAACAGGAGCAGCCCGGTACATACCTTTGGGCGTCGTGAAGGTCAGTTGGTATCTGCCCGATGCACCTTTGGGCAGCTTGTACCCGTCTGTGAACATGTACGGATGAAGCTCTCGGAACTGGATCGTCTGCGCGTCCACTCGCTTCATCCAACCCTTGTGACCCACGTACTGGGTGACGAAGGCCGTCCAGATGGGGATCGTCTTCAATGGCCCGCGCCGTGGCGTGGCCTCGAAGCGTACGCAGCCCGAGTCCGCATCCCGGAAAATGCGGAATGCGTGCAGGTACGAACTGTCTTGGATCTCTCTGCACTTCGTTAGCCCTGCCTACGCATGATACTCAGGGGACTTGTACCCTCCAAACTCCTGCCGTTCTCCGGGGTGGAAAAAGTCTTCGAGGCCAGGCGGCGTCTGCGTCTCATCCTGCCGCTTCATCGCTACCATGGTGCAATAAAATAGCACCATGCCTGGAAACATCAGCTGATGCTGTCGTCATATATCCCGGGGACTTACGTTCGTAGAGTGTAAACCGCAAGTTGGCCCAAAGATCGAGACGACCATCCTCGCGGTTGACACGACACAACTGTAAGCTCGACTCGGTCCGGAGCACTTTCAGCCCGGTAAGTGGGAAGCAGTACCTCATCCTGCGCCCGCTGGGATCCAGGGTCAGGAATAGAATCCTGGCCCGATTGTCGTCAGCTCGCCAGTAGAGTCTCACCCAGACATTGGTCGCTTCAAAAGGTCTATGTCAAGTCAACACCTCAAGGTCAGATACGCGAAAGCTGTCAACTCACAGTTCAAGCACTTTCTCGAAACCATCGTTGCCGAGCAATTCAATCGCTTGAGGTTCGTCGCGGCCAAGGCACCGGGTTCTGTAGCGAATTAGCCCACATCAAATCCGCAGCATGCTGTTTACGCACGCTTGTCCAAGCGTCTGAAAAGGCGTAGAGGAGTGTCGTCCATCGAATATTTTCATCCCCCAATGCGCCACTGGCCCTCCCGAGTCATTCGAGTGGTTTGAATAAGTGTTAGAAGATGCATTTGAGTACGTAGGCGATTGTGGTGCTTCTGGCACAATAGGCGGTATGAACGGTACCTCTCCTATTCCCCCATAGACCGGCGAGCGGGGGGAATAGGAGGTGGAGGTGGAGGAGGAGGAGGCGGGTGGTGGTAAACCGGATAGGTGGAGCCTCGATCGACCGTCGGTCTTGGAGGTAGTGGAGGATTGCGGTACTGATATGGCTGAGGCGTCCGAGGTGCTGTGGGGTAAGGACTTAGCGGTCTGTACGGATTCTGGCGGTAGTATTCGTAGATGCTATGCGTCTGCGGGAAATAGGAATAGACGTCTTGATACAGGAACGAACCCATTGCTCATCTCCAAGCATCGCCAGTCGCCAAGAGGAGGGGTCCGTGAACGAAGGCGAGGTGGAGGCTAGCAACAGGTAGAGGAGGGAATGCAAACATACCATGTGCACGTGGATCCACCGAAAGCCTGCTGAAGTAGTCGGCAATTGGTTCTTGTTTCTTCAGTATCTTCGATAGCCGAGCCCGAATTTGGTCAACTTCTCCATCTTCTTCGTTGCTATTCGTCGTTAAACACATCAATCACAGGCCACCACGACTACCTACCTCCTCAAAATGTCATGCAAGCCCTGCAGGTAGGTGCGATACATTTCCAAACGTGTACTTAAAGGTATACCCTGTGCCCGCATATCGTCGCACGCATCTTCCCAGATTTGCGCATAGGGCGGGGTACCGGGGAATGCCCCGGGGTGTTGTCGCGCTTTTCGCTTCGACTTGGTGAAGATGTTACGAAGGTCTTCCAGCGTGTACCTCAGGCTCGGGAGACATATTTCGAGATCATGCAAGATGCGGCCTGCAAGCCTGCCATAGCGCGACAGCTCCAGGTCTTCGTGCAGCACGTCAAGGGCGCTCGAGATGGCAAACAGCTCGGCGATGGCGCCCTTGATCTCCTTTGCATACTGGGGGATTTCGCCTAGGAACGTACTCAGCCCGGTCGCGGTATCCTGCGCTTCCTTGGCGCAGTCGAGGAGCCTCCAGTCCATGGCCGATGGCGAGATAGAAAGTCTTCAGGCGGGGAACAAGGCGGCGGCATCAACGTGCCTGCGATTCAAACGACAGTGGAAGAGTGAAAGGAAAGATTGGCAGGTCGCAAGGCTGGCAAATGTGCGTCTCCCAGGTGGGACTTGCGGCTTCAAAGCGAGGGAAAGGCAAGTTGACGTGTCCAGCAAGCCAGTGCACACCAATCGAAGGTATATGCCGACGAAAACCCTGTATCGTCGTGCTGCACCTTGTCCGACGGCAGCGATTGTCCAACTCTTTGCGTTTTTGCACCCGTGTACGTTCTTTTGGCCCCCAAACTTGAAGTTCTCGACGCTGCTGCGGGCCACTTTTTGCCATGCAAGTCTGGTGTGCTGAGAGACGAGACCAACTCTCGTCCGGCCGATGCGCAAGGCCAATTTAGCAGCACCGGACCACAGCCCAGAAGCGTGCGGCACGGCTGGGATGACGGCATCCAGCGCGCATCCCATGGAAGAATGCTGCACCTCCTCCGGGAGGTCCTGCGGCTCCTATTTCGCAGACGAGAGTGCGATTGCCCAGGGAAACGAGCTTCTGCCTGATCCGGGCGTAGGCAAAGCTACGTTAGTCGAGCATGGTAAGCAGTAGAATGATCAAAATAGAGAACAACTCATCATCAAGCTGCCAAATATGCGCCCATGACATCGGAGCGCTTCCTCGCGGCTCTCGTTTGCGTCTGTGGTTGGATGGGAGGTGGGCTGCATCATGCACTGGCATCAGGCAGCAGCCTCCCGGCCGGTGCAGATGGCGCTGTCCACAGCAACAGAGCGCGACTACGAAATCAAATGTGCAGAGCAACAGCAGAAACGTGTAGATGGGTGGCATCTTTATATTGGAGCGTGGACAAAAACAGGGCTGCGCCTCACTCTCCAGCGCCACGGCTGGGTCACCACCCTGATTGTCTACTTTCAGGCATCAACGGGACTGTGTGATGCACAGCTATCTGCTATAGGTTCACCACGCACGCGGCAGACGGGGGATCCGCCGCAGGGCGTGGTGGAGGTCCAGCTTATTTGCCCAGCGCCTTCAGCCTCTCGTCGACCAGCTTGGACACCATCTTCTCGAGGATGGCGAACTCGCCGTGCGTGGTGCCCTCGAAGTAGCCAGCCACGCTCTTCTCCACGTACTTGCCCACCTGGTCCACCTCGACGTTGACTTCTTCGCCAGCCTTCTTGGATGCCACGACAATCTTCTCCTGCGTATAAGCAATGAGCATGACCTCCCAGAAACCGTCGGGGCCATCCTCGACCTTGGTCACGGTCAAGCTGGCGCCGTCGATGGTGACGTATCCCTTTTCGACGACATATCGGAGCACGGCGGGGTCGCGGGGTTTGAAGCGGAAGGTCAGTGCATTCCCGTCGGGGGTCACAGACAGGATGCTGGCGGTCGTGTCGACATGGCCTTGCACAAAGTGGCCGCCCATGCGTGTCGAGGCCGAGACAGCGCGCTCCAGGTCCACCTTGGATCCCTCTCTGAGCGACCCCAGATTCGTCCGGCGGAGGGTTTCGGGCGCAACGCCGACCTTGAACCAGGTCTTGTCAAACTCGGTTACCGTCAGGCAAGTTCCTGAACCACTGTCAGAGACGCTCTGCGCGCAGCCCCGGGGCACGACTTCCCATTCACACTGATGCTATCCCCCAGATTTGCATCGCCGAGTATGTCTTGCGCATCGCCAATGGTGAGCGAGGTTCCGCCGCCTCCGCTTGCAGTCTGGTCAAGCGCCTCCAAGGCAGTGACGGCTTGTCGTCGTCGTCAGTCGGGCGCGGTCGGTCGATTGGTGGCATCACGGGGCGCTTACTCCCTATTATCTCAACCAGGCCGGTGAACATGTTGGTCAAGTATCTGGTGGGTGGCAGAAGTAGACCCGGCGGGGGCCCAGCTGCCTCGGTCGACCGGCCTGTGGGAGCTTGGGCCGTCTTTTGCGGGGACATTCGGGCGTCTGGTCGCGAACACGCTCGTCTGCTCCCTCGACCGCTGGCGTACGACAGACACGGCGATAGATAGACATGCTTGCCCAACCTTCCCGGCGCGCAATCCAGGCCGCGCTTCCGCATGCTCGCCGCCATTGGCTCAGGCAATCGCCTCGAAGAGGTCTCGCAACCGCCGCACAGGCTGGAGAGGGCTCGTTACCGCTTGCTGGCATCAAGGTGCTTGACATGACAAGAGTCTTGGCTGGTGTAAGTGCCCAATCCGCTTCCACCTTGGGGACTCGTTGCTCACATCGAACCAGCCATACTGCACACAGATCTTGGGCGACCTCGGGTATGCGATGGACAACCGTACGGACCAACGATCCGAAGTTGGGGGTGTTGGCATTTGTATTGACCTTGCCTCAGCGCCGATGTCATGAAGATTGAGCACCCGACGAGAGGAGGTATGTGTGTTCCTCGCCGTGCTCGACTCCCGCAATGACACCTTGTCGAAAGACGACACCAGAGCTTGGGGTCCACCGTATGCAAAGTACGTCAACAGCGGCCAAGAAGGACCGGGCGAAAGTGCATACTATCTGGGTGTCAGTTGCCTCTGATCAAGCAGAGTTCCTCGTTGACTTGCCTCAGGTCAACCGGAACAAAAGATCCATTGGCCTCTCATTTGCTCATCCTGCTGGTGTCGATATCTTGCACCGATTGGTCAAGGAATGCGACGTGCTCGTCGAAAACTATCTGCCGGGATCGCTGGCAAAATATGCCATGGACTATGACACGGTATCCAAAATCAACCCAGTAAGTCAAGGATAAGATGAACTGGGAGGCATGGCTGATGTGGCAGGCTCTCATCTACGCCAGCATCACCGGCTACGGACAGACCGGACCGTACAGCAACCGCGCTGGCTACGATGTGATGGTGGAAGCGTAGGTTGTGTGGCCCCGATGCCTGTATCGTGCTGATTTGGTGCAGTGAATTTGGATTGATGCATATCACGGGCGCAAGGGATGGCCCGCCAGTCAAAGTTGGTGTTGCTGTGACCGATCTCACTACGGGCCTGTACACGTCAAACTCGATCATGGCAGCCCTGCTCAGCCGGATCAAGTCGGGCAGGGGTCAACATATTGATGTAGCGCTCAGCGACTGCCAGACTGCCACGCTTGCAAACATCGCCAGCTCTGCTCTTATTAGCGGCCAGAAAGACTCTGGAAGGTGGGGGACTTCCCATCGTGAGTCTACCCATGCATGAGACGATGGCTGCAAACTCACACATACATAAGCATCCATTGTGCCATACAAGGCTTTCAAGACAGCCGACGGCGATATTCTCCTAGGCGGCGGTAATGATCGTTTGTATGGTGTCTTATGCACCCGCATCGGAAAGCCCGAATGGATATCAGATGAGAGGTTCAAGACGAACGCCCTGCGAGTTGAGCATCGAGACACGTTGGAGAAGCTGATTGAGAATGTCACAAAGACCAAGAGTACCGCTGAATGGCTTGATGTGCTGGAAGGTTGCGGTATGCCCTATGCGGCCATCAACGATATCCAGGGGACGCTCAACCATGACCATACCTTGGCTCGTGGAATGGTGCAGCAGATCGAGCACCCGCAGTGCGGCCCTATCAAGTTGGTAAACACGCCGGTCAAATATTCGGAATCCACGCCGGGTATCAGGACACCGCCGCCGACGCTGGGTCAACACACGGACGAAATCTTGCGTGATACATTGGGGATGGAGGCAGAGGAGGTCGAGAGGCTCCGAAGTCAGGGCGTTGTGGCTTAGAGATGGACGCTGAAACTGTGAAACTGGCACACTGGGACATGCTCTGGCTGTAGGACCAGGGTCCGAATTTCACAGCAGGACCATAGTTAGCTTCTCGTAGCCTGGGCGTAAACATTAGAAACAAGCATGGTAGTCTGACGGGCGTGGACCGCCACTACCCGCCGCCCGTACAGGGTTGTTGTGCATAGTCAAGCACGCTAAGCCCAACTTACCCGTGGACCTTGCAAGCACACATGCACGTTGATGATCCGACCCATCACGAACCAACAGTTCCCACTCGCACTTGTGCACACAAGCGCAAGCAGGTCATCTTTTACGCGACAATCGTCGCAAACACTCGCTCTATGACATGGACCCACCTAATTCCACAAGCATCGATTCTTCGGCGCCCAATCGCCCAAGTTCTCTCGTGAGCGCTGCGCCAACCTACCCTATCGTCTCCACCTCCACATCCACGGCGCAAAGCACACCAAAAGCACCCATACCGCCTTCGCCATGGGCTTCTCAGAGCGCCATCCCCGCCACGTCTACTCCCTCGGGCCCGACCTTCCCGCAGTTCTCCGCGGCGACAGCTGAGATCCTCAAGAGGTTGCAAGCCAACCAAGGGAACCCAACCGCCGGGACTGCCGCCTTCGAAGCTAAGCGCGCAGAAGTGCTGCAGAACTATGTGACGAGCGACAAGCTTCCAACACCGCCGCCAGTTGCCGGGGCCGGAAGGAGGGGAAGAGGTGCGAGGGTGGGCACACCATTGAAGCCAGATGCAGCTGCGGCTACAGCGACGCAAACGCCCACTTCTGGGAGGGGGTCGGGTCGGGTCAGAGGGCGAGGCAGGGGAGGTGGAAAGGGCGGGAAGAGAAAGAGAGCAGAGAGCGTGGACAGCGATGTGAATTACGCGCACCCAAATTCGTGCATTGCGACCCACTGACCGCGAGTAGGACGAGTCGGACATCTCTTCCTCGTACACACCACTGCCGACACGGACAAAATCCGGCCGCAACGTCAACAAGCCCGTCGCATTTGTTCCCACCCTACCCGAACCCACACACAGCGTCAAGCGGCGGCGATCCACCAAGACTATCCTCGCGGCGCAGTGCAACATCTGTCACCGTGGCACGGATCCTGGTAACAACCGCATTGTTTTCTGCGATAGCTGCAACACGGCGTACCATCAGTTCTGTCACGATCCACCCATTTCCAACGATGTAGTCACCGTGCTAGAGAAGGAATGGCTATGTGGTCCTTGCGAGCGATCCAAGCAGAACATAATCGAGGGCACCGAGGGCCTCGTCGCAGCCGAAGGCATGTCCATAGATGAGGCACGTATATCCATGCTCCTTCGAAGCACTCGATTAACAATCGCAGAGACGTGCGTATTTCTCAACTCTTTCCCAGACGCGCCTGGTGTCACTCTTGCTCCATGCGTCCATACGGCATCCAGAACTCCCATTGTTCCCATCTAATGTACAAGAACTCATCGGGGATGAGCCCTCCCCATCCTATTCTAAAGCATCATTACCGAAACCAATACCACGGCCAACTTCAAGACCTCCCGTCAACGGCTCCGCAAGCGGAACACCACGCTCCCAGCAACTTACAAATGCAAGTGGTTCGGAAATCGACCCTTCAGAAGCCCAACTGCTCGGCGAAATGACCTTGCAACGCCCTGCACCCGTGATGAATTTGACCACTTCCGCCAACACTATTACCAGAGGCCTAGGCCAAGCAGACGATTACGACGACGATTACGACACCGATCCCCCAGCCCACTATCCTAAACCCGGGAATGGACTTGCGCGTGCACTCCGACCCGAACCGGAAGACCTGCAATGGCTTGTTGATGACAACTTCGAGGTCTTCTCTCATAGCTGGAAGGGTGATGGGTCCGGAATCGGTGCTGATGGTGTTCTAGCCGATGCGATGGAGGGCATTGACGCAGGCAAGGCGTAGGACGCTATAAAGCCCAGCGTGACGAAAATCAGCGTGAACAGTGGCTCTGAAGTCAGCAAGCAGATCAAAACTGTCAGATTCGCAGAGGCGACCGCGACAACCGATTTGTCTGATCTCAAAGATCACAGTTGCCATATGGAGAGACATGATGATTTACGACAAGATACTGACTACAAATCAACAAACGACACGCATGAGCAGGAGCGTGTATCCCATGATGGCGATAGTGAATTGAGTGAGATGGACGAGGGTGGAATGAAGAAGCTGTCGATTGACATTGATGAGGAGGATTGGGTCACCATCGGTGGTTCTGTCGTATCCAGGTCGGACTGAAGTCCGGAAATAGCTTCGTTAATGAATACTACCGACGAGAAAAGGACACTATAGCACTTAACATGATGTATCACGATCATGTCTATTTCGATGTCCTTATCTATCAAGTCGCTTTGAACTCACCGTCATTCCTTCATGCACCTAAGCTTACGACACGAGTTCTCCACAATGTTTCCAAGATAGAAGGTTATAGCAGTGCTTCCGTTATAACATTATGAAGTCTTATACCAGCAATCTTCCTGTGCCCTCACTTCGCCTTCGGCTTTTTAATAATAACCTTATCGTCGCCCACCAATTCCCAGCCAACACCATCCTTGATTAGTTCCGTCCACTTTCTGTCTGCACTCCTCTCTACGAAACTCTTACTTGCACTCAGATAGCCTCTCCCTAGGCACTTCAGGGCATGAACGCGCATGCTTTGCTCCGCAAACTCCAGCACGCTTCTCTGATAGCCGTCAACGGCCCTCTTCATCTTCCAAAACGATACCCAGTTATCGTTCACTAGTGCCTTGAGCACCATCTCCACCCTTCTGTCCTTGTATCCGTATTTCAGGCGCGTTTCGTGGGCAAGAGCGAGGTCGGACTGCCGACAGGCTTGGTCGAGGACGAGCAGTCCAACGTATTCTTTCAGATCGGGGGAGGCAGTGGGGAAGAGGGGTGCAAGACGGTAAGCAGATGGGTCAGCGCGGGCAGGTAGGACGCCCAGTCTTTGCAGAGAACGGCGGCATGAATGCCGAAGATGTAGGCGCGACGCGCAAATGCATCTTTGCGGGCTGTCGCGGTAATGGCCTCGCGGAGTTTGCGTAGGGCGCTGAGGACGGTGGAGAGATCGTTTATCGGGGGGCTGTTGAAGGTGAGGAGAGGCGCGGGGAGGGTGTCACTGGTCGAGGGCGTAGGAAGGGAAAATTCGGTGGCCGCTGCTGGGGTAGGGGAAGTTGAAGACCAAAGCCAGTGGTTATAGGAGTGTCTGTAAGCGTGACGGAGGCGAAAAGCATTGACAGTTGCTTCTCGTTGATGGCGCAGAGCCGCATGTAGCGCTCTGTTATTTTGGAGAAATAGAACTCTTGGGTTCGAAAGTCGTTCAGTCTGTTTCGTCCATGGTGTGATCAGTGGTGAATGGTGGCAGACACGAAGAGGGATGCACCTTGTCTCGCCTTTTGAAGGCAGCCCGTACAACTCGAGCGTGTCCGCTGGGGCTGGTTTGAGGCGTTCGCCGCGGTGCCATGCGCCGGAAGCGCCACGGCGGCTGGTCGGGCGCATTTGGTCGTTCGTCTTGGAGGTCATCATCCCGGAGGTTTGGTCAATGTAGGAAGTCGATGATGACAATAATGACGATGATGATGCTGCTGTAGCTTGCTCAACGGGTGCTTTCCAAGCATTGAGGGATGTGCTATGGCGGAAAGTGCATTGGGCAAATGTGGGATGCTACCCGCGTCCGAATATCCATGCGTGACTTATTGTTGATATCTTTCAGCATGTAGCTTTGAGCACACAATGCATCGATGCATGGTACCCCGCGCGGCGATGGTTCGGAGATGAGACATCACAAGCCGATCTTGGAATGTCACTTCACACTCCCTCCAAACCTCGGCATAATGCTTCCCATCCGAGTGAACCTGCCACCGTTCTGCCAAATTCGAGTAAATCGACGCTTGCAAGGTCAGTAGACCAAGCGTGTCTTCTCGCAACCCCCACCAGATACGGCTTAGCTTGGTATTTCTTCCCCAACACCAGCTGTACAATTCCTGACTCTCTCTCAGACTTCCTTTTCCTGAAGCTGGGAAGGGCACACCCGTACTCCTCCATTAATTCTCTGCTCTTCACCCCTTTCCATCTACTTTAAGTATCTCCACTGTGGTTTTCAATATGAGTATCGCGAAGAAGGCCGCTAAACAGGCGTCAACAATCGAGCAGAATATAGAGCAAAAGATCGAAGACAAACTGACTGTTTTATGGAACGAACTTCCAGTATGGCAGCAAGACAACCACTACATCACCTCTGGTTACCGGCCAGCTACAAATTCATACAACAAATCATTCGCATCGATCGGTTATCTTCACAATGAATCTGTCAACATTTGGACTCACTTAGTTGGAGCAGTTGCAGCATTCCTAGGATCCGGCTACATCTATACCATCCTCGCGCCACGCTACGAATCTGCCACACGAGAGGATATTCTGGTATTTTCATGCTTCTTCATTGGCGCTGTAGCATGTCTTGGGATGAGCGCGACCTATCATACCATCTCGAATCACAGCCACGAGGTCGCCGTCTGGGGTAACAAGCTCGATTATCTGGGAATTGTATTTCTGATCTGGGGGAGCTTCATTCCTGTTCTGTACTATGGGTTCCAAAGCGAGCCACAGTTGATGCAGACGTATGCTGCCATGGTACGTTGAGTCACCGCTGAAATGTAAAGTCAAGTACTAAGACACTCAAGATTACCACTCTAGCAGCCGGTACCTCCATCGTTTCGGTCCATCCCAAGTTCCGCACCCCAGCGCTGCGGCCTTTCCGCGCGCTCATGTTTGTGCTCATGGGCTTGTCGGCTGTTTTCCCTGTCCTGCACGCTTCGCGGCTCTATGGATTTCCTCAGCTACGTGATGCGATTGGCCTTGACTGGGTTCTCCTGCAGGGCTTTTTGTACATCCTCGGAGCAGGAATATACGCTGCACGATTCCCAGAACGGCTGGCCCCAGGGAAATTTGATATATGGGGGTCCAGCCACCAGGTATTTCACGTATTGGTCGTGTTGGCGGCGATGAGCCATCTGGTAGGGTTGGTGAAGGCTTTTGATTATGAGCATAGCCAGCGGGATGGAGTGGGTAAATTCATGTTTCTGAAGGGGGCATGGCGCTGATATTTACTGATATACGGACACTATGACAGGAAGGGATGGGATGTGAGATGCGAGGGACATGTGGTTCGGAACTGGGTATCATTACTACTGTCGTCAACTTGTCCCATCTCAATTTCATTCTTCTTCTTCCTCATCATCCTCTTCGCCCCCTTCGCCATCTTCGTCGTGCCATACATCATCATCCATGTCGTACTCATCGATGTCCTCCATCTCCTCGTCTTCGTCTTCATCCTCTCCACCAGCCCCGCCCCTCTCTTTCCTCTTTCGCTCAATATTTTCTTTCTGTATCCGTCTCCGCTCCTCCTTCTCCTTGTTCCTCTTCTCCCACACAGCATCCATCTGCTGCAGTTCCTCCTTGCTCTTGGTCACATACTCGTGCCACATGACCTTGCCTCCGCAAATATCTTCCTCTACCTTTGTCAGCCTCAGGGTCATCCTGGGACCTATCTCGACAAGCTTGACGGCGCGCTTCTCCACCCTGGGCGCATTCGCCTTCTTCGTACCCTCGCCGGCTTTGGCGCGCTCCCGCTCTTTCTTGCTCATGACTTTTGTCCGAACGGGAGCGGTGACTTCGACCTCGGCATCTGTATCGGCCTCGGTGTCGCTCGCAGACGTGTATCCTGCAGCAGAGGGGTCGAGCATGTAGTCGGCCACATCTTCCAGCTTTCCGAGATTCGGCAGACCACGGTTCTTCCTTTCACGGCTCTTGATGAGTTTCTCTGCAGCGTGGAGTCTCCGTATCGCTTTCGGTAGGCCGGTGACCTTTGTGGTAATGGCGTAATGCCTCAGGGTAATGGTCAGGGTGCCGTTGCCCTCGTCCTTGACGTCTTCGCGATTCAGCAGCAGCACACGTTTGATGGTGTGCAGAGGGGTGGTGTGGGGCTGTATGGGGGGAAGAGGCCCTGGAACATATCCGTGACGAGCTTCTCGAGGTGCTTCGGGGGCGCAGACTGGCCGAGCTGCTCGCGGGCGGCGTCGGTGGTGATGAAGTTGTTCATGACGAGGAGGGGGCGACTTTGTAGGCAAGCGGATCGGTGCGGTAGTGCTTCATGCTCTTCATGATGTCCTTGGCCAGCGAGTACTTCTCGACGCGAAAGTGCAGTGTAGGGCCGCGCGGAGTCTTTGCAAGGCGCAAGTTCGTGTTTCCACTTTCGGAGCGCGAGAAGAGGAGGAGGTGGCTCACGCCGAGAGGCCCGGCCATGGTGGTATAATCGCGGAGCTTGTTGGCGCGTCGCTCCTGTATTGCAGTGGTGAGTACAGGGCATCGGACACAGAAGGGAATGGGCAACCAACCTTCAAGCGCACAGCCGTGTCGGGCTCCATGACCTGTCGTACATCCTGTACAAGCTGCGAGACGCTGGAACCTACTTCTCCTGCGCCTACCCGGATGACCATGCTCTTGGGATTGCCTTCCTTGGGCTTCTTCACCGCCTGCTTGTCCGCTACGGACTGCTTCCTGCGGCCGCTGGTTCCGCGGGCCATTGTCGAGTGTTCGGCTCTGTTCAGAAGCAAAAGAGAAAAGCTAGCGTTCCGGTGTGTCCTATGCGCCGTGAATCTGCGTGATGTCTGACCTTGGACAGACCAGAGTTTGGTGGTACGATCGCTTTGGGGTTGGGTGAAGGTCCCCAAAATTTCTCGAAATCTTGGCAGGTAGTTTCTTATCGATAGGGAACTTTTTCCCACCACCAGGCCGTCCCCATACCCGTCCATCCTCGTTCTCGCTCGAGCTGCACAGCCGCACCACAACATGCCTGCTTTCAAGAAGAGGAAGCTCGATGCGCCCGCCACCGCCCAGAAGCCCAAGCTGTCTGGAGGTGCCACACAACGGAAAGTGAAGCCCATCGACAAAGCTCGCGCAAGCCACGCCCAGAGCAAGAAGCCTGTGCCCGAGCCCGAGCCCGAGTCGAGCGAAAACGACGACGACGACAATCACCTTGCGGGGGAAGAGGAGGAAGAATCGGGAGATGATCAAGGGGACTCTTCGGCGAAGAAGACTTTGCCGACCTCGGTGTGCGAGAGGAGCTCTGCGAAGCCTGCGCCAACCTCAAGTTTAAACACCCCACCCCCATCCAGGAGCAGTCCATACCGCTCGCCATAGAGGGACGCGATGTCATTGGCCTCGCAGAAACAGGTTCTGGAAAGACGGCGGCTTTCGTGCTGCCCATCCTCCAGTCGCTCATGGAGAAGCCACAGGCCCTGTTCGGTCTGGTGCTCGCCCCGACGCGAGAGTTGGCCTACCAGATCTCACAACAAGTCGAGGCGCTCGGAAGCATCATCAACGTCAAGTGCGCAACACTCGTTGGAGGCATGGACATGGTCGCCCAAGCCATCGCGCTGAGCAAGAGGCCGCACATCGTCGTGGCGACCCCAGGACGATTGCTGGACCACCTCGAGAACACAAAGGGCTTTTCGCTCAAGCACTTGAAATACCTCGTCATGGACGAAGCAGATAGGCTGCTCGACCTCGACTTTGGTCCCATTCTGGACAAGATCCTGAAGGTCCTTCCCCGAGAAGGACGTCACACTTACCTCTTCTCTGCCACCATGTCCACCAAGGTAGAGAACCTGCAACGCGCCGCACTGAACAACCCCGTTCGTGTCAGCATCTCTTCCAGCTCCCACCAGGTCGTGTCGACGCTGATGCAGAAATACATCTTCCTACCGCACAAGCACAAAGACCTCTACCTGGTTCATCTCCTCAACGACGCCATCGGCCATCCAACCATCATCTTCACCCGCACAGTCAACGAAACCCAGCGAATCGCTATCCTCCTTCGCACTCTCGGCTTCGGCGCAATTCCTCTCCACGGCCAGCTCTCCCAGTCAAGCCGTCTTGGTGCCCTTCAAAAATTCAAGTCTCGGTCCCGAGATATCTTGGTCGCGACCGATGTTGCAGCTCGTGGTCTAGATATCCCCTCCGTCGATCTGGTCATCAACTTCGATCTTCCACCAGGTGGGTTTTTTCACCCCTCGCCCTTGAAACCATATGCTGACCTTCGTAGATTCTAAGACCTACGTGCACCGTGTCGGCCGTACAGCTCGAGCTGGCAAAAGCGGAAAGGCCATATCGTTCGTCACGCAGTATGATGTAGAGATTTGGTTGAGAACAGAGACAGCGCTGGGCAAGAAGATTGAGGAGGAGGCTGTACCTAAAGACGAGGCCATGGTGCTAGCCGAAAGAGTGGGCGAGGCGCAGAGGGTGGCCGTGAAGGAAATGAAAGAGATTCATGACAAGCGTGGAAGGAGAGGTGGTGGCGGCGGCGCAGGTGGTAGAGGAAAGAGAGGACGAGATGACATGGATCAGGAGGAGGGATAAGTGATAAGTGTGACGAGTTTCTGGTTTTGATATTAGGGCGTTTAGTTGATACCAGTTCATTCAGAGCATAGGTTTTGCCTCCGTAGCAGCAGTCTCACCCTTCTTCTCGATCCTTCCTTTGCCCTCCCTCATGTATTTCGTCACATCCTCTTCGGAAATGTCAGTGATGTTCCCGAATTGCAAGTTCTCCCTCTTGAGCGTCTTTGCCGCAAGTTTCTCCGCATCGCTGCTCGTGACCTTGCCCCCCACAACTTCGCTACAGAACTTGGTGAACTCGTCAAAGAAAGTAGTCGAAGCGGATAGTGAATCCAACATCATGGCAAAGCAATGCGGCATTGCCTCGAACTCGCGCCACCTCACCGTCACACCCTGCGCATGCAACCTCTTTGCTAGAACAGCATCCTCATCCCTCAACATCTCTTCTCCCAGCCCGAAGAACATGGGAGGCGCGTTCCGCCAGTCCATAGCGGCAACAGGTGACACCAGAGGGTGCATCAGCGCCTCCGTCTCACAGTAAATATCCGCTCTGGGTGGGTTTGTCGGCCACGCGGCGTCTGAAGGGTAGTTCATCCCAGCCGTGTGGCTCGGTGGAGGCAGATAATCGTATTTCGCCAATCCTTCCATCGAGGGCAGCGAGCGCGTTATGTCAAGCCAGGGGAGCTCAGCGCCAACCCTGCTGGCAAGGGAATTTCAACGTCCTTGCCGTACCAGCGGACAGTGGGTAGACCGGGCCCGCTGTGCGAACGGTGGATCTGCAAAAGGAGCTGCGTGAGAGATGTACACAGCAGACCGCCTGCCGAATCTCCACCGAATACGATTTCAGAAGCGGGGACGGGACCATGCGGCGCGCCTGGTGGGGGATGCAGCAGCGAAAGGTAGGCCATGAACGCATCGATGATGGCGGCTGGGAACGCGTGCTGGGGCGCAAGACGGTACCGCACGCTGAACACTCGCCCACCCGTCATCCGCGCGAGCTTTCCTGTGACGTGACGGTACGTTGCCGGGTCGAGGAGATACATTGCTCCGCCGTGAAAGTACAACAGCGTGACCTTGCTCGTCACCTCCTTGATTAGGTTTTCGAATTTCTCGGGTTCAGACAGTGCGGCGGGTTCGGGCTCAGTGTCGGATACGCCAGCCCTTCCGCCATGCCACTCTCCTTCTACGCCGCTCATCTCACACTTGCTCCACTTCTCGGTCCCGTCACCCATCTCTTCAATGATCTTGAAGACAAGCTGGCGTACGTCGTCTTCCCCAGGAACTTCAAGCTTGACTTTCGATGCCCAAATCTTGCCCTTGACACCTTGGTCCTTGGTCGTGAGGTGTTGCATTTTTGTGATGGGAGTGAGCTTTTTCTGGTTAGGACCGAGCATGTCGCGGAGGATTTTGATAGTGAGCTCGGTACGAAGGTCCCATTTTGAGGACGTTTCAGACATTCCAATGCTATGCGACAGTGCTGTCTTGAGTATGAATGGTGTCTTTGGCAGCAAGAGCTTCAGCATTGCTGAAGGTGAGGACTCCATTGTTTATTCCGTGGGATAGATGGCGTCGTTGTTGTGCTAATGCCAGATGTTTCAAACTGGCGATACGTGGAGTAGAGGATGCAATCAGGGATATTAGAAGATAGATTCGCTAATGTAACTAGAAGAAAACAAAAAGGGGAATAAGGCGCAGGTCATCTCTGACGCGGAGGCAAATTAATTGAAGGGCAAATCGACAAGGATGTTCAAGTGACGTACCTCGGCAGCCTGACATAGCGTACATGACTAGCCAAACTGGGCCACTTCCGTGTCGGAGAACAAGATATCAAAGGAATGGTCTCGTACACGCATGGTACATCCCAAAAAGAATAACACTGGAACGAATGTAGACATGATTTGAAAGTAATATACCTGATCACCTGAGATTCTTGAAACAAGCGAAGTGGACAGGTCATCCTTGTCCGATTTTGTTTTTACATGAATGCCTAAGTCTGGCTGGTGTCAACTCTAATATCAAGAGTGTCACTCTGCTAGGAAGCTCCGCGGGGAGTATTCGAATACACCCTATTAGAATATTAGACATTTTTATAGCCTAGCTAGAAATCAAATACACAGGTGGTATCACCGCATAAAATGTAACCCTCTCTACTGCCGTATCTTCATATGTCCACCCCAACTGACTTTACTTTTGTGACTTGCGCCTGCTCAACCCTCTCCTCTCAACGCTACTCTCCATACTCGTTCCAATACCAGAGTCCGTCAAAATACCCGTTGCGGAAGTAGGAATCGGTTCCTGTAGCAGGAAGTCATCATCCTCGTCGTCAGCCTCTGCATCTGCCTCTTCCTTGATAGGTATGTCTTCCAAAGCTGGGGTGGCGCGCTCTTCCTTGGGGCTAGTTGAAGAATAATGTAGTGGTTGGTGGCTTGCTAGTGTCGGAAATGTCCTTTCTGTGTCACTGAACGGTGTGGGCGGTACCGATTGATCGTCCTTGTCCGTCTCCGTCTTGATAACTCCTTCTTCAGTTTCCACCTTCGAAGAGTCCTCTTCGCTGTCAACTCTTCCAAGACAGAAGGAAAACAGTGCCCATGTAAAGAGCAGGACACCCATTTCTACTCCCCAGAAAAGAGCGATAAAAGCGACGGCGGAGGTCAGACGGTGGGTGTACATGACCCATCGCAATCCTTCCAGTCGTGCCACAAACTTTACCCCCGCACTGTACACTTCGAGCGGGATTTTGCTCCTAAGCTCCATTCGAATGCTTGTCGGTACGTTCCGCCACCCTCTCTCAAACACCACCCCTTCCATAAGTCTGACCTTGACCAATTCTTCCTCGCTTCCCCACCCCAGCACATATAGCGGAAGACGAAGGCCCCGATACGCCATCTCGGTCATCCAGCTCCTATACGTCAATATGGCAGGCCTCCTGCTCCTCGCCAATGTCTCTGCCTGCTCCATCCCACCTGCTTCAGCCTCCTGTCTCGATATGCCATCTTTTGTCGTCCCGGAATCAGGTCCCTGCGAGAAGTCTTCTACCTCCCAGTCTTCCTCCCACCCCAGCGCGGCTTTCACACCTCCGCCCCGCGTCCCTGGTCCGCGCATATCCAGGAATATCATAAAATTCCCTGCATCGAGATTTTTCGACTTCGCGGGAGAGCGAGGGTAACATCGACATCGTATTTCTGGCGGGACACCAGACCGTGGACATTGGCGATACCGTAGGGGTGCTTAGGGACTCTCGCTTCGACTTGCGAATCGATGGGTGGGAGGATAACAGGAGGGCGATGCTCATACTGCAGGTATATCGGTACCTCCAGCCCACGGACAGGGATATAGGCATAGTAGAAGGATGTGTATGCTATTAGAGCGGCACCAAATAACACACTCGAGGTGAGCAGTAAGAGGATAGTGCGGAGGTAGGTTCGTAACAACGGCGGAGAAGTTGCGATTCTAAGCGGGAGCAGCGCGGTGCCCTGTAAGAAGAGTCGGTTACCCCGTCTGCTCCGCTACGCGTAGACGCGTCCATGAGAGGGTTGTTTCGGGCATGGGCACCTACTTTGACGTACTGAGCAATGGTACGTGGTGCGCTGTGCTTCCCATCGTCATCCGCATCGTCCATTGTGTTGCTTGGGCTTTGTCGTGACCGCTCGCAACGGAATGGATGTGATGTTTTGTGGGTTCGTGTGCAGGCACCGTGACGTCGGCGGAGCTAAGCTTGGGCCATTTGCTGAATGGCTTAATCGTGGGGGTGGCTGCTCGACAGCTCTTTCAATGCCACGCCAAGCAAGTATACCCAGGTAAAGCCACGAGATTGCGACCCTGTACCTAGTGATCAGGAACAACGAAAGACGAAAAAAACATAGGCCATGGTCACCAACGCAATACAGCAAATGGGTCAACGTTTTCATAGCTACACACACAGACATTCATCGCTACTCCTACACATGGCCACGGAACAAAGGAAAAAAAAGTAGCGAAATGTACATTGCCACACCAGAACCGTAAAACCCCACCAACCCAAATCCTAGCCCCAACGACCAACAACCGCCTGAGCCTGCAGGATAAGCGCCGAACCGAGATGTGGAGCGATTGAGTTCGCCAGACCAAACCCTATCAAACCAGACCAATCAGGCGCCGTATGGAAAACGATAACAGGAACGCCCAAAGAAGCGTCGTATTCGTCGTCCAGCCCCGAAAAGAGAATAAGCGGCATGGTATCATTCCGAAATCGAATACGCGAAGGAAAGAAAAAAGTACCGTCAGAGATACGTCTCGTCAACTTTTGCCGGACGTCGACCGCGTGGTCGAGACCGGAAAACTTTTGATGACCGTGTAATGCATTCATTACCAAGTATAATAATAACACGATCGTAAGATATGATCGGAAATACAGGCCGTGGATATCGTAAGGTCGTGGGGAATCTTAGAAGAGATTGCCATCAAGCTCGCAGCTATTCTCCCAAGGGTAGTGCTTCGCATGCGAGACCAATGTGATGTTCAAGTGAAGGCGCCCATTCTAGGAGCGCGAGGGTGGTTCAGTAGTGAACTGTTAAGCCGCGAGGATGCCTTGTTTACGCGTGAGCTCAGAGGGGAACTGGCCTGGAAAGGCGATTTGGCAGCCCTCTTCGACGACCGCTTACGCAAAGGAGTCATGACGGTTTCGGCTGATTTACCAGATCGAACTGGACGGGAAACAGACGCGCGAATAGTCGGGTCCGACGGTAGCTGTGCGATGTCACGGTACCGATTTTGGTTGTTGCGGAACGCTGTCACGACACCGCGGTCAAAGTGCTGCAGCATTGCGTCCGAAGTATTCCTCTTTCGATTGACAGGAGTTTCGTCCATTGGCGTAGGCTGAGCAGGTGTAGAACCGGCCATGGCCGTTTTGGAGACAGCCGGTGTAGCAGGCATGTCCATGTCGTCCTCCTCTTGCTCAACGTCTGTAGCATCAACGTCGGATCCGAAATCCATGAAATCGGTGATGTTGAGATCGTCTTCGTAGTCCTCGTCTTCCAGATCATCTTCGTCATCCACGACACCGTTCGACCCTACGCTAACAAAGGGGTAGAACGCTTCTGGGGGTCCAATGGAATCAGCACCGAAGAAGTAGTCGTTGGCGGGTGCTGCACCGAATATACCAGTGAGCATGATATCAGAAGTGGTGAAAGGATTATTGAAGACTTCATTGCTGACTTCGCTGTCCGAAGCATTGAACTGCGCCAACGAGGCACGAGGACTGTCATTGGCATTGCTTGTGGAGCTGCTTTGCGCACCATTGATTGGGATCCAGGATATCATAGGGGTGCGTGGACGGTAGAAGGTAAGTCGCTTGGTAGTGCGATTGGTGACTGCAATGGCCTTGCTGAAGTCTTCGTGGATGAAGATGCCACGAGTGGGGGGGATAGCGCGCCCGTTAGGCCTGGAAGATCGCTCGAAAGCTTGGGGGCTATTGAACCTAGACCCTGGGGCAGAATTAGGTTGACGAAGAACGGATTTTTTCTGTAGCGGGGTTTGCGGAGGAGCATCTGAGTCGGATTCGTACTCATCAGTGGTATCGCCCATATCAGCTACAGCATCAAGTTAGTTTACAGAGCAGCACACGACTAGGAAAGAACATACTTTCATAGCCACTGGAGCCAGGGTCGGAAGAATCCTCATCAAGATACTCGGCGCCTTGAGTGCTCTGGTGCAAATCGCCCTCGCCAAAGTCCCAGAATGATGCCTCGGATGCGGGAGAATCATAGTCTTCGTTATCCTCATCATGATCATACTCAAGAAGTTGAGATAGACTAGCGGGGAGCTTGTCCTGGTCGAGGAACAGATCGGGATACAGAGAGCTGTCCAATTCGTCCGAAGATGAACTTGAGCTGTCGGACATTTGAACCTCATCATCAAAACGGACGCGCTTTGTAGAGCTGTCGGAGAATTTCCTCTTTGCGGCGACATCGGGCGAGGCAGGAATCGGTGCAGGTTCGAAGAAGCGCGCAAAGCCCATGTCGTTTTGGTTCACGGCATAATTATCGTCGAGTGGAGCAGTGAAGTCAAAAATGTTGTCGCTCGCGAGGCTGTCAAGGCTTAGTCTGCGTGCATCACTGAATTGGTTGATCAACGCAGCAGTGGTGTGCTCCTCATCCTGAATGATGAAGCTTTCTTCTTGTTGCTCCATGTCTCCAAACTCGTCATCATCGTCTTCAGGGACAAGATTGACACCACTGTAATCTTCATCATCAGTCTCAATAGCATTGTCGACATCGTTCATGTCTTGGTTAGCATTTTCTTTGTACTTCAACAGTGGTTTGAAGTTGCTGTTGCTCAACTTGCGAGCAAACTTGCGCCGAGGAAAGGTGTGGTCAGATTCATCATCGCCAAACAGCACCGAGGTGTTGGAGAGGCTGCTGTATGTACGCTTCTTGTTGCCTAGCAGACTGTTCATCGCACCACTACCAAGGCGAAGCCCCGTCTCGTGGGAAGCAGAAGCGTCCTCTGCTTGAGACTCATCGTCATCAACAGGCTCGATGTGGATGGCAGGGCGTATGCCTTTGCCCTTACCCTTACCACGGCCACGAGACGGGGCGATGGCGTCTGGATCTTCCTCATCATCTTGAGCGGCACTACTGTCTTCGTCGTCTTCTTCGTTGGGAGTTTCCTCGGTGGGAGCGGGGCCATCGCCTTGGGAGCCAACGTGGCTAGTGGTGTTGGAGGAGGTATCGTTGGATGGAGCAGAGCGTTGGTCGCTTCTGCTGACATTGGTGGGGGTGTCGTACTCGAGCTTGCGGTGGTTCAAGTGCTTGCCACCTAGCTCGGCCATGATGGCGCGAGAGTGGACGGAGTGGGCCATTGGGTTCGCCTGGGGGTTGTTTCGCTTGGTGGGAGAAGGATAAGTGGTGGAAGACTAAACGAGCAGGAGAAAGGTTGAGGGGAGGGGGCGGAGAGGAGACACGAGACGGGGGAGATGTTTGGGAGGGGAAAGGGTAAGGGTCTGTGGGTGCGGTGTGTGGTGTGCTGAGTGCAAGGCTCTCAACTATGTCGAGCCCCGAATGTCGCCGATGTTCTTCTGGCAAGCTTGGCCGAACAGAAGTGACAATGGGGAGTTGGCAAGGCAGAAATGACGACTGGTGAGGACAGGAGACGAGTGCGAGCAGAAATGCTTCACGCAATCGTGGATGGTGTCGTCGTAGAGGTGTGAATACTCGTGAGCTGGCCGGCTGGAGCGACCCGGGCATGGGGCCGCTCCAGAGGGAATTTAGAGCTCAGCGATTGCCTGCGGCATTGTCTCGACGGGAGTGATGTGATGAAGGAGGAAGGATATGGGTCTCTGGGGAATATGGCGACTTCGTTGTCTCTGGGTGGTATGGGGAGTGAGGGCGCGGGCGGGCGAGTCTGGTCTACTGGATAATTTTTGGGAAATCTTGGCGGGCTAGTCCCGAAGGAGAGGCACTAGTGCAAGTCTACCAGCGGTGAGAAAGTGCGGACCGGGGGAGTCATCAGAAGCCAACGCGGGCGGCCAACGGCAGCAGGGCAGGCAGGCGACGTATGAGTCTTTGCTCGGCTGAGTCGCAGGCAGCCCCAAGTCCGGGCGAGCAGCATCGCGGGCGTGACGGCGACGGGCAGCAGCAAAGGTTGCGGGCTGTCGTGTGCCCCTCGCGTTGCGGACAGGTTCCCCACCAAACTAAAAGCTGCACGGCTCCGGCCAGCATGCAAAACGCACTGATGAAGCAACGGGGCTGAGCCGTGCCATTGGCCGCCGCCCAAACATGCTCCAAGAGCCCCGCGCATCCCAGCAGCCACCGACCTGCCTGTAGGGCGTCTGCGGGCGTCTGCGGGCGTCTGCGGGAGTCTGTTCAGTCTGCGGTACGTACATCCAGCAGCATGCGCCGCCCGGGCGTGGACGCTCACGCTGTGATGCGACTGCTCGCTGCTCCCCGCCTCGTCATGGCACCACCGCGCGACAGCGGCCGGCGGCACCAGCTCCATGGCCGAACTGCCCTCCGACGGGGACCTGACGTCGACGCTGCCCCTCCCAGGCAAGCAAAATTATTATCGATACGCCGGCGGAGAAAGAGGCGGTGAAGGGGTGCCCACGCACAGCTTCGACGAGCATTACGCCATACATCGGCCGCCTGCCACCGACATCCTTTGTATTTGTATCTACCCGTATACAATGGCCGTTTCAGACCCGCACTTGCGAGCCAGACGCTACCGTCGCTCTTCGACACAAGAGAGGGAGACACAGAGGCCGGCCGTCTGATGTCTGCTTCTTCCACATGCTGCTGCTACTGCTGCCTCTGCTGCTACTGCTGCCTGCTACTGCTGCTGCTGCTGCCGCCGTCGCTGCAACACGTGAACCGTTGATGGCCCCGGGCCCCACCTGTCGCTGTTCGCTAGCCGGGCCTGCTGGAGTCCGCCCCAGCAAAGCATCAACGACGTGTCAATTGGACCCTGAGCCATTGTCTCTCATTTGACCGTCTACATGCAGTTGCGGAGGCATGGGGATACCATCGCCGCCGGTGCAGCCATGCTTGGGCTCATCCATCGTCGCTACCACATCATCTCCGCTGCCTTCTCCACTCGAAGCCCAGAACAATATGGAGCAAGACCCTTCCCACGTTTGCCGCCGCCCAAATGCAATTCCCCCTGACCACTTTTGAAACCCACCTCGGTCGCGGCCTGTTCACGTGGCGCCATTATCACCTAGGCAAGACACGTCCAAACTTTTTTCACCAATTTTTTTTTAAAGAGTCTACGGAGGAGGCTATGCAATCGGCCAACCCCGGCCTGCAACAACTTAGTCTACAATATCTCTCAACCCTGGTCCATCCTCCCACAGCCGAAGCAGCATCTTAGGCGCCGGAGCCTCAAGATCAGCTAGCTCCGCTAGGTTGCCCACGTCGCGACTGATGTCCTCGTAGTCGAACCCCATGTAGTACAGTAGTCTTGCGGCCCACTTGAGCGTCTCGCGCAGCTCGGCGCGCTTTGCCATCGACCCCTCTTCACTTCGGCCCTGGAGCTCCTCGAACTCTTGTTGGACCTTTCGAAGTATCGCCCAGACCGTCTGTCGATTCGGGTGGATGCGTCCCAACAGGATCAGCTTCGCGCCTGATTCTTGGTAAATCTCAATGTTCTCTGGTCGGCTTTCATACTCGTCACTTTTGCTCGGACGGAACTTGGACATTGCAGGCAAGCCACCAGGCGCTCGATATGGCTCAAACGTGCGCGGAGGTTTGTAGCACCACGTGTCCACAATCTCCCTGCCCTTCAAGGACCCATACCCATCGAGCACCCCACTTAGCATGTGATTGAAGTCATTTGTAGACAGCTTCAGTCCCTGCTGCGCAGAAAAGCCGAGGAACTGTGAGCAAAATTCTTTCCATTCCCTGCCGACTGAGGAGAGTATGGCAAGAATGCAGTACAATTCGTTCCGCATGTCATTGAGGACCAGATTCTCCCATGTAAACAGCATTTCTTTGAAAGCTTCACAAGCATCAAACTTTGTAGTACCATCCACTTCCGACGGTGACGAGAGACGCAGCAGCTCGGCGCTGAAATGTGACAAGATCTCAGGCTTGACGTGGAAGCCAGGTGACTCTAGCACGTAGTTCTGCATTCCCTGCACAGAGGCCCAGCGGCGCAGTTTGATCTGGCTGCACAAAAGTGCCGTGAAGAACTCGTACGGCAGGCGATGCTTGACTGGCTCGCCTGGGGCGTTGCTTGCTGTACTTGTCATGTTCACAACTTTTAGAACCAAGTCGTGCTCCCCAGCCATTGTACCGAAGCGGATGATTGCTGCAGCCATGACAAAATGTCTATACATGCTAGTGCGAATCAACGGCCCATCGAGACCTTCGGAAAACAAAAACCATCGGCCTAGATCGTACTCCTTGGCATCGGTAACGAGATCCAAAAGCTTAGCTAGCAATGGTACAGAGAGCTGGTTTTCAAATGCTGGGAATTCAATTGGAGGGATGAGGCTTGTGAAAGGTTCTGCCTGGCGGACAGATATGGTCTTGAGCATTTCAAAAAATTGCTCGACGGACTTTTGCTTGTTTTGATCGGTGAGCTCTTGCAGCCTCTGTAACGTGTTCATGGCCCCAGAAAGGTCCCCATTCTGGACGAATGATCGCATCGTTCGGTGCAGCAAGCTGATGGGAACCGTACTCGGCTCGAAGAAATAAGGCGGCTGCGACTCCGTCGAACCTGTCTTGGACGATGCATTGACTGCGCTGACCTCTGAGCCAAAGTCGGATGCCAGATCCAACATGCTCAATAGCATTTCTGGTCGCTTCTCGGGTACAATGCTTCCGGATTCTAGTAGTCGTAATAGTATCGAGTCCCACGTCGTAGATCCCAGACTGAGCGAGTTCTTCTCCAGGAATCGCTTCAGCGATTTAATCCGCTCAACCAGCAATTCAGGCGTACTTCCACGAACGCCTACGCCTAGACGGATCTCATTCACCAACCCATCCACAAAAGCAGTTACAACCTCACTGCTGATGCTTCTCTGCATTCGTGCCCGTTGCTCAGCCTCAGTCACGCTTTCTTTACGCGCCCCAAATAAACCCCAGCCTTTCTGAGCAACAGCTTCCTGATCATCTTGTTCAGCCTGAAGTAATAGTTCTTTCCAGCTTATGAGGACCCAAGGCCGCTGCTGATATGATGCGACCTCTTCCAAAATCGCAGACCCCTCCAAGGTCCAGCCTCCATGAAGACAAGACCAAAGCACCAGCTCCAACCACAACTCTGGCGCCACCTCTGTTACCCGCACTTTATATCGTGAGCCTGGAATCTCATGTCCTAGGAAGTAAGATGCATTGAGTCGCTCAGTGGCTACCTTGACAGACGCCTCGTGGGCTCTCCATTGAGCATCGGACAGGGCAGTAAGGATTTTGGACGACAAGACGTGCAAAGTCGGCGGTTGCTGAAGAGCGTAATTGTCCTGCTTTGGCTTATGTGCGTACACAGAGTCCGGAATGAAATCCATATGGTGGAGGTAGGCTAGTATCTCAAGCACACGGTGCATGATAATGTCATGCCTTGATTTATCCTCGGTGGCAACTAGAATCATGCTGCCCAATGTACGCCACAGTTGTCCCAACGCTCGTTTGATAAGCCTCCATCTTGCATCAATGGTGTCGGGTGTGGATGTAATTTCGTCTAGGTTACAGGCCATCGGTTTAGATGTTGGATGAACCATGTGTGGCTCGAGAGGCTTGGTGGTGAGGTCTTGGAGAGATATGTATTGCTGGTTGTGAAGAAGACCGCCGACGAAGGGCTCAACCTTTGTGGGTGCATGTTTTGAATGACTTCCATCCCCCACAAGTTCTTTCGCAATCCATACCACAGCATCCCAACGTTGCTCTTTGAGCGCAAGATGGGTCAGAATGTCATGCGAGTAGGACCGAGCCGCCACCAGGATGAAGGCTATCGATGTCGCAGGCGCATCATTCACGTTCGAATGAGTCTTTCGGAGGTGCGGTGGAAGGTAAGGGTCTATGGCAACGAGCCATTGTTCTATGTCGTTGCGCAAATGCTGTGCAGGGAGAGCTATCGCAGCATCGACGAGAGGTGGCGAAGAAGGTTTCTGGGGAGCGCGGATTGCGCCAGCAGTTGGAGATGGGGGAAAAGTTCGACCGGAGGGCTGTTGGCTTGGTCGACGGCAGGTCGGACAGTGCGGCGTTTTGCGGAGGAGAAGGGGCGACTACGGGGACGAGTGTAAGCAGGAACAAGGAATGCTGGGATGGTCCAGGATGTGGCGACGTCAGATGCTGAAGGACGGAATGCCTGTGTCAACGCAGTGCGGAAACAGGTGTGGACTGCGCTCATTGATGTGCGGTGGGTTGAGATGAAGGTGATGCGATAGTAATTTCATACAGCTAAACTTTTCAGAAAGTAACTGCGACGTGACGTGCCTTCCCCCATCAAACGCGACTAGGCCCAAGCGCTGCAGCTTCCCCCCAACATCAACCACCCCTCGTAAAGCAAACACACACGCGTCTTCTACTGTCAACTCTCGGATTCCGCCTCGGTACTTTGGTCACGATACCATATCGCCTGACGCACATATACCCACTTTTGTTTTTGTTCTTCATAACAAGGCTGCGCTCGCACGCATTGCTTTTGTCCTCGCGCCCTCCACCTACACGCGACTGGAGACATTTTCACAACCGCAGCTATGCCTTATCGTGTTGGTAAGATTCCGTGCGCTCCATTTAGTTGTTCACATTATATTGCAATCCGCAGCAGCTGATTTCAAACAGAGGACTCTCCAAATGCACGCGCTGGATGCAAGAACAAAGAATGCAAAGACGAAGGTGGAAAGATACAGAAAGGAGAGCTCCGTTTCGCTTCTCAGGTTACTATCAAGGAGCATACCACCTGGGTGTATAAGCATTGGTGCGCTTTACGTCATGTCAACATACGGTCAACGCTGACTTCTTTAGGGGATGCGTGACTCCAGCACAGATTGCGAACTGGAAAGAAGAGAACGAAGGCGACACGGAGCTGGTCGATGGTTATGATGAGCTCAGCGTTGCTTCCAAAGCAAAGGTCGACTACGCTCTTGAGCACGGACATGTCGCCGATGAAGATTGGAAGGGCGTGAGTGTGCTTCCCATGTGGAACAGAGCAACGCTGATATCTACAGGATGTGGAAGTCAATCGACCAGGCCAAAAGGGGTTCCGTGCCAAAGTATCCAAAGCCAAGGCAGCGAAGAAGAAGGCTGCAGAGGTACAAACGCTTTAATCTTTGCCCATCTCCCTTACTGATCAGAGTCACAGGAAGAGGACGGGGACGAGGTTGAGGTTCCGAAGGCCAATGGGAAGCGAGGACGTCCCAAGAAGGAGAGCAACGAAGATCAAGCTCCCGCCACTAAGAAGGCACGTGGCCGGAAGGCAGCACCTAAAAAAGAGATCGAGGAAGACGACGTCGATGAACCCGAGCCTCCAAAAGCCAAGCGCGGCAAGAAAGCCGCTCCCAAGAAAGAGGTAGACGAAGATGCCGAGGCCGAAGAGCTGGAGCCGCCCAAAGTAAAGCGCGGCAAGAAAGCCGCCCCCAAGCAAGAGGTTGACGATGACGATGCTGAGGCCGAAGAGCCGGAGCCGCCCAAAGCAAAGCGTGGCAAGAAAGCTGCCGCCGCCAACAAGAGCAAGGAATCCGCTCCACAGAAGAGGTACGAAAATAATATGCACCAATTCCATTCTTCGCTCGAAATAAGTAAAGTGTACAAAACTGACTTGGCATAGGAGTGGTAGGAAGAAGGCGGCTGTCAACTATGAGGAGGACTAAGAAACTGCTCAACACCGGCCTCGGCTCTTTGGCCCTTCGGACATGATTCACAGGGCTCGACACGTTTCATCTCGTCTGGCGCGGCAGTAGATGCATGTCCTATGTGTTGATGGTAATGGTGATAGGTGGTGCACATTTGTCCACATGGACCAGCTTTTCGAGTAGTATAGATACCCATAGTGTACTGGTCAGACACGGTGCCAGACAAACCGTTTCATTCTCGCTTTGAATGAAATTCCACATCTTGGCTGCTCTCAATAGTGCTCAGTATATGTTTGAGTTGTGAACCGAGCGTTGCCCCTTTCGGCTACTTACGACGTCACGATATTTGGTTTTCATGATACAATTGTGTCGCAATCCATATGGATTTGATTGAAATTCCATGCTACGATCCGAGCATTCTTAGATTGGCGAGTCTGCACGATCGATCTGGCGCAGATCGATGTGGTGTGCCTGGCGCTAGAGGCAGCTTTCGGCGAAGAGGCTTAACAGAGCCCTCGCGTATCGAAAGCTTCCGCTCATCATCCGAGCATCTTGTGGATATACTTAAGTACTCCACATATTTAAATTGGGCATACATGGGCCATATCCAGTATGGATTGCCATATTGATCATATTTGTGTTTGCGCTATGTTGTCATGACCATGTCTGTGGAAAGCTGGCAGAGTAGTGGACAAGCCCGCGTCTACAGTCGACATCGTCAGCGGCTTCATAGCCTTTGAAATAGTGATATGTGACGTACAGTACTCCCAGCCTTCTCATTTCTTTTACGTTGTATATAAAGAGTATTGGACTCTGACTGTTATTCTACCATATCTATTCGTCAACATCCCAAACACTCCTAGATAGACTCTGTCCATAGACTATCGTCTATTTCACGACCGTATAATTCTAGCAAGAATTCATTCACATCCATCATGTCATCCAATGAACAGGCCCCCGCCGGCGACTATCAGGATAACGACTATGCTTCGCGCACTGGGCAGTCCACCATTCCCGTCCAGCGTGACGAGGCTCCCGTAGAAGCTTCTCCTTACGATGGTGAGACAGCTGATTCGGACCAGCAGCTTGGTATGTGAAAGTTCCAAAGCGTCCGTTGCACGTAATGAGATAATCTGCTAACGGCGTGGATAGAACGCGACGAGCAGGATGCAATCGATCGCTCCAACATCATCGACAGCCGTACCCGTGGTGCTACCAAGCAGGCTGGAACTTATGCTGAGCCTGGAGACGAGGAGGGCTTGCCGGGTGCCGAGGACGGGACCAGTGCAACTCGCTAGAAGGTTGCTTGGAAGCGAGGTCATTTCAGTTATTTAGATATCAATTGCCAAACGGTGGAATGTGTTTTCGTTTGTATGACGTCGTGCATGGTTCCACAGGTCGATCTGTGATATACACAATGTAGAGAGAAATGCGAGCCCCAGCTTGATTTTTTCGGGTGATAGAGCAGTCCAAACATGCTCCCCCACTGCAACAATTCACCTGGGACGTTGCGGATGCACACTTCACCAGTCCAATGGCACGACATCACGCGCCCAGGCGTTGAGAGGGGTGGGGCAGGGTGAAGGCGGTGATTGGGCTGATCTCCAAAGCCCTGCATATGCACGGCCCATCCTTCCGTGGGGATTGCCATCACTAGACTAACTCTTACCTACAATGCCTTCAATAAGGCTCCCAGGTGCCACCTCAGACCACCCTCCATGGTTTTCTCCCCGCTCGCGAGTCGCCGCTTCCAAACGTCCCGACCCAGTGTCACATCGACCCCGTTTCACCAGTGATCTGGCATCGCTTTGCCTCCCAGCCGAACTACCGCGTACCGTACCCATCTTCGTTGGCATCTGCAAAGCCACAACTTTTACACCACACGACACACGACACACCGCACGCCGCACACCTCCACAGCCATGGCGACTGCCAACGGTGCGCCTCCCGTGCGCGAACGCCCGCGCCCCCCGCCGCCCGCCGTCGCCGAAGCTGAAGAGCAGTGGATCTTCACCCAAGACGAGCTCCTCCAGGCGCCCACAATCGTCGATGGCATGTCGCCTGAAGAAGAGCGTGCTCTGCGACGCAAGGGTGTCAATTTCATCTTGCAGGTCGGCATGATGCTCAAATTGCCCCAGACCACTCTGAGCACTGCCGCCGTCTTCTTCAATCGCTACCTCATGCGCAACAGCCTGAAAGGCCGGCCAGGTTACAAGCCGCTGCATCACTACGTAAGAGCTCTCTCCAGTCTGCTCATCAAGGTGGTCTAAAACTTCCCCAGCAAATCGCCGCCACTGCCCTGTTTCTTGCCACAAAGGTCGAGGAGAACGTCCGAAAGATGAAAGAGCTGGTCGTCGCATGCGTGCGGGTCGCGCTCAAGGACCCCAACAAGCTCGTCGACGAACAAACAAAAGACTTTTGGAAGTGGCGCGACACCATATTGTACTCCGAGGATGTCCTCCTCGAATCGCTCTGTTTCGACATGAACATCGAGCCCCCCTACAAGACCATGTACGACATGCTGAAATACTACAATGTCGAACACAACAAGCGTTTGCGTAACGCTGCCTGGGCTTTCCTCTCTGACTCGTGTCTCACCCAGCTCTGTCTGCTGTTCACTTCCCGCACCATTGCTGCAGCATCGCTCTACGCTGGCGCGCGTCTAGCTGAGCTAGATTTGCCCGAAGAGTCCATGGACGGCACCATGAGGCCATGGTGGGAAATACAGGGCATCAAGCTGCGCGACATACGACGCGCGTGCAACTACATGGTCGATTTGTACGAGTCGGTGCCCAGCAAGGAGGGTGAACCAAACGTCTATGCTGGTCTCCGTTCGCCCGAGGATGGTTCTTATTTCGATACGCCAACACCCGGTCAACACCCAATGCCTTCGCCCAAACGAGAACCAGAGCCGGAACCGCACAATGGAAATGGCAACGGACAGGAAAATGGCAACCGCGAGGATGAGGTCATGAGTGAAGAAGGCGAACTCGACGGATAGATTTTGCATCACTTGCCTCTTCAGGAATCCACTATTTTCCGACACTTCAGTTGGATATCAAGGGTCAAGGATCGATTGGAATCAACGAACCTGCATCGACAAGACGTCCCCTCACATTTCGATCAATATATCATCTATCTGCAGCTACGCACCACACTACTCAACACACTACTCAACACGATACAGAGGATGGTGCTATACCCTCACATACACCCTGTGGGCACCACGAAAGCTGAACTTGATTGACCATCATTTAACGCAGCCTTGGTGCGTCGCTGGTGGCACGCGTGATTAAATCGACTTATTATATTGTATTACCAAGTGTATTCATAATCAGCACTTGAGGCGTTCGTCGGAATCCGGGTTTCGTTTGGTTATATACAAGATACCCCCTTGGGTTCAGGCTGCCGGTTGTTCATAGTCTTCTTGGCTGAAATATTATGCGTATGATTTATTACATACCTCAGGTGACAATCAGTGGTCGCCTTCCCCCTCTGAATACTATATCCCGCCTTCATCACGGCAGATCGAGATACACGTCTGCCACTGACAAACAGCTCCTCCTGGGTCATGTTTCAAAGTATAAACTAGTTATCCCACGAAATCCTTTTCAATAGCGAATGCAAAACGTAGATGCAATAGAACATTGATAACGAGATTCTGTAATTCCCTGTCTGGCTATCGTTCCTGCTACACCAAATCACACTGATTATGAAGACTATTCACTGTGAAAACCAGATAAACTTTGTAACCATTGCCCACAATGCAGAAGTAGGGCCATTGCTATCGTCTGTCATGCAGTGTACTGGATATCACAGAAATGTTACTGTTGTTCAATTTGGTTTGGATATTGACTGCTTGTATAAAGTCTGAATCGAGATCTAGACAGCATCGCCCTCCCTCTCTTTTCCTTCACCCCTCATATTTTCCCCCATATTCTGCAATCTCTTTGCTACATTCATACTTAGATATTTTTCGAAATTCGGACTCAAAGCACTGAAAACGATAAGTAGCACGCCAAAGGGGATCGTCGCGTAGAATACAATCCTGAAGCTCTCGAGGTACGCTTTCTGTGTAGCTGCGCCAGTGGCGGCAATGATGTCGGGCGTGATACCCGGTACGCTAGTGAAATTCCCAGCAGTGATTCCAGCGAAGAGCTGTGGGAGAGAAGATGTAGGTAGGCCGGCGTTGGTCGCAGCTGGCGTGACGTAGGCGGGGAGGTTGGTGGCAACTTTGTTTTGCAGGATGGAGACATAGATCGTCTGCGCGACTGCTCCACCCACGGCTCGAATGGAGCCAAGTACCCCTGTAGCCAGACCAATATCCTGAGACTCCCAGAGTAGTGTCACTCCTGGGAAGGTGATGTTATCGATCCAGCCAATGACGAAGGTGGCTAGCATGCCGAGCGTGATGAAGGTCGCATAAGAATCTGGTTCGAGCCCAGCCTCACCAGCTAAGAATGCAGTAGACATTATGGCCAGGATGATGAGTTGCCACTTGACTTTGGGCAGGTATGAAATTGCTATACCTCCGAATGTCTGACCAAGCAGGATGCCACCACCGACGACAGACGATGCCCAGCCAATTTTGATAACATCGGTTGTGTAAATAGCACCCAGAATAGTAGGCCAGAGCACAGTGAGAGCATAGTATACCATCGCTGCGATACAGGCTACCATGACGATAGCAACGTACTCAAGCTTCTTAAAGAGACGAGGCGGCATGATGGCTTGGCCTTTGAAGACATACTGCTCGTATAGGCCGAATAAGACAAGTGTGGCGGCCCCGAGAATAATGGTACATAGAACAGCAGCTTTGGAATATATTAACAGAGTTTCACTTTCTGATAGGGCGATGGTGGCTTACCAGATTTCCATGGGTACGTGGTGCCACCCCAAGACAATCCAATCAAGAAAAGTACAGTCCCAGCGATGAAGAGAAAAATTCCGACAAAATCCAACTCTTTGAATTGCTGCCATTTTGTTTTCCCGGACACGTGCAGTTGCTCGTAGGTGGGTGGATGATAAAGGAATTGATAGAGGATTATGGTAATTCCAGAAAGAATGATGCCCAGATAGTATGACCAGCGCCATCCAGCTGCTGTCTTTAGGATGAAAGTGCGGGCGATGATAGGTCCAAACACTGCAAGTGATCAGTAACCTACTTAGTCATGATATCGATATCAATATTATAGATGAGACTTACCAGCAAAGGGTAGAGACGACAGAAAAACCAGTGTGACAACTGGTCCTCTGTGCTTGTTTGGTACTAGTTCTCCCAGTACTATACCGAATGAAAGTTGACCTGCAGCAGCAATGCCGTTCATCAGGTTAGCGCCAACAAGCGTATCGATATTCTTGGCCGTCCCTCCGACAATACACCCAGCGAGTCCCAGTATGTTGGTTCCCATGACCATCCATTTTCGACCGAAGATGTCTGACAAGCGTCCTACTAAGAGGAAGCCAATTGCTGAACCAATCGTCCAAATGGTGGCCACCCAGTTAAGGTCCTTCGAAGGTCCGATGTCTTCGTTGATCAACATACTGTGTCATAGTCAGTCATCTTCGACAGTGCCGGGTGGGATACTGGACATACAGTGTATTCGCTGGGAGAACCCATCCGAGATAGGCACATATGCTTCCACAGCAGACGGCAGTAACCGTCCCGATAAACTGAATACTCCAATAATACCCCTCCGGCATCTCTTCCAAAGCTCCACCGATGGCATGGGCGTCAACGAGATTGACCGTCCCATCAGCATGTACTTTCTTGACTACGCTCACTTCCTCAAGGTGGGTTGTGCCGGTCTCACTCTTCTCCACTGACTCCGTCATGACTGCTGCTGCAACTTTGTCTTCAGCCATCAAATGTACGATGATATGTCCGGCAAGCTGAAGGTGGTTACGAAGTACGAAGTAGGAGCCTGGTGATGAAGTGGGGCTGCGACCACACAGCTATGAGACTAAATGAGGACAATGAAGTGACTGCACTTCAAGACGACTATATATATCAGACGATGCTACCGCGCGTATGCGAAAACACTCTCCTACAGACACCGTCTCAATGAACCATAGTGTATATAACTTCGACTGGTGATCAAACGAAGTCGGAACTCATCACCCGCAAGCGCCATGCAGTTGGATGCGCTAGGCGGTTCCAGATCGCAGGCTCGCCATGTGTCGTCGGGCGGGAACTGGAGAGATCTGGGGTAGCTGAATGCGGGGAAATCGCTAGCGTTCTTCAGAAAAGTAATATACCATCTTCATTGCTATTGGTACGTGGAAACGCTGGTAAGGTTTGACGATTCGTGATTACGAACGATGGACGCTTGACGAGTCAGTCATTTGGATGCCATCTATTCGAGCTGCGACTGCGGGGAATGCTTGCCCTCAAGTACTATTGTGCTCAAATGGATAGTTTCAGAGAACAGTCATATTCAGGGCTCAAACCTTAAAGAGAAATAAATGATATCTGCTCTTGGTGCAAGACTGATAGAGAAGGGCAATGTGTGTAGAGAGCTTCGGGAATTGCCCGTCGAACTGTATGCGAGTGTACGTAAACGGTAGTTATTCAGATCCACTACCAGTTGATTATCACCAAATCAGCTACCTAAAAAAACTGATTGGTGGAGTCAAACACTTTTTCATTGGGTATTGCCATCACAGTCATGAGTCAATGCTGACGCATGCGTAGGACATGACCACGTCAGGTATGTCCTCCACCTGCTTTAGCTTCTATTCTGAGCCTCGGCGGCAGAGGTCTAGATTTCGGCAACGCAATACCGGTCGTCTGGTATATCGCTAGCTCCCACCCGGCCGGGACTCTGCTGTCGAGTGGCGTCATTCTGTGACTTGGGTGGGTCTAGGTAGCCTGTCAGTTGCCGTGAAGAGTCGTTTACATGTTTTTCTGTAGAGATAATCGCCTTGTGATCTCGAAACCGAGGCAAAGAGGAGCAAATAGACGTAATGGATGAAGATAAAGATGGGCAATACCAAAGGAGTGAAGAAAATAGAGTCGATAGTGCCAGTGTAGCTGTGATGGGTAAGTTTTGTCATCTGTGCTGGGCTCACTTTCCCACCCAACCATACGGCTACGGTATGCATCTTCAAGTGTGACACTGATAAGATCACGAGTAGACGATCACAAACTGTTCAATGATAGTATGAATAGGATTTGCAAGGATAGTACTAGAGGTATAACCATGAATCTCCTGGCATGCAGAGTCCTGCCCCCTTATCCTACGACTTGATGATGTGCGCATGAAGTTCAGGCTAACTAAGCTAGATATACCAAACCAAAGTATACATTAATTATGAGAAACGATAACATGTACTAGTCACAAAACAAATGCGACACCTTATCAAATGGTACGGTGCAGGTGTTTGGGATTTGACCAAAATCGTACCTATCACAGCACGTCATGGGCTCTATGTATCAGACAATAAAACGACGCCCTGTAGCCCAATCCAAAGTGTTGCTCCGGATTCGATGCTGAACCCTTTCCGGATTGAGCCGGATAAGATAGAATCCGATGCCGGTGGCGCGCGCGGAGCCGGACGAAGTTTAGCGATCACTCATATCGTACTTGTCCGGTTTTGGAACCGCGCGCGCGATGGGGCATTTTCATGGCAATGTCAATCAATTCACGGATCGTGGGCAATCGGAAAAGATGTGCGAAGTCCCCAGGCAGTCTATTAGAAATCAAGTTACCTAACTCTTCTATATTAGGATGTGAAAGTTTGACTTCGCATGCAAGAAGATTCGTATTGATATTTTCGATAATCTGCTGTACTTATCCAATCATGGTTACTGTCGCCGTCGCCGGTGGCACCGGGCGTGTGGGAAGAGTGATCGTGGATGCCCTAAGAAATAGCGAAGAACATGAAGTGGTAGTACTAACTCGCAAGGTATGAATGTACGACAACCATCAAGTTTACATCATTGACGGGTAAAACTAGGCGAGCGACGCGAACGATACAGCTACTGATGAATTCGTAATTGATTACGGGGACATCAAACAAGTGACTGATCTACTCGAATCCAAGAACGTCCAAGTTGTAGTATCGACCATTGCCGTCTTAACAGAAGCCACTGGAAAGTCGGAAGTTGATTTGGTAACTGCTGCGGCTCAGTCATCTGTAACAAAGCGCTTTATCGCAAGTAATTGGGGTGGTCCTATACCCGAAGATGAGTAAGTGGGCCACATGTAACTCGTTATGGCTCTGCTGATTTATGTACAACAGGGCACTTCGTATCCCTTTCCAACCATTTCGTATGGCAACAATTGAAGCTCTCCAAAAGACCGACTTAGAATGGACCCAATTCCAGAACGGATACTTCGTCGATTACTATGGCATGCCATACGTTGAGTCGTCTCTCAAACCATTGACATTTGTCTTGGATGTCGCCAACAAAGCAGCTTCTATCCCCGGGACTGGTGACGAGGTGATGACATTTACTTATACTAAAGACTTGGCAAAATTTGTCGTCGCAGCACTCAAGCTACCCAAATGGACATACCCGATGGTTTGTTATAGTGACAAGACTACATGGAATAAGGCATTAAAACTGGCCGAAGATGCTAGAGGTAGGGCTGTTCTTACGCTATGTATTTTCCTGATATTGACGGCTGCAGGGTCAAAATTCAAGGTCGCGTACGATTCAGTCGACAAGCTTCGGAGTGGAATGATCACGGAACTACCCGCTCACGCATCAGCTTTTTCGTTCATCCCCAAGTCTCTGCTATATAGCATTCAGTCCAAGTTTGGATTATATGTGGCATATGGATTGTTTGATATGCCGGAGGAGGGATCGCTGAACCAGATCTTCCCAGAGATCGAGACCACCAAGGTGAGCGAGATCATAGATCATTGGAAAGGAAAGTAGAGGCTATGTAGGACGAAGATTAAATTTGTAGGATGTCAAAGGTTAGCAAAGAAAATAAGTAAAGGAAATGGCGGAGTCATTTCATGAACTACCTTCGCTGGTTTTGTATTCATCAACCATGAGTATTTTGATGATAAAAATGAATATGATTGAAGTATCTTTACTACATAATCTATTCTATTACAACTCTATTACAACTCTATTGCAACCCAACAACCAATGAATGAGTCTGCCTAGTTACCTAACATGTTCTTCAGGTCCCGGAAGGTAGATATTTCCAAGAAAAAGGAATCCCGAATTTCGATCTTAAGCTCGTCGCGCAATTTCTGAGAGAGAACAAGAGACATAAGCGAGTCCAAACCAAAATCAGCGACATTCGCATCGTCGGTCAGCATGCATACGTCAACGCCCAACTCCTCGGCAATAATCGCGAAAGCCTGGTTGACTGATTCTGATGAGGTGGCGCTTACGTCTTGCGAGTCGGACTTGAATTCTTGCACGTCCGCGATGCTAGTTGCCGGAGAGGGTGGTGTCAACAGCCCCGAGACGAGTGCTGGTTGAGCCGATTGCGTCTTGGAAGTTTTTGCACCAGGTCCCACCGAAGGCATAGAGATGGTGGCACGGGGGACAACCACGTTACGAGACGCGTTTTTCGTGGCTGGAGGGCTAAAAAACCGGTTCAACATAACGCGTGGCCACTGCTTGAACAAAATTGCTTCAACGACACCAACGATTTCATCGCCTTGAAGGATGTATACATCTCCAACAAAGTCGTTCTTACCGGCTGGAAGCATTCGAACGTATGCCAAGTATCGACCGCCAGGTGTGAGCGGCTTCGCAAACCTCATGGAATTCCAAGAAGGTGTGATGTAGAAGTACTTGGTGTTATCGAAATGTGTACCTCCGTTCAAGATGAAGCCGGATAGAGACACACATCCATCGATAAAGTGCGGAGGCACTGTCCAATTACCTGCGGTATCGGCAGGAAATTCCACTTCAGCCACAGCTTCATCCTTGTTCAGAACCACAGACTTCATGGTGCGGTACATGTCCGAATAGCCAACCAACTTTCCAAAGAGACTGTACGCAAGGTTGGTGGTCAGTTTGTCAGCTTTGCCGTTAGCCGCCATGTCGTTTAGAGCCGCAATACGACTTGTTACAAGGCCAGCTGAACGGGACCATGTCGACAGCCAAGACGATGGATCTTCGTAAGAAATAGATGCATGGCAATACCAAATGTCTTTCTCTGGATTGTACCATCGAACATGGGCCTTTTCTTGCTCCAAGTCTGCTTCCGCGCTCACAACAATCGGCTGAGGTTCGGTTGGGTTGTAGTGTTTGACAACAGGTTCGTGATATTCAAAGTCTGTAACATTGATGCCAGTATTAGTGGAGTTTGGAAGCCCACGATCGAGAATGCGTTTCGCGACCGTGAAAGCCATGTCTGCATGGAGGAACTGGTAATGTCAGAAGAGCTCCATACTTTATGGATACATCTTTTCAAACTTACTGAAGATGCAACTCCGTAGTCGTTCATGGCATGTCCTTCAATAACATCTTTGAGCACTGGATCAGTCATATCAGACTCAGCCAGGAGCTGTGCTGAGGACTGCGTGTATGTTTCCTCCCGAATCTCGTGAATGCTTGTCGTGCGGAAACCCTTGACCGTCTGAGCAGTTTTGGCGTTGGAATAATTAGAACCGGGAAACTCCTGTCCCTTTGTTAAGTTCCAATCACCCCTATACTGAATCCAGTAGTTCTTGTTGTTCCACGCATAGTTCGGGGTCTCGACGAGCCGAAGAGCCTGCTCGAATGAGGAATGATACTCCGACCAATCTATAGATACCCCAGCATTATACAACCCAATGAGTGCTTTTCCAATTGTCGTCCAATTGTTCTGGTCTCGGTGTAGCGTTGGACTTGTCAATAGAGTTCCCGACAAGGTCTTTGCAATGAAGCTCACACAACAAGGATGATGGCCAACTTCTATCCACACAGTAGAATCTGGTACCACCCCAGACTTTCTGGCAGCGTTAAGTCCTCCCACATAGTCAACTGTTTCCCTAGTGGCTCTAGCCAAATAAGAAACATCAATACCAGAGGTTAAAACTTCCGAGCAGCGGGGTGAGATGACAGGAATCTTGGGCTTTTTAGGCACAACAGCCTGCGTTGATTTGACGAACTCATCCACCAAAGTTTGCATCTGGCTTGTGTGATACGCGTGGGGCACATCCAGCTTGATGGTCCTATAACCTGCTCCTTTAAGGACGTTTGCAAGGGCCTCCAAATCTGCTACTGGACCTCCAACAACAGTCTCCTCGGGACCGTTGATGCATGCAACTTCGAAGGTAATACCCTCGCAAGCTTTCTTGATGTTTTCTAGAGATGCTCGAACCGATAGCATACCGTGAGTAGCCGGCGTGCATTTAGTCTCTAGCAACATCGCGCGCGTTCCAACAAGGAAGATTGTATCACTGTCAGAGAAGACGCCTGCTGCATTTAGCGCAGCATACTCTCCCAGACTATGACCCACAACAACACTTGGAGTCACACCAAACAGCGCCCACTGTCTTGCCAGAGCAATTTCCACGCATACGATTGCTAGGTGCATCGAAACAGTAGAAACATCCTTGACATTGCAAGTACCTTTGATGATTGGCAAAAAGGAGGGGAAGTTTTGGCGTTGCGCGATGCCGTCAAGTTGATCCAATTGCCTCTGGAAAGTCCTCGAGTCGCGATATAGTTGTGCGCCGATGCCGACGTAAAATGTTCCTTGTCCCGTGAAAGCAAAGGCTACAGTGGGCTGCTTTGTTGCAATGGGTACTTGGGCCACAACTGCCTCGATTTCTTTGCGAAGAAGTGTTACAGCCTCTTCTAGAGACGTCGCTAGAATCGAAACTCGGTAGTTGTAATGCATCTTTCGTGCGGACAAAGTGTACGATAAATCGGCAATCGAGAGCTCTGGGTGTGCCTCTATGAAAGCCACAAGGCGCCTAAGGTTTTGCTCAAGGGAGAACGGCGTCTTTGCGGAGACTAAGATAGGATGCGTAGGTCGTGAGTCCTCACCAAGTCTGGGTCGTGGTACCGCTTCTTCTAGTATCATTGCTGTGTTCCCACCTGCTGCTCCAAAATTGTTCACCACTGCCAGCCGTTTTTGATTATCTTGACGTTCCCATGGTGTAGCACTGAACGGGATGACCACGCCCCTTTTTTCCAAATCTTTAGGCAGAGATGGATTCAGCCCAGTCTTTATTCCAATGTGTGGAGGAATCATGCCTTTCTGGAAGACGAGCAGGGTTTTCATGAACGACATGATGCCAGCAGCAGCTTCTCCATGGCCAACATTGGCTTTGACTGAGCCGACGTGTAAGGCTGTGTTTCTTTTTGTCCGGGAGCAAAGACGCTCGTGACCGATCTCATCTCAGTTGGATCGCCTGCTCCAGTACCCGTTCCGTGGAACTCGACATATCCTACAGATAACGGATCGATCCCGGATCGTTTGACCAGTTGATTGTAAAGGTGTGCCTGGGCCAAGTCATGAGGATGCGTAATCGATACAGCCTCAGCCGAATGATCTGTGCCGGCAGCGAGAACAACCGCGAGAATATTGTCCTAAGTTGCAAAGTCAGTTCGAGTCACGTGAAAGATAACAACGTCTTGTTTAACCAGGAGAAAACTTCCTCTCCGATGGAAAAATGTCACCCCAAAAAAAACTACTTACGTTATCAGCTTCGGCGTCTTCAAGCCGCTTGAGTACAACACTGCCAACACCATCGGCACGACAGTATCCATCTGCTCCTTCGTCCCAAGTCTTACAACCTCCAGTGGAGGACAAGAAATGTCCCCTGCTTAATCCGGCATAGACGTCGGAGTTCGTAATGATATTCATACCGCCTGTGATTGCCATGTCGATGTCGCCGCTCCAAAGGGAGGTACAAGCAGCCTGAATAGCTGCTAAGCTAGAGGAACAGGCTGTATCGATACTGTAACTTGGTCCCCAGAATTTCAGGAAATAGTTGATACGACCAGGACCAAAAGCTCTGCATCCACCGGAGATGAAGTAAGTTCCGATGTCTTGACCAGAGTTGACTTCACGATAGTCATCACTAGCACACCCATAGAATGTTCCGACCCGGCGTTGATGGACTGCTCTGCCATGAACGTAGCCCGAATTCTCCAGGGCCTCGTACGCTGTAACTAAAGCCAATCGGTGCATAGGATCCGTCTGTTCGGCCTCGCGTGGAGACATGCCAAAGAAGAATGAATCGAAGAGTCCTGGATCATTCACGAAGCAGCCATAGGGGGTCTTAGACGTGTTCGGTTTGTCTCCTGTTGGGTCCACGTGACTTTCAACGTCAAATCGGTCAGGTGGAACAGGTGCATGGACGTCACGGCCCTTGGCCAACAGCTCCCAAAACTTTTCAGAGTCATCTGCGCCGCCTGGGAATCGACATGACATACCAACAACGGCAATCTTAGCCGACTTTGCGTCTCGCGGTGGGCTTTGCTCTGGGTCAAGACTCATGACGGCTGGCATCATAACCTGTTGTGACAAAGTTGCGCTGGGCAGTTCAGCACTCCATCTATCGAGAACGCTCGACATGTAGTGTGAAGGCTGTAAACTCCACAGTTGTACGTTGTCCGGCGATAGTCGCTTCAGGTGGTCTGAAACACCTTCTATGGTCTGATCCCAGCGGATGCTTTGTGTCAAAATCTCTGTCATCATTTCTTCGAGTAATGTCGCGCCGTCAGTGGCCTCAAATGCTCGCCCAGTAACAGGGGAGAATATGGGAAAGCACACTTGACTCTTTGGTGAGATGCCTTCAACGATTTGTTTGACATGTTCTGTGCCATACACTTTGCCAGTATGCCACATGCCTTGAACCTTCTTCATTGGCACATTGTTCGTGCGTTTGAAAAACTCGGACTCTGTGAAAAGAGATCTCAGCGTTGATGGTGGGCCACCAATGCTCACTGATCTGCCATCGGCGTTGAAGACAGTTGCCATGGTGGCTGGAGGGTATCCCTAAAATAAATAGATGAGTCAATGTATAAAGCTTTACAGGATATATTAGCTTACCTTCTCAGCATTAAAATCTGCTACAGCTTGTTGAGCGTCCTCCAAATTAGTACCATGGGCGCAGTATACCCAAGCCTGATTGACCAAAATCAGCGAAATCATCACTTTGTGATGCAATCCAGAGCCTTGTACTTACCCCTTCTGCGTTGATCTCGTCCGGCGAGACCTCCGACGATCTACAGACCTGGTCTACAACAAGTCCAAAGCGGAAAGTGACCTTTGTGATTTCGGCGGCCATGATGGGAAGTAGCAGTGGGGAGGGAGATAGCGCAATAGCGGCCCCAGACAATAAACCTGGACCTCGACCTATGAGTACAGTAGTATTTGTTCTGAAATTATATTCCAGAGGGTGGGCTTCGTGATGGCTTCATTCTATGGGTCAGCTTCTGGTTCTGAAATCCTATCCCATGTTCATACTCACGCAATGAATGTGCCCAGTTGGAAGACTAGGACAAGAACTCGTTCGATAGCACCTCCTAATGGGGTTTTCCGGAGTGCAACAACACTGTCGGTAAGATCCAATACGCTTTCGAACGCTGGGATTAACTCCCTCTTGGTTTTCTCTAGTTGCCGACATTCTTGTTTCAAAGATGTTGTGATTGCCTCAATAACAGACGCAAGAATAGGATGACTTCTTTCTTTGCTCAGCAAATGCAACTTTCTGAAAAGAACCCGCTGGTCTCCTTCAGGATCACCCTGAGGGATTTCTCCCGACAGGTAGATGACCTTTGCCTGCGTCATAATGTTCAAAATTCGTAAGAAGTTTGGATCGTATGGAATCTAATAAGACAGGTATCGTGGTTGAGATCTCCGGCCGCGTAGTTGAGTGGAGAAGGCAATGGGAGTGGGTATACAGTGATCACGTTGAAGTGACTTGCTGTTCGAGAAAATGAATCTCTGTTGATGTCTCTAATTGACTTGTTGTTAGTCTGATAGTTGCACATAACCAGGTGTTACATGATAGTACATCGGCCACTCGGCTGGGAAGCGCTATTCCCAAAGTTGTTCAGTTGAGTTTCAGATAGGGCGGGATGGGAACCGGCAACCGAAATCCGAGATTTTATTATCATCGGTCTCTCGGCTAGAAGTCAGCAAAAAACGCCATTGCGGGAGCTATGCTCACTTAGGTGTAAAACATGGTGGTCCATGACCAGCTTCGCTGCTCAATCTATATCGTTTGCTCCGCTGACGTTCATCGCCAGATCATTCTCAAGACTATTCAGACATAGTTTCACACGTTACATTCCTCGTTGTAGTCAACTTTGTTACTTGACTTCCACACAAACGGGTGATAGCTAGGATACTAAATTCTAAGAGCTCGAAACCATGACAGACCTCCTTGCAGAGATCAAGAAACGTTTGACAACTGGAGATGATGCTTCGCGAAAACTCTTTCAACGTGACTTACACGAAACAATTGCCTCTACTGAGACCCCAAAAGAGACAGCAATTCGACTGTAAGCTTCAAATCCGATCTGAACCGCGTCATCAGAAGATACACTGCTGACATAGTTAAAGGTCCCTTTATGTAAGCGTGATATTCCTGCAAGGATCTCCGTATCGTTTCTGATTATACTCTACAGCCTCTACAGGCTGCAGCAGCTCGGATAGGTCATGACTTGAAGATCTTCCAAACACTATCTGCTGAAGGTCCCAAAACTTTGAAGGAATTGCAGGCTCTGACAGGGGCTCATCCTCTGACCCTTGGTACGTAAACAGTTTATCGACAACTAAGCCCTCCAGGGATTTTTTCTGATTTGGTATCTAGTCCGGTTGCTAAGATATATGGCTTCTGTTGGATTGATTCGCGAAAATTCAACTGGTGTGTTTGAAGCGAACAGCAAATGCCATCATCTTGCGGCTCCAGAGGCCAATATTATTGTGACCCATTTGTTCGTATCCTAGAAGACTGCTGTATCACTGATCACTAATCTATAGCACATAGTTTTGAGAACTGTGGTCCTCTCTTCCAAGAGATGCCTGCTTTCTTGCGGAAGAACAGTTACCAAGATGTTACGGATGGCAAGGCTACCGTGTTTCAGCCAGCATATCATACTGAACTTGATACTTATACATATTTTTCTCAGAAACCAGAGAATCTAACGGCTCTCATTCGATATATGGGATTAGAGCAAGATGTTCGAGGCCGCTGGTTGAAAGAGTACCCATTCGAGAGACAGACACAGGATTGGAATCCTTCTTCTGAAGAAGCGCTTTTCGTGGATATCGGAGGGAACGTTGGCCATTATTGTGCGTTATTCAAAGGTCAATTCCCCAATGTGCCAGGACGTATTATCCTGGAAGATTTGCCCGATACACTCAACCACGCCCTGCCGACAGCGGGCGTAGAAAAAGTGGGACATGACTTTTTCCAGCCGCAACCCATCAAAGGTGCGTACAAAATTCCCGAAATGCTGCTGTTAGAAAAATTCGTGAGATGGAATAGACTTGGTCTTCATGCTAACGGGGATTCCAGGTGCCAAATTCTATCATTTGGGTTGGGTTCTGCATAATTGGAGCGATGAGAAAGCAAAAACTATTTTGCGCCAGATCAAATCCGCCATGACTCCACACTCTGTATTGCTCATCAATGATATGATCCTTCCAGAACGAGGTGCTCCGGCGTTTGCTACTGCGCTAGACTTGGTCATGCTTGGTGCATGCGGTAGTCTAGAGCGAACAGAGTCACAGTGGAAGGATTTGCTCGGGGAGGTGGGCTTATCGATCAACGAAGCCGTTGTGTACGATCAGCAATCCTTCCATGGATTAATATCTGCGTCTCTCACATAGTAGAATTAGAAGTTCCAATTGGGAGTTTTGCTGAACCCAGATGTCAGAATGATAATGTGTCCTCGCAAACTCACGGACGAACCCGCAAACAGAAACCTCCTTCTGCTTCTCATAGCAGACTTTCCCATGGTGTCTCAAGCTCATAAAACTGTTTAATGGAAACGGATTGGAATCGGCATGATCTTTCCACCAGTGTTCTCAATATCGACTTGCTAGACACCCTGTGAACAAGCAAGGCCCTCAGCCGTAGCTCATGTAGCATGAGCATGGGATCGACAGAGCATCTTTGAAATCTAGAACGCTGTCAATACTGGATAGGAACCGGGGTTGGTCGATATGGTGATGGTTCTTTCCGTGCGACAAGTGTGGGAAGGATCCACCGGGGCTCGGCGGCCGGCGGCCGAGTCCTGCACAATAGCGCAAACCTCTCAGGGTACCACTTGGGATTTTCTGTCGGCATGGGAGGATCCGGGCGCCATTGGTTTGGAAGCTTGTGTACAGATCGATATATCGCCCAAGTTGCGGGGCTCCAGCATATATATCAAATAATCGATTTGCTTATAAAACACAGATTTCACAAGACCAGTTCGAAGCCTCTGATTCATACAGCTTGTTCACCTCCAATACATTCGACATGTCGTCACCACACGTCCTGATCATAGGTGCTGGCATGAGCGGCCTCACGCTCGCGCAGCAGTTGAGGAAGAAGAACATCTCTTTCACTGTCTTCGAGCGAGACTTTTCTCGAGATTCACGCGGCCAAGGTTGGGCACTTTCACTATTCGGAGAAGCCTACAATCTGATGAAGAGCTCCATGCCCTCTGACCTGGGACCCGTGGAACAGACAAGCCATTTGCTTCCTCTCAACCTTCCACCACAATTTTCTTTCTATGACATTACCCGTCCAGATTTCCGGGTTGGTGTCATCGCTGATGACGATCTTCATGTCGTCCGAGCAAATCGCCATAGGATGCGTGATTGGTTGATGCAAGGGATTGATGTGCAGTTCAACAAACGTTTGACTCGTATCGAGGAAAATGGGGAAAAAGTTACTGCGTACTTTGAGGATGGAACGTCAGCCACTGGCGATTTCTTGGTTGGTGCTGAAGGTACACGCAGTACAGTGCGCAAGCACATTCTTAAAGGCCAGGACGTTATGAAGCCATTGCCAATTGGATCAATCTTCGGGGAGATCGAACTCAGTGGTGACAAGTTCTCGGAGCAGCTCACTCTTTCGCACTCCAACTATATCGTCATGGATCCTAGGCTCGCTACGAACGACCAGACGGCCATATTCTGCGCTCTCAACAGAGTCAGCCCTGATGGCAAAACAGGATACTACTACTTCATTCTTCTCTGGGTAGACCAAGACGCTCCCAAGCATGCAGGCGAAAAGCGATGGACGGAGTTGGCAACGCAGGAACAACTGGCTGCTTTCGCACGGGAGAGGACCAGAGGCTATCCTGAAAAGCTTCGCAAACTAGTTGACCAAATTCCCACAGAGAGATACAACACACCTGGCTTTCAACTTCAAGGTGTGGAGCTAGAACCAGAGCAGCTCCCAGCTGGACGTGTATTACTGATTGGTGATGCGGCGCACTCCATGGCTCCATGTAAGTACCGCGATCGCTGGTGAAGCTTCAAAGCCTTCTCATCGCACAAGATCCCACAAGAAAAACCTGCTAATAGTAAACAGTCCGTGCTCTCGCCGCAAACACAGCCTTCGTCGATTCCTTTAGGCTCAGCGACGTCCTCGCGCAAGTGCGGGACACGCAGGCGACGGGCGACCAGTTGAAGGATCTAGTGTCGGATTTTAATGCAGAGATGCTTGCGCGTGGAAAAGCCGCATCCACTGTTTCCAATGGCGTGCTCGAAGCTTACGGAGAAGAGGCAAAATTCATTACGTTTGGTAGGGAGGCCGGACCGATGCCTCCAAAGCCAGTCGTTTTGTCGGACGTGGGCGTTGTGGCTTGAGGAAAAGACACGTGTTATCTAGATCAGTCGCTCGACCAAGTGTAGAAACCATACTGTCCGGCAATTATAAGTATGTCATGAATCTTAGCCAAAAATGTCATGGTGCTTTGCATTGCCAGGCGACAGGGGTAGACCCACAACCCGCGCGGAAGTCCCCTTTAGTTTAGCATGCATATGTAAGTGCTCCTTCGAGTCCCTTTTCGGACATGCCACGCAGACTACCGACCGTACTTGAATTTGCCGGATGCAAGCGAGCGAAGGATTAGAGACGGGTGTGACCTTGCATTGTGACGCGTGCCTAGGCAGGGTTGCATGGGTGTATACATACACCACGGTTCATCAGGCTCTAGACTCAATATCAGGACCTGTTCGGGTTTCAGCGTACGCACGTTAGGTTAATCGCGCGCAATGACAAGACCGAAGGTACATTTTAATCACTTGTGCAGAGTTCGGGCATCCTGCTATCAAGAATTGTTCGCGACGGGCTAGACCCATTTGCCTCAACGCTGTTCTTCGTGGAGATCACCTTGACACTGATATCATACCCAATGACAATGGGGCTCATGATGCGCAGAGAGATACTTGTATTGCCAGTTAGAATATGGTTGAACATAGATGCTATGATTTTTTTCTATGCTGAGCAAAGTAACAACGAAGCCCATACTGAGTAACCGCCATAGCTTCAATTCTGACGCAACGATATCTCAATTATTGAGTCGGTACTACCATGAGGAGTCTAGGTAATTTGACGGTCAGCATTTTTCATTAAGCCCTCAAAAGCGAGGTGCATCATCTAGGAGTGGGGAGAAACTTGCTCCACAAGTGTGGCTCTACTGTAGAAATAATGGGAGTAGAGGTAGTTTAACTGGAGCTTCACTTACGATGATACGAGTCAACTCGAGACGGGGGTCTGTAGCAGTGATTATTTCCCTCCAATCTGTTTCACTTCGCTCCTGTGCATTCAACATCTGTATCATGTTCATATCTCTGATACTGGTAGGGGTCAGCCGTGAACGATGGAGTACAAACTACAAAACAACATACCGCAGATACCGCTCGGCAATACTCGACATTGGTCTTTTTGATGGTGAAACAACTATCTCGACCAGCAGAATCTTGCTCCCAGGCTTCATGGCAGGTACAATCTGGCCGAGGATTTTTTCGCTGTTCTCAGCCGACCAGTCATGACAAATATGACGCAAAATATAGACATCTGCGCCGATGACCGGTTGAGGATCAAAGAAGTTGTGAGGCAGAAATTGGACTTGATTGCTCAACTCAGATGGTAGCTGTGCAGCTCCCTGTTCAACGTTGTTCTTATAGTCTTGTACGACTAGTTTCAGGTCCGGATAGTTTTTAGCAAGCTCTACACTCATGAAGCCAGATGAGCCACCAACCTACGTTATACCGCATTAGATTCAAGATATGGAGCATGTTGGCAGATTT